>OX637644.1:14712362-15312362 GCA_951802225.1 Euspilapteryx auroguttella | reverse complement strand
TATTCTGCGTTATTTTAGCATTTTTTTTTATTAATATTGATAAATGTACAGTGGCGGACACGGTCGGCGTAACACTTCCGGTTTTTCTGTATTGCAAAACAGCTCTTGTTCTTAGGTAATTCAGTCTAGGGCTGATGAAACCATAGACAAATCTGTTACGGCCTCCCTTCCGCCACTGAACTAAATTGTTTTTTTTTTCAGGCTGAAGTGGAGTTGCAGGCACCTCTACTCGCCTTCAAGGCTCTCTTGAGATATGTTTATTCAGGTAACACCGAAATTGCAACCTTCATACTCAGAATAACTGGTCGATTTCCACTGCTAGACATAGGTCTCCCCCACTGATTGCCACAAGGACAAACATTGTGGAGAGAGTTTGCCGTAATCGCCACGCTTGGCAGGCTGGTTGGCGATCCCAGTATGGCTCTTCAAGTATTTCTTCAACGAAGGCTGCCTGTCCTTCTGGTGTTCCCTTAGTCGCCCTTTTACGACTTAATAACTACAGGCTGCCCCGCGTTTTTACTCACGCAGATTTCTAATAAACACAAAAATCCAGTTTTTTCTTGTTCCCATGGGAATTTCG
Source organism: Euspilapteryx auroguttella (assembly GCA_951802225.1). NCBI lineage: Eukaryota > Metazoa > Arthropoda > Insecta > Lepidoptera > Gracillariidae > Euspilapteryx > Euspilapteryx auroguttella. Next base: position 15,311,782 of record OX637644.1, on the reverse strand, counting down.
GGAAATCCTTTCTTAGTGCTCAACTACACTTCCTAAGGAATGCACTTCCATGTAGGTACATGCAAAATTTCAGCCCGCTACGCCCAGTAGTTTCGGCTCTGTGTTGTCTGTCAGTCAGTCAGTCAGTAACAGAAGAGTTTTATATATTGATACTATAACCCTACCAAAACCATAAGTACATTTCAAACTCACTCTGCCACTCGTTTTTTATAGCACGGCCTAGCGGAGAGTTCAGACCAAATTATAGCAAGTGGTAATCAATTGTCTCTGCCTACCCTGTTGAGAATCAGACGTGAAGTTATGTATGAATGTCCCCCCCCAGGGCACATGGGCCTGTCCCAGCTGCGCGAGGAGACGGTGCTGGATATGCTGGGGCTGGCGCACCAGTTCAACTTCCAGGAGCTGGAGGCCGCCATCTCCGACTACCTGCGCCAGGTGCTCGCGCTGCGGAGTGTCTGCGCCGTGCTGGACGCTGCCAGGTGCGCCGCAGACTTCGCTTTTTATGGACATCTAGTCTAAAGGAAAGCTAAGGCCCAACTCTTCACTGAAGGCTTACAATATAGCTTTAACTATGTATGTGGTTTACTCGTGTGCCCTACATACATAGGAAAAGTTATATGATGTGTTGTAGTGCTAGAATTACATTTCATGTTCCTAGCATTATGTAGGAAAGATCTCTTTTTGAATGAATGAATGAATTAATGATATCTTTATTGCACAAAAAACACAAAAACAAGAACATTATTAGTACAGTAAGTTGACAAAAGGCGACCTTATCGCTTTAAGCGATTTCTTCCAGGTAACCTGTTTTTTTTTATACTGTTTTTGTTATTTTTTCTAATTGTTTTATAAAAGTTATAAACTTATTTAGTTGACCACTACTTTAATTACTTAAGGCTATAAGTAAGTAAATAAAATTTTGTATACTTACCTAAAAAAATAGGTATATCACAGTGATACTCTGTTACAGATACATTAATATCTGTATGTACCTGACCTGTGATAACAAATAAATGATTATGATTCTGATTCTGAAGACTTTTCTAGGTCAACGAGCCAGGAGAAAATGTTTGGCGTTTTGATATAACTGTCACTCGTTTGAAATAGGAAAATGTCTGTCGAGTTTTACCCCCTTACCACAAAAAAGTTAGACCGGTCTAAAATCGCCAATTTGTATGACGAACTAGTGATTTAAACCTGGTCTAGTGATTTAGACCCGGTTTACCTCTTTTTGTGGTAGAGCCGTTTAAGTCTTAAATTACCACTTATACCACTAGTTCAAAGTTAATATTCAACCTAGTTTATTTTAGCCGGAACTGGCCGAAACCGAAACCGAACCTTCGGTCGGACTCTATAAAAAAATCAATAGCAAAAAAAAATATTGTAAATTTCACCACAAGATTGTGTTAGCTGTACGACAATGCTACAGATAAACAATTAAGTTTTCGCTAGCAACAAAATGTGTGTAACTTTTGTTCCTATTCTATACCAATATTATAAAGAGTAAAGATTTGTTTGTTTGTTTGTAACGACTAGGCTCCGGAAATACTGAACCGATTTAAAAAATCTTTCACTGATAGGAAGCTACACTATCCCACTCGGGGATAGTAATTAATAATTTCTTTTTTACTAAAAGAGACCCGCCTCCAACAAACTGACAGATACATAAACTGGGAACTTCCTCTTTTTCGAATTCGGTTAAAATAGGTACTTAAACCTTCTCCTGCATAATTACAAATACATTTCTGAAAACCGCATCAAAATCGGTTCAGCCAAAGCGATACAATCGCGGACAAACATAAATACATACATACAGGTCAAACTGATAACCTCCTTTTTAAAGTCAGTTAAAAAAAAAAACAGAAACGAAGTTCTCCTGGGCAGCAAGTAAATAAATAAAAAAACATTGTTTCAGACTGTACGGGCTGGAGGCGCTGATGAACTACTGCTTCAACTTCCTAGACAGGAACGCTTCTGATATACTGCAGCACGAGTCCTTCTTGCTACTGTCTGGGGTAAGCTGAATGTAGCTACGGCTAACGGTACACCATTATATTGCCTAAAAGTACTAAAATCTTTCTGGATTATGTAACGTATATAACGTTTGCGGCCCAGCTGACCACCTGACTGAGCTGTGGGAGCATCCACGCTTCGGATGGCTCCAACTACGCGAGCTAAGTGCAAGTACTAATCAACCCCCACTAGAGAAGAAGAGAAGAAGAAGAAACGTATATAACGACCATCTTTACAACCTGTTGATTGGTTGCCTTGCAAAAAAAAATTGCTTTTAGCGATGCGCACTGTGCTAGAATGGAGGGAGACCTAGTAAGAGTTAAATTGTGACAATTCGCAGTGCACAATGAAACTGCTACTCAAAGAACTGTGAGTTGGCTGACGCCACAGAGTTATCTCCGACAAGCTGACATGGTGAACTTTGTACCGTCTTGAGTTATAATTTTTTTAGAATATTCTATAGCCTATTTTACCCAGGGATAGTGTAGCTTTCGGAATTTTTGAATTCAGTTTAGTAGTCTCGAAACCTACTCTATGCAAATTAATAAACAAACACACAAAGTCAAAGTCAAAGTCAAATTCTTTATTCAATATAGGATACAAGATATCACTTATTGAAAGTCAATTAGACTATACATCTAATCGCTATTGATACCTTATTTGGTAAAGTATCCTATACTGTGAGAGGCGAGGTAGTTCAGGGTGCCCACCAATTGGCTCAGGTAAACAAATGTTTGCCTTGCCTTACGACAATAGTCGCCTGGAGAGGCCCCCAAACGAGCCCTCCTCTGTCAAATGATTCTACTCCCTTTCGCAATGATTTTACAGCGTAGAGAAGAAAGGGGTACAATAGAATTTTTCTCTTTATTCGGTATTCGATAATGGCTTGAATTTTGAACAAGTGTTGTTATAGCACCCGAAGCGGAACAACTTTACACCCACGTTATATACTGACTTCACATAACACCACGTCACATCATCATCAGACTGGTCCGTGGCTCAGTTGGCAGTGACGTGGACTGAGTAAGCGCGAGCACCCGGGTTCGATTCCCGGGCGGGGCGAATATTGATATGATGAATATCGATGTTTGTTTCCGGTCTGGGTGTGATGTTCGTCTCTGTGTGTGTTTCGGGCACCCTAGATACAGGTTCTTCCTAGTTAGGGGCTCTGAGTGTGATGTGTTATTTATTTATTTATTGTGAGACATCCTAGCTCAATATTTATCCTTAATTTGTTGGCCAGGAGTCTCTAATAAGCGTATTGGAGCGAGACTCGTTCTTCGCGCGCGAGGCGGAGATCTTCGAGGCCGTGCAGCGCTGGTTCGCCGCCAACCAGCAGCTGGTCAAGTCTGAGGGCGGGCAGGGGCAAGTTGTGAGTATTTTGTTCTTTGAAGCCTTTTCCAAAACTCCGACGCCGCCCTAGAGCGTCGACATGTAATGTACAGTCACGGACTAGGAGGCCGTAACAGATTTGTCTATGGTTTCGTCACTGTATTACCAAAGAACAAGAGCTATTTTGCAATACAGAAATACCGGAAGTGTTACGCCGATCGTGTCCGCCACTGTACTAATGACGGTTTTACGCTGTCACACAGAGCGCCCGAGGACGCTCAGACGTCGCTCTGTGTTACAGCGTAATTCCGTCATAGTTTCAATTTGGCTGCACTGCAGTAACTCGCAACGTTTGGACGGAACTTACAAGTAACTCGTACAGTGGCGGACACGATCGGCGTAACACTTCCGGTTTTTCTGTATTGCAAAATAGCTCTTGTTCTTTGGTAATACAGTCTAGGGCTGACGAAACCATAGACAAATCTGTTACGGCCTCCTAGTCCGTGACTGTACGTGCGAGTTACAAACAAATACAAAATGAAACCAAGTATCTGTCCGCTCGCCAGGCGACCTGCTCGCACTGTGTAAACCAACCATAAACCGTGGTCACCCCGACGTAATCTCATGAACATCTCACACAGTAATGAATGCTTAACATGGCTAAAACATATTTTTACCCCTTTTTCTCTAAAGGAAAAGATCCTGAAATGCGTCCGTCTAACCCTGATGAGTTTGGAGGAGCTCCTGGCGGTGGTTCGCCCCTTCCCGTTGGTGACCCCTGACATGCTCCTGGATGCCATCCAGGAGAAAACACGCACCAGGACCACTGAACTTAGACACCGAGGACTGCTTAGTAAGTTTGGTTTGCTGATCTGTAAAATAAAACTGCTTTGTTTCTTCTACGCTAATATCTATCTATACCAATATTATAAAGAGGAAAGATTTGTTTGTTTGTAACGAATAGGCTCCGAAAATACTGAACCGATTTAAAAAAAATCTTCCACTGGTAGGAAGCTACACTATCCCCGAGTGACATAGGCTATATAAGATTTTCAAAAAATTTAGGGATCCTTACTTAAACTCAAATAATGTAACCCAAGGTGCAATATTTTTTCCGTTGTTTACATAATTTGACAGGTGGTTTGTTGTTGTTGTTTGTTTTTTATTCGCCCATTCTAGGCAGTCAAAAGAACATTGTCTATAGAACTAAGCCTTTACAAGTATCTATATTTTATGGCGTAACGAAGTAAGCAGGGATAGCTCGTGTATTATAAAAAAAAATTAAGGCCGCATTAAGGGGCCCGCGGGGCGTCGTGCGGGGCGATCTGCGATTAAATCAAACGTATAGCAATGTATGTGACCGTTTACGGAGACGCGTCGGCGACCGCATGTCGCCCCGCGCAACGCTCTGCGTCTTCCTAAATGCGGCCTCAGTAAGAACTACACTGTGATGTGAAACAACATTGTCAAAATATTCCCATTATGATTTGAAGCACTTAAAAGTAAAAGTAAAAGTAAAAAATGATTTATTCAATACAGGTTACAAGATATCGCTTATTGAAAGTCAATTAGACTAATCTAATTAATATTGATACCTTATTTCGTAAAGTATCCTATACTGATAGAGGCGTGGTAGTTCAGGGTGCCCACCAATTGGCTCAGGCAAACAATGTTTGCCTTGCCTTACGACAATGGTCGCCTGGAGAGGCCCCCAAACGAGCCCTCCTCTGTCAAGTGATTCTACTCCCTTTCGCAATGATTTTACAGCGTAGAGAAGAAAGGGGTAACAAACTCTACTTTACAATTTCTCTCTTTTTTTTTTTTTTTGTTCTTATATATGTGACATTACAATTCAATTTACAATACAAAGAACATAAATTAATAAGATTTAAAGTACATACATGAAATAATGAAAATATCGTGCAGAGCTAGACTACTTCCATGCGTCTTTGTCTTAATATTTACTATATAAATTGCAGCTAGATGGCGCTATATAGCATGCTGCCTTACCGACTTTCAGCCAATGAAATTTGAAGTATGATTCTTACCTGTGAAACGCCATCTGTGTAAACTTTTTAGGGCCACACTTTTCAACTAGCTTATCCCACAAACTTAATTCTCCACAGTCCCAGAAGAGAACGTAGCGTCGTACAAGAAAGGCGCCCGCGTGATAACAGGCGACATGCGATCAGCATTACTAGATGGAGACACAGAAAACTACGACATGGAGCGCGGATACACGCGACATACAATCAGCGACGACAACCCGGGACTTGTAGTGCGGCTGGCGTGTTGTTCACTACTGAACCACGTGCGCCTTCTGCTGTGGGACCGCGACAACAGGTGATTTGTCGCTATTTTGGCCAGATTTGCAATATTGCTTTTCGTCCCTTTTTGAGTTTTTTTTTTGTATTGTTTTCGACAGTCTAGAGAACTAGAGAGATTCTGTAAAAGTAGCCCCAATGACTGACTGACACGACTGACTGACTGACACGACTGACCGACGGACTGACTGACTGACAGCTACAAACTAACAACCCGGGGCTCGGCGTTCGGCTAGCCTGCTGCTCGTTGCTGAACCAAAGTGCTTCTTATACGAGGTCAATGTCCGGAGGGCAATGACCTGAGAGTTCAGTGACATTGAAGTTATTTTGAATATTTTGAATGATTTGGAGTTGCCGTTGCTATTTTTTGCCACAGAAAAAGGTAGAAATGCTAAATGAATAAACGCAACAATAACTGATTATAGTTTACCACAGCAGTTTACAATGGCAGTTGTTAGAAAATAGTATATCAATTATCGCTTGCTATTGAAAAATTCATAATTACATACTTATATTTTGAATGCGGAAGTAATTCTATCTGTCTGTCTCGCTTTCCTGAGAAAACTACTGAATCGATTTGAATTAAAATTGGTATATGGATAGTTTAGAGTCTGAGAAAAGACAATGGCAACGTTTTATTCCGAAATTCCCACGGGAAAATTGGAAATTTGATGTTTCAAGGGAAAATGCGCTGGCGAAGCTTCGGGGTGCCCACTAGTTGCTAATATTCTCAACTCGAATGCCCAGATCGTACGCGTACTACATAGAAGTGTCGGTGGACCAGAAGGAATGTGAATCACACCAACTACTACTGCCGCTGGTGGCAGAGGCTTTACTTATTTATACATGTCATTCATCCGTATATTTTGTTAAATCTATACCAATATTATAAAGAGAAAAGATTTGTTTGTTTGTTTGTAACGAATAGGCTCCGGAAATACTGAACCGATTTGAAAAATTCTTTCACTGGTAGGAAGTAGAGGTGGTCGTTATTTACAATCGCATTTAAAAACACTCGTTATTTCATGGCAACGAATCGCATTGCTATTCACAACGAATGTATAATGCGATCGCGTTTTCGTTGCCGTCGGCAACGATCGCGTTCTCGTTGCCGTCGGCAACGATCTCGTTCTCGTTGCCGTCAGCAATGAAAACGCGATCGCATGTGACAGCTGGTCATTAGCAAAGCAACGAAACGCATTGAACCATTCGATCTCACTCCTATCGAATTAATATGAAATGTACTAAAAATACATTTTGCTGAAAAAAAATTGTATAAGGTTTTGTAATATCGATAATTGCTGCACTTCGATAAAAATATCCATATTAACATTGATATTAGAGCAAACTTGCATGTCCAGTTACATCCTGCGTTTTCGTTGTCAATCGCATTTTCGTTGCCGATCGCATTCTTGTTGTCGATCGCATTTTCGTTGCCGATCGCTTTCTCGTTGCCGATCGCATTTTCGTTGCCGATCGCATTTTCGTTGCCGGATCGCATATCATGCGATCGACAACGAAAATGCGATCGCAGTTTAAAATCGCAGTTGTTCGAAAATAGCATAACAGCGATCGCATGCGATTGAAAAATAGCAGTTATTCTCACCTCTAGTAGGAAGCTACATTAACCCCGAGTGTCATAGGCTATATTAGATTTTCAAAAAATTAGGGATCCTTACCTAAACACATATAATGTAAAATGGTGCAATATTTTTTCCGTTGTTTACATATTTTGACAGGTGTTTTGTTGTTGTCGTCTTTATCTTTACAACAAAAGCTTTTTATTCATCAAAATTATTTTATCACCTTCAAAGTATCTTCAGGAACGATACACTTACGCCATCGAATTACCCAATCATCAAAGCATTTTTTTATCGCGTTTTCCGGAATCGATTTCAGTTCTCGCCGCAAATTTTCCTTTATGTCTTCTATGGAATGAAAACGGGTGTTTGTTTGTTACCCCTTTCTTCTCTGCGCTGTAAAATCATTGCGAAAGGGAGTAGAATCATTTGACAGAAGAGGGCTCGTTTGGGGACCTCTCCAGGCGACTATTGTCGTAAGGCAAGCCATACATTTGTTTGCCTGAGCCAATTGGTGGGCACCCTGAACTACCTCGCCTCTCACAGTATAGGATACTTTACCAATTAAGGTATCAATACCAATTATATTAGATGTAGTCGAATTGACTTTCAATAAGTGATATCTTGTATCCTATTTTGAATAAATAATTATTTGATTTGATTTAAAAATAGCAAATCTATTGAAAGATAGCTAATATTCTCAACTGGAATGCCCAGATCGTACGCGTACTACATAGAAGTGTCGGTCGACCAGAAGGACTGGGTGCGCGTCGTGGACCACAGCAACTACTACTGCCGCTCGTGGCAGCGGCTCTACTTCGAGCCGAGAGTCGTCAAGTACATCAAGATTGTTGGCACCAGCAATACTGTTAATAAGGTCTGTTTTTGTCTGTTATAATATTTATTTATTTATTTATTTATTTATTCAATAACTTACACTATCATTACAGGACAGTCCCAATTAAATAGTGTAGTACAAAGTACAATAATGTACATTTCAAAATATAAAAAACATCACAAACAATCCAGAAAAAAAATTACGTATAACACACCACATATAATGTAACCTTTGTGAATTCATTCAACGAACACCCAAACAGATCTATTCTCTCCGCGACCCTGTTCAGCAGCTGCAGCTGTTATAATATTAATATGCATAATATTAATAGCAATATGTTGAAGCTGTAGGTAGATTGAGACTTTATTGCAACCAATAAATTCAGCATCCAGTTTCGCAATTTCATACCTTTCACTTTGAAAAGAAAAAAGAAATTGTTGAGTTTGTTACCCATTTCTTCTATATGCTGTTGAGAGCCATAGCACAGCTAAAGTAGCGCCACTGGAGAAAAAAATAAATATCTTCTAAACTAAGGCAAATAGCAAAAATGTGAAACAGCATTCCTTTTGTCCAGCGGCGCCTTTTGTCACCTCACTTATATATATTGTTTCTTGTTTTGTGTTTATTTGAACAATAAAGAGATCATTCATTCATTCATTCATTCATTCCCCAAGATAATTCAGCCTAGTATTTTTAGGGCATTGTTGTATAGCTTTTAGGTTAAAGACCACAGAAAGTAACTGATTGTTTCTAAAAACGGCTGAATTATCTAGGGGAATGCTGTTTCACATTTTTGCTATTTGCCTTAGTTTAGAATATATTTATTTTTTTCTCGAGTAGCGCTACTTTAGCTGTGCTATGCCTCTTAAGTAATTGCGAAAGAAAGTAGAATCATTTGACCTAGCTTTGTGCGTTTGAGGGCGTCTCCTGATGACTCCAGGCATTGCTGATGGGTCTGATCTGCGGCCTGAAGCGGCTGGGTACAGTCTAGGTCGCGTGGAATGACAACTGTCTGCCTACATTGTTCTGCTTTTCGAGCTGGGCTGTGCTTCTGTGGATGGTTGGTTTCACATTAGCTTGCGTGGAGCTAACCTACCTTTACCTAAACCAATTTAAGGTATTGTACTTTACTAGACTTTGAACGATTTGTATTTTTTTGAAGCTGATAAAGTAAAGAGTTCTTAAAGAAAAAGTACTTGAGATTTCCACTACTAAGTTCGGAACCTTGACTGGCACAAATAACCGAACACTATGGAGTCGCCGTCATGCCACATGAGCCAGACCCATCCAAATAGGCGATGTTGGTTCCATTGCTGGCAATATGTATGACAGAGCCAGCGATGGAGCTGCCAGGAGATGCCCCAAAACGACCTCACCTCAGTCAAATCACTAATCCCTTTCGTAAAGACTACAGGTAGCGTAGAGAAGGAAGTGGTAACAAACACTTAAATTTTTTCTTCTTATACTAATGTATATTTTTATTTTTTTTTGTGTTTTTTTGTACAATAAATAAAGATATCTATCTATATATCTATCTATCTTCTACTCATACTCAAGAAAACGCTAATTTCCAGGTATTCCACGCAGTGGCTCTAGAGGCGATGCACACAGCAAAGGTACCCCCTCTAGAGAATGGCCTGGTGCGGCCCCTTCACAATGTGGCCACAGTTGAGCTGTCTGCTGTCGTTATTGAGGGAATCAGGTGAGTTTAGAAGTGCAATTTATGTAGACAAGACTTTGCGATTAGAAGTTTTTTGGGGTAAAACATCCTATTGGCTAAATCACGTCCTAATACGGACTAATCTTTTTTTTTAATAAAATCAAAAATCAAAATCAAATCAATATATATATATATATTTTATCCTATCCACTCGAAAAGAGGGGCTTTTTGGTTACTGTTTTCTAGTTGTAAAGTTCCATATTAATTTCCACGCACGTTTGTATATAATCTACTATTGTATGTTTTTTCGTTTATAACATAATGTCCAATCAAGAATAGCAACAAAATATGGAGTTACGTTGAATAATTACAAATTTCAAACGAAAAAATCCCTTGTTTTTTGTACATAACCGATATACATCACCAGCATTGTACTAAGAAAAAATATTCTTAGTAAACAACCGGAAAAGATGACTCCGTTTAAGGACGTGATTTTGACTACGGCCATAATTTTACCTTTTATCCTATTCAACCAACTAGTGTTGTAATTACCATTCCATTTTATCATCAGCCGTTCCCGCAACGCCCTTCTAAACGGCGATACGGAGCACTACGACTGGGAGCAGGGCTACACGTGCCACCAGCTGGGCTCGGGAACTATCGTGGTCCAACTGGCACAGCCCTACCTACTCTCGTCCATACGGCTTCTTCTGTGGGACTGCGATTATAGGCACTACTCGTACTATGTGGAGACGTCAGTGAACTATTGGGATTGGGAGACTGTGTGCGATCATACGCGTGATGCTTGCAGGTGAGTTTATTGCTTAGGTCAACTAAGTACTGATCTGTACACAAATTGCATTTTGATAATTATTTTTTTTTTTTCGAAAAAACTAGGGATTTTGCGAAAACTCGGATAATTTGATAATAGGATTACTTTTTTCTTTCAATCATCCTGACAAAAAGTAGTTTTTTTTTTTGCAAAAAACCTGGTATAATTGAAAAATTTTAAACCTTCCTCAACTCCGTTTCCTGCTTTTTGCCAGGATGATTGGGAAAATATAATATTTATATCAAATTATCCGGGTTTTACCAAAATCCCTAGTATTTTTTATTTTTTGCAAAAAACCTAGTTATCAAATCTTCATAGGACACACGTCACGTACATTACTACAAAAACTTGAGAAAACCGGTTTAGCTTTGACGTATTTAGATTGACCGCTGATATGGTACGATTGTATTTTAAAGCGTGGCTCTAATAACCCTAAACGTATTAATAATAATAATAATAATAATGGCGTAGGGATGTGACGACCCCATCGCCCAGTGGAAATTCCAGTACTTTCGGTCTGGAACTTACATTGCAATTAGTCACCGCAGGGACGGCTTGTGGCGAGTCGATGGTGAGTGGCGACACCACGGACCCTATACCTCCAGGGGGACACACGCAGTCATCACACGCACACTCACATGCAGTCATCACACACACACACCCCCCCGCCTCTGAGCTTGCCTTCACCAGCCGGCCAGAGTGGAGTAGCAAGAGCGAAGCCTATGCTCCAGGTTGGAAGTGTAAAATGTCATAACGCCGGGTGCATCTTATGCTGCCCGCAGTCTCACCTCTCGACAACCTTAGCTGTCCACGCCCAGTGTTGCGACCCGTTGCCAACAGATCGGCGACTTAGTGGAAGCCCACCCAGTGGACAGCGAGTCACCGCCTGCCATGATAATTAGTGAAATGATGCATTAAAGGCAGGCGTACCGTATTTCACTCCATAGCACCAGTTAACCGGTCCATTAAACAGTTCACCCCCATAAACCATTTCTTATCATCCATTTTACAATAGTTCCTATCACCTTCTGGGTGCCGCCTCTGGGTGCATGATCTATTTGTGCATTTAGTGGCGGTACCTGGTTGGTGATCCATATACAATATAGCAAAACTCTCGAAAGGGCCTCTACGAGTTGGATTCGTCCCCTCGCACGCCTCTCAAAGGACCGGGCTCCATCCCGTGATACCGAAGAGTATTGAGAAACATAATAATAATAACACATCACACTCAGAGCCCCTAACTAGGAAGAACCTGTATCTAGGGCGCCCGAAACACACACAGAGACGAACATCACACCCAGACCGGAAACAAACATCGATATTCATCATATCAATATTCGCCCCGCCCAGGAATCGAACCCGGGTGCTCACCGGGTCCACATCACTGCCAACTGAGCTACGGAGCAGCGTCGGAGCAGTATTAAAAATACATGTGTGTCGAAAAGTTGCAACATTACAGAATTTACCAATATTTAATTAAGAATAGAATAGAATAGCCTTTTGTTTCTAAACCGTCTCATTTGCTTTCTTTTTTTTTTCTTTAAATTGGTTTAGTGTGTCAATAGACAGAGGCCGCCTCTTTACATCTTCTTCAAGTTTTCTATGTACGAAAAATCCTGTTAGTCGTTCCCAAGGATTTTCTTCGTCGGCGTAAGAATAGGATGTTCGCAGTGCCAAGAGCGCGGACGGCTCTATTGCTCAATGCACCTCTAGTAAGAGGCATTCGTCTCTTAAATGCAATATCAGAGGAGGTTGATATCTTTATTTGCTCAAAGAGCGAACTAAGTAGAGTAGCACTAAATGTTATATGCTACCCAAAAAAACAAGAGCCAATCATTTATATAATTTGTACATAGCTACCATTATTTTAAATTTAACTTAAACATTTATTCCACTTTTTATTATTTTTACGATCAATTATCTTTCTTAAGGCGGTAACTCTCGGTATGGCGCGAAATTCAAAATTTTTCGCGTTTTTTAAATTATTCTGGCAATAGTATTCATTTTTAATAAAGTTTTAATGAATTCGGGTATGTAAAAAAACATTTCTCACATTGTAATACAACGTTTTTCGAAGACAGACCTACTAATTTTGTGTCTAAGGACCTAACTTGATTTTTGGCCTTTATGTCCTTAGGCACAAAATCAGTAGGTCTGTCTTCTGAAAACGTTGTATTACAATTTGGCAAATGGTTTTTTACATACGCGAATTCATTGAAACTTTTAAAAATATGTATACTTTCGCCAGAATAAATAAAAAACACGAAAAAATTTGAATTTCGCGCCATAGCGAGAGTTGCCACCTTAATATTATTTATTATTTTTTTGTTGTTATTGTGTAAATTAAGGACTGTATATTTGTAAATATTTAATTTGAAGTTACTTAGTAACCTAGTGCATGATGTCGCCTTGGGAAACTGTAATGGCATTATGTTTATACAAATAAATAAATAAATGTTATCAAGGTAATATTTTGTTGTAAGAGGGTAATGTCATACTCCCCCGCAGTGACAAACTAAAAGAGGAATTTGATTAAGAAATAAATAAAAACTTCCTAACAAATGGCTATTGCAAATTTCTTACTTTAAAATTAAGTACCTCCTCCTCTAATTTGTGTACGTCTATGTCATGCAGTGGACGTCTCTTGGCTAATACGATGAGTTCTATTTTACTTATTCAATAATGTTTGTAGGTCCTGGCAAGTGATCTACTTCACTCCGCGCCCGGTGTCGATCATACGAGTCGTCGGGACCAACAACTCTGTGAACGAGGTATTTTTTTCTTCATATTTGTATCCTCTCTCGTTTCCCACTAACGTGTGCATTTATCTTCATTTTTTGTGTACATCTAGCTTATGTTCGCTCTAGTCATCATGGAGTAGCTCTTACCAGAAGTATTTTATCATCGGTCCATTTGGCTCGAATAGTTTCCTCACTTCTTTTCCATTCCCTTGGACTGTATTCAAGGAGCGATTTTTTTCCGGTGACATTTGGTGTCCAGCCCTGACCTGGCCACTAAAGTGTAGCAACGCGAGCGAGCGATCACTTCTCCTACCTTCGTACGTTCTCTTGTTCGATAGTGGTATTGCGCATTTTTACTCCTAATGAATACACCTTTCTTTCTATCAGGTGTTCCACCTGGTGCACCTGGAATGCCCGGCGCAGGTGGACGAGCCGCGCGAGGAGCCCGCGCGCCGCCCGCGCCCCCCCGCGCCGCCCGCGCCGCCCCTCGCCTCCGCCCCGGGCAGCCCCGGCTCGCCCTCTGGTAACATTTATTACATTACAGAATATACCTCCATGTTCTCCTCAATGTGGTGGTCTAACACGTTAGGCTGCAAATAGTGCTCCACTGATTGTCAGTGCTGACGTCGGTTGCGCGGATCTATGCAAATGGATAAACGCGTATGCCTCAGCGCTGATGATTAGCTAAGTGCGTAAATCTATGTTTAAATCGATATAGCTACGTCCGACCGATGATAGCGCTGAACGTCGTCATAAATTACATTACAGAATATACCGTCATGTTCTCATTAATGTGGTGGTCTATAATGCAAAATTACAGAATATACCAAATTATTCTTCTCAATGTGGTGGACTAAATTGCAAAATTACAGAATATACCAAATTATTCTCCCTTTAATGTGGTGGACTAAATTGCAAACTTACAGAATATACCAAATTATTCTCCTCAATGTCGTGGAGTCAGTTGTTACTTTTTATAATTATACAGGGTGTATAATTATTATACAATACAGGCTGTATAAAAGGATTTTTTCTGATAATCGAAATGTATCTCGTTTGTTGTAGACACTAAATGATAGCATAAAACAACAAAAAATCATATTATAACAAATAGTACAACGTTACATATAACTGTTACCCAGGTAACTCAAGCAGTGACAGCCCGCCCCCCGCGGACGCGGCGCCCCCCGCCCCGCTGCCGCCCGCCGAGACCGCCACCGAGGCTGAGGAAGAAAACTGACTCTTACAGTCTAATGCGCTAGGGTCAGAATGCCTTCTACACTCGCGTCAGCCGCGTACGTAGAGATAAACTACGATGACAACCCTTTCACATTTCTGTTTAATTTAAGTGATACCTTACGAACGCTTTTGCATGTGGGCGTAAGTATAATAATAATTCCAGTACTTTCGGTCTGGAACTTCCATTGCAATAAGTCATCGCAGGGACGGCTTGTGGCGAGTCGATGGTGAGTGGCGACACCACGGACCCTATACCTCCAGGGGGACACACGCAGTCATCACACGCACACTCACATGCAGTCATCACACACACACCCCCCCGCCTCTGAGCTTGCCTTCACCAGCCGGCCAGAGTGGAGTATCAAGAGCGAAGCCTATGCTCCAGGTTGGAAGTGTAAAATGTCATAACGCCGGGTGCATCTTATGCTGCCCGCAGTCTCACCTCTCGACAACCTTAGCTGTCCACGCCCAGTGTTGCGACCCGTTGCCAACAGATCGGCGACTTAGTGGAAGCCCACCCAGCGGACAGCGAGTCACCGCCTGCCATGATAATTAGTGAAATGTTGCATTAAAGGCAGGCGTACCGGTATTTCACTCCATAGCACCAGTTAACCGGCCCATTAAACAGTTCACCCCCATAAACCATTTCTTGTCATCCATTTTACAATAGTTCCTATCACCTACTGGGTGCCGCCTCTGGGTGCATGATCTATTTGTGCATTTAGTCGCGATGCCTGGTTGGTGATCCATATACAATATAGCAAAACTCTCGAAAGGGCCTCTACGAGTTGGATTCGTCCCCTCGCACGCCTCTCAAAGGACCGGGCTCCATCCCGTGATACCGAAGAGTATTGAGAAACATAATAATAATAACACATCACACTCAGAGCCCCTAACTAGGAAGAACCCTTTCGGGCACCCTAGATACAGGATCTAGGGTGCCCGAAACACACACAGAGACGAACATCACACCCAGACCGGAAACAAACATCGATATTCATCATATCAATATTCGCCCCGCCCGGGAATCGAACCCGGGTGCACAGGTTTACTCAGTCCACATCACTGCCAACTGAGCCACGGAGCAGTCAATAAGTCGGAGCCAGTATGATTAATGTTCGTCGTTGTAAAGCTTGTAGAGAGGCGTGTCATGTTATTGTAATTTAGTTTATCACACGCCGCGTACATTCACGCCTCGAGCTTGCCGCTTACCTATTTGTTTTACATAAACATAATCTCACGCCTTTTATTCCCCGAAAGGTTAGGCAGAGGCACCAGCTTGAGAGCCGGACCCACGTTTAGCCGATTTTATGCTTTATTACCAACGTGACAAGGGGCCAGCTTGTCGCCGCGGTTATAACGACCACTACTGCGGCCGGGACCAACGGCTTAACGTGCCTTCCGAAGCACGGAATCATCTTACTTTTCAGACAATCAGGTGATTCAAGCCTGCAATGTCCTATCCAACCGAAAACAACCACAACGTGATTTTTGTGAGAAATCAATATGTGGTATTTTCTGCGGGGATCGAACCCACAACCTTCCGTGCCGTGGCGCAACGCACTACGCTACTGAGCTACGGAGGCGGCTACCTATTTGTTTTACAGCTTGGCTAAATAGTCTAGAAATGGAACTATAATATTTTATTGAATTTAAATGGAAGAAACCCTATAAAAAGAACTTCCGTAAAGAAATAGATCACAAATGAGTTGATTTTTGATTTTGCCTAATTTTTTCATTCGGAAAAGGGAATTAGTGGTAATTCCAATTGCACAGTGTGCGCACTTATTTTTTCTAGACTTTTCTGCCAACTGTATGGTTTTGTCTTTTGTCTCTCAAAATTAGTATTTTGAGAGCAGAGATTCTGTCCATAAATTTAATATAAACAGAAATTGAAGCAAATTATGAGAAATTATATTTATTTAAGGAATAAAAAAAATGATTTTGAACAAAATTAACAGATACAAAACAAATCAATGGTTTTAAATTATTATTATTAAATGACGTTATAAAAATGTACATAGTTGAAGCTTAATTTAAATTTATTATTAGATAAGTACTGTTTGTAAAAATTGGTTATTAGGCGGTGAAGTTACAGAAAGTTGTTTTTTATGATTAAACTTAGAAATTGTCTTATTTTATTTATCATGATAATATTATTTTAGAAAATATACCGTCTAAACGTAATTATTAATTTAAAATAAGTTTGTTTGTTAGTGTTTACTTTGTATTGAGCATTGAGCATTATATTTAAAAAAAAAAAAAATGTGGAAAGTTGAATGAACAATATATATAATTTTTTTTTTTTATATTGATTTTACTCTGAAACACCATAATATAAGGGTGTAATGTTTAATGTTTTTTTTTCACTCCTCGCCACATGTGTGCAGAGCCTTATGCGTTATATACGCGATTTGTAGTTTTAGGAAGAGGATTTTAACTATGCAGGTATATATTTTATGTAAATTTTAATTATGATCATTGTTACTATATCTGACTCCCAATTTATTTAGTTTTGTAAGAGTTAAGCTTTATTAGGTTTGATAGGATTGTAGTTTATGCTATAATGCTTACTCACTTGCTTTAATCATTTTAGATCAAAAAGTATAAATTCAATATCTATCCTGTAAGTATAAAATATAATATGGTGTAAGTAAAAAAAATGCTGAAAAAGTTAAGAAATCTGTTATATTTTAATCTTCTAGATTACTGTGATAAAGTAATGCATCCTTAGATTTTAATGTTAAGATTAGTACCTACATGTTGTTCCCACTCCTTGTTATTAGTCTAGTGGTACTGGCAGAAATAATTTAAAGCTTTTAAGAAAATAAAATAATTTACTTTGTCTTTATTTTAATTTTTAGATGAATAAAACAGGAATTATTTACAAAACTAGTGTAATTTTATCTAAGTTACTTTAGGTCCTCGCTCTCTGACAATTGCTTTTGTTTTTCTTAACAAATCAATCGGATCTACAATATTAGGGTCATTCTCTTCTGCATACTCGTCTAATCTTTTTCTTATGGCATGTTTTAATATATCAATACTGTCAACATCCTTCATTGCTGATATTCCAATTATATCTTTGAAATCTATCACCTTTTCTGGCATTAATTCTTCTGGAATAGTTTCCGTGATTTTGTGAATGTTTCTGAGTGATTCTTTTACTCCTTGAAGTATTTCCTTAGCTCCATCCAAGTCCATTTTATTGACAGCTAAGATTGCTGGCTTCTCAAGTAACTCTGGGTCATAAAGTTCTAATTCCTTGTTCAGCAGTAATATGGTCTCAAGACAGGAACGCATTCTGTGCTGCGGGCTAAGAGCAAACCCGTGAACATCAGTCACAAACAAAAGTAGCTTTGTTCTCTCTACATGTTTTAGAAAATTGTGTCCCAAACCAACATTTATATGAGCACCTTCAATTAACCCTGGTAGATCAGCCAGAGATATGGACCTCAGATCAGGATACTGAATAATACCTATGTTAGGTTTTATAGTTGTAAATGGGTAGTTTGCAATTTTAGGCTTAGCTCTAGATATTGCTTTGAGAAGCGAGCTCTTTCCGGCGTTAGGGAAACCCACAAGTCCAACATCAGCAATTAACTTCAGGTCTAATCGTACATGTTGTGTCTGGCCAGCGTGACCATGGAATCCGTTTTCTGGACACCCACCTGGACCACCTCTGGCAATTATTACAGTTTCGCCCTCCTCGTTGATAGCGCCGAGGACTTTGCCTTGCTCGTTGTAGACCGTGATCCCAAGGGGTACGTCTAGTTGGACATCCTCTCCAGGGTTGCCGACTATTTTATTTTTCCGGCTGTCTTCGCCGTGTCCAGCCGTGATTGATTTCGCTTTGTATTTTGACAGGATCTGTTTAAGGTTTGAATTTTCTTTTCCTATGCAGTAGATGCAGCCGCCCTGCCCACCTAGGCCTCCGTACTTAGGTAGTCCCGTACCTCCTGTCCCTCCTTTCACATGAATCCTTAACGAGTCTACAAACTTGGTCCGAAGATATTTTCGAGGACGACTTAGTTCCTTGGCAGCGTATAATAATGTTCTTGTTATAAACACCATCTTTGTTTCCAATTCAACCCTTTTTTAATAATAAAATATAATTTGATTCGTTTGTTTACTCCATGTTTTCGCAGTTTTTTAAGGTTAGAAGTTAGAAATGTCTAAAATTCTAAACAGCTGATATGGTTGGATTGACATAGGTCTATACCTTCAAATTTCAATCATTCTGCCATTGTTTGTTTTTCTGTCTGTGTCTGGCTGCATACCTCTGCATTGCATGCTGAGCATAGAAAAATTTTACTCTCATGCTGAGAAAACCTTTGGAAAAGTTTGGAAGGTATTGATCGTTGGAAATTTGTTGCGCATTTGCCGGCCGGCATTGAACCATAGCCTTTCTGTAGTTTTCCATTCCGGAAGAGAGTTTTCCGAGTAACTGATTTTTAGTCTTCCGTTTGAAAGTGCGCGATAGTGCTTTATCATGAAGAAGTGGAAAGTGCTTAGTATTTCTGTTACTCTACTCGGCGTGTTGCCATGCCTGCTAGCCAGCAGTGGAGACCAATCGCCAGTCTACAAGAACTGTGTCAAAACTTGTCTCAACTTAAATTGCACTGATGGTAAGTTTTTTTTTTTACCCCAAACCCCAGAACGGGGTCGAAGTCCATGCATTATGGTATGGATGTGCTGTATGTATGAGACTGCACAAAAAAATATTTTACAAGAAGATATATAAACTGGATACAAATAACATTTACCGAGTCTGCATAATCGCCAGACTGCATCATGTATGGAAATGGGTAAAGATCTGTACCCAAGGTGAGCTTATGGATTCAAATTCAAAGCCCAATTCATTGAATTCATTTATTCAGTATAGGATACAAGGTATCTCTTATTGCAAGCATACTTAGTAGAATATAATATCCTATACTGCGAGAGGTGACGTGGAGTGAAGATCCCATGCGGCTCAAGAATCACATTTTTGAATTTATCTTTGTAATTGTTTAGACGCGCAGTTTCATCTGTGATAAGTGTGTTTTTGTTAACATATTTTTTTTGTCTTCCTAATTGAAATGTGTATTAACTCGTTAAATGTTTGCCTACCCTCAAAAGCTTTTAAATTAGGCACAGTTTATGTGCGCAGGGATTATAGTTTTAACGTTGGTTCCGAAACCACGTGTTTTGTTAGCGGGCTTTAAAACAATAATCCAATAAACTGATAATAACCATACAATGTTGCCGGGCTTTAAGCCCACTCTTAAGCTAATTTGTGAACTTTACATTGGCAAAATACTCCACTGAAGTGGAGTCAAGTCCATTAAATTAAATTAATAATTAATAATTATGTGCGCGCAAGATTTAACATAATGTCTGGAAATTAATCTTTCTTAATTTCCAGAAGGGGCCCATTTTAAGGAAAAAGCAGCACGTCAGCAGGATATATCAGACTGGATTCTGAATTGGAACTGCCGCGATGAGTGCCGCTACCACTGCATGTGGCAAACTGTATTAAAGTTTGAGCAGCGAGGCTTTAAAATACCCAAATTTCATGGCAAGGTTTGGTTAATGAGTTATTTTTTCTTTTTTAATACCTTTTAATATTATAACCTACTTTTATATTATAAATCCAAAACTAACTCTGGATGTCTGTGTGTTACGAAATTACGCCTAGAATAAACTAGTATACCAAAAGGTTTTTTTTTTTTAGTTTTATTAACATAGAACAACTAGACAGACAATTAATGTTTCTTTTTATCTTTTCCTTCCGGCTTCCAATTAAGGGCCTTCTTTTGGTACATCACTTAATAAATTTAAGACAAAAGTGGCCATTTTTGTCTTAAATGACGTACCGATAGTAATTTTTTTTTTCAATTGAGGTCACCACCTATGACTTATTATATTTTTACCTTAACAGCATTGAATGTATTTTCAGTGGCCATTCCATCGTTTCTGTGGCATTCAGGAACCGGCATCAGCATTTGCCTCGGTCCTCAACCTCGCAGCAAACTGCTACATGTTCAAACAGCTGCAGAAGGACATTTGGTATGATAAGGAGGATCCAGCATTGCTCTTGTTTTGGCGAGGGTTTTCTTTGGTAAGATTTTTTTTTATTGTAAACAGCCTAAGCTTATATCAAAACCTAAATTAATATTTGTATTTAAAAGAAGCCTGAAAAATTTTACCGCCACTGTACTAATATATTTTTTTTAAATTTGTTTTAGGTCTGCATTAATACATGGATGTGGTCGGCAGTGTTCCACACTCGCGACAAGCCCTTCACGGAATTTATGGACTACGCTTGTGCCTTGCTCATGGTTGGGTTGTTCTTTGTGTCTGGAATCGTCAGGTGAGTTCACCCCCTGACTCAACTTTGTACAGATCTGCACAGTGGCGGTCTAGTAGGGCGTAACAGATTTGTCTATGGTCTCGTGCGCCCTAGACTGTATTAGCAAAAAACAAGAGCTATTTTGCAGAAAAACCGGAAGTGTTACGCCTTCCTAGACCGCCACTGTAACAGTGTTTCATACCAAACCCCGAAAGTGTTCAGCAATAGGATTAAAAGCCCTATACAATACATCTAACGTATCTAGCTCCAATCGCAAAAAAAAAAAAAAAACAAATATATCTTTATCTCTACCATGGCATATATCTATACCAATATTATAAAGAGGAAAGATTTGTTTGTTTGTTTGTTTGTTTGTTTGTTTGTTTGTTTGTACCGAATAGGCTCCGGAAATACTGAACCGATTTAAAAAATCTTTCACTGGTAGGAATCTACATTAACTCCGAGTGTCATAGGCTATATGAGATTGTCAAAAAAATTAGGGATCCTTACCTAAACTCAAATAATGTAACCCAAGGTGCAATATTTTTTCTGTTGTTTACATATTTTAACAGGTGGTTTGTTGTTGTTTTTTGTTTTTAATTCGGCCATTCTGGGCAGTCAAAAGAACATAGTCTATAAAGCCAAGTCTTTTGTAGTATCTTATATCCTATGGCGTAACGAAGTAAGCCGGGAAAGCTCGTGAAAAATAAAATAAAATTTTGCTTAGTACTTTTAGGGCACTGTTAATTTAAATTCAAATTCAAAAATATTTATTAAAAATTTCTTTAGACAAAATTCTGCAAAACCCACATTTGGGTTTGTCTACAGAAAATAAAAGCCTAAACTTAAATCTATTAGAAAATTTTAATCGGCTTTAAATAACTAACATTAGTTTGTTAAAACTTTAAATTGTTTTGAAGTTAACATACTTAAATCCTCTTACCGTCTTATTCATAAAGATACAGTACATTTTAAGTAGCTTTATTGGAAGCCTACTTCTCTGGTTTGTTGTATGGTAATACGTGACATCCAGTTTAAATAGACATATGTCAAATAACTAAAATGCTCTTTAACTTTTTATGAATAACAGGGTTAATCTATAGATATACTGTAGTTAGCTATCTACATACTTTTCAATTGTTATTTTTTTATAGAGTTTAGCAAATACTGATTTTTTACATTCATTTCTAATATTATATACTGGGTGTTTTTGACAAGGCGGTAATAAATCAAAGGAGGTATTCAGCTAACCATACCTAACAACTTTCCCAAAGCAACATGGGTCGAAATCTCAGAAAAAAAATATCAGATGTTCCATACATTGGTTCGATCAGCTGACGGGGTCAATGTTTGGGATGGCTGATTTTTGTTTTGAGATTTCGACCCATGTTGCTTTGGGAAAGTTGTTAGGTATGGTGAGCTGAATCTCCCCTTTGATTTATTACCGCCTTGTCAGAAACACCCTGTATATGTGGTGCTTTTGATTATTGCCGAAATTAATAGCTTTCTTTGGTCTTTAAACTTAAAGCTTCACACTAAAACAAGTAATTAGGATAAATTATCAGTGTTTTTGTCTAAAAGACGTTACCCTATTTAATTTTTTTAGGGAGAGTAAGGTTTCTTCGATAAATTAAGAACGAAAAGAAAACAAATATTAAACGCTACGTAAAATAAACTTACTTTGCCAAAATATTCCAGCGCACTCCCCTATATTCGGTGGTGCCGTATTTTTTCTGACTACAATTTTTTTTACTCAGGTATCTTCACAAGAATTTTAACCTCTGTACGACGGTCGTCGGGTCAGCGCTGTTCTATTTTTGGGAGCACTGCCGCTACCTACACTGTGGCTTTGTGGACTACGACTACAATATGATTGTCAATATAGTTGCTGGTGAGTACTTAAACATTAAATGTAATTATACTAATTAGTGCTTCCAACCTATTTCCTCCCGTGTCCGAAGAAAGGAAAGCAGCGTCCGTCATTAATTTTTTTTTTTTTTTTAATTTATTTATGAATTTATGTTTTTTTTTTACTGCGATCGCTAACCGAGCGATTTTGTTTCTTACGATGTCATAAAAAATATATGTAAATATTAAACTAACTGTTTTCTTCGATCAATGATATTTTATATGAATTTCAAATATAAAACAATATTTTTAAGATAAATTATTATAATACATAGCATTTACTCTACACATAAAAAATCTCTCACTTAAAAACGCAACAAGTGTAAAGACAGATCCTGCCGTACAGTTATAATTGAAAACGCAACAAGTGTAAACACAGATTCTCCCTTGCCAGGCGTGCTTGGATCATTAGTATGGGGTTACTGGTCGGTTACCAACTTGCTGGCTGGGCGGCGCTACGCGGCGTGGATGCTTGCCTTTATTTCGCTGTCGGGAATCTTCCTCGGGCTCGAGTTGTACGACTACCCGCCAGTTCTTGGGTGGGACTCGCACGCGCTCTGGCATTTATGCACGGCGCCGCTACCGCTTATATTAACCAAGTGAGTTTGAATGAATATTCATTTACGGCTCTACCACAAAAAGAGTTATACCTGGTCTAAATCACTAGACTAGGTTTAAATCACTATTTCGTCATACAAATTGGTGATTTTAGACCGGTCTAACTTTTTTGTGGTAAGGGGGTTATAGTTTTAACACTTGATACGACACCAGTTACCATTACCAGACACCTTATACAATAAGCTGCATGGATTTGTTACCTTTGCCTCTATAAAAATGACTAACATCATTGTTTTAGACAGGATAACTCAGGATACCACTGACACATCCCTATTCCCCTTGGTCAGGGCATCACGCCTGAACGGCTCAATAGATTTTGATAGTTGTTGTTTGGTTGTCTTTGTCAGGAGACGGTTTTTAAGAGTTCTGTGGCAGGTTAATGATTCTGTGTTTTTTTTTATGGTGTTTGACATAACTGACAGTCGGGAAGGCAGGACAACGTTATTTCGGATCAACTAGTCTTCTATCCGCTTTTTTTATAGATATAAAAAAGCGCGCGGCGACAAGCTGGCCCCTTGTCACGTTGGTAATAAAGCATAAACTCGGCTAAACGTGGGTCCGGCTCTTGAGCTGGTGCCTCCGCCTAAAATAAAAGGCGTGAGATTGTGTTATGTTATGTTTATAAAAATTATTTGCTGTTCGTTTGTCTCACTGAAGCTCGAGAACGGCCGGACTGATTTTGGTTTTGAAATGTTTTTCGTAGTCCAGGGAAGCTTTAAACACACTTTTCTGTGACCTCTCGAAGGCTTTTGACTGCGTTGATCATGAGACTTTGCTACTTAAATTACAGCACTATGGCTTAATTGATAAATCACTTGATCTACTTGCCTCTTATCTTACTGATCGCGACCAACGAGTGGACGTGGGTGGTGCGGTGTCTGCAGGTTGTCCTATCAAGATTGGTGTACCTCAGGGATCGATATTGGGGCCTTTCCTGTTCCTAGTCTACATAAATGATCTCCCTTACATGTTAGATAAACTTACTGATGTTGTCCTCTTTGCGTGACTCACTCAACTTAGATATAAACAAAACATTAGTGGAGATTTCTCAATGGTTTACTTCTAATAATTTACTTTTGAACGCAAAGAAAACTAATTGCATTAAGTTTTCCTTGCCAAATGTGACTGCTTATGATACAGACATACATTTGGACAATAACAAGCTTAATCTGGTAAATCAAACTGTATTCCTTGGTATCACTCTAGATTCGAAACTTCAGTGGGGCCCCCATATCTCAAATCTTGCGGCAAGGCTCAGTTCGGCTGCGTACGCAATCTGGAAAATCAGAAAATTAACTGATGTTTCTACCGCGAGACTTGTGTATTTCAGTTACTTTCATAGCTTAATGACCTATGGCTTGCTTCTATGGGGAAGAGCTGCAGATATTAACGTCATTTTTATACTACAAAAACGCGCAATTAGAAACATTTATCAGCTTAAAGCTCGCGAGTCCCTCAGACAAAAATTCAAAGAAACTGATATTTTGACGCTTCCGTCCCAGTACGTCTTTGAAATTATTATGTATACTCGTAAAAACTTACATATGTTTGATAAAAAATGTGATAAAATTAAAGACCTTAGAACGCGTAGCAAAAACAAACTAAGTATTCCACAGAACAGACTAAAACGGACAAACAAATGCTTTATAGGAAACGAAGTAAGATTTTATAACAAGATCCCAGAAGAGATTTTGATCCTGAATGATAATGAGTTTAAAACTCGTATCAAAAAAGGTTTGATTAAGAAAGCTTATTACAATGTTGATGATTATGAAAACGACAAAGACGCATGGAAGTAGTCTAGCTCTGCACGATATTTTCATTATTTCATGTATGTACTTTAAATCTTATTAATTTATGTTCTTTGTATTGTAAATTGAATTGTAATGTCACATATATAAGAACAAAAAAAAAAAAGAAGAGAGAAATTGTAAAGTAGAGTTTGTTACCCCTTTCTTCTCTACGCTGTAAAATCATTGCGAAAGGGAGTAGAATCATTTGACAGAGGAGGGCTCGTTTGGGGGCGTCTCCAGGCGACCATTGTCGTAAGGCAAGGCAAACATTGTTTGCCTGAGCCAATTAGTGGGCACCCTGAACTACCTCGCCTCTATCAGTATAGGATACTTTACGAAATAAGGTATCAATATTAATTAGATTAGTCTAATTGACCTTCAATAAGCGATATCTTGTATCCTGTATTGAATAAATCATTTTTTACTTTTACTTTACTTACACACGGACGAGTTTATGCACAGCTAGTATTATATAGTAAGAATAATTTTTTCGTTGTTTACAGGTTCGTGATGGCAGATCTAGATTACCTTGACCAACAACAGAAACCTGGATTAATAAAGATCGACTAGGCCTTTTGAAACACGAAATCTGATTGGTAGCTGATGCAGACTGATGTTTTTTGTTTTTGGCTTTTGTATGGAATTGTGTGACAGAGAAAACTCTCCATCCTTTAGGTGGATTAAGTCACTGTTCCTTTTTATTATATTGTATAGGTACTTGCCTAAATTTTGAGATGGCTACGATGAAAGAAAGATTACAAATAACTTTGTGAATTTTTCTAAGTAACATCTAACTAACATAAAACTAACATCTCCTAATGCTAAGATGTATAAGAAAATGCCATATGAGCATGTATTATACAGGGTGTTTCTGACAAGGCGGTAATAAATCAAAGGAGGGATTCTGCTCACCATACCTAACAACTTTCCCAAAGCAACATGGGTCGAAATCTGAAAACAAAAATCAGACTTCCCGTACATTGACTCCGTCAGCTGATCGAACCAATGTATGGAACAGCTGTTATTTTTTTTTGAGATTTCGACCCATGTTGCTTTGGGAAAGTTGTTAGTTATGGTGAGCAGAATCCCTCCTTTGATTTATTACCGCCTTGTTAGAAACATCCAGTATATAAACCTCTCGAATCGATCTATCGATTTAAAAAAAACCGATCAACTTCCGTTGCGTATTTTTAAAAAGCTTAGCTAAAGACTGCAAGCGACTTTGTTTTATACATTATTTTTTTAATATTAATTTTCAAATTTATTTATTATTTTATACATTGCAATGCAGAAAATAGCAATGGAGTATTATATTAAGTAGATAAGTTTATTGTGTTAAGTTGTGATAATTTAAATCAGCATTATCAACATCAGCATGTAAGAGCCCACTGCTGGACATAAGCCTCTTCTATATAAGACTGCAAGTGCAATAGTCTGATGACACTAATCCCTTTACCTCAATAAAGTTAGACCGGTCTAAACCGCCATTTTGTATGACGAATTAGTTATTTAAACCTGGTTTAACTCTTTTTGTGGTAGAGCCGTAGAGGTTGCCGGTAGGCAGTGGATCGACTGCACAAGCCATAGCGTGTGACGTTAAGAGGTCAGATAGAATTTATAGATTATTTTTTTTAAGTTACTGATATAATAATGGCTAACGCGTTAGATGTTACTATTTAAAATGTATAACAATAAAACTTTATAAAAATAAATTATTGTTTAAAATTTCAAAGCGTTATTCTGTAACTCTCCGATCTTGATAAACTATCTTTAAACTTAAGTTAACCGTAGTTTCAAAATTATAAAAAAGCCGTTCTACTAAACGCATACCGCATCATAAGAAATTATCAATATATATAAAACTCTTCCGTTACTGACTGACTGACTGACAGACAACGCAGAGCCGAAACGACTGGGCGTAGAAAGCTGAAATTTGGCACGTGATTTCCTTGGGGAATATAGGTGAGCACTAAGAAGGAATTTCCCGAAATTCCCACGGGAACGGGAAAAACGGGTTTTTTGTGTTTATAAGAAATCTGCGCGGGAGAGACCGCGGGGCAGCCTCTAGTCATAAATAAAACCACATTATTGGCATTTTAAATTGGTTAGATTTAATATAAATACATATTTCACTAACAACATGGACAAAAACTTAATTTTCTTTCACAAAACACAATACACAAACATACACACACATTTAGTGCACTAAATGTAGACACGATTCTTAAGTTTAGTTGATATCTATTGTTCTTATAGACCAAGATGTATTGTTTCTCCAACTACTGCTTTAGCATTTTGATGCTGTATTTTAAAATTTTCTTTTAAACTTAAACTTCTTGGAAAAGTTTTTTTGTTTTTTCTTAGTTTAGTTGTGAAAAGCCTTTGAAAGAAATTCTTTCTTATAGTCTGAGTAGTGTTATCTTGCATTTCTATATCTTGTAGATAATGTGGGACTTGTCTCAGACCTTTATCCGCGATTCTGTATATAGTTTGTTCCTTCACTCTATATAGATTTTCTTTAGGTTTTTTACTTTCACTAGCGTCGTTAACTTTTTGAACGGTTTTTCCATGCTCTAAAAACCACCTGTTAGTTCCGGGTCCAGATGTATCATCACTTATGTAAGAAACTTTACTTTTGAGAATACCAATAGATTGCAGTATTTTGGTAAGACTCGATGCTTTAGACTGGAAAAAAAGTATATTTAATTACGTAAACTACGATTTAGTGCAAGAGTTTATTACTAAGAGCCTGTGCGCACTAGCGATTTAAGTTGGCCGATAGTTAGATCGGTCAGAGGATCACTATAGAGCGCTAAAATATAACTTTATATCGAATACAATCAAACTATAGGCCCATATCGCTAGGAGCGCACGGGCTTTTAGGATGAAAAGTAAAAATGATTTACCTACCTTTTTAACAACAGTAGATTCAGTATTTGTTTCGGATTCAGTGGTAGAGTTCGATGCATCAAAACAGCTTAGTTTCTCCAAAGCTGTATCAGAATACCTGGCGGACGTCTCTGTCATTGTTTTGGGAAAACAATCTTCGTGACTCATGGAAGATTTTAGCCTCGAAACTCGTGAGTGCTTCTTACTTGTGCAACCTCCTTCTGAAGTTGCCAACATGCTTTGAAGGTCCTTCAAGATTTTGCGTTCCTTCACTTTCTTGGCCTTGATTAGTTTGTAGATTTCCCTTAATATATCTTCGTTATTCATCTCCTGTTGTGGGCTCTGAAGCTCTTTCGAAACATGCTCGTAATGACAGGGATGTGGAAACGTTGGAAGTATAAAACCATTCTGTATTCCATTGAGAGCGCAAATCGGAATCACAGGGTAGCAGCATTGTGTAGCGTCTTGTGGCATATGTGCAGTGCTTAGGTTGACATGTGCTTGGCTGTTCGCAGGTGCTCCTGGTGTTCCAGGTTGAGTAACATCCGTTTGAGTCACGTGATGGGCTAAGTTTGATTGTAAAGTTGTTTTCACAACTTCCTCGAAACTTGTTTTTAAGATCGACTTTATTTCTTCTAACGTTCTATCGTAGTTTGCGTTTTCTTTT
Source organism: Euspilapteryx auroguttella (assembly GCA_951802225.1). Classification (NCBI taxonomy): domain Eukaryota; kingdom Metazoa; phylum Arthropoda; class Insecta; order Lepidoptera; family Gracillariidae; genus Euspilapteryx; species Euspilapteryx auroguttella. The sequence continues at coordinate 15,283,014 of OX637644.1, read as the reverse complement.
GCTTTTGACTGTTCAGTGAATTTGCTCAAACAAGTAGGAGTTTTACTGTTTCTCATCATATCTTTAATGCAATCTTTAGCAACCAAAGATTCAATATCGCTTTTAAAAGAGCGTTGTTCATTTTGGTGTCTCACAATCAATTCATCAGGCAAACATTGTGCTTCGAGGATCAGTTGAGGTCTGCGTGTAAAAGGACAAGGTTGTACCTCCTTGCAGCGGTTGTACGGAAACAAGTTTTCTTCGGCAAATTTTCTCCTAGATTTTGGACTAGTTTTCTCTTTCACCGGAATAAAGTCATAAAGTTCAGAGTCACTGCCCGTTTGAGTTGTCGACATCTCGTTTGTGTTTACTTTGGTTTCGACAAAATTAACTCTCTGTGTATGTACGCGATTTCTAAACGTTTCTCTACCACTAGGCACCACGTTACTAGGTTGGTTGTTTTCAGAATCTTGGTCGCGACAAATTGGTACTGAGAACTCACTGAAATCTGATCTCTCAAATAATGGCTCAGGCCTGTACTGCTTTCTGATTATGTCCTGAATGTAGCCACTGCTAAGATTTGCGTCTCCGAGAACTACTTTACTTTGCCTTGCGGGCTTACAATTCACTATTCTGTTCGGACTTCGTGATTCATATATTTTGTTATCTTGAGAATACGATGAATTAGCTTCTTCTATGTTGAAGTCTACTTGTCTATTATGTTTTTCTTGTTCCTTTCTTTCGAAAAATGTTACGTTTGGAGTATCTCTTTCTCCAGTATCATAGCTTGTTGATGAAGGTCCACAAGCATTGTTCATGTACACCCAGCGTAGCTGCGAAATCATGCTATTGCAAGTTTCATCTCCAGTTTCACTCCTTCTCTTTGACTTTAATTTTCTGGATTTAGAATTGAGATTTCTTCGTAGAGTAACTGTAGAATTTGCTTCTCTTATTATAGGTGTGTTCTTGTTACTAATCTTATCTTTATTAAAAACAACTCCTACTTCAGATTTCGTTTCTTTTAAAGGATTATCCAAGTCGATGACTGATATTTGTTTTTGAACATTTTCTTGAATAGTGACCAGGCCAGTGCAGTATTCATTGACTTCTTTTAGTTTTTCACCGATGCCATATAATTGATCTTTCGATTCCGAAACTTTAGAATTATTTTCTGGTGGATCCTTAGATTTTGTGCTTCCTGAAAGAAATATTTATTCAACAGATTTAATATTTTTTATGTTTTTTTCAATAAAACCTTACGCTAGGACTTACTAAGTAATCTTCGAAGGTATATACAAATGTGTCTGCAGCGTCGTTTAGTTCGTGAAGAGATCCTGCGCCTGCGCTGGCAAAGGTGCATCCCAGATTCTCATGTCTTGCTCAGCTTTGGAAATGGAACTTGAATTTTTTCGGTGATCTTGTTCGTTTTGGTTCTTTCAGAAACTATGGAAGTAAAAGTAAAGCTACCTATAGCTAGTAGTTAGTAATTAGCTCTTAAATATTGGTAATTAGTATTATAAAAGTAGTCATCGAAACCAATCATATTTAGCCAGGTAGTGTAAAAAATAATAAAAAATAACCAAATATACCCACATACCAGAATACAGAATACCAATATACTTATCAAAAATTGTCCTTAGATATGAATTTATTTAAATAAGTAATAAGTATTGGTAAATTATAAAATTTAGAATTTAATCTTTGTTTACAAGCTCATGTCCTACTATTGCTTTCCATAGAGTAACTTTGTATCATTCTCTCTTTTCTATTCTATTGTCTCTTCTTTATTGTCAGTGTTTGCTTGACAAAAGTTCGTTCAGTAAATAAAGCCTGTCACAGACAGACGAACGACGAAAGGTCTGCGTCTCGTCGGTTTGTAGATCTCATCTCACTAAGATGCCCTTATAACTCCGGAACCTCATGAGAACCAATTCTGAGATTTGGCATGTCGTGTGGACTAATTGAGGATTAATTATTTATACCTTAACCAAGTAGATAGGCCCTACCGTTTTCTTGGACGAGAGATGAGGATTACAGTTGAACGCCAAGCCATAATCCTCACAAACATTTGGATATTGGACTAATTATTTTACTTTGTGGACCAATTTGGATTCATGACTAAGTAAGTAATTATTTTAATTCTAAAATTTTATTTTAGCGAAGATTTAAAATATGAGGATAACACATTGAAGCACACAAAAGTTCCACTTTCGATTCTACAAATGAACCTGCCACCGCAGGCGGCGCCTGTCTGTGACATGCTTAAACTACAATAATGGTTTATTTCTATATAACTGAGTTAGAGACGGATGCCACGTTGATGACGATGCTGCTTGATGATTCCAGGGACGTTAGTTAGTACCCTACCTACCTTGCAAACTGTTGACATGAAATGATAGAACTAAAGCTTACTTCGGTAATTTCATGTAAATGCACGACGCATCGTGGAAAGGTTCTCGTCCGTGGTAGCGCAGGCACAGCATAAGTACCTAACTAAACCCGTACGCCGTCGGCTGTGATGTGATATGATGTTTACTGAATGATCAGAAGAAAGGAGAAACGCAGATCGCAGATCGTGGAAAGCACCAAGTTTCCAAAGAGATTTTTTTAATTTAATGGACTTGACTCCACTTTAGTGGAGTATTTTGCCAATGTCAAGTTCACAAATTAGCTTATAGGGTGGGCTTAGGCTACGAACGCACAGGCGGTTTTTTGCCGCGCGGATTTTATGTAACATACTGAATCCTATGGAAGTGTGCGCACCAGCGGATAAAAAACCGCGCGGTTAAAAATCCGCTGTCGCGGTTTTATTTCCGCGCGGCTAAAAATTCGCCTGTACCTTCGTGGCCTATGAATAAGGTTGAAAATGAAATAACAACCTTTAAAACCGCGCGGAAATAAAACAGCAACAGCGGATTTTTATCCGCGCGGTTTGTTGCCGCGCGGCTAAAAATCCACCTGTGCGTTCGAAGCCTTAAAGCCTGGCAACGTTGTACGGTTATTATAAGTTTATTGGATTATTGTTTTAAAGCCGCTAACAAAACATGGTTTCGGAACCAACGTTAAAACAATAATCTTTACCGGCTTTTTTTTTCAAAATACGAACACTGTCAAACAAGCGTCAAACTTTCAAAGCAAGTCAACAAACATTCTGTCGTTTTCAAGTTTTCAAGCAAAATATTTTATACATTTTTAAACTAATCTTTTATAGTTTTAATTTTACAATCATGACTATCATAATGTCAAAGCTAGTGACGCCTATCCGTCGTGCCGTCCAGCTTATGAATCCAGGTCAAACTCGCACCAGCAGCCACTTGATCCCTCCAAACCAGTACGATGTCCACATGCCGATACCCAAGAAGTTTAACCTGGGCTATGCCATGAGGGTCTACTGGGAGATCATACCTTTGTTCTTCGTGACGGGCGTCGCTATGACCATCTGCATTGGTTCCTTGATATCCTGTTGCATAAACAAGGTCAGTATATAATTTATTTATTTATAAATAAATAAATAAATAAATAAATAAATAAGTATATAATAATACTAGTCGACCCGGCGAACTTCGTACCGCTTAACCTATTACTATTTGGTGCATGTATTATACTTATAAACCTTCCTCTTGAATCACTCTTTCTATTAAAAAAAACCGTATCAAAATTCGTTGCGTATTTTTTTAAGATTTAAGCATACATAGGGACAGACGCGGAAAGCGACTTCATTTTATACTATGTATATTGATATTGATTGATAAAACGACACACCGACCATAATAACACATCACACTCAGAGCCCCTAACTAGGAAGAACCTGTATTTAGGGTACCCGAAACACACACAGAGACGAACATTACACCCAGACCGGAAACAAACATCGATATTCATCATATCAATATTCGCCCCGCCCGGGAATCGAACCCGGGTGCACACGCTTACTCAGTCCACATCACTGCCAACTGAGCCACGGAACAGTCAAAAATAAAACGACCTACATCTGTACGTGATCTGTACATACGTGGACGGTTAGGCGTGATTACGTAGCACACAGGCAAAGCTGTAATTTGTATGTACTCAAATTCAAATAATTCTTTATTCAATATAGGATACAAGATATCACTTATTGAAAGTCAATTAGACTACATCTAATCTAATTGCTATTGATACCTTATTTGGTAAATGTGTATCTACTGAGAGGTAACTGAGCGCGGGTAGACCGCACTTTCAGCGGGAGGCTGGGAGTGTCCTTAATTTATATATGTAGTACTTTTTAACCTCCTTAAAAAAAGGATAGGTAGTTATCAGTTTGACCTGTATGTATGTTTGTCCGCGATTATCTCGAGTTTGGCTTAACAGATTTTGTTGCGGGTTTCAGATAAGTTTGCTTACATTCAGGCGGTAACTCACGGTATGGCGCGAAATTCAAATTTTTTCACGTTTTTTAATTATTTTGGCGAAAGTATTCATTTTTAATAAACTTTGAATGAATTCGCGTACGTAAAAACCTATTTCCCACATTGTGATATATCGTTTTTGAAAGACAGAGTTACCGATTTTGTGTATATTCAAGGAACTTGTTTTTTGGCCTTTTACCCCTTAGACACAAAATCTGTAGGTCTGTCTTCCAAAAACGTTGTATTGCAATGTGGGAGATGTTTTTTTACATACGCGAAATCATTTAAACTTTGTTAAAAATGTATACTTTCGCCAGAATAAATAAAAAACACGAAAAAATTTAAATTTCGCGCCATAGCGAGAGTTACCACCTTCAGGAGAAGGATTTAGTACCTATTTTGACCGACTTCGAAAAAGAGGAGGTGTCAGTTGATGTATGTGTCAGTTTACTGAAGGCGTGTTCCTTTTTTGTAAAAAAAAGAAATTATTCTTATACTGTGGTACTACTTACTTACTTAAAAAAATTGTCTAAGTACTGGGTTTTTTTAAACTTTCGAAGTACCTCAAGTGAGCATGGTTTATTATTTTTCAATTTTGTTTTCAGGTATCAGACCTGTATAACTATGCCTACCGAGTGTTAAAATTTCCTCCACAATAAAAAAGTAACCGTGTATAATTAAATTTGTAGGTGGACGTGGTATTTAGCGCATACAGCCGCAACAACATCTCTCGCACGATGGACCTGCGCCACCCCACCGTGCACAAGCTGGTCATCATCAATCAGAAGTACGAGCCTTGGCCCGAGATGCAGGTAAGTTGTTTTTCTTGCGAATGCTTGTAAGGTTGCGTATTTTGAGAATTGGCCGACAGTGCCGCTTCGTGGACACAGTTTTTATTATTTCCACGCAAGATGCAAGCAATCGTCAATTGACAAAAGCCCATGGCAAGCTTTGTCCTTGGAGAATAGGCATCAATGTAAATTTCTGTGTTTTTCGTTATATACTATATTTGCACATTCTGGACAAGCAATGGAATTTATATAAATACTTGTCTACCCGGCAAACTTCGTACCGCCTCACCTATAACTTGTTGTTTTCCCAGTAATTATTCGAATTTTTGTCGTGGTTAACCCATTCTTAGACTTGAGAGAACATTTTTAAAACAGAATTGGTAAAATTGGTCCAGGCGTTGTTGAGTTATGCGCTTACCAACACATTTTGCGATAATTTTTTTTAGTACCTATAGATTTGCGAGTTTTTGGAGCCAAACGTTATCATTAGTATTTAGTTTAGTAACGTGCCTTTTATGGAAAGTAGGAAACGTGAAAATAAGGAAAGGCATTTCCAAATTATTCTGATTGTTGTTCAGGTTAATCATTTAAATGTGGGACCACGTTCTAATTTCAATGAGTTATGTTTAGAAAATTACTAAACAATACTAATGTAGACTTGGCTCCATGGAAGTCATAAAATAATGTACATAGTCCATACAACCAATGCCTCTTCTCTAAATCTAGTTCTACCAATTCTGGCATTCCTTTGAGAGACTGAAACTAAGACCAGGCGCGCACTAAGCCGCGGCGGCCAGATCGCAGCGGCCAGCGAGATATGTATATTGGATCGTGCGCAAGTGCGCACCTGACCACACGCACGCGGCCAGCGGCCCCATATATTTCGCTGGCCGACGCTACCCGGCCGCTGCTTTGCGTCTCTTTACTTATTGATATCTATCTATATCTATACCAATCAAGAGGAAAGATTTGTTTATTTGTTTGTATCGAATAGGCTCCGGAAATACTGAACCAATCTAAAAAATTCTTTCACTTCTATTCTTTCACTGGGAAATAGTATCTCCGAGTGACATAGGCTATATTAGATTTTCAAAAAGTTAGGGATCCTTACATAAACTCAAATAATGTTACCAAAAGTGCATTTTTTCCGTTGTTTACATATTTTGGCAGGTGGTGGTCTGGGCAGTCTAAAGAACAAAGTATATAGAGCCAAGTCTTAAGTACCTATCTTATATCCTATGGCGTAACGAAGTTAGCCGGGACAGCTCGTACATATATACCTATTCATAAAGATACAGTAGATTTTAAGTAGCGTTACTGGAGGTCTACTTCGCTGGTTTGTTGTATGGTAAATACGTGACATCCAGTCAAAATTGACATTTAAGTCAAATAACTAAAATGCTCTTTAACTTTTTATGAATAACAGGGATAGTATATATATATATGTTTGTAATTACCCAGGATGTACTGGACAAGATGAAGGCGGCTGAAAAGAAGCTGCAACTACGAGTATCAGTCTGCAACTTTAATGCCGCCACATAGGGCAAGTCTATCTTCAAGTTTATTTTACATTTTGGGAAGTTTCAATAATTAATTGCAATATTGTAACTGTGCGTAGTGCCACTTTCAAAAAGAGCGAGATATTGTTTGGTATTAATATTAAACAAGTAAATTTATAAAAATTTATATTTTCCGGTTTGTTTCGAATGCGTTGCTGAGAAAAAAGTTTAGTTAAAAATAAGAAAACCGGAAATATTATATAATATGCTAAAAAATATTGTCTTATTCCCACAGTTTTGTGTTTCTTCAGTACCTTCGCTCATTATAAAATAGTGGAAAATTTATTTGATACTTTTGTATTTGTATAGAGGTGTACAGAGGCGGTCTAGGACGGCGTAACAGTTTGAATATGGTCACGTGCGCCCTAAAACGCCACTGTACATACAACGAACATGAGTGACTTTTCTGTAATTTCGAGTATGAGCTTTAGTCATTTTAATGAGATGTATTTGTAATTTTAAAAGTAGCTGTTATTGTAAATTTTAGTTGCGTGAATTTGTAGAGTTTTGTTTTTAAATATATTATTCAAAAAGTATAGATTTATTTATTTTTAATCAAAATTAAAACTTTTTGTTTAAATTTTAATGATGCAAGCACTAAAGAAAAATTATATATATATAAAAAAAATATCTACTATAGATCTTGCAATCTACGAGCGCACCTGATCATTATTTGTAGTTGTAAACGTAAGTACATAATTGCGTTAGTGTGTGTGCGCGACGGAGCGGTCAGTAGCGAGTGTTCACGCTGCTAATGTGCATGTGCGTAAACAGATTGGTCACCCACACAACTAAAGGCGCCGTGCGCTCGTAGATTGCAAGATCTATAACAGAAAAAAGAGCCTTAGGTTAATTTTAACTCGAATCATGCCTGTATAAGTATGTTTATGCAACGGTTTTTACTGCATTGCCGCGAAGGGGTTAAGGGGGTTGGGGCAAACAGGGCTTGTTTGACCTTTGAGGGGGAAAAGGGCGAATAGTGGAAGTGGCTGCAGGCAATTGAAACTGCCAATCGAGTGTCCACTGTGTGATTGCGCCTCCGTTGAGCGTTTAATGGATTTTTCAGCACCTCTAGTGGTTTTCTCACGATCTTTGAACGCTTTGAAGCATTACGCGTCCTAATGCCGTGGAATAAGGAATATAGTTGTTTAAGATTTCTGTTTTTGTTTTGGTTTACTAAATTCATTTTAGGGTTGTGTGTGATATAATTTACGCACACGTAAACGGCCACGCACTTTTTTTTTTTGAGCCAAGCCAACAAATAAAACTCGTCACAAAAAGTTCGTTTCCAATAATTTTATTTTTAAATTAGTGGCAGTGAAGTTTTCTCATTTTAGGTAGTTTATAATTATAACGAGAGAGTTTAACACAAACTGTTGCTGCCGCGTTAGGTCTAGGTTTATATAAAAAAATAATTTTCGGAATACAAAGGTACATGTGGCTTAAAACATATTTTAACAATGAAATAAATAATACTTTTAGGTACATTACAATAAGTTGGCACATTAGCTGTTTGAACGGTATTAATAATACAAATAATTAGGTCATTGAACCTAATGTAATCATGTTTTTTTTTCCTGGCAATTTGAAGTCTTAAGAGCCAGTTTACAGCGATGCTAGCGCCATTCGCGAATGAAATTAATATCTTCGAAACTAAGGCAAATATCAAAAATGTGGCACTGTATGACACTAGATAATGTAGCCTTGTATTTTTTAGATATTTCTGTATAGCTTTTAAGTTGAAGACCAAAGAAAGCTTCAAAGTGTTGATAAAAGTGACCACTTTTGGCAACAATCTATGTTTTTTTTTTGTTCTTTTTACTCAGGACTACTTTGCGGTGCTCAAAAAATACTGGGCTACATTATCTAGTGTCATACAGTGCCACATTTTTGATATTTGCCTTAGTTTAATGGTTATTAATTTTTTTCGCGTATGGCGCTAGCATCGCTTTAAACTGGCTCTTAAAGTAAATATAAAAATTGGCACAAGAGGTTTGTGAAGAGCGTTGACATTATAGCTGGTTTACCTAACACTGCGTTACATATAGGTACAACTATGTGACTAGCATTTCAACTCAATTTACGTATTGTATTATATTTAGCCGGTGATTTCACGACAACCATGTTTTACTATGTAATTATTTAATTAGTAGCTCACAAACTGCGGACTAGAGACTCTTTCCTACGATGAGCATACAAAACTTTTTGACGTCTCGTTAAAACAACTGACTATTCGTTTAATTTTGCCACTTACTTATACAAAATGTTATGAAAAATTTTAATTTGCCCCTTTTTAGGTACGATTACGTACGTTAGCCCTTTTTACGCGTCTTATTTTCTATGCTCGGACGTTCCACGTGCGTGCGTTAAAACAATTCTCAGAAAAAATCTTCTTCTGAACAAATGTATGAAAGGTGTCTGTCACGCCCGCGCCACTCGCGTCGCGTCTCCCCCGCCCGCCGCCGCGCGCATTGAAAAAATTACCCTTACTTTAAAAGTTCAAAGGATTTCTCTTTAATTAATGTTATCATATCTTATTACTTAGCAACCGTCTCGAGCGTGATGTGAACACGTCCCTATTAATGCGCGTTTAATTTTAATGCTTTAATGAATAAGTATTTATTTCGATTTTTCGTCAGTATTAAAAAAAAAAACCATGTTTTCTCATTCACTTGCCTGAAGTCGCACGGGGGACGACTCTGAACCACTTTGCTTTACATGCAATATATAGGATAGGTGGTATGTTTTTTTAATTTATTTAAGGTAGGTATTGTAGTTTACAAAGACTTTCAATTCGTGATGCCTTGTGGGTTTTGTCCTATATTGAAAATGCTTTTTTAACTTTCACGATGTTTTCAAGGTTTTTATACAACTTCGCTTTACAGAATCATTGAAATGCTTTAAGCAAAACGATTCTGCTGTAAAGGTTCTCGAAGCACTGCCTTAATATTTTACGTACTTTCCTACGTACACATAAAAATATAAAAAAACTCGTAATTCTATTAGATATTATTTTATGTGCGTTATGTAACGAGCCCGCGCTAAACCAATGAACTAATATTTACAATTACTTAGGTGTTTTTTAATAATGCAAAAGCTTAGACACTCTACTGGTTTTCTTTTTCAAATTACAAGAAGGTTATATTCCAGTGTAAAAAACAAACAAAGTATAAATAACAATAGTCTAGCTAGAAGACATTCCAGTTTTTTAAAACTTGTCAACTTGGACAACAAAATCGCTTTTAATAATTAGTACGCCATATCAATATAATCATACTACATAAGTACATAGTAAGGCTAGTATTTGAAAACAAAACACAAAGTAAAGAATCTCAAGTTTGCATGTTTTGAGTATCAAACATGCAACTTCCTTCACGCTCTGGACAAGACACACTATACAGGAAAAAAAATGCACAAATAAAGTGTGCTTACAAAAAATATTGAATTAACATTTTTAGAACACCAAAACTTTTATATATCTACTTAACTTTCATGACCTATCCACCATTCAAACACGCCATCTTTTAGCATAACAAAAACCATGTACAGTCGCCTGAAAATAAATTTAACGCTGAGCCATGTGTTCAAAAGTTATTGAGTTGAGCATGCGACTGTACTTATTTAGCGCTAAACAAAAGCATTCAGCTCTTCTTAAGTCTTCCTCCATTAATCCATGATAGATTAACCAACAACTTTGCTGGCAAGCCCTGAAGTAATTTCTGCGTTGGATTTCGTCCAATTCCATCCTCGAAGTTTGCTCGGGGAAGCGAATTGTTTTAAGAATTTAATCTTCAATAGCCAACTTTTGATATCAACGCTATGAAATCGAAATGCATTTATTTTAAATATGAATTATTTACCCAGTTCATTTTGCAACAAGGTTTTATTTTATGATTTTGGGAAATCAGGCTTTAGGTACAGTCACGGACTAGGAGGCCGTAACAGATTTGTCTATGGTTTCGTCAGCCCTAGACTGTATTACTAAAGAACATGAGCTATTTTGCAATACAGAAAAACCGGAAGTGTTACGCCGATCGTGTCCGCCACTGTACATATTTTTTAATTTAAAAGCCCAAATATACGGCTGTGTCTGTTGTTTTTTTTAAAAATGTTTTTTATTTTATTTAAGTGGTAACAGTTATAAGATTAGAACGAACTTCAGGCAAATACTTTAGTACAATTCACATAATACTTCTGTTCCGTCAACCCTCTGTTTTTACAATCACTCCAAAATCAAACTTTTAATGATTACCTACTAACACACATAATGGTTATTATTGCATTGCTTATAAGTAGGTATTAATTATGCCAATTAAAAAAAATCCTTGCTGGTATAAAGTGCATAAAAATTATTTTCTTGGCTAATAGTGTTCCTAAGTTATTTAATAATATACATCCAAATAATGACAAAGTCAAATAAAGACAAAGTCAAAACGAATTATCTCACAAGAGGGAAGAGCAAAAGGTGCTAGTTAGTTAAATATTGTTCGCAATCAAAAGCACTAACACATCTAGTAATTAATATTAGGGGAAAAACTAACATCTGCCTCTTGAGGTTCCAAAACAACTTAAGGACAAATAGTCTATGCCCTCAGGTTTACAAGAAATAATTAAATGAACGACTTTTTTAATTATCCCCGACTGTCGTTAAAACTGCTGAAAGAACGATATTAGCTGAACGTTTAACTCACCACCCTCGCACAACGCATCTACTTCACACCTCACACATTTTGCGTCGGCTGAAGAGAGAAAATGTCCTATCAAGGTATAGAACGGCACTTGACAAGCCATAGATCTTTTCATGGTTCGACCGATTGCAGATAAGGGGGGTAAGTTAATTGCTTAGCTAAGAAACAAAATTTGATCGTAAAACTACTTATTTAAATATATCAGATCACCTTATCGACGCTCCAAAAAATACAATTCTCCGAGGTTATGTTTTCACTGCTCGGTCCCCTTTTTTTTTGCTTCTCATTCCAATTTATCATGTTGAGAAAAACTGAAACAAAAATCTCCCTCCCGCGCATCACATGTACAAACAATATCATAATAATAATTAACGACCGTAATATTATATCTTACACAACTTTACACGCTAAGACCTCCGCGGGCCTGTAAACTTATTAAACGTTATTTTATACATTAGTGCGTGAACAATTCACGTGTCCCATACTATACAAAAATTAAAAATATTTTACAGAACTACAATATTAGAGAGCTAATAGTACAGTCAGCTCCAGATAAATTTGACCACTTTTATAAACCCTACTCAAAAGAATCCTATCTATAAATTATGTAATACAAAAAAGTGACAAGCAAATGTTAAAATTTAGTGAATCAAAATCGATCAGAGCCTTAAATCATTTTGAGTCACTTTTTTTTATACATTTGATCACTTTTGTTGTATTTTTTGACATTATTACACAAGTATAACAGGGTATTACAAATCATTTCCAAGGTAAGGTTTAGTAGTAAAGTTAAGCAAATATTTTTGTGAAGTTAAAGTGTTCAGATATATACGAAGTAGGTTTCATCAATATACCCATACACATAACAATTTCTCTCCCATTGGAAATCGAACTCTGACCTCCGGAGTCTCATTCGACCAACTGAACCACGGAGGACAGGTCAACATATGCTTCAGATATATATGAAGCTGACTGTACAAAAGCCAAGTTAGCCTAATGCCGCCAGAGCCGTGGCAACGCGCGACTCTGATTCGTAATTTATTACAACCTCATTTATAACATTGAAATGTTTATTATTGTATATTATTTTATTTTATATCTATTGTACTGGGTGTTTCTGACAAGGCGGCAATAAATCAAACGAGTGATTCGGCTCACGATACCTTGCAACTTTTCCCAAGTAACACGGGTCGAAATCTCAAAAAACATCTTTCATACACATCGATCGCACATTCGATCCACAGTTCCATCATCTGACGGGGTCAATGTACGTATGGTGCAGCTGCAGCAGCCCCTGTATTATTGACGCTTTTGAAATATTGCTTTTCGTCCTCTTTGTATTTTTTTTGTATTGACTTTGACAGTCTAGAGGACGAAAAGCAATGTTGCAAATGTAACCGTAATTGTACCCCAGAATTTTTATTTGGAATTTTGACCCATGTTGCTTTGGCTGTTAGGTATGGCAAATTGAATCCCTCCTTTGATTTATTACAGCCGTGTCAGAAACAGCCTGAATATAAACGTGTTCTCTCTATGAGTGGAGTCACTATGACTCAAATAATGATTCTATTAATAAAACTGCCTCAATAACAATTAGATTGCCATTTATCGAGTTCCAACTGTTTGAATATCTCTAGTGTCGTCTCAGGAATTTACGATTAGGTACGTATGATCGCGCTTTTTATATAAATACATCTTTAAATTATATTATTATAAAGGTTATTTTTATTTCTCAAGAAAATCTTTCAAAGAATCATTTGAAATGTAACATTGACTTTAGGCCAACTTAATTCTGACAAAAGCTGTACTTACAAATAGTAAAATAAATCGGTAAAATAATATATTTTCACAGAACCCATTGAAGTCGTAACGATTATTAAAATGTTAGTGCTCTAGATTCATTATCCTCGATAACTAGTAGATTAAGCTACACGGTGGAACCGCCGCGCTTCAGGGCGTCACTTACAATTTAATAATAGGAAAGTCAGTTACTTACAATAATTCCGCTATTACAAACTAGGGATTGCGGCGGCGAGCTCGCCTCGCGAATTGACGCTCGGCCGCGAAAATTGAATACAAAGTCTCTAGTGAACCATGAACCATCATGAACCATGAACCAGGGAACTGAACTCAGCGCGCTAGAAGAGCGTTAGGGCGGCACAGCGGGCGGCACAGCGCGGCGCCGCACAGGCCCGATCAGAGCCGGTCCTCCTCCTCCTCTTCCTCCGCCTCCTCCACAGCATCCTCGTGGTCGTCCCGGTAGCCCGGATGCTCACTAATAGCGTAATAGTTTCCATTGTAAATGACCCCAAGCTCCCGCATCGCGTCGCCGCGGATCGTCGCCTTGATCGTCCAGTTGTAACAATCGTCCGATTCTGACTCGCGGTCCAGCCGCTCCACGTCCAGGATCTTGGAGCTGAGCCGTTCAAGGATGATGCCGATGTCCTTGATAGTTAAATGCCGCTTCTGGTCGACGCTCAGCTGGTCTATGAGTAGGAGGAACTTCTCGGATGTAACCGCTTCGTCTTCTATGAGCGTGTTTTCTGTTTCGCTCTCAGAGGAGTCGCGGTCGCCGCGGCGCGCTGATTCTGCGTCAAGAAAGCGTACATGTCCCTTAGGTCGGCCCTGGGGGGAGGCGCGGGGCTGCGCGTCCTGTATGGGTGAGGTGGCAACACTTTTGTGCACGGCGATGCGGCGGCCCTCTTCATGCAGCGCGCAGCAATGGAAGTCGCACTCGTCAGGGGCAGGGCGCGGAGGCGGCGCTGGCTCCCCGGCCGCGCGGCATTCGGACGTGTGGACGTGCGGCGCGCCGGGCCCGTGCTCCAGCGATCCGGGAGCGCGCGCCAGCCTCCCGCGAGCCGCCACCGCGCCCGGCTCATCATGGTTCACGACGGTGATGTGCGGTGGCGGCGGCTGCGGCCGGTCCAGCGACGTCTGGATGACGAGCGACGGCCGTCGGTCCGGCTTGGCTGACCGCGAGGGCGACCGCGCGGCCGCCGACCGCTGGTCCCAGTGCAGCACGACCGTGACGCGACCCTTGTTGTCCATGATCTTCCATGAAGGTGTCTCATCGTGCAACTCCAACGCGTGGATTGTTTCGCATACTATCTTTGGGATTGCAGATATGGCTGCGAATAAAAATATTTTCCTATTACTATATACAAATACTGTAGGTATTAGTAAAAAAAAACAGAAAATTAAAAACGTAAAAATCTTCTATAGCCTGCTATGGCTAACATAAGAATCTAATATGGTACGCTGTTGCTGTTACCATGTCTCCCAATCCCCATGTCCCCATTCCCCACACTAGAAGACCCGAAATGGACAGTCACCTTGGGTTTTTGTTCTAATCGTATTTTTTTCTAATCGGTACAGTACTTTCGGATCCTGTTAGATTCAAACAAAGAATCCAATCTTTTCTTTTTATAATAATAATTGAGACACTTACCAGCCTTGATGACGTCGACGCCGAGCGGGTACCATCGTTCGCCTGGCCGCAGCAGTAGCAGCACAGTATTTGCAGGAAGGGTCCGCCAGTACTCCCCGTCTTCCACCTGGGTTCCGTCGCTCTCTAGCACCAGCCGAACTGGCTCACCTGAAGCTACCTGGAGCTTCTCTTTACCTGGAATTACATAAACATAACTTGAGGATGTTGTGTTTCACTTTTCCGCGAAAAATTATGATTAGAATAAAACATCACTGTACGATAGCTAATTTCATCAAAAATAGCACTTAAGCAATATTTTATATCGATTCTAGGGCTCCCGCATTTGCTTACAAAATTTTAAATACCACGTCCCATTTTCGAGGAATTTTCAGAATAAATAGTATTCTACAAGGTTTTTCTGACTAGGTGGTAATAAATCAAAGGAGGGATTCAGCTCACCATACCTAACAACATTTCCAAAGCAACATGGGTCGAAATCTCAAAACAAAAAACTTTTTATCAAAAAATTAAACCGCCGAAAAAACTGAAAAGCATTAAATAATACGGAAACATTTTCTATTAGGCCTTAATTTACTAACTTCTTAAAGTAATTTTGGATTACCAAGAAATTTTAAGTCGGCGCCACACCACACAAGCAAATTCATTATTTACGTAAATCGCTATGCGCAGCGACACACGTTTTTCAGTTATTTCTTTGAATTTCAGGTAGTTAAGTGATCTGTGGCACCGACTTAAAATTTCGTGGTAATCCAAAATGACTTTAAGAAGTTAGTAAATTAAGGCCTAATAGAAAATGTTTCCCTATTATTTAATGCTTTTCAGTTTTTTCGGCGGTTTAATTTTTTGATAAAAAGTTTTTATTTTTTGCTTTTTAGTTTTTTTGGGCAAATATTTTTTGACCCCAGCTAATCACCCTTCACAGGGTGGTCGCACCCCACAAGGTGGCCACACAACCTGGTGAAGGTTGAGGGACTAACAGGATGAGGTTCGATCACGACCGGTCGGTGAGGCGATTTGTGAGGGAGGCCTATGTCCAGCAGTGGAGTGGACGTCTATCGGCTGAGATTATTAACATTCATATAAAAATACTCATAATTATACCTAGCAGTTTTCATGTAAATCACAACACGGCAATACAATCTGCGAGTGAACAATAAAGTCACCCATATTTTTCCACCCTTAGGGTTGGAATTTTATTTTCTAATTTTTATGGGACCAATTTCAAGGTATACCCTGTCGATTAAAAAAAGAATTATCAAAATCGGTCCACACAGTAAAAAGTTATGCGTGATCATACATAAAAAAAATAAAAAAAAAAAAATATATATATATATACGCGACGAATTGAGAACCTCCTCCTTTTTGTTTTTTCGTCGGTTAAAAAATCAGCCGTCCCGTATATTGACCCCGTCAGCTGATCGACCTAATGTATTGAACAGCTGTTATTTTTTTGAGATTTCGACCCATGTTGCTTTGGGAAAATTGTTAGTTATGGTGAGCAGAATCCCACCTTTGATTTATTACCGCTCTGTCAGAAACACTCAGTATATCCGTGTTGTCGTGTACTTATTGGTTCAGCAGTTAAGGCGTGACTCGTTTTCTTTTCATGAAAGTAATAAAAAGATCCTAGTCGAAAATAAAAAACTCGCGAACATTCCTGTTAATCTGAATCAAAATACAATAAAAATAACAAAAAAACAAGCTAGAACAGATCCGGTAAATTGGCGCAGCAGAAAACCGGATACGCGATCCTGTAATTAGATAATTCGGTGTCTAAACTCGACGCGACAAAGCCCGCCTCGGCAAATCACATTGACCTGCATACTGGATGTAGAACTAGACCAGAGGTACCCAAAGTTTTTTTTAATTGACCACTTTAAAAATATTGCTATAGTTGCACTTTTGTCATTTTACTGACTGGAATTAATAATCGTACTTTAGTTCCGGCGGACAACTTTACAGCTACTCAGTAAATAAACAATCGTTTAATGAAATAACTAAATCTAGACGCATTAGGAAAATAATAATTATTATATATTGTTTTTTAAAGTGAAAGAACATTTTTTTTTTAATTTATTTATAAACAAAAATCCAACAGCGTTACAGAAAAGTATTACAAGTAAAGTTAGGCGCTTTTTATGTATACCAATAATAAGGATTTCACTATGTTAACTAAGTATCTAATAAGTTTATAACTAGCTACAAGAACACTTAACTTTAACAAACAACATTGTCTAGACTCCCATGAAACCCCTGGACCATCTTTAGGAACTTCTGATCTAGATGTTTTAGCAGCCTCGATATAAGTTCTAGGGGTGCCAAATGTGATAAGTGGGGACTCCGGATGACGGATGAGATTTTAATTAACGGCCTTCAAAGGCGCAATTGAACACCGGGTTGAAGTTTAATCCGAGTAGCTACAATAGGGTATGAATTCACTATTATTTCATTTAATATTATTTTGCATTTAATATTTGTAATGGCGTTTGCAGCCCAGCATACATTTTGAGAATCGCAGCGAACTTCACGTTTGAGGACCAAATGCGTGCCGTTTTATGGTAGCTTAGATTAAAAAATCAGTTTTGAACCCTATGCAATTGAAATTAAAGGCCAGTTTTAATTGGTATCATTCTGGTAATTTCGCTGCGCATTGCCAGATGGCAAAGCTTTAAGAAGGCCTTTCATTGTCAAATACGAGTACTTGTGGTAAATATCAATGGTTTAGTTTCATGCGGTGTTTCTGGCATTTCGTGGATTTTAATACAAGTTTGACAAGATGAGAAAATTTGCACGAGTTAAAGTACTTAGTCAAGTATTTTTATTAAGTGAAAACCCAACATGGTCGGCATTCTACTTTTAATTGGGATGGAGACTAACTAAACCGATTTACTTAATTCGGATATGTTCGGTAGTATCCGGGCTTCTGGCAGCCCTAGCGATGCAAGAACCGGGTCGCAGACAGCAGCCCGCGACCTGGCTTTATTCTTTATCGGATATTCCAACTTGTCTAGAGTTTGCTGTTGTCTATGTGGTGGGTGTATCGGGAATCGGGAATTCGGAATTGCATTATTTATTCGAGTCATGATAATATTTTAGAGTTCCTTAGTAAAGATTTACTTATTTAGCCGCCCGCTAATTCTCTGGCAATCGAAGTTTGCGGCACCTACAAGACAAGATTTCACCTAGTGTAGGGTCGCTGGTAAACAATTGTACGCTCACAATTTAGAACTACCCTATTTTTATTGTTTTTTTCTAAATTAAATTGTTGTAAGATTAATTATTAGTAGTGTACCAATGTAAAGCTAATTTTGTTAACGAAATATACATTTTTCATTTTCACTTATAGTTTCGCTAAGTCCGTATGTGTCGTCGCATACATTTTTCTCACGAACTATATATAGTATTTACGTAGCTATTGAATTTTTTTTAAGCTTCACAAAAAAATATATCCCGACCACCAGTACATATTAAAAACTCTTTACTTCATCTGTTGGAGAGCACAAAACACACGCCTTCTATTGGTGAATTATTCCTATTTAAAAATCTAGGGCACAGTTTATATTAAAGTAATTCAATTTGGCAATTACGTAAAAAAAAACTTTAGCTCCCCAATTTTTTGGGACATACCTCTGTGCAGTAACTCCTCAAAGCTGGTGACCACCAGGCCCTTCCTCACGTTCCTCGAGCTGTCCCATATCTTGAAAGGCTTCTTTCCTCTAACCTCCTGCAGAATAAAAAAGATACCTAATTAAAAAAAAATGAAAGAGAATTTTTACATTTTATTCAATGTTAGTAGTATTATCAGATTTATATAAGCTACGATTTTACTACGCTTTGCCTTTACCTACGCCGTAGCGCGTAGCGTCTCGTAGCTCGTAGTGCTACTACACACCACTTCAAAACTTTAGAATTTAGCTGAACACTTGACAATTATCAAATGAACTTTTACAAAATTATCAAATTAAACACATAAATACATTTAAATATGTATGGTAGGCTTGACGGCCAGTTCTTGCAATGTTGCTTAAAATTTATATATTTATAATATATGAAAAAGTAACTTTCTAGCTTATGTTTTTGTAAAAGAGTTAAAAATGTTTGGTTGCTAGCTGAAGAGGATATATTGCAATGAAATTTTCATTTTCAACCTTCGAAATATACATCCCGAAGAGCCCCTGCATAGCCAATAATTGGAGGTAAAATCAACAGATGTTAACAAAAATTACATTGAAATAAAAGAAAATCACGTATACCTATTTGCTAAGGCTGATTAAAATAAAATCTAGTATTTCTCATCCGCCCAGCAAGCAAGCAGCCTGGCGAGGTGACCAGGTCGCAACCCTCCTCCTCTCCCGCCATGCCTTCACCCCCGTGCTCACCCCCGCCCGCACTGCAGCGCTGAACAAGCGTAATCTACTGATGCCGTAATATCTTTGAATTAGCGATGTAGGATGCACAATGCATGTACGGTAGACGAGATATACCTTCAAAATGTTGTTTTCTTAATGTAGTGCTAGTTAAGGTAGAGATTTGGTAGGTTGCTTTACAGTGAGGTGAACGGTATTGTACGAGGTCTGCGTATGACGGTGTACCGATTTGATTTGGGTGGACTGTTCGATGATTATAAGAACATAGTAATCTGTTTAAAAAAAACCTGCGCTGTGCCATAAATGGTTTTAATTACGGTACAGCTGATTTTTCCCTGAAAATGTTAGTTGTGTTTTTTAAGGAAAGTTGTTAAAGTTGTCACAAAATAAGATGCCCGTTGACAGGGGGCCTAAAATATTATTTTTTGACCTGTCTGAATGAAACAAAAAAAAATATTAATAACCTAGGGTTTCTAGGCGATTAACAATATTTTTTGTTTCATCAGGTCAAGAAATTACATTTTAGGCCCCCTGTCAACGGGCATCTTTTTTGGTGGGTGACGACCATAGGTATATAGGTACTTAGAGTGCTAAATGATGAGGAAGTATTGGGTTTAGACTGGTCTACTTCTTTGTGATAAGGTTGCAGGTATTAAAGTTTGAGAGGAAATGAAGAGCTTAAGTCGATGAAAAACGAGACGAGCAGAAAGCCTATTCACCTGCGGCCTTCACAAATATATTATCTGTGCTACGTCACGGAACACTGCTACGTCGCGTGGCATGCTACGGTGGCGGCGGCGTAGTGAGCTACGGCGACTATGTAGGTAATAAATTTTCTACGAGGTGTGTGTGAGTAAGATCATTCGAATAATAAATGTACCTGTCAAATCAATCAAAGAAATGAGGCGTCTACTAGGCGTATCTTCCAGTTTCAGCAAATTAGCGGCTGTTTATTTAATTTATTTCGTATTAATAATGTTTCAAAGAATCTTGAAACTAAATAAAGCAGTTTTCTTTAACAGCAATTTACTTAAGGTTCAATCCAAGGTCACTCTATTTTAAGAATTTATAGTAAAAACAACACGCGCTGCAAGGTCGCTCGGGCTTTTGCACCGATGTCTTTAAGACAACCTTTAAGTTAGTTGAATAAAAAATGTAGAATAGAATAGAATGGAATAGAAACATTTTATTGCATACAAAGTAAGACACAATAGTATATTATTAAATAAAGGTTATAGACAAATTGAATTTGCATGCAATGAGCGGCCTTATAGCTAAAAAAGATGTAGTATTTTAGAGAAGTTTAAAATGATTTCATTGTACGAAAATGTGATTCATTTTTGCCTACCTACAAAACAATATAGGCCGCCATTTGCATTGATATTTGTAACTAGTTTTATTTACTCTATGTTTTATTTTGATTGCAATAAAGAATTCTCTTATCTTATCTTATCTTAACATAAAAATAAAGGCCCCCGAAACACAAGTACTATTTCGGAAATTTGCAATAATGCTTTTTGTCTGCAAGAACGTCAAAGTCAATAAAAAAAAAAACAAAGAGGACGAAAAGCACTATTGCAAATGCGGCCGTAATTCAATTACCATAAATATTACTAATATGAAATTTTGGTTGTAAATATTTGAATATACTATTTGTACGATATTTGTTTTCTTGGTTTAGGCGTGTTTTTTATACCAATATTATAAAGAGAAAAGATTTGTTTGTTTGTAACGAATAGGCTTCGGAAATACTGAACCGATTTAAAAAAATCTTTCACTGGTAGGAAGCTACACTATCCCCGAGTGACATAGGCTATATGAGATTTTCAAAAACTAGGGATCCTTACTTAAACTCAAATAATGTAACCCAAGGTGCAATATTTTTTCCGTTGTTTACATATTTTGACAGGTGGTTTGTTGTTGTTGTTTGTTTTTTTTATTCGCCCATTCTGGGCAGGCAAAAGAACATAGTCATAGAGTGAAGTGAAGAAGAAGAAGTGAAGTCTTTAAAAGTATCTATATTCTATGGCGTAACGAAGTAAGCCGGGATAGCTCGTATATAATAATAATAATAATAACACATCACACTCAGAGCCTCTAACTAGGAAGAACCTGTATCTAGGGTACCCAAAACACACACAGGGCTGAACATTACACCCAGACCGGAAACAAACATCGATATTCATCATATCAATATTCGCCCCGCCCGGGAATCGAACCCGGGTGCACACGCTTACTCAGTCCAAATCACTGCCAACTGAGCCACGGAGCAGTTATTGTTCTACCTTGTGGAGATTTGAGCGTGAAGATTTTCATTTTTATTTTATTCATGTCAACATAATAGCATCAACAACTAAAAGGACCTTATTTTATCCAATTTCGTGAAAATATAAAACTCCGGAGCGCGAGAGGCCTCCAACCAACCTTCTTGAGAGATTGTAGAGAACGTACTTAACGTCAATGGGACAACGTTTACGTGCCTCCACACTTTAAGCGACTTGGGTTTAAAAAAAGTTAAATTTAAGGCCTTACACGGTGCGAAACTAGCGCCACTCCCGGGAATAATTAATATCTTCTAACCATGGCCAAAAACAAAAATGTGCGCCTATGACACCCTGGATAATCTTGCTTAGAATTTAATAGAAAACACTATTATTGCATACAAAGTAAGATACAAAAGTACTTTTATAAATTCTGGGTACAAACAAATTGAATGTACATGCAATGGGCGGCCTTATCGCTAAAAGCGGTTCTTTCAGGCAATTTTTAAGGCTCTGTTATGTAGGTTTTAGGTTTAAAATCAAAGAAAAAACCCGTTACTAAAGTGGTTTGAGCAACAAACGGTTTTTTTTTAACCTGGAAGCTAAACAACAGGGCCTTGAAAATTCTAAAAAAATATCTAGGGAGTCAAAGAGAGAGAGAGTCAATGACTGCTCCGTGGCTCAGTTGGCAGTGATGTGGACTGAGTAAACGTGTGCACCCGGGTTCGATTCCCGGGCGGGGCGAATATTGATATGATGAATATCGATGTTTGTTTCCGGTCTGGGTGTGATGTTCGTCCCTGTGTGTGTTTCGGGCACCCTAGATACAGGTTCTTCCTAGTTAGGGGCTCTGAGTGTGATGTGTTATTATTATTATTGTTATATTATATAAAGGGAAAATATTTTGATTTCGGCCATGGTTTAAAAGATATCAATTATTTATGGAAGTCGCGCTAGTTTCGCACCGTTTTGCCCCTTAAAGTAAAAATACACAGGATGTTTCTAACAAGGCGGTTATAAATTAGAAGAGAATTAAGCTCACCATACGTAACTTTCCCAAAGAAACATACGGTTGAAATTTCGAAAAAAAAACAGCTGTCCGTATATTGACTCCGTCAGTCCGTCCTATCGGATTAATGTATTTAGATGAAGCAACGTTCGTTGCTTAGAATAATTTAAGATTGGTGCCTCTCCAGGCGACTATTGTGGTAAGGCGAGGCAAACATTTGTTTACCTGAGCCAATTGGTGGGCACCCTGAACTACCTCGCCTCTCACAGTATAGGATACTTTACCAAATAGGTAATAATAATAATAGGTATCAGATTAGATGTAGTCTAATTGACTTTCAATAAGTGATATCTTATATCCTATATTGAATAAAGAATTATTTGATTTGATTTGATTGAAATTAACACTTGGTTTGAATCTTCTGCCATAAAAGGTTGAATTTTCAACAAGTTTCAATTTTTATCTTTTCAGTATCTTTGCCACCCCTCGTCATGTGCGCTCGCCCTTAGAACGTTGTAAAACCGACAAGCAGACAGTAAGTGAATGAAAAGGTGATTTTTACACTCGCGACGGCACGAAGGGGTGCGGTGCGGGGGGGTGCGGAGGAGCGGTTAGTAATGAGCCTTGAGAGGAGTGGGGAGGAGGTGTTATACTAACAAATTTATGGTGCAGGGTTTATTACGTAGTTATAATGTCGAATGGTATGTGAAAACTGATAAATCGTCCTAGGTTTTAATTATAGAACTTTGAGATTATTCTAGCCAAAAAAAAACTACCTCCGCCACGGCGGAGTCTTCCTCCGTGGTTCTGTTGGCAGTGATGTTGACGACTTTGGAAGTCCGGGTTCGATTCTCATTCATTAATATCGTTTAGTTCAAGGTCAACTTTCAACGGTTAATTTAAAGGAAATTTAGAGATTGGCAAGGAATATCCTTATTCTGAGGTTAGGATAGGAATCCTTTTATGTATTTAGCGAAACATTAATTGGCATAACTATTTTCTTCACAGTTAAAGAAAGCTGTTGTTTTCTTAAATATTTGTTAAACAATCTCGTACATTCGTCCTAGTCCGTGACAATGACTTCGATTCGTAGTGTTAATTATAATTTTTTAAATTGGCAAAAAAAAAAATAGACTACGAACCGATGCATGTGGAGTGGATGTATCTTTATTTAAGGCAATTTTACAAAAACGGAATAATGGAGGTAGCTTTGAATTGAACATCATTATTTTTTGGACTTTACACGCGACGTTCTACAAGGGCTTTTGCCTTTTTTTTTTCAATTCCAATATTTTCAAAGTATTATTAACTGACTACAAACTCTAATCGAAAAAATTAATCGATCGAATCATTTTACCAAATGAAAAAAGATAAAAAATAATTGTGTTCGAGTCGAGCGAGTGAGTTGAGTCCCTCATAATTTACTGCGTCCTCGTTTATTAGGTTTCCGCCGCGAGCGAAGTTACGGCCTGCCTTATTAGCCGATTAAACACAAATTTAAGTATTAAAAAGATCCGGAAATGCTCATCTTTGTAATGGTAATTTAGTCGTGTTTGTTATTCAGTGTATTGAAAAAATTACTCATGCGTATCAAGAATGAGTAAATTATTTTTTTCTTATTTAATTACATTACTAGTCGACCCGGCAAACTTCGTACCGCCTAACCTATACCTATTTTGTGCATGTTTTATACCTAAAAACCTCCTCTCTCCTCCTCTCCTTCCTCTTGAATCACTCTATCTATTAAAAAAAAACCGCATCAAAATCTCTTGCGTAGTTTTAAAGATTTAAGCATACATAGGGACAGACGCGGGAAGCGACTTTCTTTTATACTATGTATTGATTAGTGTTTTGCTTTGAAATTATCATAAATGATTCAAATTATCAAAATTTGGTCTAAAGAATTAAAGAATTTTGAAAAGATGATATTATGTATAGAGGATCGTAGCAGATCAAGCTACAGCTTGCTACGTGCCATGCTACGCTCGTAGCTACGGTATGTGTGCTACGCAAGCTACGCTTTTACTACAATGGATCCTGGGTTATGGTACTACCACATAATACGAATTCATATATATTTTTTTTAAATGAGGCATGTGTGATTGATAAGCAGTGAAATAGTTTCAAAATTGATAATTTGTTAGGTGTAAATTAAGAAATATTCCTACTATTGTTTGTAAATTTTATAAAGAAAGGCGAGTCAATTTCATACTAAATGGGATCTTAGTAACGGCGTAAAATGAAGAAAATACGCCCATAGGATTCAGAATAAAGCGTAGTGTTGCGCAAGAAGGGCCGCGCCGGCGGTAACCTAGATTTTTGCAGCCTCCTACCGCTCTGGCCTCCGCAGTGCTGACGGCTCAGAACGTTTCAAAGCGCTACAAATACCAGAAAATATCTCTTACACTAGAACTCAAAAAATACCTTATTTCCATGCACTTAGACATAGTAGCTATAATCGTAGCTAAATGTTCATAAAGTAGTATTCTAAATACAGCTTTAAAATAATAAAATTTTATTTATGTTTTATAGCCAATAGCAAGATCTAAATGTCTCCAGGCTATTGCAGATTGAAGTGTGAACCGGAATGAATGAATGCAGGTGTTGATCAGCTGTCGCACGGCCTTGTAGGATGTTTTGAGTTGTTTTCCCTGTTGTGCATGAGTTTTTTTTTGCGATCTCATAGCTGTTTCACGTTTTGTTTATTCTGAAGGATAGGCTCTATGGGTTTCACGTATCGTAGCATTATTAAGCTTATGATATAATTCATAATTGTGAAGGCCTAATGTTACTTCTTTAAAAATTTAACACTTTACATAACAACAATAATCGACTTGCAAAATAAAAGAACCACAATAACTTACAGCTGTCTCTGAGACCGTTTGATTTTTTAGTAACATTATTAACAAAATATGAATTCACATCGGAGCACCATTGAACTTAAGACTACACAGGTTGCATGTGCAGCAGCAGAGCGAGCGAGAGCGACCGGCGGCGCTGCAGGCGCCGCGGCACTGCGGCGACAGCGCCGGGCCCCGTGTGAGGTATGCCGTGCGAGGGCGGGCCGGGTACCACCCGCGCGCGCCGGTCGCTGCTCGCGCTGCTGCCTGCCTGCCTGCTGACCCCCACAGTTACCTCTCTGGCCATCGCGGCATCGACGCCGCGGACGGCGCGCGCTCACGCCGCCATGACTCTTCGGGCTCAGCCCGGGACTTGACGCGGCCGCTCGCGAACTCTCGACTGGCGCGGACTTACGCGTGGGCGGCGATCGATGCGCGCGCTTTGTAGCCTGCTCTCTGCGCATGCGCCCCCGAGCTGCCCCGACCGCCCCCGACCGCCCCGATGCATCCGCCCTGACCCACTTCTGCCGCACAGTGACCTCGATCAGACAAGTTCCAGCGCTCGGAGCTGCGATGCTGCGGAGGCGGCGCTACACGTGCCGCCGGGAGGATCTAGCGACGGCTGATGGATGCGGCATCGGAGGATTGAGAAACGATGTTTACATGCTATTTATTACTCCAGGTTGAAGCAGATTTTGGATTTTTAGCATCAGGTTAGCTGGCTACGGCAAGACAGTTTTATCTTTATAAGTCTTTCACAATTTTTATTGGTGGAGACTATCCTAACACCGATACTAGACATTATTTAACTTAGGTATGCTCCTTTACATCTAGCATAATATAATCATAGAAACATCGTAATAAAATCGTTCTGTACGAATCAACCCAAAAAATTATTCTTCAAAAATCACTTCCTGTTATTTTCACTTGCCGAGAAAAAGGCATAAATCTTCCGCGCGACGTTTTACTAAAATAGTTTTGGGGCGGTAAAAAAAGAGCGTCACCTAAAAAGGTCCTAGGCATTGGTTAGTCTGTAGCTCGCTCCGTGACCTAGATGGAGGGGCGCGAGGTACCCTGACACCCTAAAGAGGCAATGACCTCTTCCTATCGGCTCCAACTCCGATAGGATCGTGTAGAGAGAGCGAACAAGGCGCGTTGCGATCTAAGGCCACAAGTCACGCTCCCTGCACTTAAAAATCACCCTTTTGCAATGGAATTAAAGTAGGAAGTGGTATACGTGTGTGTTAGTGATTTTTACCTCAGTATGCGTTATGATAACAGAGGCTCTGTTAGTACTTTCTATTCGTTAAAGGAAACGTCTTTCTATGTCTATTGTATATGATCTGTGTTGTAGTTTCACGTTGAGTTTATGTGAATTTAATTTTGCAATTATTTTTTCAGTTATTTTTAAATTAAGATTTCCTAATTGAAGTAACAAAATTTAGAGATGGTATTTAGATTTGGTAGATGGCTTCGTCAGATAGACAACAATGAATTATTACCTATTATCTATGTGCTATTATTTATTAAATTATAAAAAAACTCCTTTTTGTTAATTTAGTATTTTAATACCATTAAGGGCCTAACCAAAAAGCTCAAAGTCACTCAGAGGGCAATGGAGTAGAGGTGAGCGATTATTGAAAAAATCAAAATTCGAATTATTCGAATGTTGCAATATAGAGAATTCGAATGAATATTCGTCATTCGAACGAATTTTCGGTATGGAATTTTTTATTACATTATGAAGAATACACGAATGTACTATTTTCATGTTACTGGTATGTACTTAATGTACAATTTGTTTACGTATTTAGTGAATTTTTGAATTTTAAAAATTAAATCACTTTGATAACAGATAACTTAGATTATTGTCATTATTATTTTAAGCAATTTACAATGTATACTTACTTAATAACTTTTAAGTACTATTTTGTATTTTATTATTAATTCATTAATTTATTTTACATTTATATATTTTTTGTTTATGAAAATTTGATGTAATTATAGTATGTGACCTGTAATGCAAAATTACCAATAAAATATCTCTATCTCTATCTCTAAAATCTAAGGAGCAACCCAAAGTGCATTTTGAGAATCGGCAATATCAATAACGAATCTCAAAACCTGAACCAATAAAGGCGATTTTTATTAAAATGATCTATATTACCAACTTTTATAGTTAAAAACAATAAAAAAATACAGTTATAATTGAATGTTGTCATTGAATGTTACTTTTATGGTTTCTGGGGTTCCTCATTATCCGATTATGGCGTGAACGCGCTGTATTCGCTGTCTTTCGACCTTGCCAATCAATTAGATTATTATTTATCAATTATTTATTTATCATGCTTAGATTATTTACTTTATTAGCTACTAGCCGACCCGGCAAACTTCGTACCGCCTAACGTATTAGTATTTTGGGCATGTATTATACTTATAAACCTTCCTCTTGAATCACTCTATCTATTAAAAAAACCGCATCCAAATCTGATGCATAGTTTTAAAGATTTAAGCATACATAGGGACAGACGCGGAAAGCGACTTTGTTTTATACTATGTATTAAAGTTCCACGATACCCCCAAGGGTATCGTCAGGGATATCTTGGGTCCGACATGGTTTTGCGCTTGTCTCGCTAAAACTCGAAAACAGCTGGCCCGATTGAGCTGGTTTTGGTATTGAAATGTTTATCGTAGTCCAGGCATAGGGAAATAATACAGGTTTTAAACAGTAGGTTAAAATTAAAGTTATTACAAATATCACTCATAATATAATAATAAATCATTATAAATCACTTTACTTGGATTTATATTTTATGTAAGTAATTATTTTTAGGGTTTCGTGGTAATTTTTTTCCTGTTTCATTTAATTTCTTTTAACTTCCAGCCAACTACTAAGTACAATCATTACGACGGAGTTATATTTAACACAGGACTTGCTTAATTGAAATAATAATAGGAAGTCGCGGTGTTGGTTGGAGAAATAATAAATACTAGAGGCTGCCCCGCGGTTTCACTCACGCATTTTTCTCATAAACACAAAAATCCAGTCTCTGCGTTGTCTGTCAGTCAGTCAGTAACGGAAGAGTTTTATATAATATATTGATTATAAAAACAGCTCATCTTTTGGAATTAATTAAATACATAAACATTTTTTTGTTTTATGCGTTGCCGTTGCCGCTGAGATGTAGTTTTCAATAAATTCAATATTTTCGAGGTGACAAAAGTTAATTTTGTTTTAAATTTTCCGGTTTATTGAAACTGCGCCCCTAGCATAATAATAGCATAATAACCCAACGAAATAATGTCCGCCGATACTCTCGCCCGTCCGTCACGTTAGCGAAAATACGATAAAAAAGTTATATACTTTTAGAATTATACATACTTAAGTAAGTATATTACCTATTATTCAAAGTATTTATAATACATTTAAACTAGATGAGATTCGCACAAGACAAGCAAGACCGGTCGGTATGGCGATCAGTGTAGAAGGCCTGTCCAGCAGTGGACTGACGACGAGTGACGTCTTTTGGCTGAGATGATGATGATGATGATATGCGGCTCTGTTCGAGTAATGTATCATCTACTTATTTAAATACTAGAGGCTGCCCCGCGGTGTTTCCCGCGCAGATTTCTCATAAACACAAAATTCCCGTTTTTTTCCGTTCCCGTGGAAATTTCGGGTAATCCCTTCTTAGTGCTCACCTACACTCCCTAAGGAACCTATATGTAAAATTTTAGCCCGCTACGCCCAGTAGTTTCGGCTCTGCGTTGTCTGTCAGTCAGTCAGTCAGTCAGTCAGTCAGTCAGTCAGTCAGTCAGTCAGTCAGTCAGTAACGGAAGAGTTTTATATATATTTATTGCAGTATATCATACATTAAGGTACCTACTATTAACCAAAGTAAATTTTTAAGGAGAAAAAATGTGATCGATGAAATTAATAATTTAAATAAGCTTGACTCAAAAACAGTTCCAATCAGTAACACTCGTGTAAAATGTGATCCCACCCAAACCCAACTAAGGATTAATTTTTGGGGAGGCGGCAACCATACTATAAAAAAAAAATATGGCAATAGATCAACTTATGCGTCATCGAGAGCTCAAGGGTTTACACTTACTTAGTATGTAAATAAATGATCTTGTATCTTGTTTCGTGCGAAACTAGCTCCACTGATAACTAACTAAAATCTTCTAAACCATGCCCGAAATAAAAAATATGCGCCATTGACGCATTTTTAAGGCCCTATTGTGTATCTTTGTATATCTTTGCCCTATTGTAAAATCAAAGAAAAAAACCGTTTGCTGCCTAAAGTGGCCACTTTAGTTTCTTAACGGTTTTGATTTTGATTTTGAACCTAAAAGCTACACAACGAGCCTTCTAAGCAAGATTATTAAGGGAGTGAAAGGCGCATATTTTTGATTTCGGCCATGGTTTAAAAGATATCAATTATTTATCGAAGTGGCGCTAGTTTCGCACCGTTTCGCCTCTTAAGATTCTAGTCTACTTACCAATATTTAATAATCTCATGCTAGGTGGGCTGTAGATGCGGACGGGTGGATTCTGTTTGCAATTGAGCGACAGCGCGGCCGAAGGTAATTTAATAATTCAGAGACGAATTAACCCGTTTCCCACTGCAGCAGACACAAATGCTACCTACCAAAAAATGAGAGATAAATTGTAAAGTAGAGTTTGTTACCCCTTTCTTCTTTACGCTGTAAAATCATTGCGAAAGGGAGTAGAATCATTTGACAGATTAGGGCTCGCTTTGGGGCCTCTCCAGGCGACTATTGTCGTAAGGCAAGCCAAACATTTGTTTGCCTGAGCCAATTGGTGGGCACCCTGAACTACCTCGCCTCTCACAGTATAGGATACTTTACCAAATAAAATAAGGTATCAATAGCAATTAGATTAGATGTAGTCTAATTGACTTTCAATAAGTGATATTATCTTGTATCTTAAATTGAATAAAGAATTATTTGATTTGATTTGATCTACTTCGTTTATTTCAGTCAATGCAATGAATATGTACAGTGGCGGTCTAGGACGGCGTAACACTTCCAGTTTTTCTGTGTTGCAAAATGGCTTTTATTGTTCTTTGGTAATACAGTCTAGGGCTGACAAACCATAGACAAATCTGTTACGGCCTCCTAGTCCGCCACTGTACAGTAGCTGTCTAGGACGGCGTAAAACTACCGGGTTTTCTGTATTGCAACATGGCTCTTGTTCTTTGGTTATTACAGTCTAACCGTCTTATTCATAAAGATACAGTAGATTTTAAGTAGCGTTACTGGAGGTCTACTTCTCTGGTTTGTTGTATGGTAAATACGTGACATCCAGTCTAAATTGACATACGTCAAATAACTAAAATGCTCTTTAACTTTTTATGAATAAGAGGGTTAGTCTCAAAGCGTTCATACACAAATCTGTTACGCCGTCCATATAGACCGCCACTATACTTAAGTACCTAACTTAAAACCTACCTATAAGCAGCGCAGATAAAGAAACGATTTGAAATTGGCGGCCGAAGGCATGCTATCTCGCGTATACAGCTTTATACAACGGCCTCCATATTGAGATCGTTTCTTTAAGGCGGTAAGTCACGGTATGGCGCGAAATTCAAATTTTTTCGTGTTTTTTATTTATTCTGGCGAAAGTATTCATTTTTAATAAAGTTTTAATGAATTCGCGTATGTAAAAAACCATTTGCCACATTGTAATACAACGTTTTTCGAAGACAGACCTACTAATTTTGTGTCTAAGGACCCAACTTGATTTTTGGCCTTTATGTCCTTAGGCACAAAATCAGTAGGTCTGTCTTCTAAAAACGTTGTATTACAATGTGGCAAATGGTTTTTTACATACGCGAATTCATTGAAACTTTTAAAAATATGTATACTTTCGCCAGAATAAATAAAAAAACGAAAAAATTTGAATTTCGCGCCATGTGCGCAGGTTAATACCAGGATGGATAACTCAAAGCCGCTAAAGTAGGTAGGTGGTATCAGTGGTAGGAAAGACTTTTTAATTTAAGTAATCGTGCTATGGAAGAAATACCCAGTCATATCTATTAATCTAGCTGTGCCCCGCGGTATAACCTGGCGTTCATTAGGGATAATAAATATCTAGTTTATGTGTTATTCCAGATTGTCAGCTAACTCCATACCAAATTTCATTGAAATAGCTCCAGCCGTTTAGACGTGAAGAGGTAACTTAAAACATACACACACACAAACTTTCGCCTTTATAATATTAGTGTGATTAATTCGGCCATCATTGGGTGTTGTAAAAGGTGACTAAGGACGGGCAGAAGCAGCGTCCCGTTGAAAAAAATAAGAGCCATAAGAACTGCAATCGCCACTCCACCCGCCTGCAAAGCGTTGCTATTATCAGAGAGAAGGTAAATCACTACGTTTTATTATGGTATACTTACCAACAAACTAAATGGTGTGTCCTCGTGGCAATCTGTGGGGGAGATGGGGGGCAGTGCACTCTTTTAGCTGCAATTTGCGTTTTTTTTGTATTGAATTTGACACTGAGGACCAAAAGCAATTTTTCAAAAGCGGCCTTATTAGGGCCTTAGCTGGCTGCGGCTGACCGTGTGTTTTGTTATTAGCTCGTTTTTGGTCTATGAAAGGAACGTTTCAATCAAACTTGCCATGAACGTTCGTCAGTCAATCGACTCAAATAACACCAAGCAACTGTCAGTTACTGTACTGTCACTGTCAGTCAAATTCAGCAGCTGGATTGCATGCTTATTGCATGCTTCAAAACGAAGTCGACCGACCGATTAAACTAATTAAAATTTCTTTTTAAATCTGAATAAAAGTTCTTATAAATACCAGAAACTAGTGCTAAAGATGTGACTCTGTAATCTGCAAGCAAACATTGGACCCCTGCGATTCACAGGCTTGGTCAGAACGGATGGAATGCTGCTTTAGTGGTCGAGGTACCATATGTAGTGTAAATATTTTTATGTTTAGTTTACGATGTTGTAGCGGCTTATTGGTAAAGATCCTTTAATTTTGGTTTTCCTGTGTAAACAATCGTTAGAATACGTTTTACGGGCAGTTTTATGAAAGTGATGGTGATGTGTGTTGCTAAAGAAAGACGCTCCGCCTACGCACACTGTGACGTCCAATTTTATTCATCTAACCCTAGATACCTGCCCTAAACTAAATTTAAAACATACATTTATTGCAAAAAAAATTAGTTAGAGTACATACAAGCCATTATAAATAACTATTGAATTGAATAGATTGTATTGGGCTACCTTATTGCTAAGAGTCATTTGTTCCAACCTACAACTTAAACTTGCATTGATGACAGGTTTCAATGTGTACTCTAAAAAAAACTTTGCGTAGGATATGGACATTAAAACATTAAATTTAACTGTGATTCTGCACAATGTCTGATACAAGCTTACATCATCGTGCTGAGATGAGCAGGAAGGAAATAACAATTAACATGCGTGACAAATTTGTACTTACTAGGGCTGTGTCACTGAGAAGATAAGAGATGACCTGTTTTTTAGACTATAACTGAAAAAAAAAAATAGTAGCGAACCTACTGCCTATAAGTGGAGTATGTCCACAACTTCTGGTAATGATATAGAATTAGGTCAAAAACAAACATATCACTTTAAATATTATATCTTTCAAAATGAGCTCATGAAGTTATGACATACAAGTTATTTCTCTATTTACATTCATGATTTTTGTTAACCTAGAGCATTGTTTTCCAATTAGTGGTACGCGTACCCCCAGGGGTATGCGAGATTGCATCAGGGGGTACGCGAGATTGCATCAAAGAGTACACGCAGCAATCTAATGCAATAACAATTGCCAAAAAAATTTTCAATTTAATTAAACAATCAGTGTCATAAGTCAACTGTATGCATCAAGCGCTTTCTCCCGCAAGCGCTTGACCATGTTGAAAATGCATCCACACACGACATCTTGTGAGAACCCCCTAACCCAAGGGGTATGCGAGTTTGAGGTCTTCTTTGAAGTGGTACGTAGAAACAACTAATTGGGAACCACTGACCTAGAGTATTCCATTGGCCATGCCACCTCTTAATACATAATACTAAATATGTTGTTGTATTATTATCAAACTTTACCGCAGGGCGGCATCATGATGGTGTTCCGCATGAACCTGCGCTGGGCTCTTGCGGCTCTGTGCGCGGTGGTGCTTTTCACCACACTGTACTGGATGCAATGCCACCCACTACCGAGGCCAGGTATTTATATCTTTTATCAGTTCCATCTAAAACATAATGTTATGCCTGTTTGTTTTCAGTTTATGATCCTGAAATATCCACTTCTGTTGTTTCTTCTATAATCTCTTCCCTTTTCATCCCTTCTCAATAGTGGTAGCACATAGATGCTGCGAAATCCAAAGGGCGAAACCGCTTTTTATTAGTCAGATTCATACGTCAAAGCAGGCAATTTCGTTCTTGGTGCGCCACTAAAACATTCTTTGGTTGTTTCAAAATGTGACTAAAATTCACTGCTCTGATGCACGAAAATAACCATGACCTTGTCTCTTTCTCGCACAGCGGTTTTGGCCTTTGTATTTAGCAGTGGTGGTCCTAAAACGACCCACCGACCGTGGTATGATATCACCTTAAAAGATACTACAATATGCGTAGTTTCTATGCGTTTGAGGGTAGCTCGACAGGTTAAAAGCTATAAGTACTGACATTCAGGTATAATTCATACCCTTCCAGCAGGACAAACAGCCAACTCAATCTCGGAGCGAGTAGAGTCGTCGCGGGAGATCGAGTGTCGCATCAACGGGGAGTACGGCGTCGGGTGTCGCCGCGAGGCAGATGAGGTCTTCGTGCCTTTCTCCTTTATTCACAAGTATTTTGAGGTAAGATTTTAGACTTAAGCATGTATAAAAGCAATTTCTTCCAGGCAACCCACACTAGATGAAGGTGGTTCAAAGCCAAAAGACAAGAAGGTACATTTATGTTCAACAATAACTCAGCAATGGACGTCTTTCGGATAAGATGATGATGATTAATAGTAATAACGCATTACACACAGTGCCTTTGATTATGTTGTAGAATCTGTATTATAATAATGTGCAGTGAAATATCATACTTTAAAGTTAAAGAGTACCTACTTTTTATAGGCGCCGAAATGGAAAGCCCTCACTGTGCTAATCTCGATAATCAATTATTTCAACAGATATACGGCAAAATTTCAAACATCGGTGGCATAGAACGCTTCGAATGGTCCCACAGCTACAGCAAAATATACCATCCGAAAAAGAAATACGATCCTACAGGCACATTCACAACTTTCGAGAACTACAACGTAGAAGTCCGAGAACGGGTGAAATGCATTAGCGGAATTGAGGGAGTCCCTATTTCGACCCAATGGGACCCTAAAGGGTTTTTCTACCCTACACAAATAGCTCAGTACGGCTTGGCTCATTATAGCAAGAACGTCACCGAACCTGAGCCGAGAAGAAGAATGATAGATGACGGCGAAACTTACATGGGCGATTGGACCTCCAAAATTGGGAGCATTACCCGGGAGTATGATGAAACTAAAAAATCAAATGTTTTAAAGTTTGAAGCGCTACATGGCGGTGAGGTGTCTTTAAAACTGAATATAACTGAGGATTTTGTCCTAAGTTTGGATCTGATGCTCAAGCCTAATTCGTCATTGACAGTTGTGATGGAGAATAAGGATAAAAGAGAGACTGTTTACCTGCATTATGTTACAAGCAATCAGATGATTTATGCTCAGGTAAGAATTATTTTCTTTATGACTTAAGTAGGCGAATTTTTTCTCTTAAGTTCTTCTTAAGAATCTTAAGTTTTTTTTTCGATTCGGTTCCAAAGAGAGGTCTTATTTTCAATTCAGGTAGCTCTTCTTTTTTTCGATATAAATCAAGGCGACATGACTTTAGTCCGGTAATTTTGCGGTTCCGTGGAATTTCCGTCGGAAAAAACTACTGACCTACCAAATTTCAGCGAGGTTCAGTAGTTTAGGCGTGATGATTGCGTAACCCACAGCACAGACAGAAGAGTTACTTTTTCATTTATAATATTAAAGAATGAAATAATATTGTATTCAAAATCTATTGGCTCCATATTGTTAAGTTACAAGCGCAATTAATCTAATTGGTAACAATTTTTAGGATGACCACATCTACCACGGAGTAGGCACAACGACCGAGTGGCGGCGACTCACCAGAGACCTCATTATTGATATGCAAAAGGGTTGGGCCCTATTAGATCGACCTAAAAGGAAACAGCTTAGGAACAAATTTAGGGTAAGTCTCTGGTATTATTCAAAACATAAAAAAAAATATAGGACAACACAAGGATTGAAATTCTTGTAAACTACAAAATCTTTAACATAGTAATCTATACTAAATGATGCGAGTTGAGTGAGATTTCAGGCAAACAGAATAACAGAACACTGTACGGACACACCTGGGACACTAGCGGTCTCTATGTAAAAAACGCGTTTGCTTCGCACACATTTTAATTGTAACATCTCTGAATAATATTACGAACTTATAGATAATAATCATAATAATAATACACCTTCAACTGTTTAAAGCTGTATCAAACGCGTTGCTATGCACACAGTCTAAGCTCGTGTACATGCACGCGCACCATGCTTGTGTGAGTGAGATAAGACGTGGTGCTACTTGTACAGCGCGGTAACTGAGAGAAAAATATATACTGGCTGGTTATAATCTGGCATTGATTATCTTTTTTATAAAGAGTAGTCTCTACGCCGACATGAAGATACTGGCTGGTTATAATCTGGCATTGATTACCTTTTTTATGAAGAGTAGACTACTCTACGCCGACATGAAGATACTGGCTGGTTATAATCTGGCATTGATTATCTTTTTTATGAGGAGTAGACTACTCTACGCCGACATGAAGATACTGGCTGGTTATAATCTGGCATTGATTATCTTTTTTTATGAAGAGTAGACTACTCTACGCCGACATGAAGATACTGGCTGGTTATAATCTGGCATTGATTATCTTTTTTATAAAGAGTAGTCTCTACGCCGACATGAAGATACTGGCTGGTTATAATCTGGCATTGATTGCCTTTTTTATGAAGAGTAGACTACTCTACGCCGACATGAAGATACTGGCTGGTTATAATCTGGCATTGATTATCTTTTTTATGAGGAGTGGACTACTCTACGCCGACATGAAGATACTGGCTGGTTATAATCTGGCATTGATTATCTTTTTTATGAAGAGTAGACTACTCTACGCCGACATGAAGATACTGGCTGGTTATAATCTGGCATTGATTATCTTTTTTATAAAGAGTAGTCTCTACGCCGACATGAAGATACTGGCTGGTTATAATCTGGCATTGATTACCTTTTTTATGAAGAGTAGACTACTCTACGCCGACATGAAGATACTGGCTGGTTATAATCTGGCATTGATTATCTTTTTTATGAAGAGTAGACTACTCTACGCCGACATGAAGATACTGGCTGGTTATAATCTGGCATTGATTATCTTTTTTATAAAGAGTAGTCTCTACGCCGACATGAAGATACTGGCTGGTTATAATCTGGCATTGATTACCTTTTTTATGAAGAGTAGACTACTCTACGCCGACATGAAGATACTGGCTGGTTATAATCTGGCATTGATTATCTTTTTTATGAAGAGTAGACTACTCTACGCCGACATGAAGATACTGGCTGGTTATAGTCTGGCATTGATTATCTTTTTTATAAAGCGTAGACTCTACGCCGACATGCAAGATACTGGCTGGTTATAATCTGGCATTGATTATCTTTTTCATGAAGAGTAGACTACTCTACGCCGACATGAAGATACTGGCTGGTTATAATCTGGCATTGATTATCTTTTTTATAAAGCGTAGACTCTACGCCGACATGCAAGATACTGGCTGGTTATAATCTGGCATTATCTTTTTTATAAAGCGTAGACTCTACGCCGACATGCAAGATACTGGCTCGTTATAATCTGGCATTAATTAACTTTTTTAATGAAGATTACAGTTTACTTTTCTGATGTCTAATTTCAAATTATAATAATAATGTAAAATTAATTTTCACTTGTTTTTTCGTATACGTGAACGCGCACCATGCTTGTGTGAGTGATATAAGATGACGTGTAGAGTGCGGTAACATAGAGAAGAAAGTACCAGGCAAACATGAGCGGTAACCGAGCGCGGTTAGGCAGCACTTTCGCCAAGACGCAGGGAGTGTCCAGTCCATACTGTTCGTAGTACTATTAGACTAATGTGACTTAAACAACAGCTATCTCGTCTGCACCTGTCGGGGCGCGGCGCGGTCGACGCCGTGTCGGCAGCCAGCAGCGAGCACTGGGCGGCTGTGGGCGCGGCGTGCGAGTGGCTGGTGCGGCACCAGGTGGGGGCTAGTGGGGGCTGGCCCGTGCCCGCGAGACGGAGAATCGCTGCTGGCGTTGCTGAACTGCAGCCTGGATGGTGAGTGGATGGGATATACATGGACTGATTAAAATTTATTTTACACAGGTTGACTTAGATCTACAAGACAGTATATAGAGAGTCCAATGAGACCAAGCAGACACCAATACTCGAATAACTAAGACAAACAAAAGAACATAGATGTATGTATTTTAGTACAATAAAGTTTTCTTTCGTTCATGCATAGTCAACGAGGAAGTAGATAGAGATACACACAGATCAATACTGGCCCCAAAATACAAAAGCTAATATAATGATAGCTTTTGACATACATAAACTGGAAACTTCCTCTTTTTCGAAGTCGGTTAAATCACCCGAAAACTTTGTCCCGAATGCAACCAATACGTTTCTGAAAACCGCATCAATATTGGTTAATCCAAATGCGAGATAATCGCGAATAAACATACTTACATACAGGTAATGCAGTCTAGTATTTTTAGGGCACTGTTGTATAGCTTTTAGTTTAAAGAACTAAGAAAGCTACTGATTGTAGCTAAAAACGGCCACTTTTGGCAACTTTAACCTAAAAGCTACACAACAGTGCCCTAAAAATACTAGGCTGCATTACCTAGTGGAATACTGTTTCACATTTTTGATATTTGTCTTAGTTTAGAAGATTTTTATTTTTTGCGGGTGGCGCTACTTTAGCTGTGCCTCTTAAATTAAAACATCGGTTTAGAAATTGGGTTAAAATTAAAACGGGGTTACTTTTCAGGCTTTCGGCAATGAGCCAAGGGCACGCGATCTCTCTCCTTGCGCGAGCGCACCACCGCGCGTCCCTGCGCGGCGCGGGGGCGGGGGCGGGGGCGGGGGCGGGGGCGCGGGCCGACGCGCGCTACTTGTCGGCGGCGCGGCGCGCGCTGCGGGCGCTCGGCGTGCCCGGCGCCCAGGGCGGCGTGCGGGCCATGTTCATGGACCGATATGTGTGGTGAGTCCTGAGACCTTTATTTAAACCTTTTTCCTTCCAGCACACGAGAAATCTTACTATGTACGAGCTGTCCCGGCGAACTTGGTTATGCCATAAAATATAACCCTGTTATTCATAAAAAGTTGAAGAGCATTTTAGTTATTTGACATATGTCAATTTAGAATGGATGTCACGTATTTACCACACAACAAACCAGAGAAGTAGACCTCCAGTAAAGCTATTAAAAATGTACTGTATCTTTATGAATAACACGGTAAGATACTACTAAAGACATGGCTCTATAGACTATGTTCTTTTGAATGCCCAGAATGGGCGAAAAAAACCGACAACAACATCAAACCACCAACATTCAAAATATGTAAACAACTGAAACATTTTTAAAACTTGGGTTACATTATTTGAGTTTAAGTAATAATCCCTATTTTTTTGCCTATGCCACTCGGAGATAGTGTAGCTTTCCAACAGTGAAATAAATTTTCAAATCGGTTCAGTAGTTCCAGAGCCTATTCGATGCAAACAAACAAATCTTTCCTCTTTATTATTTGTTTAGATTTCAAAACATATAATGTAGTACTACGTTTTAAATCCTCTTAAATAAGTGATTATACCGGGTGTTTCTGACAAGACGGACATAAATTGAAGGGATGATTTTATAAGCTCATTATAACAAACAACTTTCTGAAAGTAACATGGGCCGAATTTTGAAAAAAAAAATCAGCTGTTCCATCCATTTTTTCGACCATCTGACCGGGCCAATGTCACGGATCAGCTATTTTTTTCTTCAGATTTTGACCTATGTTTCTTACGGAAATTTGTTAGATGTGCTGTGACAATTATTACTACTCTCGATTATTACTGCCTTTTATCACTTATTTTTGTAAAAAAAATCTTCGGGTGCTGTTACAACATTTATCAAAATACATCTTTTTTCACCCTTGTTTTGAATATTTATTTTCTCTGTGTGTTGCGGCGATACAGAATACCACTACCTTATCTCCACCAATGTGTGACGTAAAAAGTAAATAAGGGAAAACCCAAAGGACTATCAGCAGCATCCTTAAGAGCCAGTTTACAGCGATGCTAGCGCCATTCTCGAAAATTTTTTAAATCTTCTTAACTAAGGCAAATATCAAAAATGTGGTACAGTATGACACAAGATAATCTTGCTTAGTATTATTTGCCTTAGTTTAGAAGATATTAATTTTTTTCGTGATGGCGCTAGCATCTCTGTAAACTGGCTCTTAATATAAAAAAAAAACTGTCTTATATGATTTCAGGGTTTCAAGTTCTACTTCTATAATTTGTAGCTAAAGCTGTATAACTTTCTATTAAAAATAAATTGTTTTTTTTTTATACCAGGTACGAAGAATACCCGACCACACCGCCGCTCTTTGTACTAAACGGCTTCATCTACACACTCCTAGGTTTGTACGACCTTCACACAATCGAGGGAGAGAATTCCATATCATTAGCTAAGAAACTATATGACGACGGAATGACGTCACTAAAAAAACTACTACCACTCTTCGATACAGGAAGCGGTAGTTTTTACGATCTAAGACATTTTACACTAGGCGTCAGTCCAAATATAGCTCGGTGGGACTACCACGCGACTCATGTGAACCAGCTTTATTTGCTTGCTGGACTGGATGATGATCCTATATTGATTAATACGGCTAAAAGGTGGGAGGGTTACATGCAAGGGAAAAGGGCGGCGCATAACTGATTTTGCGGGTAGTTTTGAAATGTGATTTTTTTTTTGGGTTTTAAGTGAGGCGACGCGAAAATACCGAGAGAATATCAATTTAAACTGGCCTTTATATTCTACGGAATAGGGTTGAGAAGCAATCGCGTGCCGTTTCTTATGGAGCTTAGAATAATTTACGATTTAAAACCTGTTTTGAACCTTATGCCATACAGTTTAGAGATCAGATTAAATTGTTATCCTTTCGGTATTTTTGCTGCGGCTTGCCAATTATGCTCTGGGTTTTTAGATTTCAATTTGCATAGTGATTTTGGGCCGAAACATAGTAAACTTTACACAAGCTGACCTTAAAGTAGGTTGTGTATGGGAAAAAATGACAATGATTATTTTACTGATTTTTTCTAGTCGATTTCGCGTTTATTTTGTGCCGCTATATTGCATATACCCCTCCAAGCAGTTGCCAAAATCCGTTTATGACACTGAATACACGTTATTTTACATTAATTAATTGAAATTAAATTTAAGTGTTTTTGTTTTCTCTAATATTGTACATTGTTTGTTTTTATACCTACGTACTTAATGAGTTGTTTATGTGAATATTTGCTTGTAAAAATTATATTTAAGTTTTATGCGTTTAAAAAAAAGTTCTAATCTGTTGTCTTCTCGAATTTCCTTTCAGTTTGTAATAAGTTCTTTGTTTTATTATTATACTCATCAACCCTTGCCCACGGCAATCCAGTTTTCCGCAGGCAACTGCATACAGGATGCTCGTGTGAACGCTCGTTCAGGTAGAGCAAACAGGAATTGGTCAATACCTCCTATGCATCTACTTTGTAACTTATATTTATGCTAGCTGCGTTAGAAACTTCGTTGTCGCGATATGGTCACGATGTACGAATTGCTGATTCGAGCGATCTCTGCTTTCACAGTGCATCACTAGGTTGCGCTAGTGTGCCGCTTAAAAACACATTCGCCATCAAACGGGATCCTGCAGAAAACGGAAAACTGGATTGTCTGATTGTGTGAAAGAGGGGTTCCCTGCCATCCATACACGAATTCTCTCAGTACATGCCTTGTACAGTGGCGGTCTAGTATGACGTAACAGATTTGTCTATGGTCTTGTGCGCCCTAGACTGTTTTACCTAAGAACAAGAGCTATTTTGCAATACAAAAAAACCGAGTGTTACGCCGACCTAGACCGCCACTGTACGAGAGATATCAAACAGCACAGAATCTGCTAACGCCATGTAGCATATGCTGTGCACTCCAGACGTACCATACCTCTAATACATATTTCATATACACGGTGTTGCTGACAAGTCTATAAATTTAATTAATTTTATTTTATATAATAAAAATTAAATTTAATTAGTGCGTTAGTTTACCATAACTTACAACTTTTCTTAAGCTATATATATGTCACGCCAAATCTCAAAACAAATATCAGCTGTCCAGGAAATTAGTCCGACAACTGATACACCAAAGTGTATTAGACAGCAGTTTTTTTTCGATGTTACTTAGAAAAAGTTGCAAGGTATGATAAGCCGATCTTAGCGACTTGTCAGAAACACCGGTAAATAAGTAGACTGAATCTTTGTATAAAACTTAGTTTTTTTTTTAAATTGAATATATCTATAGTGCAAGTATCGATATCGTTTTCTAGCATTAAAGGTGCACAAAGGATGGTGTGCATCAACAATAATCGGCTGTTAGACAGCCGATTAAATAGGACTACTTTACTAATATATACCCATGTTTTGATTATTGTTGGTGGACACCGGCCTAAATGTCTTATCTGATCGACAAATAATTAAATAATCATATCAAATTAGAGAACTAGTTTTTTTTTAAGAATCAATTATTTGTATATAAGTATATTGTGAAAATATAAAGCTACTCTGTAGAAAGAAAATAATTAAAACGTTAATAATTATACGTAGTAATCAAATAACTACTGTTAAAAACCTTTTTTTGTTATGGTGGGGTTTTGTGCATAAAAGCTGATTGGAGCTATTTCTGAGATTTTTGGATCCATATTTCCAATCGATGTATTTCTCCAAAAATGATTACCTCCTGATATTGTGTTTTTATGCAAACTGTACCTATATATTTATAAATCACGTAATAAAATGTATTATATGGGAGACTGAAGCTTAATTTGATCAAAAAGTGATGTTTTTTTAATACTTGCCATATTTATTTTTATTGGACATTTAAATTTTTACTTTTAGTTCCTGTGGTAAAGACTTAATTATTAAATTATAATATTATTATTTGCTCATTATTTTTTTTAAATTTTAATGATTATAAAATTCAAAATTAAAACAAAAAATTGTAAGTATACAAGGTGTATCTGCAAAGTAGGTAATAATAAATTAAAGTAGTGATTAAAATCAATGGTATGGTGATCTGAATACCTGCTTTAATAAACCACATTATATTCATATAATGGTAGTAATTATAAGTAGGTACTTAATAATAATTATGTAAATTGATACCTCACATGAAATGCACAATATTAGATCGATATTTGTATAAAATTATAGATAATTTTTATCTCAATAATGTATAGCTTCTAGCTTTTTGTACCTATATCACCATCTTCCTCTTTTTATATTTCATTCTAACTTTGATCTTGTTTCGCTTATACCGGTTGTTTCTGACAAGGTGGCAGTAAATCTAAGGTGGTAAATCTAAGGTGGTGGTGGTAAAAAACTGCTTTTCCATTCATTGCTTGGATCAGCTGATGTACTGGACGAAAAGGTGTTAGAAATGGTAACCTTATTCCTTCTTTTGATTCGTTACCGCCTTGTCAGAAAAAACCTGTATAAAATATACATTTTTATAGTTAAGTACCTATATGTTTTGATACAAAATTACCCTTTATTTCTTTTTTATTTTCCTTAGAAATTTTATATACATTCCTACATATAAAAGAGCTTAAATTTAATACTAAGTATTTGTAAATTATTTGTAATATACATAAAGTTTGTTGTTGTTTTTGTTCTTAGTATTTGTTTATTAAAATAATACCTATTTTTAGTTTTATATTTAATAGTTACTTTGTATTTAAAATATTTGAATACATTACTTGATAACGTACTTATTAATTTCAGTACATATTACTGTAAAATTCTGTAAAAAAAAATGTAGGGTGTGTTTGAATTTACATTACACCCTGTATTCTTACTCGAAAGATCTCTTAGATGGTCTTGTTTTAGAATTGTGTAGTCAAATGCACTAGGTGGATTGCAATTGGTGGATGACAATAAATC
This sequence comes from Euspilapteryx auroguttella, assembly GCA_951802225.1. Lineage (NCBI taxonomy): Eukaryota > Metazoa > Arthropoda > Insecta > Lepidoptera > Gracillariidae > Euspilapteryx > Euspilapteryx auroguttella. The sequence continues at coordinate 15,239,296 of OX637644.1, read as the reverse complement.
GTCTGAAATTATTTTTGTTTTTTTGATACCTATCATCAATATACTTATATAAAACTTCAGTTACTGACTGACTGACTGACAGACAACGCAGAGCCGAAACTACTGGGCGTAGCGGGCTGAAATTTTGCACGTGGGTTCATTATTATTATTAATTATTTATTATTAAGGAATAATTTCCCGAAATTCCTATGGGAACGGGAGAAAATGGGATTTTTGTGTTTAAGAGAAATCTGCGCGGGTGATACCGCGGGGCAGCCTCTAGTCAATTTATATAAAACTCTTCAGTTACTGACTGACTGACTGACAGACAACGCAGAGCCGAAACTACTGGGCGTAGCGGGCTGAAATTTTGCACGTGGGTTCATTGGGGAGTGTAGGGGAGCACTAAGGAATAATTTCCCGAAATTCCTATGGGAACGGGAGAAAATGGGATTTTTGTGTTTAAGAGAAATCTGCGCGGGTGATACCGCGGTGCAGGCTCTTGTTCTGTATATTATAAGTAGGTACAATGGCGGTCTAGGATGGGGCGTACCACTTGCGGTTTTTCCGTGTTGCAAAATAGCTTCTTTGGTAACACAGACTAGGGCGCACGAGAGTATAGACAAATCTGTTACGCCGTCCTAGACCGCCAATGTTACTAAGTACATACTCAAAGGTACTTTTTCCACATCCATCACCACATTCATTAGCGAAGGCAATAATCAACGCATAATTTTTAAGGCAGCCAGACAATAAACTAAAAGGCATTACCTACTTTCTCTGAGGGTACTTAATGATACCTATCTAAGTTAGGCAGGTAATTTACATATGTAGGCAATATTTTAAATGCAGCGATCTCCCATCTCTCTTGGGAAATAACACGAGCAAGCAATGAACATTAGTAAAGTAAAAAAAAAGTAAAAAATGATTTATTCAATACAGGATACAAGATATCGCTTATTGAAAGTCAATTAGACTAATCTAATTAATATTGATACCTTATTTCGTAAAGTATCCTATACTGATAGAGGCGAGGTAGTTCAGGGTGCCCACTAATTGGCTCAGGCAAACAATGTTTGCCTTGCCTTACGACACTGGTCGCCTGGAGACGCCCCCAAACGAGCCCTCCTCTGTCAAATGATTCTACTCCCTTTCGCAATGATTTTACAGCGTAGAGAAGAAAGGGGTAACAAACTCTACTTTACAATTTCTCTCTTTTTTTTTTTTTTTTGTTCTTATATATGTGACATTACAATTCAATTTACAATACAAAGAACATAATTTAATAAGATTTAAAGTACAAACATGAAATAATGAAAATATCGTGCAGAGCTAGACTACTTCCATGCGTCTTTGTCGTTTTCATAATCATCAACATTGTAATAAGCTTTCTTAATCAAACCTTTTTTGATACGAGTTTTAAACTCATTATCATTCAGGATCAAAATCTCTTCTGGGATCTTGTTATAAAATCTTACTTCGTTTCCTATAAAGCATTTGTTTGTCCGTTTGTCCATTAAGTGGCATGTCCCCTTTTTGGACTTGACATGTATTCAATGCTATACGAGATGGCATAAATACTTATTAATTCCTTAGGCAACCTATATATTAAAAATAAAAAAAATGTCTGCGCTAATTTCTTATTTCATTCTAGTTCTAAACAAACCAGAGGTTTTGGGGGGAAACGAAAAGAAGATGTTGGGCTTTTGTTTCTTAATTTTCTAAATTAGTTTTTCGTGGCTATTACTGTGGTATAGTGTGGTGGAATTAGATGTGCCATTTATGGAAAACTGTGTGGCAAAGTGAGAAAAATAGGAGGGTGCTCCCGAATAATTCTGATCGATGTCCCTTGAAAACTTCGGGGCGAATATTGGAATGTGAGACCACCCTCGCATTTCAATGGGTTAGGTAGGTAGGATGGGGTTAGGTTAGGAACCTAGGTTACAGAAAACCATGGAAGTTACTTTCATGAGGAAAACAAAGAATTTTAAACTACATAAAGAAGACTAAGTACAGTCACGGACTAGGAGGCCGTAACAGATTTGTCTATGGTTTCGTCAGCCCTAGACTGTATTACCAAAGACCAAGAGCTATTTTGCAATACGGAAGAACCGGAAGTGTTACGCCGATCATGTCCGCCACCATACATAAGTAAGAGTAAGAAATAAACTACTTGGCTGTATGGACTAAGTTCCTTTGCCTGCCCAGAATGGGCGGATTTAAAAAAAACAACAACAATCAAAACAAATCAATCAATCAGTCATTAACGTCAACGTCATCCATCCATTAGCGTTCCGTCTCTCTCTTCTTTCTTCGCTTAGAGTAGGTACCTCGTTAGAGTAGGTATGTTCCTTGATACATTACAGCTATTATTATTCTGAGTTTCTTCGCTTTTCCTTTTCCTTGATAAAATAAAAGTTCCAGAGATTTGTTTTACAGAAAACAACTTGTCCGATTTAATGGCCTAGCATAACAATGAACGGTGTAAGGAGCACGGATTCTCTTCCCATCACAGCGCTTTCCCACAAGGCACGGAATTTAGTTTCTCTCTTGTTGAAGTCCAGGAAATGTTTACCAAGCGAAGGATTACCAAGGTAAATTAGCGTTTTTTTATGGCATAGCTTTCCAATCATTCTACCATTCTACAAAGCTGTTAGTAGGTATACATAAACAAAAGCAACCATACTAGAAAACAGCCTACCAAAAAAATAAATTCTAACAAAGATAATTTCTTAGGATCTAAAGGTATCAAAAACAATCTTCAATTCACTAATAAATTACAGAGATTGGCGTGGGCTAGCAACTCTTGTGAATATATCAGCAGAAGTAGCATCCAGCATTGCTGACGATCCAAACTGTACAGCAATAGTTCTTGAACGGTGGCTGCAGATGAATGATAATACTGCAACTATTGGAAATTTGTACAAAAATTTGCAGCGGCTGGACAGGTATGATGTTTACGACGACCTGAAGGAATTGGAGAGCAAAGGAGAGCTGATAGGTTTGTTTGATTTATTTTTATTGCAAAAGTATGTTTTTGAAGACTATTTTTTAAGTATTTATGAAAATAATAGTTATTCCGCTATTACTAGCACAGTATCATAAATAGTACTACATACAGTATGGGCACTCACTGCCTCCCTCAGCAATTGCGGCTCCCCCACTCTTGGTTACCTCTGGGTTACCGCTCAGTACAAATTAAGCAGAATCGCACATCTTATCTCACTACACAAGCATGATACGTGTGCACATAGCAGCAGGCAGGGCAATTTTATCTTTGAAGTGTCTGAGGTGTGGTACTAGCTTCCATCTTTTTTTTTAAGTTTGTCACTTTTTTTTAACTTTGCAATAGGTATTTGTTCTTCAACCGTAACTGTTGGCACATTGCGATTGTTGTGGATTTCATCATACCTTAAAACAGTGGACATTTACTATTGTACTTAGAAAGTTGTTTTCTATTAAACAAACCACATAAAAATCCATTTCGTATTTTTAAAGATTTAGGTATAAGTAGGGACAGATGCAGAAAGCGACTTTATTTTATACTATGTATTGATATGTATATATTTTCTAGATACAACACTAAGCAACAGGACAGAGTTCAATCAGATTGCAAAACGGGATCTATCTACAGACTTTATTACCTATGACGACAAGAGATGCAATGCCCCACAGCGGTATCATGCGTATGTGCTCTATGCTAAAGAAGACAAGGCATTCATTGATGTAATGCTTAGTAAAATGAGGGCTCAGAAATATAGGGTAAGTGTAACACACAAACTAAACCGAAAAAACAAAAAACAAACAAAGAAAAATATAGTTTTATGTGTAAACTGTGTGAGTATGTAAAGTAATAGTAATAATTCTATACCAAATGTATTTGTCGCGAAATTCATTTATTTTTCTTGTTTTTTATTTATTTTGGCAATTATAATTGTTTTAAAGTTTTGATGACTTCCTGACGCTAAATAACCTAACCAACAGTGGCGGACTAGGAGGCCATAACAGATTTGTCTATGGTTTCGTCAGCCCTAGACTGTCTTACCAAAGAACATTGAGCTATTTTTCAATACAGAAAAACCGGAAGTGTTACGTCGACCGTGTCTGCCACTGTACAAACTTATTCCTTATTTGGACATGATTATTACTGACGTACTGGATTGTGTGCATTTGTGCATAGAGGATGACCAGACCTGTAACTCAGGACTATCCTTGAACACCACATTCACTATATGAATAAAATATAATGTTGATGATATTATTGTCTCCCACCAGCTTTGCACAGAAGACGACCTGTTACCCGGCCACTCTTCAGCCTACGCGGCGGTGTCTCGGCTGATCGCAGAGCGATGTCACCGCTGCGTGCTCGTCTACTCGCCGGATTTCCTTAGCTCGCCTGCCAACGCCTTTTATACTGATTATGTTCAAGCTGTTGGTATTGGTGAGTGAAAATAATAATAACAACACAACACATCAAACTCGGACCCCTAACTGGTAAGAACCTGTATATAGGGTACCCGAAACACAAACAGAGACGAACGTTACACCCAGATCGGAAACAAACATCTATATTCATCATATTTGCCCCGCCCGGGAATCGAACCCAGGTGCACACGCTTACTCTGTCCACATCACTGCCAACTGAGCCACGGAGCAATAGTAGATTCTGTAACAAAACAGGTGGTAAAGTGATGTATTTTGTTTGACGATGGGAGCTAATATTAAAAACCGCAGTGAAGTATAAGGTTAAAAATTGCTTTAAACCCGAAAAGCGAGTAAAAAGTAAAAAAAAAAAAGTAAAAAATGATTTATTCAATACAGGATACAATATATCGCTTATTGAAAGTCAATTAGACTGTTGAGAGAGTGTTGTAATAGCACCCGAAGCGGAATAACTTTATGCTCCACATACTCTACTCTACTTTTCACTCCCCCCACAAGAAAAAAATCTATTCCTAGATAACTTCCTAACTCTTTTGACTGAGTCAGCTTGCTTTTAAATCTTCTTTATCTCGGCTTTCTTTTTACACAACTACCCCTGCTACGAGCTATTATCTCCTGCGCTTCCTCAGCTTGAATTACCTGCTATAACAACAACAACAAGTGTTTTTGTACATATAATACATAGTATAAAATTAAGTCGCTCTCCGCGTCTGTCCATATGTATGCTTAAATCTTTAATTAAAACTATGTAACGGATTTAGATTCGGTTTTTTTTTAAAGATAGAGTGATTCAAGGGAAAGGTTTATAAGTATACTTAACACATGCACAAAATAGTAATAGGGTAGCCGGTACGAAGTTCGCCGGGCCGACTAGTAACTAATAAAATGATCCTTATTGATTATGAATAAAATTCATTCAACATGTTATTTGTCCCCAGAGAGCAAGCAGATCAACATGATACCGTGCATGTACCGCGCGTGCCGCCTGCCCAGCAACCTCACCTTCTACCACAAGCTGTGGTACAGCTCGCCCGGCGGCCGCGCCGCCTACGACTTCTGGGACAAGCTGGGGCAGGCGCTGGAGACTCCCGACCTTCCCAGGTCTGACTTCCTTGTTACTTGTGTCTCTACCACAAGCTGTGGTACAGCTCGCCCGGCGGCCGCGCCGCCTACGACTTCTGGGACAAGCTGGGGCAGGCGCTGGAGACTCCCGACCTTCCCAGGTCTGACTTCCTTGTTACTTGTGTCTCTACCACAAGCTGTGGTACAGCTCGCCCGGCGGCCGCGCCGCCTACGACTTCTGGGACAAGCTGGGGCAGGCGCTGGAGACTCCCGACCTTCCCAGGTCTGACTTCCTTGTTACTTGTGTCTCTACCACAAGCTGTGGTACAGCTCGCCCGGCGGCCGCGCCGCCTACGACTTCTGGGACAAGCTGGGGCAGGCGCTGGAGACTCCCGACCTTCCCAGGTCTGACTTCCTTGTTACTTGTGTCTCTACCACAAGCTGTGGTACAGCTCGCCCGGCGGCCGCGCCGCCTACGACTTCTGGGACAAGCTGGGGCAGGCGCTGGAGACTCCCGACCTTCCCAGGTCTGACTTCCTTGTTACTTGTGTCTCTAGCACAAGCTGTGGTACAGCTCGCCCGGCGGCCGCGCCGCCTACGACTTCTGGGACAAGCTGGGGCAGGCGCTGGAGACTCCCGACCTTCCCAGGTCTGACTTCCTTGTTACTTGTGTCTCTACCACAAGCTGTGGTTGATTATGGAAGTTTTTCTGATTCTTGTCCAAACTGTTTACCAATCAACCAACAAAAGACTCTAAACTAAAACCATTTTTACAGGATCGGCGTCCCAACTGCATCAGCGTCACAGAGTTCAGTGAACATAACAGAATTGGAGCCCTCTCTACAAACCGGGTCGGCGGCCCCAAAGGACCTTCTTGCACTACCCCAGACCCCATACAAGACTCAATCACTTAATGAACTCAATACTTTACAAGTCACTCTACCTGATGATAGTACATCTGTCGATAGAATAAGCAACCAAAGCCTCAGTAGTGTAGAAAAAGCAAAAAAAGGTAAATTGCAGAGGATAAAAAAATTGTTTAAAGTTAATAGTAGTAAGCGAAAAGATAAACAAGTTATTATGGTTGAGAATTAAGGTGAGCTTATAGATAAAATAGTGCTAAGTATCAGGTACAGTTACGCACTCGTTCAGAGTAACACTTCCGGTTTTTCTGTATAAAAAAAAGCCATTGTTTTCTGGTATTACAGTCTAGTGCGCACGATATTATACCCAAAAGTGTTACGCCGAACGAGTCTGTGACTGCCAACACGGGCTGAGCCCCTGGAATTGCCTCAATCACTGGGTGATTTTTTGGTCTAAGATAAATAAGAAGATTTAATTATTTTTTGAGCATATGCTGTTAGCCTGTCCAGCCACAATAGAAATCAGGTTGTCCATTTTTTCAAGTGTGTATTTTGATGGTACCCTCTCTATACCTGATTTTGAGAGTTAGTGCTAAAACAGACGACACCGCCGCCGCACCGCGACACTGTTCGCACACGCCGCCCGCCGCCGCGCAATCAATGCAAATTTTATAGTTCCACTGTACTAATTGTTAATAGTACAGTCAAGGACTAGGAGGCCGTAACAGATTTGTCTATGGTTTCGTCAGCCCTAGACTGTATTACCAAAGAACAAGAGCTATTTTGCTATACAGAAAAACCGACCGAAGTGTTACGCCGACCGTGTCCGCCACTGTACATAGAAATCTACAGTATTGTTAAAAGTGGCGACTTGTAGCAACACTTGTAGCTTTATTTCGTCTTTAACCCAAAAGCTATACAACAGTACCGTAAAAATACTAAGCTACATTATCTAGTGTCATACTGTTCCACATTTTTGGTAATGCCTTAGTTTAGAAGATATTATTTTTTTCGCGAATGGCGCTAGCATCGCTGTTGGCTCTAAGGTAACTTAACCCGTCAAATGAGCATAATTTTTAAGTCTGAGAGATTACATTCCATAAATGTACGTATGTCTTCTATTTGGTGCAATTTATAAGGCCTTAATGTTATTATAAGATAAATATTATACAATTTGATATACATTTATTGCATTAATAAATTTTGATACGTCGTCTTGTGAAACGCTTGGTTTTGCGAATTTTTGCTTTTTGTTGATGATTAGTTTGATTCATTTGGCGTAAGTATAACGTGTTTTTGTTGTTGTTAAAAAACGCTGGATCTCAATTGTTATCTAAAAATAACTCTGTTTATCTTTCAAAATGAAACGAGTTATGTTTCATGTAGTACGCAAAATGATCCAACTAATTTTCCTTGACATGTTTAAGGTGCTTACCTTTGTACTGTACTTTTAGAATCACAAATCATAATATTTACAATCTACATAAAGATAGGTTTAATTTTAAATGTCTTGTATAAATTGTCTGTAAATTTATTATATTTTCAAAATAAATATTTTTATGTATTGTTTACAAAATTGTTTCGTTTACTTCGAAGTAACTGGGAGTTCGTGGGATACAGTATTTAGACAGCTCTGCTGTTATGCCACGCAACCCAGACTGCATCCTGCCTGATCAGACCCATAAGCAAACCCAACAATGGAATCAAAAACACAACTAAACATTGTAATAAAATATATATTCAAGTAACATTAACTCGGACCCTATACACTCGTACAAGGTGGTCCTGCCCGCAGCTCGCCAGTAGCGCTGCGTCGGCAGTTCGTGAGTTGAACACCAGCCGACGAACCGTGAGGTGGTGCGCAGCGCTGGGGAGAAAAGAAAATCATTATTTTTACTGAAACCATAGACTATCTATACCAATATTATAAAGAGGAAAAAATTGACGGTGTCTTTGTTTGTTGCATTGAATTGTAGGTATAGGCTCCGAAACAACTGAACCGATTTAAAAAATTATTTCACTGTTGCGAAGCTACACTATCCCCGGGTGACATCGCCTTACGGACGATATTTTATGTAAATACGTCTTAAATAAACAGAAGAGAGATGAATAAGCCACCGCTTGGGCCCATCGTGCCTCTCTTTCGCTTGTTCTGCGCTCTCGCTTGCACGCTCAGGCTCAGACGGAACGTGACACTTTTTCGTACATGCAGCCAGTCACAAACTATCTCCGAAGTAAGTTTGAAACAAACTAATACTTAAATGAATTATGACTAACCTGTTATCCAACTCGACAAGTATACTCCATCCGTTCTCAGAGAACTTATAAATTACAATCTTGCCGCTTTCAAAACCTGCAGCGACAACCCTATCGCTCCCCTCAAAAGGGGCAAAAGCTAGGGCTGTCACCGAGGCGTCTTTTAATTGAAGAGGGGAGTAAAGAAGGCCGTAGGGGCCTAGTGATGTTTCCGTGTTTGTATTCGTCTTTGTCCAGATACATATCTGTAAAATTAAATAAAAAAAATAATATATTTTTTACAATAAAGGAACCCGCCTTCAATATACCTACTGACACATACTTCAACTGAGCACTTCCTCTTTATCGATTTTTTTTCTTTAGGTACTAAAACCTTCTCCTGTATGTAACAAATACTTATCTGAAAACCGCATCAAAATCGGTTTAGCAAACGATAGATAATCGCGTACAAACATACATACATACATACAGGTCAAACTGATAACCTCCTTTTTTGAAGTCGGTTAAAAATTATAACAATACATCTTACTCAAAGAGCCCCATAACTAGGTAGAACCTGTTTCTAGGGTGCCCGAAACGCACAAAAACACCTAGATCGCGGAAATAAAAATAAAACTTTTTTCATAAAATTTAACCGCCGCAAAAGAACTGAAAAACATAAAATAAAAAGTTATGTAGGTAAGCTATACTCTACCCGTATTATTCATAAAGATACAGTAGGTTTTAAGAAGCTTTACTGGAGGTCTACTTCTCTGGTTTGTTGTATGGTAAAAACGTGACATCCAGTCTAAATTATCAGTAGTACATACAGTGGCGGACTAGGAGGCCATAACAGATTCGTCTATGGTTTCGTCAGCCCTAGATTGTATTACCAAAGAACAAGAGCTATTTTGCGATACAGAAAAACCGGAAGTGTTACGCCGACCGTGTCCGCCACTGTACGTCAAATAACTAAAATATCCTTTAACTTTTTTATGAATAACAGGGTTAGTTTATGTAAGTAATTTTGAGTCGGCGCCACAGATTCAACGTACAAATATTAACAGACAATCTATCGCGCACGAGACTGTTACGCTGAACGAGTTAGTGACTGTACCACGGAAACATTTATTTCAAAGTTTCAAATATTTGTCAACTTTTTTTTTACCTCTTATTCTAGCCTTAAAAACCTCACCTTCCCATCCCTAGATCCAGTTCCAAAAACCGCCCCATCGTGTGACCACGCGCAGCACCAAATGATCCTACTGTGAACGCCATTACTTTTGTCCGTCGAGGCGACAATTTCAAACGATTTGCCACCCTCCTGCCTTTGGAATAGGGTCCACTTTCTGTCGCGCGACACCGATAGTAAAAAGCGGCAATCGGGCGAAAACGCTAGTTGGGTCACTGTTAGCGTGTGAGATACTAGTTTTTGTATCTGCTGCCAGTTCTTCGTGTCCCTGCGAATTGAAATAATAATAATAACACATTATTCAGAGCCCCTAACCAGGAAGAACCTGTATCTAGGGTGCCCGAAACACATACAGAGACGAACATCACACCCAGACCGGAAACAAACATCGATTTTCATCATATCAATATTCGCCCCGCCCGAGAATCGAACCCGGGTGCACACGCTTACTCAGTCCACATCACTGCCAACTGAGCCACGGAGCAGTCAATTGATGATGAACTTTTTTGCTGAAGCTGTTTTATTTGTTTAGAAGTACTGAATTATTCTGAAAAGTCGCCAATATAATAAATCAGAGGGCCTATTATGGCCGCATTTGCAATATTGCTTTTCGTCCTCCAGGTGTCAAAGTCAATACAAAAAAAAACGCAAAGAGGACGCAAAGCAAAATTGCAAAAGCGGCCGTAATAGGCCCTCTGGTTGCGCTTACGCTCACAAATTTGATGACAGATGAAGAGAGATATACAATGAATGAATGAATGATTCTAGGTTTTTTCAAAAACAATAAACTATTTTTTTTCTGTTAAATTTTTTTTTTATTACCAAAATCATCTTTCTTTAATTTAACTTTGCAATGTTTTTATGAGAAAAAAATGCGAGAAAAGACTTAAAACAATACGTTAAGTACAATCTCAATTTACTACACTTTTATGCCGAATAGCTAGTAACTCAAATATACGCCAAAGAAAGTTGACAACGCGTGTTAATGAAATGTCTAGATGTGTGTATACCTACAAACAACAATGAGTACTCAGGAAGCGTAACTCTCCTACAAAACCGATTCGATTTTGGTTTCACTTACGCACACAAAGTAACTCCTATTGCAACAAACACTCACACATTCTCATAGACAAGCTTGCACGCTATTGGCCGCTTCGCTCGCGTCTGTCGACAAAGCAGCGAGCTAGCTCCCCTGCTTTTGGCTGGTACATATTACCGCTACTAGATGGCGGTCAAGTGTTATTTTACAAAATATTAATTTAAAGGTGATATAAGTAATTTATTTTGTGTTTAACTCCCCGGCTCAACTCGGTACAGATCTGTACCGATCACGAGCGAGGCGCCGTGCGACTTTTTTTTACTCGTTTTTTATTTTTAGTAAATTATTGGCTGAACCGCTGTTGGCCCAATGTTTGACAAATGTGCCGACTATGAATGATTGAACAACACTTTAAAATGCACGAAGGCATATTTGCAAAGATCAAAAACACGGTCAGAAATACCCAAAAATACAGTAACATGCTCCCGACGCTGCAGCCAAACGACTCAAGGTGCAACTAGGAACTGACACGGCAAGGTGTCCGTAACCCTAAGCCCCGCCCACCGGGGCTTCTTTTCCGTGTGCATTGCGTGGGGCCTTTTATTGGGCTAGTTACGCTTCTTGAGTATTGTTGTTCGTAGGTGTGTACAGTATACTCTGCCAAGGTCTGTAAACGTGACTTGTATAATGTGACTAGAGGCTGCCCCGCGGTTTTTCCCGCGAAGATTTCTCATAAACACAAAATTCCCGTTTTTTTTCGTTCCCGTGGGAATTTCGGGAAATCCCTTCTTAGTGCTCACCTACACTCCCCAAGGAACCCACGTGCCAATTTTCAGCTTTCTACGCCCAGTAGTTTCGGCTCTGCTTTGTCTGTCAGTCAGTCAGTAACGGAAGAGTTTTATATAATGTGATGTATCCCGCTCACCATATAATGATGGCAGCGTCTTCAGCGGTAGAAGCGCGCGCGGAGGAAGCCAATAACTGCGCGCTCGGAGCGGCGGCTAGAGCGCGCACCTCGTGCCCGTGCCCGTACAACTTGTTCGTTTCCGGCCAGAGAGTGTTCTGGACTAGGGTATCTTCTGTCGCCGGTTCTAATGGGAAGAGAATAGGAAAGTACGGCATAAATTAATCTATTAATGAACTGGTTATTGCAAAGAAATACACAGAATCTTCGTAATGTAAGCCGCACTTCCTTTATTTGCATGGTCCCTAGCGTAGCGTAGCTTATACATCTTTATAGCATAGCTGCAAATCACGTCATAAACTTCGTTGGCGCGATGTAGGAATTGCTCATCGAGCGATCTCCGCTTTCACAAGGCATCACTAGGTGGCGCTAGTGTGCCCCCTTACAGTACTCCCTCCCTAGCGACAGCGATACCACTCAGTCCATTTGGTATCAGACCCGTTGCTCTAGGTTAACACCGAGCATATTGAGTCGCGTTGTCGGCAGTCCTCATGTGCTTATCGGTCCCTCGCATTTCTCACGGCGAGGTGCTTGGAGTTTCGGAGTCCTCCAATCAGCAGTAGAAGGCAGCGTTGTCCATTCTTGGGGTCACCAGTTTAGGTAGAGCAAAGAGGAATTGGCCAATACCTCCCAATGCTTCTACTTTGTAAATTCTATTTATACTAGCTGCGTCAGAAACTTCGTTGGCGCGATGTAGGAATTGCTGATCGAGCGATCTCCGCTTTCACAAGGCACTGCCCCCTACACTAATAATAGAAAGGGGGCCAAGAATGAATCGGATTACCATTAATAAAATGATATTTTAATAGTTTTATTTTATTTTATTATGTACGGGCAACGTACCGGTCATAGTGACAGGAACAAAGTAGGCGTCCTCGTCGGCGCCCTGGTCGCCGTCGCTGAAGACAGCCTTGTTGGACAAGCCCAGGGACGGCACGGACGCACCCTCCGGCCCTGGAAATGCAAACTAATACTAGAGGCTGCCCCGCGGTTTTTTCCGCGCAGATTTCTCATAAACACAAAATTCCCGTTTTTTCCCGTTCCCGTGGGAATTTCGGGAAATCCCTTCTTAGTGCTCACCTACACTCCCCAAGGAAGCCACGTGTCAATTTTCAGCTTTCTACGCCCAGTAGTTTCGGCTCTGCGTTGTCTGTCAGTCAGTCAGTCAGTAACGGAAGAGTTTTATACATATCAATACACAGTATAAAACAAAGTTGCTTCCCGCGTCTGTCCCTATGTATACTATGCAACGGATTTTGATGCGGTTTTTTGTAATAGATAGAGTGATTCAAGAGGAAGGTTTATAAGTATAATTAATGCCCAAAATAGAAAAAGGTTAGGCGGTATGAAGTTCGCCGGGTCGACTAGTTGATTATAAAGAGAAATAAGTTTAAGGTTAAAAACCTTTTTAAAATCAAGCTTTAATTTCGTTTAGTTATTTTTCGAGTTATTCCCAGCAAGGCCTTTCATTTGATAACCACATTGTACACTCTAGTAGTGCAATAAATTATAAAACTCGTCCGCCATCTTGATTTTTCTGCCATGTTGGATTTTTAACGACGTTACATTTGCTTACTATGTTTTGCTAGGCTCCCAAAGAACATCATTCATACATACCTACATACATCCTTACACACATTGCAAGTTAAATGAAAGCTTTTAAAAAAAGTTAGCTTTTTCAAATGGGTCTAATCAGCCATGATGGTCGCGTGGCATGAGAGCAGTCTTCGTACAGTGTCTTTTTGTAGACATTTCGTTTTGCATTCGATTGCCTGGGAGTCGACCCTTTTTTTTATTTTATAACGAGGGGAAATGCCTATCGCATTTCCCGACGCTCGGGGGAGCGTCGCACTAAAACCCCTCGGCGGCCGTCTTGGCGCTTTTGGGAAGAACCCCGGGAACCACAGATTATAGCGTCCGAAGTCTTCCCACGCTCAGCTACTATTAGCTTCGTGCTCGGGGAGGGCATATTGTTCCCTCCCCGGCTCGCCTTTGGAGCTGCGGCGGCACAGTGCCACAAGTTGTGCCGCCGCCCATCTCAGGGCCGTTTGATGAGTGTGTCGGGCCCCCGCCCTTCACACCCACGACCCCAAAGACCCCTTTTAGTCGCTTCTTACGACAGGCAGGGCAAACCGTAGACATATTCTTACGCCCGGACCTACAGGGCTTCTGGGAGTCGACCCTGACTGAACCGCCTCGCCTCATGCAGTATAGACTTTCAATCAGACATACTTTGTTTCCTGTATCGAATAAACCGATTCACTACCAGATAAGATACCACACCAAAACCAAACAAAAAGGAAGAAAGTAAGAGAGACGGACAGACAGTTAAAATGAAAGAAGTAAGAAAAGAAAACTTGAAAGATGAAAAAAGGATATAAGTTCTTATATAATATAAAAAAAAGAAAGAAACAAAAAAAATATTTATTTAGAGGCACAGCAACTCACAGACACACATGTGTGTATCATGTGTATGTATACATAACACATCCACTTACCATCCGCTATTTCTATTCCTTCCAGTTCCAGTCCAGTGATCCTCCGGAAGTTGTCCACAAAGTTTCCAGGAGCCCTGAAGACTCGGACCACCTTCTCTTCAGCGGCAGACGCGAAGGTCCCAGGGGAAACTGGAGCAAGGGAGGCCAGGTCGTAGCCGTGGACCTGGGGACGCGCTATCTCGTACCACTGGAATGTTCCTGGCGTATGGCAGAACGAAAGATTGATAAAAACTTTATTGCAATCAATCAACGTAAATACGTAGATAACATAGACTAGGGCCCTATCAATATATATATAAAACTCTTCCGTTACTGACTGACTGACTGACTGACAGACAACGCAGAGCCGAAACTACTGGGCGTAGCGGGCTGAAATTTTGCATGTAGGTTCCTTAGGGAGTGTAGGTGAGCACTAAGAAGGGATTTCCCGAAATTCCCACGGGAACGGGACAAAACGGGAATTTTGTGTTTATGAGAAATCTGCGCGGGAAAAACCGCGGGACAGCCTCTAGTTTAATATAACTTACAAGTCCACATTTGTGTAAAAAAGTGACATATTTGTAAGGTTTTTCTACAAGTGCTGTTTAAGACGATATACGCGAAATAAATCAAACGACCGAGGATCAAAGGTTATCCTTTTCCCTCAAACATACTGAGGGAAAAGGACAGTCATATGTCAGTCGCCCACATCGGTTACTACATTTTATTCGAAAAAGTAATAAATATTAAATATCTTTTTAATTATAACTTTCTAATCAAATTTAAATTACCAGAATTTAATTTACTTTATTATCATAATTCCTATGTAGTTTCAACAAAAACTAGTTAGTAATTTCGAAGAACTAGCTATTCCCGTTTTTTGGAATGGTTATCTTTGACGAAATAATGTATCGAGGTTTTTTGATTCCACAAGTGTTTCTCAATTATAAAAAACTTTGTTATATATCCTCAAAAACTTTATGTTAAAATTCCAGATCTTTACCTCTTATAGATTAACCCTCGTATTCATAAAAAGTTAAAGAGCATTTTAGTTATTTGACGTATGTCAATTTAGACTGGATGTCACGTATTTACCATACAACAAACCAGAGAAGTAGACCTCCGGTAACGCTACTTGAAAGCTACTGTATCTTTATGAATAAGACGGTAAGAGAATTACTTGATTTAAAAAACCTTAAAAATGCATATAGCGTCTTAACGGCCGAGCGCAGCCGCTAGTGCGCATACACTGTATGTAGTACTATTTAACCGACTTCAAAAAATGAGGTTATCAGTTTGACCTGTATGTATGTATGCATGTTTGTCCGCGATTATCTCGCGTTTGGCTGAACCGATTTTGATGCGGTTTTCAGATAAGTATTTGTAACATTCAGGTGAAGGTTTTAGCACCTATTTTACCGACTTGGAAAGAAATATAGATCTCAGATTATGTATGTGTCAGTTTGTTAGAGGCGGGTGTCTTTTTTTTTTTTTTAATTTTATTATTGTCCTGTGCTTCAGTACCCTTACCATCTTCCCTGGTCCACTTGGCATGGAGCCTGGTGGTCTGGTCTGCGGATGCTGACAGCAGGTACCTGCCAGCCGTGGGTTCCCAGGCTATATCTTCCACTGGACCGAAATGACCACCGCATACTACTGATGGCCGCCAACTTGATATTTCCTGAGTAAAATTCGTATTTTAATTATTTAATTTAGATATATAGATAAGACGCTATGCAGTACATCTTAAGAGCCAGTTTACATTCGCGAAAAAAAAAATTTTTTAAACTACTCGTGCGAGCAAGGTCAGCGCGAGTGTCGCCGAATTTTTCCGAAGTTATCCGAGCGACGCACGAATTTCAAGTTTCGGTTTCGGCAAAAGGTTCGACCGTTTTTATCCGAAACCGAAACCGTGGCCTAAACAAGACTTTTTGGCCGAAACCAAACCGAACCTTCGGTCGGCCTCTAGTCACCAATAATATTTACCTCATCTAATCTCCAAAGATGGAAAGCCCCGTTATAAGAATGCCCCAGTATAGCTTTCCCGTGGTGACCCCAATGGCCTCCATAGAAGCCCAGTCCGTGGCCCCCCGCAGCTCCCATACGGGCTCTTTCTGTCCAAACCCCGTCGGCTTCAGGCTTCCAGACTATTATTGTCTTGTCTAATGATGACGATAGGAGACTGTAGGTGGGGGAGCCTTCTGAAATTTATACGAAAAATGGAGTTACAGCAAAATAAAATATCAGAAAATAAAGTGTTTTTTTTTACTACTTTGTTTTCGCATGAAAAGGCTTATTACTTAGTTCTTATTCAAACACACGTGATGACGTCATCCTAGGAGTAGATAAAAGGCAGACGAAAAAATACTGACCACTATTCCTATTTTTAAGCGACTTCAAAAAAGGAGGTTATCAGTTTGACCTGTCTGTATGTTTGTATATATGTATGTATGTTTGTCCGCAATTATCTCGCGTTTGGCTGAACCGATCTTGATGCGGTTTTCAGATAAGTATTAGTTACATTCAGGAGAAGGTTTTAGTAGGTACCTATTTTAACTGACTTTGAAAAAGAGGAAGTGCTCAGTTAATGTATGTGTCAGTTTATTCAAGGCGGGTTCCTTTTTTGTAAAAAGGAAATTTTTGTACATATATTTTTATAGTTGAAACTGTAATTAATCTAAACCCCAATGATTTTTTTATATAGCCTCTTTTGTGTCCCAGTGCTGGGCAAAGGCCTCCCCCGCTTGCTTCTATTGCTCTCTGTTCGTTGCAGTCTCTGGCCACTCAGTTCCCAAGTAGGTATCGAGATCATCCCGCCATCTTAATTTATGAAAACTGTTGATTGATTACTATGTATCTATATTTTATACCATTTATTTAAATAACAAGTTTGCAATAAACTAACCTTTGCTAGTAGATTGCGGTGCCCACTGCACGGCGTAAACCCATCCCTCGTGCCCGGCCAGCACCGCGTCCAGTCGAGCCGAGTACTGCCGTCCTGCCAGCGTGAACACTCGCTGCTCCACCTTCATACCTTGAAGTCATCATTTATCATCATCATCATCAGCCTGTAAGAGCCCACTGCTGGACATAGGCCTCTTCTCTCGCACGCCATGCACCACGGTCCTGCGCCAGTCTGATCCACTGCCTACCGGCGACCTTCACTATGTCATCAGACCATCGGGCTGGTGGTCTGCCTACTCCACGTCGTCATCATTTATACTTCAATTATACTATACAGCCAAACAGTATAAAATTTTACACTACATCATCAAAAATTATACCTTCAGCTTACAAGTGTGCGATTCGCTGCATCGCCAGGGCAATTTTTCTCTTAAACCGCAAAATCCCAACGTTTTCCAAGATAATTTAACAAGAAATGGTAAAATTTTTTGACACATAAAATAAGGTAGGATTAAATATGTTAATGTCAATTATATCTTAAGTAATTAAATAAATAAAAATAACAGCTTGCAAGCTGGAATTTGGTATTTTTACAATAAAGTATGAAAAAAAAGTGTTTTAATAGTATAATACCTTTAGTGTCATCTTTTTCTGGTTGGTAGAGCTGTATCCTCCACAGGCGCACATAGGTGTCTTGCGAGCATGACGCCAGTAGTATTGAGTTTTCATCTGCAGCAAATATAAAATATTGAAATAAAAAAAAAACTAAACAAATTCCTTTGCTTTATAAGGATCGAAAGTGATACTGCGGGACACCACAACATTATTCTTTTATCCGACTGCAGCCATTAAAGGAAAGAAAACAGCATTTATTTATTCACAATACACCTTCCTAAATTACTCACAACAACCAAAACTAAATTAAATCAAAAATAACATAACTAATTGACAAAACAAATGACTAAACTAAAATAAAATTTAACAATAGTTTGTTGTGTTGCAGTTGCCTTAAACTGGCACTAACTCAGCATTTACTGAAAGTTTACTCCAACATCATTCATATGTAATTAAAATGAACACTGTTAAAGATTGACTTACCAACATCCAGAACATCCAGTCCTCGCACCCAATCCTCATGTCCCACCAAGGTGTGAAGTCTATGATACTCCTCCGAATCGCCACCGCCACTCAGAACTCCCTTTCCGAATAGATGCACCTTGTGGTCATCCAGCCCGCAGATCAGCAGTGGTGTGGAGTGGAGGATGTGGGCACGGAGTGTGAGACAGAGACCCGAGTTTAGACTTATTGTCTGCTTGAGTGTGGTTTCTCCTGTAAAAGTAATTAATAGAGCATTAGTAGAGACAAGTAGGATTGGAAGGCTTTTTTCTATTGCAGAATTTAAGTATAATTTACTTAAGGGAGAATTTACATGTTTTATACAAAAAATTTAAAGGGGTTGACATATCTGCAGGAACCTTATGATAGCAATGATCTATAACACTTCTACATAATATAGCATTTGCTGAGCTGCCAATCTCTGTGTTAGGCTACATTCTAAGTTTATGGGCATAAAAGTGGTAACCCTAATCTTAATGGATTCTATGGTCTAAAATAAATACTTTTTATTTTTTTATTTTACAAAAACAGTTTCAATGGCAATCTTAAATATCTTTTCTAGCATCTTACCATTGTGTCTCTCCCATACTTTAACAGTGGAATCAATTGATGCTGTGTACACAGTTAATTCCTCTCTATTGTACACTCCTGCTATAGCTGTGATGCCTTCGGTGTGCCCTTTCAAGCAACTAGTGACCTTATACTGGCCATCTATTATGGTCCAAATTGCAGCAGTCTTATCAGCTGAACAAGATATAAATTCTGTGGAAGTTCCATCTGATTTTCGGAGCCATTTCACAGAGTAGACTTTGCTGCGATGGTGACATAGAACTTTTATAGGATTTCCTTTTGTTTGACTCTGGAATTTAAGATATTAGTAATAAGTAAAAACTACATTATACTTTTGTTGTATTATAAGAATATTAAACAGGTTTTAAAGACCATAAGGAAGATAATAATAAAGTGCTTTTAAATTAGGTGCACCATTTTATATTTTTTAGATCAGTGTCAGTACAAGAACAATTTTTTTTTTTTTTGTATTGCTATCTAATGAGTGGTAGATCAGAATTTAATATAATAAATTTATTATATAGAGAAAAACGAAAAACATACGGTTTTGTACAGAACAACGGCATTTGTCGCGCCATAGCATATAACATCGTCGCTGTTCCAATCGGCTATCTCAGGTGTTCGGTTGCAGGCTACAGAAGTGTATTCTTCTTGCACTAAGACTTTCATTACTTAAATTTTATATTTTTTTGTAAAATTTAAACTATTTTTCAGGTTATCAGGTTATCTTTTTGTTTACAGAACATGCGAACAGAACTGAACTGACATGACTGACTCAAACAAACCAGAAAACTACACTTTTGAATGATTGATTGCTAATGTGATTGTTCTCTGATATTGACATTTCTATCAATAGAAACATGTTTTCATGTTTTGTTTTGTGTTGTTGTGTGTTGTGGTTATTTTGCAAAACAAAATAAATAGGTACTGTACCTACACAGTTTTTCTTAAATTTACCTAAATTTACGTAATACAAATATGATAACCAATCGAATAAAATGCACAAGAAGCAGGTGGTACCATCACCAACTCATTAGCTTGGTAAGAAATACAAGCAATGCAACAGAATCTAAAGTAATCCAACCACATCCTAGAAAAATAAATTCAGACATGATTGGGCCTGCGGATCCGGTGTCCAATCTTCGAAGAATTATATTTAGGCAGCCAGCGAATGAAACAGAACTGGAGAAGAGGTACAGAAAGAAAAGGGCAGAGGTTCAAGAGTGGAACCAACGATTCTGGACTGATCACAACACAAGGTTCTTCCAGGCAAGTTAAAGATTTCGTTGGGGCGGGAGTCCTGCTTCCGCTTTTGCAATTTTGCTATAGTCTATGTTAAGCTATGTAGGATTGTAAGATTGTAGTGAAAGTATTTTTCAAGTTGGTCCACTAGTTTTTGAGCCAACAAACAACATTAGAACAATGTTTATAATTTTAGTGTAGATTGATCACCAGTCTGACAATATAATTAAAATTGCAGGAAAGGGATGAATATCTTAAGAAAAACCTGCCAGAAGGCAAGCAGACCCTTAGCGCAGATGAAATGAGTGTCTTCTACAAAAGCTTCCTGGACAAAAACTGGAAATCACACGTCACTTATAACATTGAATGGTACAAAAGAAATATAAACCTGTTAGGTCTTGCTATAGAATGCAAAGTTAGAAAATTATTTAAATTAAAAGATTCATAATTAACTTATTTTGTTTAATTGTTAATAACATACATTTTAAATAAAATGTTGGTACAAACATACATAAAATCTTACTGAGGTAAGCATAAAGACATTTCATTTCCCTTTGCCACAATCCCAACATAGGTATTTAACTTTTTCTACACCCTTTCCCTTTCCATACACAGATAATGGTTTTTGGACTATTCATGCCGCTTTTCTTCTGTTTTGGTTACAGTGGCTTTCCATCCCAACAGGCGGGATGCTTGCAGCCTGAGAGCATTCATGCTCAGTCATGCATGGTTGATTTCTCTGAGCATGCAAGCTATTCAGAAAGCATAGATTGGCATCATACATATATCATCATATTGGCATAGATGTATGTATCTATTGTCTATGTATGCCCAACATAAACAAATAAACATGAAAATTAAAGAGACAACTGTTATTGTCAAAAATATTGCAAGTGGCAAATTATGATTTTTATATCTTGATACAATAGTTTACAAATGAATTCATGGTTTCTTTGGTTTGTGCCCTTGCGGATAGAATTAAATCTTCAATAAATTTTAATTTCCTCTCAAAATGTACATTGCATTTCGATGGCTCCTTGGTTTGACTGTGCTGATGTGGATGGCAACATGCTGTATGGATCTGCTGATCAAGAATAACACTCGTGGTTCAAATACAGGTAAGATTTATTATTTTGTACTAGTGTGTGCCCAGCGGCTGAGGCAGTACTATTTCTCTTGAAACAGCAAAATCCTTATTTTCCGCTCTAGTGGGATTTTCAGTATAAAAAGTAGCCTCTGACCTTTCTTAGGCTCTAGACTATTTGTGTACCAAATAAAACGATCCACCAACCTAAATTTCATCTAAATCAGTTCAGTAGTTTTGGTGTGCAAGTGAGACTAACAAAGTTACTTACTTTCGTATTTATAAATTGGTCTGTGGGTAGTTTTTCGAGCTGGAAGTCTTAGTGTGGATAGTATGGACCTGCAACCAAGTAGATGACCACCACCAAGCTTTAGGGTTCGATTCCCGGCACGAATGTTGCTCTTGGATCCATGTTCGTTACCTGTGTGTTCTGAGTATTGATATTTGTTACTGGGGTCTGTTTGTATGTGTTACGGGCACCCTAGAACTACTGGCTTCTATTTACTTCTGTACTTTTCTTATAGTGTGTGTAGTGACGCGTTGTTATTAACAACTGAGCGACATTTTTATATTCTGAGCGTACATGTGTTTAAAATTTCTCAGATCGTCAACAGCAGAAGGAAGAAATTTACAAAAATTTAACCAGACCAAGAGCTGTGCCGCAAATAAAATATCTTATCTACAAGCAAAAATCAGCAGCTAATTTGCATTATGCCATGTTTTTCGCCGGAGCCCTTGCCGTATCTATATTCAATAAAAAGAAAGAAATTATTCTGTTTACAAAGAAGAACTTTGCAAAATTACATTTTCAACCCATTGAGCAACAGACAAAACTACATCTAAAACTTTTAAATAAAACCGCCATTGCAAGCGGTGTTGCTACAAAAAAAATTTTAGCCAAATTATGGGCTAAAATACAAACGGTTATGCCCATAATTTTTAAATTATTTGAAAATTTTAAGAGGAGAAAGTTTGAGCTGCAACATAATAACGTTAATTTACTTCTTATTCAAAGACTACACGAAGTTGGAGATGAGCGAAAAACTTTAAGAAAACTCGTTTTAGCACTGCTGAATGATAATAAATCGATAAAGTCGCAGTATCAACTAGAAACTCTGGCAAAGGAAAGGCTTGCCAAGAAAGCCGAGCAAACACAATCTTTCATTCAAGAAAACAGATTCCGATATTCAAATCTACATCAGCAATGCCTTGCCTCTCAGCAGGAGAATATTTATTTGAAAGCTCTCGTTAGAAAACTGTCATCGGAAAAAGATGAAGCCGAAAAAAATCTAACAAATCTAATATGCGAAATTTATAAAACTAAAAACAGTGAGCTTAAAGCTTATTGCACACATTTTATTGTTTGCTCGAGAAAGAGCCTTTTGCGGACCGATGCTCGGGCTGAAATCGAAAAGTTTTTGAATAAATCTAAGGAGAAACAAACGTCCTTAGTATTACAAGAAGCAGGTTCAAACACTGACGCACTCCCCGTCAGATCAGCTCAAACCTGGACAAGGTTTGAGCCAGTGCGGGTAACAGAATCGCGGCAGAATAACTGTACAATAGTCTCCCTAAAGTCAAGGCAATCCAGATGGAAAGGGCTGCCGGCACCAGGTGAATACGTCTGGACAGTGAAGGACCAGAATGGCATCATTGAAAAACTATACGAATACGAGAACCATTCTAATTTTGATGACGGAGACACAGTCAGGAAAATTAGAGAATACTCTGTCTGTTACAAGAAGGACTGTTTTCTGGATTATAGAAAGTAAGTTTAAACTATACATACTTACCTATCGATCAAAAACTTAAAAAATATCTAGTAGGTACTTACGTTTAAATAAATTTATACTTACTTACTAAAATTACTAGGTAGGTATAGCTGGCCGGCAAAATCGTACCGCATTAGAAATGAATTTGGTTCCTGTAAATCCTTCCCTACCTATTTCGCTATGAGCGGTTGAGATAAACCCAATTTTTTTTAATATACCTACTTACGTTAAAATCGGTACAGCTGGCTGCTCGAGTTAAGGGGCGAAACGGTGCGAAACTAGCGCCACTTCGATAAATAATTAATATCTTCTTACCCATGGCTGAAATAAAAAATATGCGTCTTTGACTCCCTAGATAATCTTGCTTAAGCTCTGTTGTGTGTGTAGCTATATTTCTAATATCACTACCCTAAAAGCTACACAACAGGGCCTTAAAAATTTTAAGCAAGATTATCTCTAGGGAGTCAAAGACGCATATTCCTTAGTAGTGTGTGTGTGTGTAGTGTAAGTGGTAACAAACATGAATTTTAATTTATTTTCAGTTCAAGTAATTATTCTAACCAAGGCTCAAATAAACTAGAAATTGCGGGTGATGATTGTGCGGTTTTAGCAAGACAGAAATTCCTGACCGGATCGGAAGCTTTCCAAAAGTTCTTGAGACGAAATCAAGACAACATTGTAAAGACGAGGTCCATGGTTCCAGTCTCTCACGTTCAGTGCTGTTAAGAATTTATTGTTTGTTTGTGACGTAGACAAACTCAGCAATTTGGTATAAAACTATTTTATTTATTTCTTGTTTTTTTTTATAAGTCTCATCAAAATAAATCTATTAAGAGAGGGATTTGTTAAGAACGCTGAGGCGACACAAAAACGGGACCGCGCGTTCAACGTACTTATACCTTTACTTATGTGCGAACATAAAAAAAAAATGTTCACTATTTTAAAACTGTTGTTTATTTGATTGATAATCCATTTACTTCCGATTCTAAAACCATAAAAAATAAAGGGGAAAAAAACAAAACACTTGCTACAAATGTAAACGGAAAATTAAATCTCAAAGCCCAAAGCCAGTAAAACAAAGAAATATACAAATATGTACTTACAACCTCAGCTTACAACCCAAAAACTTGGCTGTACGGGATTTAATCCCATTGTTTAACAATGGTCCGCGACAAAATTTTAAATTCTAGGTTATAAAAGAAAGAGGGTGGTTTTTTGCCTCAACCTTCCACGGAATAAAATAAGTCACGTTGGTAAGTCAATTTAATAATTTAGAAATGAATATTATCGTCGACGCGAAATCAATAAAATGGAGAAAAATCGAGCAAGAAGGTCTTTTGTTAGAATATGCTGTAGTGATACCAAAGAAAATTGCTGACGATCTGCTGCAGGAACTGGAAAACACTCTAATATTCTTTACAGGGGAATTCTCACGAATCAAGTAAGTAATAATAATAATAACGAATCACAGTATTCACAGTCAAGAGCCCTTATTATGAATTTATGAAGAACCTATATAGCTAGGTTGCCAGAAACATTATACAGAGACGAACATTACACCTAGACCGGGAAACAAACATGAATATTAATCATTCATCAATCTTTAAAAAAAAACCCGGGAATCGAACTCGGTGCACCCGCGGCTTGCGCCCCGCACCCTGCTGGGCAAAGGCCTCTTTCCCCTTTCTCCACTTCTCCCGATCCTGAGGGCCTATTACGGCCGCTTTTACAATATTGCTTTGCGTCCTCTTTGTGTTTTTTTTTGTATTGACTTTGACACTTGGGAGGACGAAAAGCAAACTTGCAAATGCGGCCATAATAGGCCCTCAGGGCACATTCCCACCAGGTCAGATAATCATTAACATTATAATAAGCTTTTGTTAAAGAGTTCGTTCGACAACGGAACATACGACAGTAAAATCGTATCTTTATTATTATTTTTTTATTTTTTATGTAGCCTTTATTGTGTCCCACTGCTGGGCAAAGGCCTCCCCCCTTTTTCTCCATTCCACTCTATCCAGTGCCACCCCCAACCAATCCTCCTGAAACTTGTTGAGGTCGTCCCGCCATCTCCGCCTAGGTCGACCACGCTTTCGCCTTCCATCATTCGGAACCCACTCGATTATTTAATATTATTATTATTGTATGTTTTTTATTTTAGGTTATTTGGAAAGGTTTACCCGCTACCTCGACAGCAAGTAGCTTACGGAGATCCAGGCATTACATACACTTACTCTAACATTACGGTGCCTGCCCTGCCTTGGCCCGAGCCCGTTCTCAACTTACGAGACTTTATCTTTAAACTGAAAGGGATAAAGTATGACTTTGTTTTGGTCAACAAGTATGTTACACCTACTTACATTACCCATTGTCTGTCATTGCTTATTATAAAAAAAAAAACGAGTAAAAAAGTGCGCTCGCTCCTCTTCACTCTTTCTTCTATCTTCACGCGGCAGTTTCCAACCTCTCTGACGTTCACTAACTTATATTTCTCCCTCTCAACTTCTATGTTCGCCTCCCCCGATAACACTTTTCGTCACGCTCGCTCGTCACAATTTCTAATAAGTCAAGCGTGCGTCACAAAGTATAACAAAATCTGTATTAAGTACATCACAAATGATTACAGATATAGAAATGGCAATGACCACATGGGAGAGCATAGAGATAATGAACCTGAACTAGATCCCGACTATCCTATAGCATCCATATCGCTTGGACAGGAGAGGCCTTTTGTATTGAAACACAAAGACTCGCGGAAAACGGGGAGAGATAAGAAATTGATACCACCAGGTAGGTTAACGCTTATTTATTTCAAATCTTCATACTTATTTATAGTGACAGAGTCATCAATGTTGCGTAACTTATAAAACATGTAGCGAAGAAGACGAGCTTCATAAGTGACAGTTTGCTTAGCTTTAGTGTTCGCGTCGTCTTCATGAAACGGATTTTCTATCACCGTGCTTACCCGTCGACCATAAGTTTCGCATCCTTGCAAAAACAGCAGACAATCCTTGATGGTATTGTCTTTAACGACAATCAAGTGCTTTGCTAAATTCTCTAGGAAGGATAGAAAGCATCTCTTAGCATAGAACCAGGTGTCTGTGCCCAAGCGCTTATTGAATGGCTCCAACGATTTGAGAACTCTTGATATTCCAAACTCAAAGTTTCCCTTAGCACAATACAGGGTTCCAATCACCAAGTTGACGATGCAGAGATGATAAAACTTTTTCTGTGGGTCTTCAAATATTTGTTGCTCCTCTTCCTTTTCAATTTTTCTCATAATATCTTCAGCTTCCTCGTTCTGAGACGTCATTATGTATGAGACGCACAAGTTGGCTAGCACGACTGCGCTTACATCTAAAATGTTATCAAACTGCTTCTTTACAATTGGCTCGTAAAAACTGGCCGCTTCTTTGTATTTATTTTCTTGCATGAATAGAACGTGCGCAACGTTAAGACGCCAAACATCTGATTCGTTGCAGAACTCGACGGACTTTCGAAATATCTTCTCGACTTGGCCGTAGTTCTCCATATCCCAGTATATTTTAGCTTGAGCCATCACGACTGGAATGTATCTTTCAAGGGCGTCCTCGTATTCCACAACAGCCTTCTTTACCTGATCATTGTCGCCCTGGGAGCGGCTTTCCTGAACAACCTTTGTCAGTTTCCTTAACTGTTCAGCATGCTTTGATGCTATATCCTCATACTTCTGGAAAGCTTCTTCAGGCGATGTCTGACTCGTTATTATTGCGTCCAAGAAATCGTACAAGTAAGGTGTTAAGTATTTGTATGTGAACTGTGTATTCTCGGCAAGAACATCAGCTGCGAGATCATAATACTCAAACTTACAGTAAAGGAGAAGCAGATTTGCAAATGTTTCTGGAGGAAATGGGTCTTGCTGAAGTAGAAAATGAAGTTTTTCAAAACCATCTGTTGGTTTTAAGTCAATGAACGTCAGAGCTAAATTGTGCAGTGTGACTGCATCGAGTTCATGCTCATGTCTCGGAGGCATATCATTCAGAGCTTCCCTCGCCGCCTCCACGTTTTTCAATTGATACTCAATAGCCGCTTTTAAGTTAAACACCTCTGTAAGCGCTGTCTCGTGGAGAGTCAGTGTATTGCCCACTGACTTGACTTCTGATGTCTCAGCCTGCATTCCCACAGCTAATTCCGGATGATCACGTATACCTCTCTCTATAACCAAAGTTACGTGTTTCAACGCTTGCGGCAACTCTTTCAGTTTGAAATAGCACAAAGCAACGTTATAATGCAAATGAGCATTGAATCCCGTTATGTTCAGGCTCTTCGAGAACTTCTGCAACGCTTCTTCGTACTGTCCTTCCTTGTACAAAAGACAGCCTAAGTTAATGTCCTTGTCTGAATCATCTGGCGGATAAGAATCAACCAGACTTTTTGCTGCTAAAGTGTCCTCTTCACCATACTTGATAGCGGATTGGAGTTTTAACACATTGCCTTCAAGCTCCGGCGCTGTTATTTGGACGGAAACTTTATAAGCATCATCAAATAATGATGCTTCATACAAAGACTGAGCAAAGTAGAGCTTGTATTCAGGAACGTCGGGATGCATGGCAGAAAGTTGTTCATAGCAATTAGCAGCTTCTACAAAAGATTGTGTGCGATAGTAGCAGTAGCCTAGCAAAGATAACCCGGCACGGTTTGGATTAAAATTTATTGCATCATTGAGTGCTTTTATTGCCTCCTCGTACTTAGCTTCCTTTATCTGAAACAACGAAACGAACTATTTAACTCTGCTGGAATTTTCATTTAGAACATGGACTAGACGCGTGAATCCATATCGTTTATCGAATAGTTTTAGTTGTAATTACTTATCAGGTGAGAATCGTTTTAAGTTAGCCGGTGAACACTTTTGTATTGTGTTTTTGATAAGAGACATTATTGAAAACGTGTCATACTCGAGAAGCTTAAAGTAACCGTTTGTACTCGTAGTCGTACACACGTAACAAAGCAATTTTTATAGGGCCAGTGTTTTAAGAACAATAGCACCACCTATTTATGAAAAATGGAGTAAGTAAGTAGGTAACATTAGAAATGGAGTAGGTCAGGTCATAAATAACTGCATGGTTTGTAAGCAAGGTTCCAATTTAAAAAAGTATTAATTTATTCATGTCATTCGAGCTACTAAGTACCTACTAATATTGCAAAACTTAGTGAAGAACAGGTGGTAGCTCGGGCTAGAAGTTCTTTGATTGGCCGTGTTAACATCTCTTGACTTGATTAGTGAGCCACGGAGGCAATCATGTCAATTTTAAGGTTCCAGGTCCTTGTCCCTTATAAATATGACTATTCCGTCCGACTGTCTGTCAAAGGCACTCTGAAACGGCTTAATTATTTGTTTGCACGATTTTTTTCTTGCCGTCCAAAGAATACTAACAAATATTTAAAACTAAGAAAATTACGTAAATTTTGAAATAAATGCAAAAAACATAGTTTTTTTAACCAATTTTGTAGAGCCACTACTAAGAAACCGGCCGGTTTAACAGGCACCAAACAATAAGCAATCGCAACTTCACATAAAGCCTGATAAAGCGGGCCAATTTTACACAATAAATATTTTCTTCCGGAACGTTCTAAGATATTTTCAAAATACATAAACCAAATTTAATTTAAGTGTCTACATAAAGTACTTAATTGTTATAGCTCGTTTATAGTGGTAAAGTAAATTTTAGCGCGAATTTTTATCGTTCTTATCAAAATCTTTATATGTTATATATGGTTTTCTTTTCCGCGTTGCGATTTTAAGATTTCGATTAATATTATATTAGTTACGATTAACAATCGTGATAAATGTGCTTGCTTTTGAAACAGTATACCTCTATACCTATAAGTATCTGTAATAAGGTGCGATATACTAGCGCCACTTCCGATAAATTATTAAATTATATTCTAAACCATGGCCAAAATCAAAAATATGCCCGCCGCTAAAACGACCCACCGACCCAAAGGCCTTCTTCCTTTTCCACGCTTGCCTGTCCTGAGCCATTGACCTCCTGAGCGGACTCCCACCAGGCCAGGCCCTGTCGTGGGCTCCCAGTTCGTCACTCCAATAGGCTAAATCAACTTACCATAGTATAAATAGTTTTTGTGTATTGTCCGTCTTTAATTTGCGAGTAATCCATATTAGCTACTCTTTACACAAAAATCTGCAAAAAAAATTGCGTGTTTAGGACCCGCTTTGAAAACGCTTTTTGGTTTCGGTTTTGTTTGGTAAACTTTGGTTGTCATGGCAACAGCTACGTTTCAGCGTGTTTTTTTAGACAGATTACTTATATGGACAAAGGTTTTTATTGTTATCAGTCCAATAATGCTGGTTAATCTCCTACTTTTCTAGTTTTCATGTGGCAAAAAAATTTGATTAAGTGTATTGTGTGTTTAGTTGTGTAGTGTACACGACACGGTCGGTACACAATTTATGTAGGTAAACTACTTGTGTAGGTATGTACTTAAAGGTGCAGTGGCGGACTAGGAGGCCGTAACTGATTTGTCTATGGTTTCGTCAGCCCGAGACTGTATTACCAAAGAACAAGAGCTATTTTGCAATACAGAAAAACCGGAAGTGTTAAGCCGACTGTGTCTGCCAATGTACGCATGTACGCGTTCATTGGTCGGAGCCGGACGCGCCGCACCTCCGCACACACGGCACGCAACGAACTAAACCTCGTAAGGCTACGAACGCACAGGCGGTTTGATTTCCGCGCGGTGTCAAAGTTTGTTATTTAATTTTCAACCTTATTCATAGGCCCCGAACGCACAAGCGTGTTTTTACGGTTTTTTATCCGCTGGTGCGCACACTTCCATAGGATTCAGTATGTTACATAAAATCCGCGCGGCAAAAAACCGCCTGTGCGTTCGTAGCCTTAGAGTAGGTCTATGTTCCTTGAACAAAACGGATTTGCCGGTGGCATGCGTCCACTGTGTCCGGATTTTTAATTTAGTTTCGAGTGTTTTCATGTCGGTAGATGACTTCTTTAGCTATTGAGATTGATGAAGATATTATTATTATTAGTTGCTTGTTGGAAAATGAAGAAGACCGGCGGCGATGCCAGCGGCGAACTGATTTTTGTGACGTCACCGGCACGCAACTATTTTTTGCTCATAGCCGGCGCGCCCGTTCCCGTGGGAATTTCGGGAAATCCCGTCTTAGTGCTCACTTACACTCCCTTAGGAACCCACGTGCAAAATTTCAGCCCGCTACGCCCAGTAGTTTCGGCTCTGCGTTGTCTGTCAGTTAGTCAGTCAGTAACGGAAGAGTTTTATATATATTGATGAATACTTTCGCCAAAATAATTAAAAAACGTGAAAAAAATTGAATTTCGCGCCATACCGTGAGTTACCGCCTTAACACGCTATTTTCTTTTTATTATTTTAGTAATCTTTTTTGTTTTAGTAAAAGTCAACTTGGAGCATGGAAGCCTGCTGCTTATGCATCCACCAACAAACGAAATATGGTATCATTCTCTGCCTATAAGGAAAAGGCTGAATTGTGCAAGGATCAACTTTACTTTCAGGAAAATGCGAATCAAATAAGTAAATGTATAAAGAGATCTGTAATAAAACACTCGCTGCTGGCAACGCCCGCGCAACCTGCCCTATCAAGCATGTTTCCTTTAACGAATAAAGAACTTTATTTGCTTAAATTGTGGTAACAAACTTTATTTGCTTAAATGTGGCAACAAAGGATCCTAAATGGCGTTAGTGCGCGCTCCTAGCATGATTCTCGTAGTCTTGCCGCTACAGTACCGCTGCTACCACGCTTCAAAATCCAGTTTTGGTATTCACATAAAACGATTGAGTCGTGGATAGCTACGACCTATCGAAATAATAAAGAACGTGTTGAAAGCGTATTCTGCTAATTCGGGCACGATTCAATCGAGTCCATTCTTTAGGAGAATCTTAGGATAGCCAACACAATTTGTCACATGTATGTACATTATGCAATGACGTGCAAAAATTTATTTAGTAAGTAGGTAAGTAGTATGTACTTGCATACCTAATACTGTCGCACCCTAAAATCCTGCTGCTGCCTTCCCGTTACCTTTCGTTCACTCCTTATCACCGAGTTATCACCACTTAAATGGAAATGTAAGTAAGTACTTACATACTTACTGTATTTTATTTCATCCAAAGTTAGCGATATACAATTATATTCAAAAATATTAAATTAAAAATAAATAATAAAGTAAAACTAATCCATGATGTTGGTTGAATGCTCTAATTGAGGAGTTGTGTAATGTATCAGCTAGCACACCCGAAGTGGAATTGCTTTACGCCCTTGTTGTATACGTTGCTCGTCTTTCCCCCTCCACAACTAAACATCCGTGTTGATCATATGGAACACCCTCGTCGCATTTAAATTATTTAGAAAAAAACATAAAATGCTACCAAATAACCTGGCTGTATGAACTAAATTTTTTTGCCTGCCTTAGAATAGGCGATTGAATAAAACCAATCAACAAAAACAACAATAATCTCATTGTCATGCATGTCAGTCTTGCTCTTTCTAGGGAAAATTGGAATAAATACAAAATAATTATATTACTAATGTTTTCTAAATAAATTCTGTCTGACTAATCCTTAGATTCTTTATATCCTACATTTCTTATTAATTAATGTGAATGTGACTTCTGCAACTTGCAATGGTAAGCTTTTAATCAACATAAGAATAACGTAATACAACGTCCTTACAAGAACCGTAGTAGGTAACCTCCAGCCTGTTTAAATATGAACGATTAATTTGCTTATCTCTCACCGATAGACTCAAGTATATGTATGTTAAAGATAAAGGCAAGGCAGCCTATATAACGTGAGACATCGTTCAACGGCCGCCGTTAGCGAGCTGTATTGTGCGATGCATGTTATTAACGCGGAAAGTGATATCTCTTCATTTCGTAGACAATGGGCTGAAAACACGGCTAGACACCTTCTTTGTCACTTTAGACAAGATCTGATTGAGTAAACAGTGTATTAGGAATAAAACAAAATGTTTTATGGTCCGAATGTGCAGAGGTCCTACAAGTACATGATGTTTTCAAAGATGCCATCCCTGAGGATTGACCAGAGGGAGCTCAAGTGCAAGAATGGCTGCGAGTACTTCGGGAACCCGCAGTGGCAAGGGTACTGCTCAAAATGCCATCGTGAGCAGATGCAGAGACAGCGGCGAGCAGGTTTGTGTTATATATTTTTTAATTAAATTTATTTGTAGACAACATTTTCTGAATCGCTCAGAAGATAGCTATCATATTATCATCCTAACACATCTACCCTTGTTCACAACAAAGAAGTGTACCAATCATTGATATCATCATCTTTATATCAGCTGAATGACGTCAACTGCTATAAGATATTCTTCCGTCACAGACGGTGATATGAACTGTGTTTGTGAGGCCCTCAACCAGTGCCTTCCTATTACTGTAGCCTACTACACCCTACAACTATTGTTAACTTTGTAAATTTTATAATAATCACACTTAACTACAGGATTGTATTGTTAGGGTTTCATTGTTATTAAACTTATTAAGCATGGCGGAAGTAGTTTTGACCGCTTGCTATATTGGTTCATATATTTTAGCTCAAAGTGTAAAGTGATAATTAATTAAATTAAACATTTGTGACTAAAAAAGATAAATGTCATGTTATCTTTTCATGTAAGTAACACAAAATGACCTAAGTAACTTTAAAAAGGTATAGGTACATAATTGAATTTGTCATATTAGAAATTATTTTGATAGGAAATAGAAAAATCTGTTCCAATCCAATTGACCACTTTCGGGTTTGATTCCCGTCAGATGCAAACAGTTTTAAGATGGATATTGCTGTTTGTTTCCTATGTTCAAGTGTTTTGTATCTGTTTTGGACGTCCCAGTTATGCATTATTCACTACTAGTCAACCCGGCGAACCTCGTACTGCCTAACCTATTGCTATTTTGTGCATGTATTATACTTATAAACCTTTCTCTTAAATCACACTATCTATTAAAAAAAAAACGAATCAAAATCTGTTGCATAGTTTTAAAGATTCAAGCATACATAGGGACAGAGGCGGAAAGCGACTTTGTTTTATACTATGTATTGTTGATTCTTGTGATTATTTCATTGTTCTTGTTTTAAAAGACCATTTTTTAAATACATAATACATAATATCACGCCTTTTATTCCCCGGAGGGTTAGGCAGAGGCACCGGCTTGAGAGCCAGACCCACGTTTAGCCGAGTTTATGTTTTTTTTTTAAATAGTATCAATTGCAAAAAATATTACTTTGGTTTTCAATATTAGTTTTCTGATAAGAACAAATTGTTGAATAAACTACTATCAAATACTCATATTGACTGTTCTAATTTATGAGCTATTTCACACATAATATTCTACAAATTAGGTGAACTGAATGCCTTCTTTATCATACATTTCTTACTACCTACATACCTATGTACAACACACATACCACGCCTACTTAATTACAATTAACTTATAAATAAGGTCCGTCCAGTAAGTAAAATCAAACAACACACAAAAAAGTAAGTATCTATTAACCACACTGAAGACTTTTAATTTGTAAAAGAAGATTATTAGAGTGTGTAATTTTCATGGTTTAAGTTTTTTTTTATAACCTATAACATAAGCTCTGAAAGCTCTGACCTGGTGAAGCTGCGATACAGAAACCCACTGGAAAAGTAATGCATAATAGCTCAGTTATTTATTTTATAGTACATATTGCCTTTTTTAAGGTTCCGGGTACTCGTCCCAGGACCTTATACATATATATGACTATCCTGTCCGACCATCCGTTTGCCTGTCAAAGGCACTTATCTACGAAACGCCTCAATAGATCTAAATAATATGTTTGCACGAATTTTTTCTTGTTGTCCAAAGAATACTAACAAATATTAAAAAATTCAAAAAAAAATTTAAATTTTGCGAAAAATACAAAAAACTTACCGCCTTATTCATAAAGATACAGTAGATTTTAAGTAGCGTTACTGGAGGTCAAATTCTCTGGTTTGTTGTATGGTGAATACGTGACATCCAGTCTAAATTGACAAACGTCAAATAACTAAAATGCTCTTTAACTTTTTATGAATAAGAGGGTTAGTTTTAACCAATTTTGTTAAGCCTCTACTAGCGCTAGTTTCAGTTTTTTGATGTTGTTCATAAAAGCAGAGTCTTAAGTTTTAAACCTCGAACTTCTTTGTCCAGCATTGATAATAAAATAACAATTGACTGTCTGCAGCAAGTGTGCATTTTTTTATTATCAGTGATTCATACTACACGCGCCAGTTCTACATTCTGGAGTACGATCTATCAATCGATCTAAGTATCCTACTATTCTTTTATACATTTACATTCTTTTATAAAATCCAAATACTTACTCCAATACCACTCACTCACTCGATCACTCATCCTATCATCATCCAGCCGAAACTGCGAAAAAAGGGTATAAAGATAAAATCTGGACTGGTAATAATGTTGTATAATATTAATAATATTATTAATCTAGCCTAGCGATTTTTTGTACAAATTTGTTGCTCTAGCTAGATGATCGAAAGGGTCTCTTTATACGGCCTTAGCAGCACTTACTAAAGTTTTTGGAACATTTCTTTCTGCACCCAACACAGGGTATACACTTAAACTGCTGGCTTTAGGAAGTTTACTAATTAATAATAATAATCAACATCATCATTCCAGCCACAAGACATGCCTTCCCCACATCGTCACAAGGCCAATCATAAATATGTTTATTTATACATACAACATTTAAGATACATTAAATAAACTTGTTTATTTGATTGCTCTTCATGTGCACGCGCTGAGTGATGGCGCAGTTTTTAATTACATAATAGTTATAATAATATTAAAACATAATGGTTATCAGATGAACTTAATGTTTTGAAGATTAAAATGCGCTTTCCGTTTACGTCTTTAAGTATTGCGCGCTAATCTAAATGAATTGCATGATTTATTTTGGTTTCCTTAGTTAGTTATTTTCTTATGACATAGTTACTACACTGCCGATGGATTCTTCATTTCCTTCCTATCCTATATATATCCTTTCATGGCCGTCGTAAAAAGCGACTAAGGGAACACCAGAAGGACAGGCAGCAGCGTTTTTCGTAAGAATACTTGAAAAGCCATACTGCAATCGCCAGCCCGGCAAGCCAAGGCAATAAAGGGAAACTCCCCCAAAATATTTCGTGGTGATCCGAGGAAGGCATACAACAGTGTTAAGTGCTTCTCGACCTTCTCGATATACCTTGCATTATGTTATATTAAAAACTAGAGGCTGCCCCGCGGTATTTCCCGCGCAGCTTTCTCATAAACACATAAATCCCGTTTTTTCCCGTTCCCGTAGGAATTTCGGGAAATCCTTTCTTAGTGCTCACCTACACTTCCTAAGGAACCTACATGCCAAATTTCAGCTTTGTACGCCCAGTAGTTTCGGCTCTGCGTTGTCTGTCAGTCAGTCAGTCAGTCAGTAACGGAAGAGTTTTATATATATAAAAATTTATTTGATTCGAAATAAGGGCTGCCCCGCGGTTTTTCCCGCGCAGATTTCTCATAAACACATCTCAGAAATCCCTTCTTAGTGCTCACCTACACTCCTCAAGGAACCCAGGTGCCAATTTTCGGCTTCCTTCGCCCAATAGTTTCGGCTCTACGTTGTCTGTCAGTCAGTCAGTAACGGAAGAGTTTTATATATATTGATTATGCAATACAATCGTTTGAAGTGTTTCGTTACACGACAGAGAGACACACCCTGATCATCGTTATCGCGGCGTTCTTTCATGAATATCGTTGATTGTGATAAAATAAAAAATAAAAGGCCAAGTGCGAGTCGGGACTCGCGCTTAGAAGGTTCGGGTCATGTAGGAAATATGGTACCTACCATTTGTTTCGTCGCCTTCGTAAAACACTATCCGTTCAAAATTTTTAAGCTTTAGCATAGTTTTCCATATTTGCCGATAATTAATACAAAAGTGCGTATAATTCGGCGCCTGTTCACTTGGCCCATTCCTTAATCAGGGGATCTGTTGCCGTTCAAAATTAAAATGAGAATGTGAATCATTTTGACATGTGATAAGTATATAGGTGAATCATTTTGTCTACACAAGAGATTCAGCTGCAAACCCGCAATGTATATTTATCACACGTCAAAATGTTTCTCATTCTTATTTTCATTGTGAACGGCAATAGCGCCAATTATTGGCGCACGTAGATTTTCCTAAGCACCACTTAGATAACTCGTTTAATACTATCCTGAAATCTACGGCCTACCAACAACGTCACAGCCACAGTTGACCATCTATCGAGCACTATTAGCAGCCTTAGGCTACTTAGCCAGCCTTTATCTATACCAATATTATAAAGAGGAAAGATTTGTTTGTTTGTTGGTTGGTTTGTAACGAATAGGCTCCGGAAATACTGAACCGATTTGAAAAATTCTTTCACTGATAGGAAGCTACGCTATCCCCGAGTGACATAGGCTATATTAGATTTTCAAAAAATTAGGGATCCTTACTTAAACCCAAGGTGCAATATTTTTTCCGTTGTTTACATATTTTGACAGATGGTTTGTTGTTGTTGTTTGTTTTTTTATTCGTCTATTCTGGGCAGTCAAAAGAACATAGTCTATAGAGCCAAGTCTTTAGTAGTATTTTATATTCTATGGCGTAACGAAGTAAGCCGGGACAGCTCGTATCTAGTAAAGATCACGGATCTCTAAAGACACCAGGAGTTAAGAACCTTGGCAATGCGAGATTTAAAGATAGATAGGTGAAAATTTTACAGCTGATATTATTGATTTGATAGATACATAAAAATTCCTGCTGCCAAGTACTTCGGTCTTAGCTAGATTGGCGTTTTCAGGGTTTTTCCTTACGATTTCTATGCTTTTAAAACTAATAAATAGTGGTATAGAAACCCAACTTTATAAAGGCTATTGTACGAAAAGAATGGTCAAGTTGATGTGCTAGTAATGTAATCTATACCAATATTATAAAGAGAAAAGATTTGTTTGTTTGTTTGTAACGAATAGGCTTCGGAAATACTGAAACGATTTGAAAAATTCTTTCACTGGTAGGAAGCTCCATTAACACCGTGTGTCATAGGCTATATTAGATTTTCAAAAAAAATAGGGATCCTTACCTAAACTCAAATAATATAACCCAAGGTGCAATATTTTTTCCGTTATTTACATATTTTGACAGGTGGTTTGTAGTTGTTGTTTGTTTTTTATTCGGCCATTCTAGGCAGTCAAAAGAACATCGTTTATAGAGCCAAGTCTTTTGTAGTATCTTATATTCTATGGCGTAACGAAGTAAGCCGGGAAAGCTCGTACAAGATATTTGGCTCAGGCGGCAACTTTATCAACTTCAATACATAGTATAAAACAAAGTCGCTTTCTGCTCCTGTCCCTATGTATGCTTAAATCTCTAAAACTACGCAACAGATTTTGATGCGGATTTAAGTGTAATACATGCACAAAATAGTAATAGGTTAGGCGGTACGAATCTATAAAATATCAGTTATCTATGTTCACCAGCGATCATCCAGAAATTATCATTAAATATGTTCATTAATGGCTATTTCCGGTGTCTTTTCCAAAATTTTTTTTTTTTTTTTTAGGCGGGCTCGGCTGTTGGCAAGGGGGTCACGGGTGATCTTTCGATCGTTATGTTCAACTCCGCGACGTCTTTTCCAAAATCGCTAAAGTCGCTGAACCGATTTTGATGCGGTTTATAGAAAAAATTGTTACATTTAGGGGAAGATTTTAGTACCGATTTTAACCGACATTGGAAAAGAGTTTGTTCTCAGTTTATGTTTGAAGTTTCAGTAAACGGCGGGTCCCTTTAAAAAAAAAGAAGGAATTAAATTAGTGTTGTTTTTTTTTTCAGAGAAAGCATCATCATCATCAACTCTCCCGAAGCCAGAACGCAAGTCGGACTCGAGGTCGAAGCTGTCAAGCAACTCTTCCTTCTCCAAGTTCGAGGAAAAGAGACAGCGTCAGAGCGAGACCCTGAAAAAGGCGAACCTTCTCAAGTTTAGCGTGTTCAAGAAGTCCAGCTCTACAGGTTTGTCTTCTCGGATATTCTGTGTTCCTGGTAGGGATGATCGATATTGAGAAAACATCGATATCGATAGCTCAACATCGATGTCAGGCAACATCGATGTTTTTTTTTACAGACATCGATAATGGTTAGCAAATGATATTTTTTCATGTTCGGTTGCTTTCAGAAATAGATAAAATAATGTGTGGATGCGTTTATTTTATAGATTAAAGATTTTGTTGAGGGTTGTTGATCGAAACTTCGAGAAATCGATTCCTTCCAGGGGCCCGATTTCGATTAAGTGCTTGTAAAATCGATGTTAGGATGCAAAATCGATGTTTCGATGTTTGATATAATATATGTATGTCTTCAAAAAAACGTTGTATTACAATGTGGGAGATGGTTTTTTACAAACGCGAATTCATTAAAACTTAAAAAAAAAACGCGCCATAACGAGAGTTATCACCTTAAAGTGGTTTTAATAAATGTTTTTTGGGCAGATGATCACGACCGCGAGACATCGGAGAAGAGACAGCCAGAGTTCAAGATCCCGTCTTCTGTCAACGAGGGAATGAAGAGAGACTTTAAATTGCGACACGCGAAACTGGGCTCTCAGGTGGGTTGGGTTTGCCATACTATAAAATATTTCAAAAATATAAGTACTTATTTTCATGTTTCTTTACGATGATTATATTTAATAAATGAAATAAATAACCCAATAACTACTTAAAAACCTTTTCCTCCCATCAATGTCGTAAAAGGCGACTAAGGGGGGGGGCAATAGGGTGCTATGCGATCGTTAACTCGTATTTTTGAACCTTGACTGCCTCATGCGTCGTCGCTCAGAATGAATATGTCTGAGCGAGACAGCATGATGATTGTAATGGTTTTAAAAAACTTTTCTTTACGTGCGAAACTAATTTCTTATTAAGTACTTATTAAAAAAATTACAGAACAGTAACCAGTATACGACACGACCCTTATATTTTCCTTTATTTGATCAAAGTAACTCCGTCTTGGTTGTCCCCTCTCTCTTTTCCCCTCAACCTTGCCTTCTGGGGTCGTGTCGTATCAAGAGGTTCAAGCATCTGGCGGGGAAGCGGGAGGTGTGGAAGACGCTCCACCGGCAAGAGCCCTAGCTCTTAAATTTGAAGAAGAAGAAGAACCAGTATATCTTAATTTTGTCGTCAGGTGGACCGCGATTGCCGCGTGTTCGTACACTCATTGATAGCGGACGTGCTCCGCTGCGCCCACACTGTGAGCGCCGACGAGCTGTCCGAGCGCACCCAGCGACATTACCAGGTACGTCCACATTCATACCACGGCATAATGAAGAGTACTACGCAACCTGCACTTATCTTTACTGGGAGTCTACTTCTTACTTATACTCTCCTGGTACAAGATACAGAGCTGCTTTCTATGGACGCTCCTACTTACTAATAGCACAGCAAAATAAAGAGTACTAACTGCACTTATAAAATAAAATAAAATAGTATAATCATATCTTATCTGTACTTATCACTGTGAGACTTCTATTTACTTATACTCTCCTGGTACAAGATGCAGAGCTGCCTTCTATGGACGCTTCTACTTACTAATAGCACAGTACGTACAGTATAGACAGTCCCTGCCTCCTAACTGCACTTATCTTCACTGTGCGTCTTCTACTTGCTTATACTCTATTGGTACAAGATTCAGAGCAGATTTCTATGGACGCTACTACTTACTAATAGCACAGCAAAATAAAGAGTACTACGTGCAGTATAGACACTCCCTGCCGCCTAACTGCACTTATCTTCACTGTGAGTCTACTACTTATACTCTCCTGGTACAAGACACAGAACTGCTTTCTATGGCCGCTTTTACTTACTCTAGTAGCACAGCATAATAAAGAGTACTACGTACACTATGGGCACTCCCTGTCTCCCACAGCAAGTTGCCCCCCCCCCCCCCCCCCCCCCCGCTCTCGGTTACCGCTCAGTACAAATAGCACGTCTTATCTTACTCACACAAGCATGATACGTGTGCACGTACAGTGGCGGACACGGTCGGTGTAACACTTCCGGTTTTTCTGTATTGCAAAATAGCTCTTGTTCTTTGGTAATACAGTCTAGGGCTGACGAAACCATAGACAAATCTGTTACGGCCTCCTAGTCCGTGACTGTACACGAGTTTCGCCTGTGCGCGAAGCAACTCGATTTTTTCTATGAAGTTTAAAGAAGTCAACAACAGGCTAATTTACCATGTATTTGTATGCAGTAAGAAACGCTTTTCCTCTGCAGAAATTTATGAACCACATGGACAGTTCGCCTCACTTCAACAGCGTTGACGCGGACACTAAAGAGCTGCTGATGGACTTTGTTGAGAAACATGCCATGACCTACTTACATGAGTGAGTTTGATCTAATATTTCTTTAACCTACTCAATACAAACACAAACACAATGTTATAGTGCAATATTTTCGTTTTTCATTATTAATTCAAAGTTTTTAATTTTAGTTTAGTATAAGTGATTTTATTTATATAGTTATATGAAGTATGATTAAAAAATCTATTTTCATCTAAATTTAGTAGAAGTTTCCTGCATGCTTCTTTTACTTAAATTAGGTTTTATATGTTGCTTATATATATTTAAAAAAAAAAAAATTGCATGTAATTTGTATTAGTTTTGATATTTTTAGTATTTAATATACTTAGTTATTTCATTAACTTGTTTAATACGAACTCGCTAATTTTTACAATTAGCGTGCAGTTTCGAATAGAAAAAATGAAATAAAAATAATAATAAAAATTGTAATGCTCGCACTAAGTGTAAGATGAGGTAAATAGTTTAAATCCGTTATTGGCCTATGTATTAACTTTATTTTCTAGACCGAATTTACCAATAAATAAATAAATAATGGCCGAGTTATTGTAGTATTCAGGAATTTCATCTATACTATAAAGATATATAAATAGACTGAACTGAGAGCTCTGAGACTACTGAACCGATTTCAAAAATTATTTCACTGTTGGGAAGTTTGTCTTTGTGGCAATTATTGGAAAGGTCTTTATCCAGCAGTGGATGTCTTTCGGCTAAGATGATATTATTACGAAATACGGCAGCCCTGCCCTCAGTTTATGTAACCCTTTTTTTATAACAGAGAGAATTATCTACCTAGCTAATATTTTCCGTCGCTCCTCTCGACGAACGTCTCGTCGTTTTTGGGAAAGACCATTTGATGATCGGCGTCCGTTGACCTTCTCAAAACTTATGTAACCCTGGTACTTGGTGTCTCCAGCGCAACATCAGTAGTCTTCTCCCCGCCCGGCACGGACGACGAACGAGCTGACCGAGCAATGTTCGAGAGAATCCAGCAGTTGTCCTGGGTGTGTTCGCGCCACCTGGACTGCAAACTGCGAAGGGACCGCGCCACAGCTGACCTGCTGTACAAGGCTATCAGTGGTGAGTCTCCAGCTGACTTAACAAGGAGTCTACTGCCGCAGGAGTAAGGCTAAGGTGATAAGATAATGTCGCAAACTCGTGACTACCTTTAGGTCTTTCAATTTAAATTCGAATCTAACTTAGTTTTAATGATTTTAATGTAAAATTCATCATTTTAAATAATTTATACCAATATTATAAAGAGGAAAGATTTGTTTGTTTGTAACGAATAGGCTCCGGAAATACTGAACCGATTTGAAAAATTCTTTCACTGGTACGAAGCTACACTATCCCCGCGTGACATAGGCTATTATTAGATTTTCAAAATAATTAGGGATCCTTACTTAAACTAAAATAATGTAACCCAAGGTGCAATATTTTTTCCGTTGTTTACATATTTTGACGGGTGGTTTGTTGTGGTTATTTTTTTTTATTTTAGGGAGTCAAAAGAACATAGTCTATAGAGCCACAAGTCTTATATTCTATGGCGTAACAAAGTAAGCGGGGACAGCTCGTGTTTTAATAAAAATAACGATATCCCTATGCGTTTTTGTCAGAGCTACTATCAATGGACGGTCTCGGCTGGGGCGGCGGCAAGCTGGCGGGAGCGCGCCGCGCGTGCCGGCACGTGCTGGCTCTGTGCGCGCCGCCCGCCTCCGCCGACGACCTGCTGCCCGCGCTCATCTTTACTGTGAGTCTCCTACTAGCTTATACTCTCCTGGTACAAGCTGCCGGCACGTGCTGGCTCTGTGCGCGCCGCCCGCCTCCGCCGACGACCTGCTGCCCGCGCTCATCTTTACTGTGAGTCTCCTACTAGCTTATACTCTCCTGGTACAAGCTGCCGGCACGTGCTGGCTCTGTGCGCGCCGCCCGCCTCCGCCGACGACCTGCTGCCCGCGCTCATC
This sequence comes from Euspilapteryx auroguttella, assembly GCA_951802225.1. Lineage (NCBI taxonomy): Eukaryota > Metazoa > Arthropoda > Insecta > Lepidoptera > Gracillariidae > Euspilapteryx > Euspilapteryx auroguttella. The sequence goes on along the minus strand of OX637644.1, from coordinate 15,196,949 downwards.
TTTACTGTGAGTCTCCTACTAGCTTATACTCTCCTGGTACAAGCTGCCGGCACGTGCTGGCTCTGTGCGCGCCGCCCGCCTCCGCCGACGACCTGCTGCCCGCGCTCATCTTTACTGTGAGTCTCCTACTAGCTTATACTCTCCTGGTACAAGCTGCCGGCACGTGCTGGCTCTGTGCGCGCCGCCCGCCTCCGCCGACGACCTGCTGCCCGCGCTCATCTTTACTGTGAGTCTCCTACTAGCTTATACTCTCCTGGTACAAGCTGCCGGCACGTGCTGGCTCTGTGCGCGCCGCCCGCCTCCGCCGACGACCTGCTGCCCGCGCTCATCTTTACTGTGAGTCTCCTACTAGCTTATACTCTCCTGGTACAAGCTGCCGGCACGTGCTGGCTCTGTGCGCGCCGCCCGCCTCCGCCGACGACCTGCTGCCCGCGCTCATCTTTACTGTGAGTCTCCTACTAGCTTATACTCTCCTGGTACAAGCTGCCGGCACGTGCTGGCTCTGTGCGCGCCGCCCGCCTCCGCCGACGACCTGCTGCCCGCGCTCATCTTTACTGTGAGTCTCCTACTAGCTTATACTCTCCTGGTACAAGATACAGAGCTGCGGTCTATGGACACATACTTATAGTGTCCTAGTACTAGTTAGTTACAGAGCGTCTATCTTTGGACTGCGCGCTTATCTTCTGTGTTAGTCCCTCTCTTACTTATACTCTCCTGGTACTAGATGCAGAGCTGCTGTCTATGGTCGGTCTTAACTTGTGAGTCTCCTTACTTATACTCTCCTAGTTGAGATAAACTACTGTTCGGGCCCATCACTAGCCGAACCAGTTTTTACCGCGACGCCCGCGCATCCCTAGGCCCCGCGGCCATCTTTCACTTCCTTTAAAAATCACCTAATAACTAGACGTGTGCACTTTTAATTTATATAATTCGGCCGCGAACAAGTTGTATTATTTTAATTATTTTTATTGAACACGAGTATAAAATTGGAGTCAGATTGTTTTATTCATACAAAAGGGTTACCATCCCAAACATTGGTGACCCCGACGTGATCGCCAGCGCAGCTTCTTGTGGACGTGTCATTTTGTGGAGGCGACCATTGCCGCTTACTTCTGCCATTCACGCCAATAGCCGTTGACGAATACTTATCTACGCATCCCCTTGGAGAAAACCTTATTTTGGAGACAAGATCTCGGACGACGCAGCTGATTTACGTGGACGTAACAATCTGCGGAGCGACCCCTTGGACCCGCTTGTTCCCGCTATTTGCGCCCACCAGCCGTTGACGACCTTGGATCCCCCTGGAACGGAATTTTACTGGAGGAACTTCATCCGTTGCTTGAAGCCAGCCGGTCAGCATCAGCCATCGAGCAGCGCCGCAGCCAGAGCTTAGCAGGAAAGTGCCCTATCCCTTTTTTTCATCCGTCATCCTACCTATTTTCATTTTTTTTTTCTTTACCTATTGCCTTTATTTGTCTATCTAGCTTTGCCACTCATCAAATTAGTGCGTCAAACAGCTAAATCTATTATTTTTACACATAAAAAATCCTTTTTCTTGTTCGCGCAGCCAGCCATTTTGTTTTTTAAGCACACCTTTTTTAATTTTTTTTGCGTATTCTTTGCGCCATCTTTGCATATTTTTGCTATTTCTGCCAATCAACCATCTTACAAATTTATTTAAATCAATTTTCATCATATCACATCTTAACCTTTCACTTATTTTTCTCACAAACCTTTAATTAATTCAATCTATATTTCAAGTTTAAGTAAATATTTTTAGAATACCTACGTAAATCCCAATTTAAATAATTATAAATACCTACATTCAATATTAAAGTTCCGTTATTTTCCATCTATTCCAGCCTTATCTATTTGCAACGCAAGCGCATTCCGAGCCTATTGTCTTCGCCGGCCGGGCCGCAGCTGACCTTATCTCGCTGGGTGTGTGGAGCATAACAACCTATTCTACGGGATTTCAGTTACGTAATTTACTTACTTTGCCTTCGTTTATTAGTTATTTTTATTAGATTGATTTAGTTTTGCATTGATATTGTTTGTTTTTCGTTGAATCAAAATGAGTCAGACAGGTGAACATACACCTAAAACTTCAACTGAAGGTCTGAAATTGAGTGTACCTCAGTTCAGTTATTTAACGAGTTTAAAAGATCTCAATACAAAACGTAGCTCTGTAAAAGGTCGCATCACGAGGTACAGAAACTTTTTAAACAATATAATAGAATCTGAGCAGACTGATTTAAATCTGATCATGCTACAAGAAAAATTCGACAAGTTTAAAATTTTGTTTTCTAATTTTGACGACTTGCAATCTCAAATAGAAATATTAAACTCGACGAACTTGGATGCGGAAATTGACACTCGAGAGGACATGGAAACCGAATTTTCGTCACTTATTGCGAAAACAAAAATATATTTAGAAAAGATTAAATTAAATAAAGATAATTTTGAATCGGTCCATTCTGACAACAATGATTCTCAATGCAATCATTCTTGTCACGGCAACTCTGCGAGTTTCAAGTTACCCGTCATAAAGATCACAAACTTTGATGGATCTTATTTTAAATGGATTGAATTCAGAGATACCTTTACGTCACTCATTCATAGTAACACACAGATAAAAGCTATTCACAAATTTCATTATTTAAACTCTTACCTAGAAGGAGAGGCTTCTCGCGTCATTAGCAATTTGGAAGTAAGCACTGACAACTACAAGGAAGCTTGGCGTCTCCTCTGTGAGAGATACAACAACGAAAAACAACTTATTACAAATCATTTAAATTCTTTATTGAATATTCAGCAAGTCAATCGTGACTCAGCCAAAGGGTTAAGATTTATTATCGACCATGTGTCAAAAAATTTAAGAGCATTGGATTCGCTGGGTGAACCAACGAAATCATGGGACACCCTGGTCATTCATTTGGTCTCAGCGAAGCTCGATAACAACAGTAATTTTAAATGGGAGGAATTTAAAAATAATTTAACGTTAAATCCTACTTTAAAAGATTTCTTTGATTTTCTCAGAAACAGGGCTGACATTCTTGAATCGGTTCAACATAATAGACCTGATCGTCAAGGCATCCATCATAACAATCAGCACTCAACTTCTTTTATTAAACCTGAAAAATCTCACGCCAAGTCGTTTCTAGTTTCAGCTGCAACTGGTTCTTCTGCCCCCGCGTGCGCTCTCTGCAACGGGAATCACCGGCTGTATGACTGCGCAACGTTTCTCTCTAAGCCCATCGAGGACCGGATCACTGAGGTAGTGCGGATGAGGCTGTGTCTTAATTGTTTGCGTAAGGGGCACAACTCCAACCAGTGCAAGCTAAGTCCATGTCATATTTGTAAACGGCGACATAATACTTTATTACACAGAAATAGTATATCCTCTCAGGTTGCAAGTGCATCAAACATGCAAACTAATTTAAAATCCGCATCGGAAGATAGCAAAGTAGAGGAGGATGTTAGGAACGTCGTCAGTACGACATCAGTCAGCGCCAGTAATAGCGTGTTGCTTTCGACCGCTCTTGTTGATATTTACAACCCAGTCACAAAGAAATCACTTACCATTAGAGCTTTATTAGATAGCGCGTGTCAATCTTCTTTGATCACCGAGAACTTGAAACAACAGTTGCAATTGGCTTCCCAGCCAACTCGGGTACAGATCGTAGGAGTAGGTGATGTACCTGTATTTAGTTCCACTGAACGTTGCATGGTTCAGATGAAATCCAAGCAAGGGAATTTTAAAATAGATTTTTCATGCATAGTCACACCTAAATTAACAGGGAATCTACCTAATAAATCAATTGATATTTCAACTATAAATTTACCTCCTAATATTAAATTGGCAGATCCTACTTTTAATAAGTCAGCACCGGTAGACATGATTATAGGTGCAGACATTTTTTGGGACTTGATAGAGTCCGAGAAGTTGTATCTCGGCCCCAACCAACCAGCGATGCGAAGGACAAAGTTAGGTTGGATTTTGGCAGGCTCTTTATTTACTCAAGATACTTTTTATACTAATTTTATTAATTGCAATCACTTAGCTGTAAATTCTGATGATAGCTACATTTCTAATGAAACATTAAATCGTCATTTAACGAAATTTTGGGAGTGTGAGGAAATTCCGGAACCCACTCACCCGCATTCAGAGCAGGAAATTTTGTGTGAGGAGCATTTTGTAAAAAATACTTACCGTAACGAGGAAGGCAGGTTCTGTGTGCGTTTACCCCTTCACTCGGAACCGGATTGTTTAGGTGATTCGTATAAATTAGCGAAGCGACAGTTTTTAGCGTTAGAACAAAGATTTAAAAAGAACCCGGATCTTAAGGAACAGTATTGCAAATTCATACAGGAATATTCCGATTTAGGCCATTTGTCCGAATCAGATGTTTTAATCCCAGATAAATATTATTTTATTCCACATCACGCTGTTCTCAAACCTACTAGTGAATCGACCAAATTAAGGGTGGTTTTTAATGGGAGCGCCAAAACCACTTCAGGTTACTCTATAAATGACCTTCAGATGACAGGACCACATATCCAGGATTTGTTATTCAACATTTTGCTTAGATTTCGACAGTACACCTACGTATTGAGTGGAGACGTCGAAAAAATGTACAGACAAGTTCAGGTGCAGGAACAGGATCGTAGTCTGCAGATGATTTTGTGGCGAAGTAACGAAAATGAACCCCTTAAATCATTACTTTTAGGAACTGTAACTTACGGTCTTTCTAGCTCAAGTTTTTTATCTACTCGCTGTCTGTGGCAACTCGGCGAGGAATGTAGTGATCCTAAAATTAAGGAAATTATTCAAAAGGACTTCCTTGTCGACGATCTGCTCACAGGTAGCGACAGTCAGGATGAATTGAGGTCCATAAAGGACAAGGTTGAACAAGCCCTATCCGCAGGTTGCTTTAAATTAAGAAAATATAGATCAAATTTAACTTCTATTTTATTAGACTCACAAAATGCTCAAGGCGACCTGACAATTAGTTCATCGTCACATACGTTAGGTGTAGGTTGGAACCCTAGCGAAGATTTTATAAACTTTCCCAACAGTTATATAATAGAAAATAAAAACCCCACTAAGAGGTCAATACTCTCCGAATCTTGTAAGATTTTTGATCCGCTTGGCTTGTTAAGCTTACTTACTATAAAACCTAAAATATTAATTCAAAAATTGTGGATCGAAAAGCTAGATTGGGACGAACCAGTCCCATTTGAAATAAGTCAGTCGTGGCAATCATTCATTATTAGCATGAGACACATAAAAACTTTAACAATTCCTAGGCACGCTCTATGTAAGGCCCCTCTCAACGTAGAATTGCATTGCTTTTGTGACGCATCGAAAGTAGCTCACGCCACTTGCATTTATATTAGGTCAGTTGATGAGCAGGGTGACGTCACAGTTCGTCTTCTTTGCGCCAAGGCAAGAGTGAACTCGGTAAAGCCCACCACGATTCCTCGCGCTGAGTTATGCGCGTGCGTGCTAGGAGCGCGACTTGCGGCCGCCGTGTGTCGCACTTTGCGATGTGTAATCTCTCGCAAGATATTTTGGACTGACTCATCCATCGCTTTGGCTTGGTTGGGTACGAGGTACGACAAGTTAAAAACGTTCGTAGCCAACAGGGTAGGTACTATACTGGAGCTGACTGATGGAAGTGATTGGCGTCACGTTCCCTCAGCCTCAAACCCTGCCGACCTCGCTTCTCGCGGTGCAGATGCGTATAAAATTAACGATTTAGATATTTGGTGGACAGGACCTAATTTTCTTCGTGAATCAGAAGATTCATGGCCAACTTCTTATTTAGGTTATTCAGAACAATTACCAGAAGTAAAAATAAACGCTACACTTTGTAGCGAAAATAAGCAAAGCATTATAGACTTCGAGCGCTTTTCTAAATTTAGTCGTATACAGCGTTCATTTGCCTTTGTACTTAGATTTATAAATAATTGTAGGAATTCCAAAAATAAAACTGTAGGCACTTTGCAGCCTGAGGAGCTATCCTTATCTTTTAAAACATTAGTTAAAATAGCTCAAGAAGAAACTTTTCAAACAGAATTAACTCTTTTAAGGAGTAAAAAGTCTCTCAATTCGACAAATAGTTTAATTTCACTCAGTCCCTTTTTGGACCAAGCAAACACCTTACGTGTAGGCGGACGTTTAGAGCAGTCTTGCTATTCATTTGATAAACGCCACCCCTTATTATTGCATGCTAGACACAGACTCACCAAACTATTATTTCAGCACGAGCACTTGCGTCTCCTCCATGCTGGACCGCAGTTGCTTTTGTCCTCAATACGAGAATCGGTGTGGCCTATCGCTGGCAGAGACCTTGCGCGGACAACAGCTAGGCAATGTGTCGTGTGCAGAAGAACCAGTGGCAAGACGCTAACTCCTATGATGGGTGCACTGCCGAAGCAGCGTGTCAACCCTGACTACCCTTTTATAGCCACTGGTTGTGATTTTGCTGGCCCATTTTACATTACAGACCGGAAGGGTAGAGGCTGTAAAATAACTAAATGTTATCTTTGTTTATTTGTATGTCTTAGATTTAAATGTTTACACTTAGAAGCAGTGAGCGAACTTACAAAAGACGCTTTTATTTTGTCACTGCGTCGTTTTATCTCTCGCAGAGGGAAGCCAGCTGAGATTTGGTGCGACAACGGTCGCAACTTTGTTGCTGCTTCCAAAGAAATAGGCGATTTTCTAAATTCATCCTCTGATGACATAATTAATTTTTCTGTTAACGAAGGCATAGTTTTTAAATTTTCACCGCCATTCGCTCCACATCACGGCGGGATTTGGGAAGCAGGGGTCAAGTCAGCAAAGTTCCATTTAAAAAGGATTTTGGGTAATTCGCACTTGACGTTTGAAGAGTTGGCAACTCTATTTAGTCAGATTGAGGCAGTCCTCAACTCTAGACCTTTATGTCCCCTTTCCTCATCCCCCAACGATTTTCATCCCTTGACTCCTGGGCACTTTCTAATAGGAAGGCCGCTCACATCGCTGCCTTCGCCAGACCTACAGAACGCGAAACTGACCAGATTGGATCGTTTCCAGCGGTTGGAGCTCTTACGCCAGCAGTTTTGGAATCGCTGGCAGATTGAATATGTGACAGAGCTCCAGCAGAGGAACAAATGGCGTGTTCCAGATCGACAGCTACATGTTGGAGACCTGGTACTTTTGAAAGAAGAGAACATCCCACCTATGCATTGGAAATTAGGGCGAATAGCATGTACGTTCCCAGGAAAAGACGGAGTAGCCCGAGTAGCTGATGTAAAAACTACAGCGGGCACTTATCGGCGCGGTATCAAGTACCTGTGTCCATTGCTCGAGCCTGAGCACCATGATGACATACCATTGGAACCAGATGATTCCAAGGCCCCGGAGGATGTTCGGGCCCATCACTAGCCGAACCAGTTTTTACCGCGACGCCCGCGCATCCCTAGGCCCCGCGGCCATCTTTCACTTCCTTTAAAAATCACCTAATAACTAGACGTGTGCACTTTTAATTTATATAATTCGGCCGCGAACAAGTTGTATTATTTTAATTATTTTTATTGAACACGAGTATAAAATTGGAGTCAGATTGTTTTATTCATACAAAAGGGTTACCATCCCAAACAACTACGATAGCAAGGTACGCCTCTTAATTTCTGTTTCAACGTAATTTGCCCTGCTAGCCTTACTCCACAACTAGTCGAACAACGAATTCGGGAAATAGTTTTTTTTGTGTTCATCTAAGCACGCACACTTGCGTTCGGAGGCTTGTAGTACTTTCACAAACACATTGAAGCGCCTTAAAATGTGGGTCATGTTTTTGAAGCATAAACATAGACACAATCCTAAGTTGGCCTCTCTAAAGCATATTCTTTATCTGCGATGTTTAATTATTGTAGGTCCTGAAGGCGAACCCTCCGCGTCTGATCAGCAACATCAACTTCGTGACGCGGTTCTGTAACGCGCAGCGGCTCATGACCGGCGAGGCGGGGTACTACTTCACCAACTTGGTATGTACAGTCACGGACTAGGCCGTAACAGATTTGTCTATGGTTTCGTCAGCCCTAGACTGTATTACCAAAGAACAAGAGCTATTTTGCAATACAGAAAAACCGGAAGTGTTACGCCGATCGTGTCCGCCACTGTACCACGGTAATACCACACCTCGGACACTCGCGCTGAAATGTATGAAATAAACGAGTTGCTTCGCGCACATCCGAAGCTCGTGTACGTGCACGCGTATCATGCTTGTGTGAGTGAGATGAGACGTGCTACTTGTAATGACGTCACTGAGAGGTGACCGAGCGTGGCCGAGCACGCCCGAGCGCGCCCGAGCGCGGGGCCGCACTTGCTGAGGGAGGCAGGGAGTGTCGTTACTGTACGTAGTACTCTTTATTATGCTGTGGTATCACTAATAATACATTCATAATTGTATTAGAAATACGCGGAAATTATTGTTCCTGTTTTTATTGAGTAAGTACTAATGTACTGTGATTTTACTTTGCTTACGATTTTTTGTTACAATACAATAGTGATAAGTGTTAGAAGTGTAGAGGATTTAAAAACAATCTGGGGCCTTTGTCTCATAAACTTACGATAAAACTTCTATACTATTACTATTCTCCTGTTACTCTATTACGATTGGGTCAAAAATCGCGAGTCTCGTAACTTTGATCTTGTAAAACTAGTAGAATGAAGATACTATCGAAATTTCGAGAATCGCAATTGTTGACCCAATCGTAATAGAATCGCAATAGATGTATTATCCTAATAGAATAGAAGTTTGATCGTTACCATAATGCTTACCCAGATTACATCTTTACGCTCGGGAATAAACTCTTAAAACTCGCACCCTTATCATAATACATCACTTTACACCCATGTTCTATAATACTGGCTGAACTACGTGCCGCCTTGCGTTCTTAATTTTTGAAAATATTGTAAAGCCTATGTTACCCGGGGATAGTTTAGCTTCCCAACAGTAAAATAGTTAGTTAAAATAGTGCAAACAATCAAACACACAATCATATGTTTCCTCTTTATCTTTTGGATATAAAACCCGAGTTCAGTGACAGTTTGTAAGTTAATTAACTAGAAAAAGTAAGGGTTGTAACAGCACCCGAAACGAAATAGGTTTACGCCATCTTTGTAAACTTACTTTCCATTCTAAGTGGAGATAACCCATAGACAAAGTAGAACGCTGCGCTTCCTATAGACGGAATATAGAAGAACCTGAATGCGAGCAGTCATCAAATGTGTATGTGTGTATAAGTTGTATGGTTTTGAGTCCAGCTGGACTCCAAATAGTTGGCAAAATATAAAAAAAAAAAGTTTTTGAGTTTGTCTCTGTCTCTCATATGATTAGTTTGTTATTATTGTTGAAGGAATACTAGTAGTAGTTCTCCGTTTCTGCTATAATAACTTCCATCTAGTACATACCTTATCTCAGGAGATAACCGAATGAAATAATTCAAATTCAAATTCAAATAATTCTTTATTCAATATAGGATACAAGATATCACTTATTGAAAGTCAATTAGACTACATGTAATATAATTGCTATTGATACCTTATTTGGTAGAGTATCCTATACTGTGAGAGGCGAGGTAGTTCAGGGTGCCCACCAATTGGCTCAGGCAAACAAATGTTTGCCTTGCCTTACGACAATAGTCGCCTGGAGAGGCCCCCAAACGAGCCCTCCTCTGTCAAATGATTCTACTCCCTTTCGTAATGATTTTACAGCGTAGATAAGAAAGGGGTAACAAACTCTACTTTACAATTTCTCTCCAATTTTTTATTTGCCTTGCTTGCTTAGTGAAATAATGAAACTTGTCTGTGCTTCTTGTCCAGTGCTGCGCGGTGTCCTTCATAGAGAACATGACGGCGGAGTCCCTCAGCATGGACAAGGAGGAGTTCGACTGCTACATGGCCATGCCCGCCTCTATCGGCGGCAGCGCTTGGGTAAGTAACATTAACTTTTTCTTTTTTTTTTTAATCCCCGAACGAAAAATTCAGAGCGAGGTGTTATAATTTTAACGTGTGTATCTGTCTGTCTGTCTGTGTATCTGTCTGTGGCATCGTAGAGCCCAAACGGCTGAACCGATTTTCGTTTAGTTTTTTCTGTTTCATAGATAATTTCAGGCCGAGTGCTCTTAGCCATGTCTGATGAAGATCTGATCAGCGGTTTGAAGATGATCAGCTCTTGAATAATGGATAAGAGGATCTAACTAGCTTCCTTATGTCCGATCGAGTTGAAATTTGGTACCATGTTACATCTATGATATTGAAAGTATATTTTAAGGTAACCATGGCCTGATCTGCCGTTTGAAGATGATCAGCTCTTGAATAATGGATGAGAGGATCTAACTAGCTTCCTTAAGTCCCATCGAGTTGAAATATGGTACCATGTTAAATCTATGATATTGAAAGTATTTGGTAAGGTAACCATGACCTGATCTGCCGTTTGAATAATGGATGAGAGGATCTAACTAGCTTCCTTATGTCCGATCTAGTTGATATTTGGATTTACATCTATGATATTAAAAGTATATTTTAAGGTAACCATGACCTGATCTGCCGTTTGAAGATTATCAGCTTTTGAATAATGGATGAGAGGATCTAACCACCTTCCATTTGTCCTATCAATTTAAAATTTGGTACAGTGTTACTTCAATGATATATGATATTTTTAAGATGATTAGCTCTTGTTCTACTTAAGTTGATGAGGGGTCTGACTGGGTCGGGGGTTTTTTTAATTTTTTATTTTGAGTTATTACCGCGTGCAGTCTTATCTGGCGCGCACTCTACATTCACTTTCAAGCAGTCATTTTTAATGGCAACAGTCTTTTGAAAACCATTCATTTATTGGTATAAGCCGTAGTTGATGGGAACTAATTGTAAGATCTTATCATTTTATATTGTTTTTTTTTTTTATTTCTAGCTGTCCCGACGAACTTCGTATCGCGTTGTTTTTACTAACTTCCCCTCCTTTTTTACATATTTTTTTCAAACCTTTTAAACCTTGCCTGGACTACCACGATCATTTCAAAACCAAAATCAGCTAAATCGGCCCGGCCGTTCTCGAGTTTTAGCTAGACTAACGAACCAGGATTCATTTTTATATATAACTGTTTTTTTTTCTTAATAAAGAAAATAATAAAAAATAAAAAATGTTTGTCCAGGCGGCAGCACTATCTCTAAGCGCGGAACTAAGCGAAGCAGACGAGCAGCGCTCTGCCGGCAAACAGCTGGGCGCGAACGCCGCCTATGTGGCGGAACGCGCCACCAAACTAGCCGCCGACGCCCAGGAGCTGCAGGTTGGTACCACACCTCCGACACTAGCGATCAAAATGTATGAAGATAACGTCGGAATCTAGCGATCAAATGTATGAAGATAGTACCTACACAGTCTAAGCTCGTGCACGTGCACGCGCACCATGCTTGTGTGAGTGAGATGAGACGTGCTACTTGTACTGAGCGGGTAAGAGGTAACTGAGCGCGGGGGGCGGCACTTTCAGCGGGAGGCGGGGAGTACAGGTCTCGCCACGTAACTTTGGCTCTGAGCAAAATAAAGAGGGGATACTGCGCATGTGTACAAAATGAACGAACGAACAGAACGACTGTAGAATAAGGGGACGAATAGTATCATTGCGTAGACGCAGCACGATTAAAATAGCCAATAGAGCGCAAGCGCGCGACGCACAACCCGCCCCACCCCCCTGTAATTTCCTATGACACCACTATTTTTGATTTCTGCGCATTCAAGGTCAAAGACAATGTTACATGGTGAGACCTGTATCAATACTGTGCATAGTACTCTTTCTTTATACTGTGTTGATAACTCATGCATTTTGGGAACAAAGATCTCAGAAAATTTGTTTAGATTCTTTCTTTATTGTATTAAACTCGTCTCTTTTTTTCCGCAGCGCGAGATAGAGAAGAAAGTGGACGACGTTCTATCGAAGACGCCGTTAGTAATACAACCAAGGCGAGAACTGCCACGCTTTGGAGAGTTCAAGAAACTCAAGTCTGCCCCACTCATAGACTTAGAAGAAAGACGGAGTTCTACCATACTTGAAGAAGCCAAACTTGAACCAGATAGAACACAACCCTTGGTAGTTGAAACGAACCCGTCAGAAATAGAAAATGTAGACAGTTCACCGGATCAAAACGAAAACTTGTCCTGGGATCAGAAGCAGAATTCAGTAGAACTACTTACGCCCTCGCCTTTAGGGTTCGCGTCCTTCGATTCTAGGTCGATCGACGAGTTGATGACACCGGACGAGTATCAAGATCAATTGCCGCCCGGACTGAGTAATATTAACTATGATATTGATCTGTCAGATTTTAGTGGTGATAATAGTGTAGCTGATGATCCTCCTAAAGTTGAAAAGGATCCTTTTAGTCCTGAAGGTCTAAAGTTTGATCCCTTTGCGCCTACTAGTTCCGCTCCGCGTGACCCTTTTAGTCCTATTCTGGAACCGTTTGATCAATTTACTCTATCAGATAATAAAACGAGTGATCCCTTCACAATTATTCCGAGGTTCGATCCGTTTTCAGGCCAGATTAGTTCGAAGCCTGATTTTGACCCATTTTCAGGCCAATCCAGTTCGAAACCTGATTTTGATCCGTTTTCAGGCCAGGCTAGTTCGAAGCCTGATTTTGATCCGTTTTCAGGCCAGGCTAGTTCGAAGCCTGATTTTGATCCGTTTAGTCTAATAGCCCCGATGCCTGGCCCGTCTAAAGATGCGTCCATTTTGGACGACACTGATTCACCGACGACTGCCTGTCTTTTGCCGTCGCCGCTTCAGCCACAGACTAGTCGTGGCGATACGTAGCTTCTTCACAGATTATGGAAGGCTAGCGTTGAGTGGAGGGACCTCAGAGTAAGGAAACCGGACGGTTAGGGAGAGTTAGTTTTCTGATTTTGAATTTGGAACCTTATTTTTAGGAGCTAAAGTTCATTTTATGAAAGACACAAAAGCTCTACTATTAATTAAAAATGGAATTCAAAGTTAGTTCTAAATCTGAAAAAAAAAAACTGCCTTAACGTTCTCCTACAGATTATTTTCATAATGTTTAGAACATTGTTAAGTTAAAAGTTTATTCTGATCTTTTAAGTTTCGATATCCAAAGATGTCCTAAAAACAAAATATTATAATTAACTTTGTTGTGATAAAAATAATTCTAAAAACAAATTGATATGTATGATTATAGTTGTAGATATTAAGCTAAATTTTAATTTATTTTGTAAAAGAATAAATTAAGATTCTTAATTTCTGGATTTTTTCTGTTTAATAAATAAATTTTGAAAAAGGTCGTTTCTTTTTTTTCCAATCAAACAATGTTTTTTTTTAATTTATGATACAAAAATTTATTTTTAACTATTACATCTTTTAAAGAAATTTACCGAATCCATACTAAATTATCAGACCAGTTTTTGATTACAATAATATATATAAGATATTTAAAAACAAAAACTTATATTTATAAAAGGTATCATTAATTATTTTAAGAATATCTAAATACAAAATAACTTAGGATTAAAAGTAACATCAATTAGAAGGAAATTGATAATAATAATAAAAAAGTTATGTTCGAAAAACCCCTTTTACTCAGAGAAATATATAAAGTAGCCAGCACATCATCCCATCGCTACAGACGGATTACATTACAACACAATGGTCAAGCTACAAATTAGTAAAAAAAAAAAGGTTTCAGAATGCTACTCAAATGGAACTAGGTACTACAAATTTGGTAAAATTTTGTAATTAGTCATAAACAACACTAGGCAAGATAAAATTGCAGGCACATCTTACAAAGTTCACAAACCAGTGTTACCTTTTAATCGACAAATAAAAATTGGTTCTGGCAGTTGTTAACATTTAAAGGTGTGTTTGATATAAAGTTAGTATCTTCAGCGCAAATCTTCAAAAGAAATAATAACTGGTGTGGAAACAAAAATATGCATCTTTGTTCATTATTTGGAATAAAACTATCACTTTATATTAAAATAAACAACTCTTTTTGCAGTAAACGTTTCAGTTTCTCTAGTTTACAAGGCAAGTGAAGGTAGTTCACTCATTTTTTTTTATTCTACTACTTATTTCTAAAGAAATGAACACACATTTCATAATATTATTATTTACAATATTTTTTATTAGAGACATTATCATATTTGGCATAATCCCAATGTTGAAAGCAGGGTTGCATTGAATAGAGTAGCTTATAATGACGCCCCGAGATCGATCATACTAATGGTTTTAGAAAATTAATACTAAAATGGAAACTAAAATTCAGCTACAGACTGCAAAAAAAATCCAAATTGTTCTTATACCCCACACCTTACTAAAATTTTTAAAAATCATCTGATTTCCAGTGAATTAGTGTATTATTGCAAGAATCACTTTATTTGTACCATACAAAACGAACAAGATATAAACAAAACATTAGGCAATAGATATTGTCACATTGATGCCAAGGTTGCCATTATCAGCAAACAACTGAGCGAGGGAAGTGTCAAACACAAGACAGTCAGAATTCATGATGGCCGAGGACACACCTTCGTGGATGGAGCGAGGCATGGCTTCCCAGGTGAGGCGGCGTCGGTGCCCATTCAGCTCCAGTCTGTAAGCAAAGTTTTCTGCTTCTTTGCGAGAACCAATCAGTTGCACAATAGCAAAGAACTGCTGGTGGCCATCATACTTTTCTTGCTTCTCAAGAACCAGCATGAAGTGGTGGTTGAAACATGACTGCATCATGACCCAGTCCACCGCACCGGGCAGGTTGATGTCAGTTGCCAGGAACACTATGTCTTCTCCTTGTAAAGTTGTGATGCTTTTATGAGACATCATCAGATGGGGCATTACTTGGTCCAAGCCCCCTTGCCACTTGCAGGATGCACCTGGACAGGGACAGGAGTACGGTCTGAACTCACAGGCTTCCTCATGGTCGGCCTTCTCTGTGTGCACCAGCGTGACAACACACCCTGTATTGGAGTGCTTGCAAGGGAACATGACGTTGCTAGCAACCTTCTCCATTGCAAGGTTGCGGATGTTGCCAAGAGGGCCGCGACATGTGGGGCAGCAAGACAACTTCGGACGGCAGCTGGAGCAAACCAGGTGCCCACTCTGGCATTGCAGTATTGGGGGCAAAACATAGTCGAAGCAAACGGGGCACTCAAACAGCGAAGCGAGGTCGGCGGACATGGCGGTCGGGACGTTGACAAGGGCAGGCACACCAGGCACGGCACAAGCGGAGCCGCTAGCTCCTCCGCGGCGCTTGTTGTTTGTGCTCATGACACCAGGCAGTGGGCGCTCGGGACCAGCGCGTGACTAGTCTTCTCAATCCGAGCTCCTGATCTCAATGCGCGACGCCTCTCATTTGTAACCCTCTTCAGACGCTTTCTTCCGTCTCGATGTTGTGCTCATGTATCTTTCCATTACCAATCCGAGGGTCAATGATGTATCTTGCACAATTGACTTTGTGAACAATTTTTCATCACGTTATTTTAGGTATTCTAACTACACATGTGGGGACATTAAAGTATGGTTGGATAGTACAAATAAAGCTGGGGAATATGACTATAAAAGCTCACAACAAAAGCAAATCCATTACTTGATCGAATTACAACCAAAATGAAATGAAAAACATGATTTGACAGCACAATCAGCAATCATCACAGTCAGCCATGACACATTATCAGCCACAGACCAACTAGAGATATCAACTACAAACAGTGCTGCCGCTTCGAAAAATAAAAACTCGCTAAACCTACCTCTACATGGAAAAGTAGCTTGAAAAAAATTGGTGTAAGTCCTAAAATAAAATCTTTTAGAGAAGGCAAAATTATCTGAAATTAAAGTCAAATTCAAGAAACAAAAAACGTTTATTGGCACGCCAGTCAAAAAAAAAGAATAGAGAAATCTTTTTTCTTCATTTGATAAAGGAGTAAATCTGGAAAATCAATAAGTTTTTAAGAGAATTTTTGAAAAGAGTTGAAAGTCGCTAGAAGTCGTTAATTTTTTTAGTCGCTAAATCCTAAAAATAAGTCGCTAACAACGTCTAAATTCTGCTAGATCTAGCGCCAAAACGGCAACACACACATTCCAATCTATCGTGAATGGATAGAATGAATAGAATCCATTCCATAGACAAGAAATGTTGCTAGCCCAACAGCACAAAAAATTATAAAACTGCCGGCCTCAAGTCTTGCTCGCTCGCTCGACACTATATTATTATTAGCTTTGTGTTTTTTTATTTTGTTCTTTTATATCGTAGAATTTCATGGAAGACAAAAAATACTTAAAAGGTGGTATGTACATACATTGTATGTGTAACGATTTTTAAGTGCAATTGTATGACTCAGTTAGATAACAAATAATTATTATAATACTAATTTCCTTTGTGGTTGCCTGTAAGTAATTGTCTGTTAAAAAGAAAAACGAGATCCGGTTCGCGATAAGGCCGCCCTTACATTTGTAGAGTGGCGGTCTAGGTCGCCCTAACAATTCCGGTTTTTCTGTTTTGCAAAATAGATCTTGTTCTTTGGCAATACAGTCTAGGGCTGACGAAACTATAGACAAATCTGTTACGGCCTCCTAGACCGCCACTGTCCTTAGTTATTTTTTTTCAGTTCGATGCATTTGTTTTTTTTAGTTGCAATAAATCACACACTCACATTTGGGTATAATTTAATAATTATAAGATTTTAATTAATTAATACTATGTATTTAAAATAGATTTTGCCTACTTGAGCAGTATTTTTTAATGGATAGCAACATAATGGTGACGTTTTGGTTTCGACGAGGTTTCGACTTTCGACCATGTTTCGACGTATGATAGATATTTCACAAACCCACAGCCTGAGCCCACAGCCAACATGCGGCCAACCCAGTCAAAATAAACGTTTCCGTTCAGAAATTATGTAACACATTAACACAATGTATGTACTGGAGTTAGACCACAGACCATAAATTTGTGGCACGAAATTTGAATAGCGTTTCCCCACCTCACTGAATTTCAATGATTTTTTTTGGATTTTACTAGATATTTTTTAGGAATCTTAATTTTTTAAAACAACTGCATATATAAAAATATATGCAGTTGTTTTTAGATTTAAT
This sequence comes from Euspilapteryx auroguttella, assembly GCA_951802225.1. Lineage (NCBI taxonomy): Eukaryota > Metazoa > Arthropoda > Insecta > Lepidoptera > Gracillariidae > Euspilapteryx > Euspilapteryx auroguttella. Next base: position 15,179,804 of record OX637644.1, on the reverse strand, counting down.
ACAGTATTATGATAGCTAGATGGATTTTGTTGTTTTAATTTTAAATACTTACATTAAACTTACTCATTTAAAGACTCTTTATCGCAAAAAAATGGGTAAAACAATTTGTTGGTTCTTGTAGGTACCTTAACTAAGGTACCTTATAATCCCTTGTTACGTATTTTAGTAAGTTATGTTATATTGAGACTGGTACAGTGGCGGACACGGTCGGCGTAACACTTCCGGTTTTTCTGTATTGCAAAATAGCTCTTGTTCTTTGGTAATACAGTCTAGGGCTGACGAAACCATAGACAAATCTGTTACGGCCTCCTAGTCCGCCACTGTACATAAGAATAGGCTCGGTAACTGGTATGTACAGAAGATACGTCATTTTTGCAGTTAGATTACCTAACTTAGATACCTGTCTAACTTAGATACCTATAATGATTATTGTGCTATCTTTTAATGCAAATGTTCTTCGATTCGCCTCGTAGTCGAGAAAAGGTAAATTGCCTAATTTGTGGAAAGCTTCGCCTTAAAACCGTATCTAGGTACTTCCACGTCTCTACGAGTCTGACTTTAATTCGCGAGCTCATTCGCCGCGCCGTTTGTGAAAAAATTTGCCGTATTTGTTTTGTAATTCCTTTAAAAATTGGTAAATTTGTATGTAAGCCTTTTCTAAGTGACGTGAGTGCGGCGGGCGGGCGCTGCGGGGAGCGGGGAGCCTGGCCGCAGTGCCTCGTCGCACGGTGTTTGCTACGCACAACCCGCGCGTCATCGGGCCACACTATTATGAGCATCTGCCTACTGAGCTGAAGGAGGAAATCAATGACGAAGCGTTTTGTCGCCGACTGAAAAAACTTTTGTTGGAACATGAATATTATTGTATAGATGACTTTTTAAACTATAAATTTGTTTGACATTGGATATTATTTGTGTAATTTGAGTATTCGACAGTTACAATATGTAATTCAAGTAAATTGAAATTATTATTTAGTATTTGACATTTTATATACAATTATACATTTAAAAATTTGACATTGTTTACATAGCACTTAAATAATTAAGTAACTACTTATTATTTTTTATATAATTTTTGTACAATATTTTGACGATCACATTATACTTTGACATTTTATTATACAACTTTGTATGTAATATGAATATGATAGTGTGAAATAAATGAATCTAATCTAATCTAATCTAAGCCTTAGTTAGACTATCAGTGTACCAAATTTCATTTAAATCGGTTCAGTAGTTTTGGCGTGAAAACGAGACAGGCAGATTTACTTTTGCATTTGTAGTATTAGTATGGAAAGAAAACATAGTTATTAACCATATCTTCTCAAAAAGTGCTATCAGCAGGATGGGTTCATGTAGGTAATTTCTTTTGGCAAGATTCTGAATCAGCCCTGCCGTTCATACTATAAATCAAATTCCGTCCAGTACCTAGGTACCTAGTTGCTTTTATTGACATGACATAACATTACCGCAGCATGAAAGCCCTCTGTAAATATGGAGCGTCTATTGTTTTATGTAAACACGACAAGCATCCTCTCAATAAGTAACTATACATACGAGTTCTAATCTATGAAAAGGTAAAAGTAAAATTATGCAAAGAAGCTGCAAGATGCAGCAAGCAAGTTTTAGATTGTTTTTTTTTTATCCTTTCGGAAAGTCAAAGGTTTCTAGACCATGAAGCCTGTCCTTAGAGGTAGAACAAATAAGAAACGCAGTTTCACAAGTTAATTTGGTCTAACAACTTTACGTTTCTTACAAGATTGTAGCACAGTGTTACTACTTCCCTAGTATAAGCAACGCAGATAAAGAAATGATTTGAAAATGGCGGCCGTACGCATGCTATCTATGAGTGAAGAGTTAAGAAGAGAGACAGCCAATACAACGGCCGACATTTTGAGATCGTTTCTTTATGTTCGCAGCTATATATACAATATATATAACACTGTGGTTGTAGGGTGCGCTATAAGAACGGAATTCCTGAAAATCCTACAGAAATTAATGCGTGGCTTAGCATGTTTTATTTTTTTTACTAAACCAACGTACCTATTTTATGTACTTATAGTTTTTGGTCAAAAGGAAACTTTGAGGTCATCGGTCACGCTGTTAACTGTAACAAGGTTAAGTTGTTCATTGTTGTAGCTTTGTAAAGCAGCTGTTAATCTGCTTATCAGCTGGTTTTTTTTTCATCGTAGTTTTTACTCAAGTAGTAGGTACAGTTGGTAGTATAGCCAGCGTATTCGCTTAACCCTGTTCGCAAGAAAAAAAAGAAACAAAAGAAGATTGCGAATCTTAATATTTAAACTAAGAAGCGGTACATAATACACCTGTCAAAATATGTAAACAACGGAAAAAATATTGCACCTTGGGTTACATTATTTGAGTTTAGGTAAGGATCCCTAATTTTTTTGAAAATCTTATATAGCCTATGACACTCGGGGTTAGTGTAAGTAGCTTCCAATCAGTGAAATAATTTTTCAAATCGGTTCAGTATTTCCGGAGCCTATTCGTTACAAACAAACAAACAAACAAATCTTTCCTCTTTATAATATTGGTATAGATACCTACCTGGTAATTTGTATTCATGTGCATATTCCCTAGGTATGTATTAGCTGACACAGCGAACTTCATGACGTCTTACAATAATAAGTTAACACATTTTATTTAAAAAAAATAAATAGCTTATAGTGCTATTCATCATTCATCACTATTCATCATAAAATCATTGCGAAAGGGAGTACCTAAAATCATTTGACAGAGGAGGGCTCGTTTGGGGGCGTCTCCAGCCGACCATCGTCGTAAGGCAATGCCGTTCTGAGCCAATAGGTGGGCACCCTTAACTAACTCGCCTCTCGCAGTAGGTATAGGATACTGTACCAAATAAGGTATCAATACCAATTAAAGATTAGCTAATTGACTTTTGTCACCGGAAAATAATAAGATTCGCAAGTTTATAAATTTATAAACTTTCGTAGGATTCTAAACGAGAGATAAATTGAATTATTTTACGCCCACTTTTTCGAAAATTTATAAATTTTCGACGCGTCGTAGTAAATTTATAAACTAACGGATATCAATCCGTAAGATTCTAAACGGATCGACCAATCACAGACGAGCTTTTAATTTTACGCTTTTTGAAATACGGAAAATAACACACTGCTCTCTGATTGGTCGATGTTGACAGTGAAAATGCTTGCGTCCATAGACTTACGTACAATCAGACTTGCCAACAATTCGATCACACTAAAAGTATTTTTACTGGTACTAAAAACTTAGTAGGTTTATAGGTTAATATGTGACCGCTAATGTGCGAAATTCAGTAAAAGTGCACTAACTGGCTGAATCCGTTAGAGTTCGAAATAAAATGTTGTTCTCAACATTAACTAGGTAATCTGCAAAATCCCTAGGTAATCTACAGAGTTAACGACTAAGTTAAGTTCGAAAAATTGTTGCCTTAGATTTCAGTTTAACATAGGTAACCCAAGCTCCGCTCGCTTCGCTCGCTACGCTGGTTAAAGATCACAAGCCAAACCTAACCTAACCTACAATTTTGCCCTAGATTTGAATTTTCGTTAGGAGCTTTCTGTTTTCCGCACTTTAACGGCGAGACCCCAGATACCCCATATTTCACATAAAATTTCGCACATTAACTGACCTAAACAGTGTGCCCGGGAGAGAGCACATTAACGTATTTCGCACTATAACGGTGACAGATATAATATGCTATTATGGGATAATAGCATATTTTATCAAAAAGTAACCTTGTATTTTAGGTACCTACCTACCTAGTAGGGGGTTAAAATTCCCTATTTTACTCTACCAAAATAAAACATTTTTGTCATGGCTAAAACTTTCGTAGCTCTGTGTTAAATTTCAATTCATTATACATGGCGTTTGGTTATTGGTTACTTATTATTTTACGAGTGAGTTTAGTAAGTTTATCAATTTACGAAAATGTAGGCGTAAAATAATACAATTTATCACTCGTTTAGAATCCTACGAAAGTTTATAAATTTCCTAGTAAATTTATAAATTTACGGTTCTTGTTATTTTCCGGTGACACTTTCTTAAGTGATATCTTGTATTCTTTATTGAATAAATATTTTTTAACTTTTTTTTACTATTCTAAAAACTTACTTTAGTCAATGATCATCAATCAAGTATAAAGTTATACCTATTCGACTAACCTAATCGACTGCTCCGTGGCTCAGTTGGCAGTGATGTGGACTGAGTAAACGTGTGCACCCGGGTTCGATTCCCGGGCGGGGCGAATATTGATATGTTGAATATCGATGTTTGTTTCCGGTCTGGGTGTGATGTTCGTCTCTGTGTGTGTTTCGGGCACCCTAGACACAGGTTCTTCCTAGTTAGGGGCTCTGAGTGTGATGTGTTTTTATTTATTTGTTATTATTATTCTTTAAGAGAAATAATATTTTAAATCGATCCAGTAGTTACGGCTTCAATTCAAACAAACAATAAAACATTTCGTCTTTATAATATAAAGTGTAGAATTGAAGAAAATGTTTAAGTAGCGGTATATACCGTGCGACCGCGGGCAGCCACCGAGGCGTAAACGTAATGTTCCGGGGTCGCTTCCCGCCGCGGCAGTTTGACGTATTGTTTCTTTTACTGCTTTAACGAAGAGCCACTGGGAACTATGTGCATAATGCGCATATTGTTCATGTTTCCGTGATGATGATAATTAATATTGCATTGTTTTTGTTTTTATCGTTAAATCAAGTTGGTTTTTTTATCAGTCAAATCTACCGAGCGTGTTTGATGCGCTCTTGATGGTTTGTTTGGTTGATATAGCAGACCAAATTTTCTTTTTTAAAAGTTTTTTACGAATAGGGGATCGTTCGCTCTAATAAAAAGTACCTACTCGGTAATTCTGATGTTTTTTTTGTATACTACTAGGCGACCCGGCGAACTTCAAACCGCCTAACCTATTACTATGTTGTGCATGTATGAAGATATGCATCAAAATCTGTTGCATATTTAAAGATAGGGACAGACGCGGGAAGCGACTTCGTTTTTAACTCCCGACGAAAAAATCAGAGGGGTGTAATAATATACTATGTATTGATAATATGTATTAGGTATAAATAATCGCGAAAGTAACTCTGTCTGCCTGTGTGTTACGCAATTGCGCCTAAACTACCTGAACTAAATGAAATGGTACTGAGGTAGCGCCTGAGAAAGTATTTCCTAACGGGACAAAATGTGTCGAGAAAAAGCGGTTTGATGGAAAATTACGCTGAAGCCGAGGCGCACACATAATTCTTAATAATTTCTTATTTCTGACAATAAATATAAACACTTCTAAAATTTTTAATGGCCAGTAGGAAATTTAACTAATCAATAAAAAAAAATTGTATCAAAATGTTACCAACTTTAAAAACTATCTCTAATCGTTGGCTCGCTAATTGTGTTTTTGTCGCGTTTGCACACGCGCTCACTGAGCGTAAAATTATTCACTTGGACAACATACATTCGCGCATTTATGCACTTTCCTCTGTCATTGCGCTATCATTGATCAGAATCTGTTATTGATCAATACCTAGTCTATACCAATATTATAAAGAGGAAAGATTTTTTTGTTTGTAACGAATAGGCTCCGGAATTACTAAACCGATTTAAAAAATTCTTTCACTGGTAGGAAGCTACACTATCCCAGAGTGACATAGGCTATATTAGATTTTAAAAAAATTTAGGGATCTTTACTTAAACTCACATAATGTAACCCAAGGTGCAATATTTTTCCGTTGTTTACATATTTTGACAGGTGGTTTGTTGTTGTTGTTTGTTTCTTTATTCGCCCCCCATTCTGGGCTGTCAAAAGAACATAGTCTATAGAACGTGCGTAACGAAGTAAGCGGGGACAGCTCGTATAAAATAAAGTCGCTTCCCGCGTCTGTCCCTATTAATTAGAGAGGTGGCGAGCAAAATTTCTAAATAATAAGCACGCTTGGCAGACGCTATTAATAGCGTTAATAATACCCTAACAAACATTAAGGACCGCGTCTGCCAATATGGTAGCCCTGCGTTTACATTTGACAAGGTTTCAAAAATGTAAAAAAAAAAAACTCTACTAAATCATTTGCACGTGTCTGCCTCTGGGGCTGATGATAACAACCATCCTGTCAACACGTAAAATCGAAGAGGCAGACATCTAGGGCGCTGACTTTTGTAGATATTAATTTTTGATTTTTTTTTTTATGATTTAAAAAAAATAAATTATTTGCACGCTTGGCAGACGCTATTAATAGCGATAATAATACCCTAACAAACATCAAGGACCGCGTCTGCCACCATGGTAGCCCTGCGTTTTCAATTGACAAGGTTTCAAAAATGTAAAAAAAAAAAACTCTACTAAATCATTTGCACGTGTCTGCCTCTGGGACTGATGATAACAGCCATCCTGTTAACACGTAAAATCGAAGAGGCAGACATCTAGGGCTCTGACTTTTGTAGTTATTAATTTTTAAATTTATTTTTAATATTTAAAAAAATATATATATATTTGCACGCTTGGCAGACATGTATAGTTAGAATAAAAACAATAAAAAGGACCTCGGAAAAATAGTCTGCCAACATGGTGGCCCTGCGTTTTCAATTGACAACGTTTCAAAAATGTAAAATATGAAAAACTATACTAAATCATTTGCACATTGTCTGCCTCTGGGGCTAATGATTATATAGTCATCCTGTAAACGTATGACGGAATTAAAACTATAAGGAATCCTATTTATCAGATAAAATACACGCATTGCTTTGATTCCGTGAATTTCAAACAGTCGTACAACTAAAAATCAGCGAGCAAAGTGTCTTCCAAATGGTTTTTTTTATCCAGGGAGTCCAAATGAATCGAATGATCACAATTAGAATCGAGAGCAAATGATTTAGTAGAGTGCTTTTTTTACATTTTTGCACCTCCGTCCCATGAAAACGCAGAGCTCTAAGTGTCTGCCTCTTCGATTTTCGTGGTTTTTAAGATGATTGTAATCATGAACCCCAAAGGCAGACACGTGCTAATGATTTAGCATAGTTTTTTTTTTTTACATTTTTACAACTCCGTCCCATGAAAACGCAGAGCCCTAATTGTCTGCCTTTTTGATTTTATTTAGTTTCAAGATGATTGTAACCATGAACCCCAAAGGCAGACACGTGCAAATGATTTAGCATAGTTTTTTTTTTTGACAAGTTCAATCCGCTGTAACGCGAAAACGCAGCGACATAGGACAAAATTTTACTGAACCAAATCAATTCGTACTGACCTAAACTGCAACCCACCGCGATGTGGATTCCGTGCAAGTACTTTACCGAAATGCTACGCACCTCCTTCACTATATGTATGCTTCTATCTTTGCAACGGATTTGGTTGAGGTTTTTTTTTAATAGATAGACAGAGTGATTAAATATGAAGGTTTATATTGTATAATATATGGACAACATAGTATAGGTAAGGCGGTACGAAGTTCAACCGGGTCGATTGAGCAAAGGCTTCCCCGCTTGCTTCCATTGCTCTCTTAAGAAAAATGATTATAATTGGTTATTTATTGATTGTTGAATTTATAACACTTTCATAACTGTTCCTGTTTAAGGCGGTAAGTCACGGTATGGCGCGAAATTCAAATTTTTTCGCGTTTTTTTAATTATTCTGGCGAAAGTATTCATTTTTAATAAAGTTTTAATGAATTCGCGTATGTAAAAAACCATTTCCCACATTGTAATACAACGTTTTTAAAAGACAGACCTACTCATTTTGTGTTTATGGACCTAACTTGATTTTTGGCCTCTATGTCTTTAGGCACAAAAATTAGGTCTGTCTTCTAAAAACGTTGTATTACAATGTGGGAAATGGTATTTTACATACGCGAATTCATTTAAACTTTTAAAAATATGTATACTTTCGCCAGAATAAATAAAAAAACACGAAAAAATTTGAATTTCGCGCCATAGCGAGAGTTACCACCTTAATTTCACTTGTTTCTGTCATTAAATTCAGTCCCCACCTAAATTTTTTTACATAATTAAACATCTATCTATATTTATTTATATTTTGGAATATCACTGATTTAATTTTAAACAGCCAATGATTTCATAATAATTATTGTAAAAAAAAACATTCACTCAAGTACAGCGACCTCGACCTTCTTTTAGGAAATACTTTTTGCCCAGACTGCTCCAATTTGCAAGGCAGACTACCATTTTGCGCCGAAAACGATTTAAATCCGAAATTATCTCCACCATTATTACGGTGTTTTTCGGAATTTACAAATCGGCTACTAAATTAAAATGTTGTTTATTTTGTGGAGGTCAAATTTGTTGTTTCAATACTGACGTTTCCATATTAATGTCATATTAGTAACCTATAATAATAAAGTATAAGAAAGTTCATATTATCGAAAATTCGATGGTTAGATGTTGTAAGTCGCTTAGCTAAATATATTTGAAATTTACAATGGAAATTTGATAACAATGACAGCATTCGAAAACCATTGCTGATTTTCTTAGGTCATCTGTTGTTTGCTCGTTGTTTGTGGTCTTTAAAAATCGTCGCTGCTTTTTTTATTCTGTCTATAAAAATCGATGATTACATCAAATTTGCATTGTATTTCATTGACGTGACAGGTCAATTAACGGTATGGTTTAAAACAGCAAAACCCATGTAAAACCATATATTTATAGTAGGTATTTGAGAATCAAATTCTGTCGCTCTATCATCTTACATTTTCTCTAAATACCAAATGATATGATTACTATTTTCACTGTGCGAAACTGGCGCCACTTCGATAAATAATACATAATTTTCTAAACCATGGCCGAAATAAAAAATATGCGTCTTTGACTAGATAATCTAGCTTAGAATTTTGAATGCTCTGTTGTGTAGCTTTTAGGATAATCATCTCAGAAATATTTTTTTTTTACAAAATTAAAGTGGCCACTTTAGGCAACTAACGGGTTTTTTCTTAGATTTAAAACCTGAAACATACACAACAGAGCTTAAAAGTTCAAAGCAAGATTATCTAGGGAGTCAAAGACGCATAATTTTGATTTCGGCCATGGTTTAGAAGATATTAATTTTTTATCGGAAGTTGCGCTAGTTTCGCACCGTGTAATGTAATAAATGCCCTTAAGTAAATAATTATTTATCTAGTATGAAAATAATCTACTGTAATGAATGACGTCATTTTACAGCATCACAAAACCGAGATAACGTAAAGTAAATTTTATTGTCTGACTGATTTTCATATCTTTTGTTATCATTTATTTGGTTACTGCTGGAAATATAATATTATCAACTAAATTGATGATATCAAGAAATAGGTAACTCTTTGGGCTTAATCTGAAACTGGGAAATTTTAACTTCTTACATGTTATACAAGGTGTTCCTAACAATAAGTAGGTAAGTTTCAATTATGGGAGTCATTTGGCTTACCTTCCCCAAAACAATCTAAGGAACGTTGGTATTCAAAAATTAAATTGCATTTCGTGTTGACATTAATTTGTTGACATTAGTTCGTTTTTTGAGATTATAACCCATAACATAATCATAACATAATCTCACGCCTTTTATTCCCCGGAGGGTTAGGCAGAGACACCAGCTTGAGAGCCGGACCCACGTTTATCCGAGTTTATGCTTTATTACCAACGTGACAAGGGGCCAGCTTGCTTGATTATAACCCACTTTTACCTTATTGTAAGTTAAGCCACTCATTTTATTTTTAGCTAAGTATTACGGATTTCTCAGAAATGCACAGTACGTATTATTTATTATGTTAGTAGGGATAAAGACAATCAAATTACAAGTTTGTACCTTTAAAGACTTAAGCTTACTACTCACAAGATAAATCAATCAATTACTTAATCAATAATCACAATATAACTTTAGTTTATTTCTCTTCAGTATATTCTCTTCTCTTTTTATGGACACTAGACGCCTCCACATTTACTAATACTTGTCATTAGAAAAATATTACTATGTCTCATTTAGATTACAAGTCTTAATGCAGTTGTTTTGATTGTATTACTTTGTATTCTATGGTAATGTAAATAAGAACGATTATTCTGCAAAATAAAATTATCCTTTTCTATAACATCAGGCAATCCGTGCTATATCTATCGAATTGAATTAATGAATAAATTTCAAGCTTGTATATTCCATACCTTTTAAAATGGCACTAAAATATTACAAATACCTTTATTTTTCCGTTTATCTAACCGAACAATGTTTGTTAGTTCGTGAATCACATTTACTTACTTATCAAGCAAGAGTTTTTTTGTTCAACTATTATATTCTCTGTGGTTCAACTGAAGAATTACAAATCATTTCCTGAGTTTTCAAGTATTTTTTTTTTGTTGCTAAATAAATTAAAGTCGCCAAGACACTTTTTTTTTAAAGCCGGGAAACTCCTAACGAGTACCCAAAGGCCCCATGTAGAGCCGGCGTGTTATGTGGGATTCGCACCCACTAAAACTCGCCGGTGTCATTCTCGGCTGTTAGCAAGGGGGCCACGGGAGATCTATCGGGCAATCAAAGCCCCGACCCTCTCCAGCATTTAGCTGTTGAGCCTCATCTCGTGGGGACACAGTTTTCGTCCCCCGGAGCGTTATAAAAATATCTTCTTAACTGAGGCAAATATAAAAATGTGGCACAGTACGACACTAGATGTGGGTTGTCAGAAAATAATCGCGTTTAGCGATAAGGCCGCCCATTGCATCCAAATTCAATTTGTCAGTACATTACTTTGTATGCAATTAAGTGTTTTCTATTCTATTCCATTATAGATAATAGAATATTCTATTATAGAGCATAGTTTAGTACTATGTCCTTAGTAAAAAATTAAATAATCTACAGATTGTAGTTGTTTGTACACTGGCCACTTTAAAGCAACACTTTGTAGCATTCTTTGGTATTTTAAACCTAAAAGCTAATTAATGCTCTAAACATACTAGGCTAGATTATCTAGCGTCATACTTAGCCACATTTTTGATATTTGCCTGTTTATAAGATTGTTTTTTGCGTGAGCACCGGCGTATAAGTCCTCTCCATCAAATAAACAAATGATCCCTATGCACAAGGCACAGTCACAAGCCAGTTCTTAAACCCATTTATCAAGAAAACTGCTTCTAAAGCAGTCTTTGACCTGGGTGCGGAGCGGAGAAGTGGCCGTTTGGTGAACCCGCTGCGTTATGAGCTCGACTGGCTGGTTGACGTCATGAGAAGAAATTATTCTTTTGAGCCGAGCGAAGGGCTCAATAGAAATTGAACCATAGTACGACTAGAATAGTGTAAGCGTGATTACGTAACACACATAAAATAATAATAAATAAATAAAATAAAATATAATTTATATGTTCTTTTTAAACGTTACAATTTTTTTGTTACAAAACTCTACCAAGTAAGTTGTAAACCTGTGACTGGTAGTGCCTGTTCAGTCATCAGTATCTTCTACAGAACAAAAAGAAATAAGAACTATAATATTGGTAGGTACTAAAAACTATAAAAATAAAACATAAAATGCAAATATTTGTATGTGAGTATGTGTGTGTGAGTGTATCTGTGTGTGGATGTGGATGATTGAGCGTGTAGTAGTATCAATTTCATACTGTAATTAGTAGATAATTTAATTAAATATTGGGTTTAAGCAATAATTCAGTTTGTTCGCAGTTAAGAGATTTTACACATACAGAGTAGCTTCACATTTTTAATTTTAGTAGGGTAGGGCTTAGCTGCCTGTCACCCCTTTACCAATTCGCATGAACCCTCTTATTTTTATTAAAAATTTACGAACTAAAAAGGTACAAAATCTACTGAGATTCTAGTTAGATTCAATTCCCATAAATTAAATTATATTTTCAAATGCATGGAATATTCAATGCAAGGAGTTCTTAGACGATGTAGGTAGGTTTTATTTCCATACAATTTATATGCTGTCATTCAGGTAAGTACAGTGCAGTAAACTACAGAGAAATAAGAGAAGACAGAAAGACACATACCTACCAATGATTCTGATAGACATCCTGGGCAAAATCCCGTTTTGATAATTAAATTGTGCCAACCACTCTTGCGTCTAAATAAGTTAACAAACTTAGATTAGGAAAAGCACTAAAAAATGCTACAAGAGACTTTGGTTACTTTTCCTGACCAGGGACTCTAGTCTGTCGCGGAGTTGAACATAACGATCGAAAGATCACCCGTGACCCCCTTGCCAACAGCCGAGATGGACACCGGCGGGGTTTTAGTGGGTGCGAACCCCACATAACCCTGCGACTCACCCCGGGGTCGCAGGGTACTCGTTAGGAGTTTCCCCGCCTAAAAAAAAAAAAAAAAAAAAAGGGACTCTAGTCTCCTAAACTTACGATTATACTTCTATTCTATTATTATTCTACTATTACTCTATTATGATTGTGTCGAAAATTGCGAGTCTCGTAACTTTGATCGATCATTAAAGTATAGCAATAGAATATGAATAGCAAGCTATAGAATCATCTATAGAAGCTATAGAAGCTATAGAATAATCTGGGATTTTTTTTTACCTTAATAGTGAATCCTGTTTTATTAGACGAAATTGGAACGGGCGTAGTGCAACTGTCACTTAATATCAATCATTATTGACATATATAATGTCAGTCGAACGTAATCATAACATTATCTTATTATGAAGCAGACTACCCTTTTTGGTCAATTCCAATCTGTTGCGATACTACTGCTATAGTTATAGCAAAATTGATTACGAGACTACCAAATGTGTATTTTCTTTCGATTAACGTACTGTTTCTACTCTACTTTTATTCGATAGTTACGTTTTGCGCGATGAGACTAAGGGCCCAGATTCTGCCCAGATTAGGCTTCATTCAACAAGAAATAACCGTCCACAGCTGTCTACAGCGATTAAAAAGAATTTCAAAAAAGGTTGTATTTTTAGAATGATACACGTTACAATATCTTGCAACAAGTAATTAAGTACCTAGCTTTACCAAACTCCACATACATACCACTTATAGAGATAAAGAAACTTTTCTTAGGTACCTATTGATAGGCATTGTACAGTGGCGGACTAGGAGGCCGTTACAGATTTGTCTATGGTTTCGTCAACCCTAGACTGTATTTCCAAAGAACAAGAGCTATTTTGCAATACAGAAAAACCGGAAGTGTTACACCGACCGTGTCCGCCACTGTACAATGGTGTGACAAATTTCATGAGTAGAGAGCACTCCTACGTTAGCGCGAGCTAGCTAAATACGAGTTATTTCTTTCTTACATTCTTATCGGACTCTACAAGATTACCTTGATTGATTGACATTTTACTTTATTTATTTTGGGTCAGATAAAAATATGAATCATTGTTTTAAAACAAATAAAAGTTTTGTTTTCCTATTATACTTACTTAAAGTAAATATTTTCACTACAGTATATCCACATCCTATTTCATGAATTATTATAACTAGTCGACCCGGCGAACTTCGTACCGGCTTAACTATTTCTAGTTTGTGCATGTATTATACTTATAAACCTTCCCCTTGAATCACTCTATCTATTAAAGAAAACCGCATCAAAATCCGTTGCATAGTTTTAATGATATAAGCATACATAGGGACAGACGCGGCAAGCGACTTTATTTTATACTATGTATTGATTGATATTGATGATTGATATGTACCAAACGATGTACGTCAAAAGGTAGAGGCAAACCCTCAGAGAAAGGAAACCGCGGCAAACCAAACAGACATACTAACACGTCATGTGAGAGCTTAAGGTTTAAAGAACCCTTTTTATCATATTTTTACAAAGGAAAATACTTGGTAAATAAGACCTGAATGTTCATACAAAAAAATATCACCTAAAAATCACCTTCAGACATCGCACCCAAAACCTCTGTCGATAGCGATAGCGGCCTACTTTATAACAGCTACCAATTAATTGGCGGGAATCACGCCAATCACCACCATAAATAGGAGGGACTTGTATTCTAAGGAAAATGCTATAACTGTAAACATAAAGAAATACCATTAAACAAGTTTTAAGTTAATGAAAAACGTTGTCCCATTATAATCAAAACCTACTCAATACAACGTAACAAGCTTAACAATATCAATATAGTATAAAACAAAGTCGCTTGCCGCGTCTGTCCCTATGTATGTTTATATCTTTAAAACTATGCAACGGATTTAGATGCGGTTTTAAAAAAAAAGAGTGATTCAAGAGGAAGGTTTATATGTATAAAACATGCACTACATAGTAATAGGTAATACGACGGTAGGAAGTTCGCCGGGTCGACCAGTTAATACATACTTACGTACGCCTTTAACTTTAATAAAGAACTGCTAGATATAAATTAAGTAATTATTCTCGATAACATTTTGCTATCAATCATGCTGTTATAATTTGATTAGACAGAAGTAATTTAAATCGATAAAACAAAATATAACACAACAATGAAAAAAAATATGCAGAAACTTTATCAATCATTCAGTACGTTGACGGTGATTTCTCATGAAAACGTTATCTTTTTTTTTCAGAGGTAATGCCAACGGATCTACGCTCTTGCAAGTCGCACCAAGTCATTTGTTTCGACGAACTAGAGTCGGACGCACGGGGAAAACACTGGCAGGTTACAAAAAAAAACGTGCCCGAGAAAAACTGAACACGGAACGTACTTTTTGGCGGGATTGCATGTTTTTGAAAAAAGTGATGTTCTAAAGTGTTTGTGCTGAAAAAAAATGTGCAGTGAAAGTTATGTTATTAGGAGTTGTGATTTGGTGACTTGAAGGAAATAAGCAAAGGTCAGTTTGAAAATAAATTACCTGCGTAACGTAACTTTATAGTAGGTAGAGCAGAGTATAGCGTAGAATACGATGTTTTTAACCGACTTCAAAAAAGGACGTTATCAGTTTAACCTTGTATGTATGCATGCATGTTTGTCAGTGATTATCTCGCGTTTGGCTGAACCGATTTTGATGCGGTTTTTAGTAATGTAATTGTTACATTCAGGAGAAGGTTTTAGTACATAAATATAAAAATTAACCGACTTCAAAAAAGAGGAAGAATTCTCAGATTATGATTATGTCAGTTTTTTGAAGTCGGGTTCCTTTTTGTAAAAAAGAAATTATTAGTTAATAGAGTTTGTTTCGAATTCATAGTAATACTTTATATGCGAAAGTAACTAATTTCTATCCGTCTGTCTCGCTTTCACGCCAAAACTACTGAACCGATTTCAATGAAATTTGATACACAGAAGCCAGCGAAAGGACATAGTAGGCTACTTTTTATTAATTTGTCTGAACGTTAAATACATGCCGTAGGGAATAACGACCCATTCCCTGACATGGTCTCCATCACTTTTTCGTCTGGTCTGGCTACGTGACTTAAGGCGGGTATTGCAATGGTGCTAATTATAATTCTGGTTAATGATTAACGGTTTATGAATGAAGGGATACTTATCGAAAAGGCCGACTACTTTTTAATGCGGCAAATCAAATAAAATTTTTGGTTTTACATGTTTTATATTGGATGTTTGTTCACACTGAACTATGTTAGAGAACTATGAATGTTTCTTTCTATTTCTCTGCATTATTTAATTAATAATAATAATAAATATTAACACATCACACTCAGAGCCCCTAACTAGGAAAAACCTGTATTAAGAGTGCCCGAAACACACACAGAGACGAACATCACACCCAGACCGGAAACAAACATCGATATTCATCATTATCAATATTTGGCCCCGCCCGGTAATCGAGCCCAGGTGCACACGCTTACTCAGTCCACATCTCTGCCAACTAAGCCACGGAGCAGCCAGTTGAAAGGTAGGTTACCTACCACTAGGAAATTATGAGACCGATATAATTGTGTTACTTTTTATCTCGAAAATTCCACGGGAGCGGAAAATTGAGATTTGGTAGTTTGAAGGGGACTTGCAATGGCGAAGCCGCGAGGCGCACACACTGCATATTACTACATCTAACTGCTTTCATTATTTACGGTTAGACGACTTATATTATGTTAAAAAAAAACATTTTAAATTTAAAGTGTTACTAAATGTTTTGAACGATTTCTTATCTGAATGACTAATTTTCAATAACATAGGCAAAGGGATCGGCTTTACAAGTTACCGATAAAAAAACGTAATATCTAGTGTTACTGCGTAAAATATAAAAAGAGTATACAATGGGATATATAAATAAAACCTTTGAGAAACGAGCTTGCTACAACCGGGAATCCTACTGTTTTTTTTTTAATTTAAACATGCTTATTCAAGTTAAAGTTACGTATGACCGACTCTGAGACGTAACGTTGTTAACCTGAATTGACCTATTTTAGCACACTTATTAGTGGTTTGTTTTTAATTGAACGTTTCATTGTTTTCAGCTGACGTGGTTTTCATTAAGTGACGTCAAGTGTGAATTTCATTAAAAAAACTTTGGTAGTTTGGCCGATAAAACTCTAATAGGTACAAGGGCAGTCTAGGACGGCGGAACACATTCGTTTTTCTGTATAGCAAATAGCTCTTGTTCTTATGGCGCTCGAGACCATAAACAAATTTGTTACGCCGTCCTAGACCGCCACTGTACATATTTTGCACCAGCTTTCCCGGCTTACTTCGTTACGCCATAGAATAAAAGATACTACAAAAGACTTGACTCTATAGACTATGTTCTTTTGACTGGCCGGAATGGCCGAATAAAAAACAACAACAAATATGTAAACAACGGAAAAAAATATTGCACCTTGGGTTACATTATTTGAGTTTAGGTAAGGATCCCTAATTTTTTTGAAAATCTAATATAGCCTATGACGCTCGGGGTTAATGTAGCTGCTGTGTGAAAGAATTTTTCAAATCGGTTCAGTATTTCCGAAGCCTATTCATTACAAACAAACAAATCTTTCCTCTTTATAATATTGGTATAGATTGGTGCTGGTATCCTGATACAATTATAGGGGAAAATACTTGTAACACTTTGATTAAATAAAATCTCTTAGTTTCAAGGATATTCTTGAAATTTAACCTATAGACAATATGTAGTGATCAAATAGCCCTGCATAGCCTCGTGACATTTTAAAGATACATGGGTAGTTTACAGATATTAGTTATTTTCGACTGTTAGATTAAAACATTACTTGTGACTCATGAAAGACATAAATTTTCATCCTTAGTCCATCTCTGTATTCTTTGGAACCTTTATTCCAAATTTCATGTTTCGCTGTTCGAAGATGTCAGTTAAGGAAAACTTTCATAATTACACTTTTAATTTTTATTACCTAGTTTTAGTTTTGTTTCGGTTTAGTGGGAATTTCGGGATTCCACCCCTGTTGACAACAACAATTATGAACGTTCATTCCCAATTTAAAGTATCTCTATATCAGACTGTTTAGGCTATACGTTGTCAAATCAAAAACTCATAAATACATGTCTATGTGTTTTTTCTTAATCTTCTATCTACACCTGTTACACTTATCTGTAGTATCCTTAAAGAAGACAACTCAATCAAATCAAATAATTCTTTATTCAATATAGGATACAAGATATCACTTATTGAAAGTCAATTTTTTTTTTCATTTATTTTCAATTAGACTACATCTAATCTAATTGCTATTGATACCTTATTTGGTGAAGTATCCTGTGAGAGGCGAGGTAGTTCAGGGTGCCCACTCAGAAAAGGTCTCTCTATCAGTAAGGGACTAAAATCGATCGACTAGTAATTGTCTTGTTAGCGACTTCGTTAACCATTGCCGCTTTCACGAAGGCAATATCTGTTGAACGCCCAAAGAAAACAGCAGTGGTTAACAAAGTCGCCAACAAGAAAATTATCAGTCGATTATTTTTAGTTAAGAAACTTGACCCCTAAGAATAAGAATCATTAGTATATCTCGTTGTCACTCATAAGGGACATAGGGCTAGAATTGAGGATCAGGGACATAGGGCTCTAAATTAAAAAAACTGATAATAAATTGATAACAGCACAATTTGTCAATGGCATTGGCAATAGTTGTTTACCCACCATTGTGGCGATATCGGCCACTAATTGACCGCTAAGGCGATGAAAGGGGATCAGCGTCAAGCGGCGTTATCGGTCGTTCATTACATCCAATGGATTTGTAGTTGAGCTGTAAGCCTTCATGCGTCGCACAACGAGATTACTATTGCAATACACTAGCGATAAATTATTCAATATATATAAAACCCTTCCGTTACTGACTGACTGACTGACTGACTGACAGACAACGCAGAGCCGAAACTACTGGGCGTAGAAAGCTGAAATTGGGCACGTGAGTTCCTAGGGGAGTGTAGGTGAGCACTAAGAAGGGATTTCCCGAAATTCCTACGGGAACGGAAAAAACGGGATTTTTGTGTTTATGAGAAATCTGCGCGGGTGAGACCGCGGGGCAGCATCTAGTCCGTTGCATAATTTTAAAAATATAAGCATACATAGGGACACACGCGGGAAGCGACTTTGTTTTATACTATGTATTGACTATGTATTGATGATGCCTTACTTAGTAAAAAATAATAACAATAAGTAACGAATCATACACAGAGCTAGGGCTGGCATTCACAGTCGTGTCGCAGCTCGAACTCGTATTCCAAAGTGTCAAAATGTTACTTTAATTGGTTCTCCTCTCCAAATTGATAAACATTTGGAGTTCCGACTACGTGGCAAAAACATATGCTCCACGGAGTATAAGATAGCTCGAGCCAGTATAATCTGCACTCGGAAACTACATGTCTGAGTATCATACTCGACCGAGAAGCCTCCAAACACGTGATGTCAGCCTAAGTAGATTAGAATCCTATGTCTATAGCCTGCCCGAAATACATCAAATGAAACCCAGAACACCAAATTTCAGAATCAGTAATGAGCTTTGTCTACACTTCACCCAGTGATCGTTTTCATGTTCATCTCGTGGCATATTCCCCATACCCACCAAAGTCAGATTGATTTGATATACTTACTTAAATACTTTTTTTGCAGTTCAACATTACAAAATTGTTGTACATTTCTCGGGGATGGATATCGACGTGATGATTAGGCATGCGCTGTTGTTGGTCAGAATCAGACTTAGACGCAAGTTGAACAAGAAAGAGCATGGTTTAGATATAGCTTTAGACATTATTAATAACAATGTTCGGCCTAGTCTGAAATCGAACCTCACTTATCTTATGAGACTATGCCAACTTTAGACCCTTGCATCAATTAGTTTAGTGACGGAAGGTTTCCCAAGTTACATACATTTTATTTACTTTGCGTTTTTTTTACTTTGCACTTTCATGGTTTGATACATGTCACCTTCTTTAAGGTCGACCCACAAGTACTGCTGTCACACCATAACTACAATAATGTGAGCGAATACTTATGTTCGCATATGCGCGGTAAAAATTACCTTTGAAAAATTATGCCTTTGGGCATAATCATACGACGGCGTATGATATTATCATCTTTATGGACGCGCCCTTAAGCACGTTATTAAAAGTAAATACAATGTATTGAAAGCAAATATTTGTGTATAACTATTCAAATAAAAGCATTAATCATAAAAGTGGATGATTG
This sequence comes from Euspilapteryx auroguttella, assembly GCA_951802225.1. NCBI lineage: Eukaryota > Metazoa > Arthropoda > Insecta > Lepidoptera > Gracillariidae > Euspilapteryx > Euspilapteryx auroguttella. The sequence goes on along the minus strand of OX637644.1, from coordinate 15,160,250 downwards.
CCATGATTATCGGCAAAGCTACATTTTCCACAAAACACACCTGATAAGATTAGCCAAATAACTATTCGATAAATCTGTCACGCACGATTCGGCTTGACGCGGTAAGATTGGTGACAAATTTATATTGTGAGCAGTGTTTGCTTTAAGTTTTAGCAAGGAAAATGCCTGATAGCCACAAATCATATTACGTTAATTTGTTTTCTGATAAATCATGTAACATTAAACCACAATTTAGCTGGCCTCCATTTCTGATCTAAATTAACATTACCTTTAGTCTAGCAGCAAAGAGATATAACTAAGCCTTTTACACGTTTATCTTTACGAGCATAAGTCGATAAGCTTAGCCATAATACTAAAGTTTTACTTTTGAAACCAATATTTTCATTTGCAGATGCTTCTCATCTACCGAAGACTATCAACAGCAGTAGTTCTCCTAATATGCATTCACGCAACATTTTCCGGTTCAAAGTCGAAGCCTCTCTGCCCTATAGGCTTCTCCACAGCCTTTACCAAGGAGAAAGGTGACCCCTACTGCGTCCGACTGAAAGGACCAGAAGATTTCTCAGATACATTCTTAGACTGCACGGACAACCAGTTTACCACAAAACTGTTCAAAAACCTGATCTTCAACAAACCGCCTTTCAAACTGTGGGCTGAGTTCAAAACCTTGTACCCTGGAGGTCCGTTTGTAGACTGGTCGTACACAGAGTCTACTGGAGACGTTTTACTATCCACATTTGAAGTAAAATACGACTCAAATCTAGGCCTAGATGAAGATCTATGCACTGTCCTTGAAATATCAGGCAACCTGACAGCGGTAAGATGCGAAGAGAAAAACTTTAGGTATTGCATCATCAAGCCGTATGCTTACGAAGAAGCTTCCAACGAGGGTTGTGAAGAGCTGCAGGAGTATCAGAGGTTTTGGAGTCCAAGAGCCACATGTTTGGCTGCAGTGACTAGTGTCACGGGAGGTAACGTTCGTGCGACTTGGAAGCAAGCGACTGAGTTATGCTCGAGAAGAGGGGGGACTTTGCTTCAAAGGGGATGGCGTTACGCTAACAACCCAGTTCTGCATGTTACTTCTGATGATGAGTGGGCAGAACCTCTTGGGATGGTCATGACGTCAGCTGACACGCTTCAGTGGATCAATGAGGAAGATGGGAATAATGTGGTGAGTTTTCGTGAAGAATAACTAGCCAAGGAAGTGTATGGTGTTTATTCATTTAAAATTGCTTTTCCCATTAGACACTTATTTTATTCACGTTACGAAAATGTCTAACTTCACTTCAGAATTAATATTATTTTAGAAAAATTATTTAAACCTGAATAGAATGCAACGATAAACTTACTTTTGCGGTGTTTGAGGATGAACCCTTTTTATAAAAACTCTGACGTATTTGTTGAAAAATAATGTACAGATAAAAGAAAGTACCCTTACTCTCATCAACACTCCACGTACAAATTTAGACTAACGTAATTAAAGAGTAAAAGTTGCATTAATTTAGATCTGACACTATTCCCACCTTATTAAAAAGAATAATAGTAATTTAACTGTGCTTTTAATTGTACTTAATTCATTGTGTACTCTCGTTTATTTTCAGGTACCAGATTCTGAGTGGAATTTCAAAGAGGAGACTTTCGCCCCAGACACCTCACTTGTAGCTCTAAAAGATGACGTTTGGCATCTCATTAACAGCTCCTACATCTTCTACCATGTCATCTGCGAGAGATCCATTCATTTGAGGAATGTTTCCTTGAACGTCAAATATGATAGCAAGTAAGTAAAATAATCGGTCATAGAGTTGTGGCCTAAAAACGGTTGACGTGAAGTAGAAAGACCACCAGCCTGATGGTCTGATTAAATAGTAAAGGTCGCCGGAAGTAGGCAATGGATCAGACTGTTACAGGATCGTGGTGCGTGGCGTGCGAAAAAAGAGGCATATGTTCAGCTGTAGCCCCTTACAGGCTGATGATTTTGATCATGAAATTAAATAATACTCAGAGAAAAGCCCCCTTCATCTAAGTCCTTCATCTAACGAATGGAGTTGAGTTTTGCCATCGACCAGCTGGTCCATGGTTTTTCTAAGCATTAAAGGCATAGCAATAGGTAAAGGTCTCAAAATGCGTGCGTTGTTTGTTGGTTTTATGTGTGCGTGTGAGCTCTAGTACGTCTAGCGAATTTTACGCTTTGGTTGATTCACATTGTTAATTATGATACTCTGGTTAATAGTTAAACGTTTTGTTGTAAGCGTCAATGTATTTTTTTATAAATTCTCACAATACGTAAATACAGATAAATCATCTAAAAGCATCTACACTTCATCTATCCATCTAGATTTTTCATTAAACAAAAGCTTGCAGACAAACTTCATAATAGCGTTCAGCTTATTCAAAAAGCAAATCCAAACAAAGCCACCGTTCAAGGCCTCTCGCCAAACAGCTCCCACTCCCGACCTGCAGGTCAAAAGATGCGACAATAATCATTATTCACGTCAACTAATTACTTCCAGGGAAGGTCAACTGGGATTAACGGTCAACGATAGTACTGTTGACGAAAATAAGATTTGGTGTTTCTCAGACTCTGTTATATTCTACCCTGTTCAAGTAGACGTCGATAGAATAGATGAGACTAACAAGTTTATACTTAAACCTATTGCCGATGGATATTACTGGTGCGTTCATTCTGATTCCAAAAACTTTAGAGTCAGCGAATCTAACAAAGAACTCCTGATAAGGGACAAAACAGCAGTTAAGCATCTCTACTCAATAAAGATTCGTGTCAAACGAAAGTATAACTTCGAAAACTTGGATAAACTGAACAGGGAATGGACGAAGAAATTGAGCGAGTACATATTTCTGACAACGAAGCACAAGCAGATGCAGAAAAATAATCATTTAGGACCGGAAAATAGAACGGAAGACGCGTTAGTGAAGTTCAAGAATTCACACAAGTTTAGTTACAAAGATAATGTGATACATTTCCTGAAGATTAAAAGGGTGTATTTAGATGGAAAGACAGCGTTACTCCATGTTCAAGTGAACTCGACTATGGAGCCTGTGTCTCCGGGTTTCTGGGATGAACTTGAAGTTGTGTACATGAAGCCTGCTTACTACTGCAAGGGATTTGGAACCGTGCCTATGACTGCTTTAGGTAAGTTTTTCTTTGTTAAGATTTAATTTAAGCTTTCTAATGCCGCGATCTGCATATCCCGCGGTCATCACCCACTTTTCCAACATACCCCAAACTGATAAAACGCGTGTTCCATTATTTTTTCCTATAAACTTCTATTGTAATAATAATAACACACCAAACTTAGAGCCCAAAACTAGGAGAACCCGTAACAATAACCTGTTTTACTCTACCTGAAATACACATAAACACTTATACCTAATACCTAAGAAACAAATATAGATACCCATAACAACAAACAATGTCCGCCTCTGCCGGGAATTGAACTTCAAGTTTTTTTGCAATGTGTTTTCAGTTGTTCAGATGGCGGAGTTAGGTAGTTCCCCCAAAATATCCTTACCAATTTCATGGGAACTCGTGAAACATAAAAAGGTCGTAAGAAACACAGAAATACTGTAATTTTGGGTACCTACCTACTACAGTTTATGATGATTGTGTGGCACTCGCACGAGAATGGTCTATTACCAATGTAATGTTTTCTGATCGTTTTCCGCTCATAAAACATGTTGAAGGTACATTAGTATCAAAACGTCTTATGAACCAACGGATGAAATACGTATAGTCGATTAATGGTAAATTTTTAAATATTTTTTTTTATATAAGGCCCGTTAATCCTATAGTTCACTTTTTATTCTAAAATATAATAGACTTTTTGTTCTAAAATAACGAAACGTATTCTATAAAATGTGGTCTTCCAAAGCCTGTGCTCTGCAGAGGAGCATATAAGTACGTGAATACAAAAGAAATGTTGCTGAAAGCTGAAATAAAAATGCTTTCGCTTATATAGCTCACTCGTTCACAAACTAATTAACTGAATATTCAAGAACAGTAACAGTAACAGTTATAAAAATTGCCTACTCTACTAACTGGCATTTAGAGTACACAATAAATTAATCGTCAACAGTTACAACAAGAGCATAATATTCGCATTTAATCGCTTCACACACAATAGAACAAATGTCAAAGGTCCCGATCTCAGTTTAGTAGAGATTCATGCGATTCTGTTCAACGTCGAGTTCTTAACCTAACTTCGATTAGAGACCGCGACGCGACTAAAACGATGACGTAAGGACTCTAATTGGAATGCATAACATTTGGACATTTAATCCTAAGTAAATTATAATGCGTCTTCTACAATTTGTGCTTCGCACTTTTTCTAGTCTTAGCTCATCGTATAAAAATACTGTATACGATATACTTACATGCTTCCTACTAAATAACCAGTCACCACATAATTTGAAGACCATTTTTGAAAAAAATAGTGTCATATAAAACTTACATTTAATAAGTAGTAAGTTCTTTAACCTTACAGGACTACGCAATTAGTCTTACTTACCCTGTTTTTCACAATGATATCTACGAGCTAAAGCATTTCCTTTCATACAATTCATTATACAAATGATTGCCTGTTGTTATGATTTTGTATGACTTGACAAGCTATCATGTACGTGTATCTCGATAGACAGCTTATTTAAAACGACCATTAAAGTCGAGCTCGCCGCCGCGGATTGCACCTAAGATGAGAATTGGGATACTTAGCTGTCGGCAAAATGTATTTCACACACGCTCGACCGTGCAATTATCTCATTTGTCCGGTCACAAGGTGAACTCTAATGATTCCTACTATTGTTTGTTTCTATTACCAAGTACTTTAGAGCCCTATTACATATATAATGGCGACAATCGCAAAAAAACAAACAAATTAATAATTTGTACCATCTTTTGTATATTGTATACCACATGAAAGCAATGAATATTTGAATCTTGAATTCTAAACCATCGGAATATATAAAACGGTTTCAACCGCGCAGATTTCTCATAAACACCAAAATCCTGTTTTTTTCCCATTCCCATTGGAATTTCGGGACTCTATTGTATTGCTACCCTACACTCCCCAAGGGACCTACGTGCAAAATTTCAGCCCGCTACGCCCAGTAGTTTTGGCTCTACGTTGTCTGACAGTCAGTCAGTCAGTCAGTTACGGAAGAGTTTTATATACCGGGTGTTTCTGACAAGGCGGTAATAAATGACAGGAGGGCTTCTGCTCACCATAACTAACAACTTTCCCAAAGCAACATAGGTCGAAATCTCAAAAAAAAATAACAGCTGTTCCATACATTGGATCGATCAGCTGACGGGTCAATGTACGGGACAGCTGATTTTTGTTTTGAGATTTCGACCCATGTTGCTTTGGGAAAGTTGTTAGGTATGGTGAGGTGAATCCTTCCTTTGATTTATTACCGCCTTGTCAGAAACACCCGGTATATTGATAAGATCATGTATATATATAGGTACCTTGTAGTAACTTCTTGATCATTGTTTTTTATAGAGATCTTCAATATTATAACTAAGACCGTGGACGTTTTTTAAAGTATCCTTTTTATAATATTCGCCGACTATTAAAACTCTCCTTTGTTAAAATCAAACAATAAAATTACAGGCTAAGTAGTACTTAAGCTGAACCAATTACGTTTTGAATAATAGTTTCCTCGTTTTGAGACAATTATTTTACTATTACCTGCCGACCGTCTGTCGCTTCTTCATGTGTTTTTTTTGCCTGACTCTAAGATAAGATAAAATAGTATTTGTCGTCTTTTAAAATTTCATTTGGTTAAACTTTTTATTTTGAGTGTTTGTTAGATTTTGAGTTAATGTTGATTTTTAAATAAAATTTTAATGTTTGTAAGAAAAGCATTAACAAATTTATTATTTTACATATTAACTAGTAATAGTAGTAGACCTGAAAAAAAATAGCCTAATGCAGTATAGAAATTATGGGACTTTATGTTTTATCCATACTTAATATTATACATGCGAAAGTAGCTCTGTCTCGCTTTCCTGAGAAAACTACTGAACCGATTTGAATGAAATTTTGTATATGAATAGTCTAGAGCCTAAAAAAGGATATGTGCTACTTTTTATCCCGAAATTCCCGCGGAAAATTTGGGAATTAGATGTTTCAAGGAAAAATGTGCCCACAAGTAATTGAATAAAACAAATTAGTTTTCTCGAAACATCTTACAGGAAATTCTACAACAATCAACTGTAGAACGTTCACCTGTCTCGGAGACTTCATCGAGGGTGTCCAGTGGGTGGAGACGGTGTCTCAGAGCTGTGACGTCACAACTCCATCATCATCAGTCGCTGTCACCAGCGAAGTGGTCTTCAATGAGCTAAATGAAGAGACTGTTAGGAAAACTGATGTTCTTGTAAGTTTATTGCTTCTTTCAAAGATTTTGCTTTAGATCTAAAGGGATATCACCCTGAGCAATTCCCCATATCATCATTAGAATTATTAGATGGTTGAATCGTGTATTTTCTTCATGAGAATGGCCATACAACATTCAAAACAGAACATGACCTTTGTACGAGCACTGGAGATCTTTTAGAGTAAATCTTCTCTTTCTTTTAGTAAATCATTACTTTTAGCACTAGTTCCAATTTCAAAACCATTAGATGTTATTAAGTTTAGTGATAGCACTTTTAACACCAGTGCACTTATGCACCAGTTCAAATCATAATCAAAATTAACAAAATTTAATGCTGTTAAGTTTATAAGCCAGTAAACACGCCAATTAATCACCTAACCAGCACCTCATACCATTACAGACACGTCAAATTAACCGATTAGAAAGCACTGAGGACAGTTCTGAAGAAACAACCACAAACACTATCACTACTACTCTAGAAGACCAGATAGATGTAACCACAGAGAATCCATCTAGCAGTAGCGAAACTGACGAATCTAAGGAGAAACCAACTCCTACACCGAAACCAGTAGAAATAACTACGATTTCAGTATCAGTAGAAGAGTCAGTTCAGGTTTCTAATGAAGATGTTGATATACTTTGTATAAAGCCTAATTGTACTACGAAACCTCCACCGGTACTAACTACTACTACTACAAGAAGACCGCCCATAGTTGCACCAGAGAACGTCACGGTAATTGTGACGGTAAGTTTCTATGAACAAAATTGATGTTGAAAATGAGAGTTTTACAACGAAAGGTGGAGAAAAAAATTGTTGATTGTAATTTACCATTTATCTGTAGAAGGAAGAGTAGCACTAAAATAACAGTCATTTGGTTGGTAATCATAAATAATTTGCACTAAAATCATTAGATTTGCATGTTGTAATTATTTTTACTTTTTATTGTTGAATTTCTAAATACCCGCAGCCACAAACGGAAAAATTGTTTTTGATTATTGTCGTCTTGGCTCGGGATGCTTCGGGCTTATTCACTCGCTCTCATGCGTGGGTTTATTGTATAGCCACCATAACGCAAATATTCAATAACGCGGGATCTTCAATCTACTAAAAATTATACACAATAATTAGACGAAACAAAAAGTTTTTTGAGATTCAATATTATTTAATACAAAATATTGAAAACAAGCCCAAAGCCCAATAAAGTAATCTTATCGTATTTGAATCTCCAGCCGGAAGAGCAGCTGCAGACAGTGATGGACAGCTTGGAGCAGTTACTGCAGAACAGCTCCGCGCCCGTGCAGCTGCAGGACATCGACGGAGCCTTCGACGAGGTAAACTCTCTCTTTTTCTCTACTGGTTGCGGTTTCAGGTTAAGGGTCATCAGAAACGATTTTATTGGTGTCGAAAATTCTCGAATTCTGTTGAATTATTCTCGACACTTACAAAATTTACTTAACATGATGATCATTACCGCTCCGTAGCTCAGTTGGCAGTGATGTGGACTGAGAAGCGTGTGTACCTGGGTTGGTTTCCCGGCGGGACGAATATTATTATGATGAATATCGATGTTTGTTTCCGCTCTGCGTGTAATGTTCGTCTCTGTATATGTTTCGGGCACCCTAGATACAAGTTCTTCCAAGCTAGGGACTCTGAGTGTGATGCGATATTATTAATATTATTACAAATGATACTCGACTACTGCTGAACATAGGCCGTCCGCACAATTGTCAAATAAAAGGACAAACATTGTAGAGTGAGTTCCGTGATTGCAGTGTGGCTTCTCAAGTATTTCAGCAAAGGACGCTGCTATGCGTCCTAAGGTTCCTTTCCTTAGTCGCCTTTTACAACAGCCATGGGAGGACATACGTTGTACAGTTGGGTCTAGGACGGCGTAACCGATTTGTCTATAGTCTCGCTCGTGCGCCCTAGACTGTATTACCAAAGAACAAGATATATTTTTAATACAGGAAAACCGAAAGTGTTTCGCCGTCCTAGAACGCCACTGTCACTTTCGTATAAGTAACTAGAAAATTCTAGATATTCTAAATCCTGTCACGCTTACAACATTACAGTTCAGTACTTTCGAAGCCTGTCCAATGCAAACAAGCAAACAATTAAATCTTTCCTCTTTATTTACCAATTTTTTTTTATATTTCAGGTAGACCACCTCCTAGACTTGGACGACGAATTAGGCATCCCTAGTGAGCTCCTTCACCTTCTAGACCAGATTGGATCCAGGGTGGAATTGGAGGCCTACGAAGTAGCTGCTACGGTCAGGAACAATGTTGCTCTATTGATGGCTGATGCCGGGCCTGAAGCTCCCGTGAGGGGACTGAAGATCACTACGAGAGACGATGAGGTTTTTACTGAAGATGCTTTTGAGATTCTGAGTGGTGAGTTTGAGATTACATTTAAAGTGGAATTACTAAATGATGACGAAACGAAAGTGGTTGGAGCAGTGAGAATTAAAGCTCTGCCGGTAACCGGTAAAGTAATAGGGGGGTTAAGTTGTTCAATTTTATTGTGGTTGGATAGGTATCGGAGAAACTAATCAATACATCCCTTATTAAATCCAATCCATCCAATATGCATATATCTAAAACTATGCAACGGATTTTGATGCGGTTTTATAGATATAGGATAGAGTGATTTAAGAGGAAGGTTTATATGTATTTTTCATGCACAACATAGTAATAGGTACGGCGGTACAAAGTTCACCGCGTCTTTGTTTTATATATTGTTAGTAGATAGAAGAAGTAGATAGTAGATTCTACTATAAAAAGAAACTTATTTGGGATGACAAACATTTAAATATAAGCGTAGGCAGTAAACTCTATCTAAGAACTTAGAATCAAAGTTCTCATTCAAAAATTCCCTTCATATTCTAGACGAACCAAACTCGACCCAGCTAAACTCGAACACGAGTGAAGCAGTAGTTCATCTTCCGGAGTCAGTGGCAGATATCCAGCGGCGGATCAGTTTCGTGGTGTTCAGGACGGACCGCGCCTTCCGACCGGCACCTGGAGTCTCTGCCTACTCCGTCAACAGCCGCGTCATGAGTGTCAATGTGGAGAACCTTACTGACTTCAGGGATGGAGAGGTGGGTTTAGCTTGTACACTTAAGTATTCAAAATCCATACCTTCTTATAAATTTGAAATGCGAAAATCTGTCTGGCTCGCTATCACGCCAAAACTAATACCGATTTAAAAGAAAATCAGGACAAAGCATAATACTAGAACAATTTTTTTTTCACTTTTAGAACCGTTAGGCGTCCTAGGTCTCCCCCAGATCGACTACAAGGACAAACATTGTGAAGGGAGTTTGACGTAATCGCTACCTTTGGCAGGCGGGTTGGCGATCGCAGTATGGCTCTTCAAGTATTTCAACGAAAGACACCTTTTTCGACATCCACGCGAGGAGATTGGGTGGGGTTTTCTATGCCGCCACCACAAGGCGACTTTATATACCCTTGTTAAAATTACCTAATACGAGTATGCAAGATGATTATGTTGCCTTTGACCAGCCTAGGACAATCTAATTAGAAGAACACTGTTTAACTCTTTTATCTCTTTTCAGGTAATAGATCTTCACTTCCGTCCAATCACTGGAAACCCAGAAACCAACTTGACTAGAGCCTGCGCTTTCTGGCAATTCCTGGGTGACGGTTCGGGAGTCTGGTCACAGGAAGGCTGCACCTTCATCCCGGCTTCAGAAGCTGGTCAACTCGACACATGCCGATGCACGCATTTAACACACTTTGCTGAAGTCCTGGTTCCTATCGAATCTTTCTCAGCAGCAAACGAGACAGCTTTAGAAATAATATCTATTATTGGTTGTGTAATTTCGTTGATAGGCTTGTTGTTAATAGGTCTAACTGCAGCACTCTTCAGATCGTGGAGGAGAGATTTCAATAATAAAATCTGGATGCAGCTTTGCATTGCTATCTTCTTGCTCTGTTTGTGTTTCCTTATCATCGCCTTGGTTAATTTTGAGGAGTACAACGTACCTTGTTTGCTACTTGGGTTAGTTTTGCATTATTCTACTTTAGCGTCCTGCTGTTGGATGTTGGTGGCTGCTGTTCTATCCTATAGGCGGTTAGTTTTGGTATTCACAAGAGATGCTTCCCACAAGTTGCTAAGAGCTTGTGCGTTCGCTTGGGGCGCTCCCTTTGCTGTAATAGGAATCCTTCTCTCAGTCGACCCTCGATCTTACGCGGGCCGATTCGCAGAGGAAACGTTGACACACTCTTTCTGCTATCCTTCTGGCTTAGCCATCTGGCTGTCTGTGGTACTACCAGTTGCAGTCATAATTCTAGCGAACTGGACTCTATTTGCTCTGATAGTGCGTTCCGTGTTTGCTTCAAGAGGGATCCAGCGTCATGGCGATTCGAAGGAAGCATTGCGCTGCGTTACTGTCAGTTGCCTTCTAGTTTTCCTGTTCGGTCTCCCGTGGATCTTTGGTTTCTTCGCTTCCAACATTGTAGCCGCATACTTGTTCAACATTACAACTACTCTTCAAGGATTCGTTCTGTTTATCTTCTTTGTAGTTGGTAACAAGAAGACGAGAGATCTGTGGCTGAATAAGCTGAAGATCAAGCAGACTAGGAAGGTTCCGGTTACTTCTTCGACGTATAAGAGCACTGGTGGTCCGTGGAAGCCTGGGAGCGTCCGAGGGGTTTCTCTGGAAGCAAACATGTCTAAGCCCAAGTCCCTTAACTCTACGGATGATTCCAGATTCTCCTGACGAAGGGGGAGGTCCCATAAGGGTTGGTATTTAGGAAGCTACGACTCCTTCCGTTTTTAGCCCGTGTTCTTGCCAGCTACCCCACTTGGCTTGCTTCCGTTTATTTCTAGTCTTTTGTAGAGTTTAGGACATCTTTTTTGGACTGAATGTTTCTTAGTATTTTGACAAATTAGCTAACTGTTTGACTCCTATATTTATTCATATCTACTTATTTATTAGAATAATGTTTTTTTAGTAAGTTATGGTAAAGATTCTAAAAAGTTAAATATTTTAAGGATTTCCTTGTATTATTTCATTTTTTAAAAATAGGAAAGTGTCTAGTCCGTAGAAAAAAAAACTGTTTATGTACGTAAGTTGACTAACCTACTTACCCTATTATTGTTTTCTGTTAGACTTTCACCAAATCCTAAATAATCTAAGTATAATTACTTGGAAAAATAAAAAAGAGTTACCAAATAAATCATAGGGGCTATATTATTAAAGATAGTATGTTATAAAGTATTACATAGAGGTAAACTAAGTAAAAGTTTGATTAAATAAATGAAGTAAGTAAGTATATTGCGAATGATTCCAAAGGACTAATAATAGTAATATATTATTTTTTACTATTATCAGCTATTATAGATTTAAGAAGAACAAAATATTAAAATAATAAAAATTATGTATAAGTAATTGGTAAGCTTAAAGTACGAGCATTTACTACCTATAGTAATGTTGTCTAAATAAATATACTGTAGTTAACTTATAGATGTTTTATTCTTGATTCTGGTAAAATTTAAAATACAGTTTTTTTTAGATTATGCCTGTTGAAAATGCGCAAGCAAGTCTCAAAACATAATAAAGTTGTACTTGGGAAACACCTTTCTATGACTGAGTATTTCGAAATCGCGTATTCACTGCTAGGAAGAGGAAGAAAAGTTAAATTTACGTAATATAACCAAACTAGAAAATTAAAAAAAAAACCCGCCCATGTAATATTATTTACGCAATTTTGAATAGATAGGACATGGAAGATGGATTCAAACGGCTGAACAGATTTTCATGAAATTATTTTTTTATAAATTTTATTTAAGCTTTTACTGTATTGTATACTTGCCATTTTATTCATAAAGATACAGTAGATTTTAAGGAGCGTTACTGGAGGTCTACTTGGTCTCTGGTTTGTTGTATGGTAAATACGTGACATCCAGTCTAAATTGTCATACGTCAAAAAACTAAAGTGCAATTAAACTTTTTATGAATAACAGGGCTAGTGTTTACGCAAATAAATGACTAATTTATAATTACTACTTATGAAACATGGCTAAGAACAGAAAAAAAATATATGTGACACAACAAAAAACTAGACATAAATCGTTTCACGCGTTTGGGAGCTACGATGCCACAGGCAGACAGACAGACAGACACACACGTTAAACTTATAACACCCCTCTGTTTTTTCGTCGCGGATTAAAAATGAGCATTATTATAGTAGTTTTATTTTATTCCTATTGCAGCCGGACCGTTAATTAGCTTGAAATCAATGGAGAATCGAGATGAGCTTGGAGGCAAAAGGGTGTGAAGTATTATTAACTAGGCTAGGTTACTGCCACGTTGTTGCTCGTCACCTTGTGTTTTACTTATTTATAAAACACCTATATCCGTAAGTGCAACATTACGAAATCGAAAAGGATTTTCTGAATTAATTGTTGCGAGTTGCATACAATTTTAAAGTACAAAAAACGTACATTGTACTGTCAGACACCATTTTAGACATGCAGACATGCAGAAAAAAAATCATATAAGTTGATAAGTGCGTTACTCAGAATAAAGACAAGCATAGAAGGAGTCCTAAAATAAAAAGTCACATCATTGTGTTACGCTACTTACTCAAGTGCAACCATTGAATATGTTAAAAAGAGACCAATATACTTTCTCCACTGGGTCGTATGACTCTTCCGCACCTTGCCCGTACCTGGGTAAATCTCCTAAAATGGATTCTCCAACAGTTAATTTTAACTTTTTTTTAAACGCTTATATTTTGCGATTTATTTAATTGGTAGTGATAAAACATCAATAAAATAAACTTTTTCTTTATAAGGCACATACGGAAAGTCATTATTTACTGAGAAAAATATTTTTAAAGTTTGGGTATATGACGGTGATGACAACCTGAGGATGGTAATGATTATCTTATTACTGGTAATGATCGGTTGTTACTGGAAATGACGTTTTGACTACAAAAAAATCGATAAATAAATAGAAATCCAAGTTAAAGAAGATGTACTTAAGTATTTTTTTATATTGCTTTTAAACAGCCAGTTGAATAAAAAAAAAATCAGCATTAATGAGATTAAGTAACATAGTATAACTTTTTGCTATAAACAAATTGATATTCAACTAGCTGTTTAAAAGTTATAATATATATATGTTAAGGTAAATGTGAATAATCGGTAATTATGCATAATTACTGGGAATTATGCGTAATCACCAACGTACGCGTAAATGTGATAAATTATTCACATTGACCGGTAATTATGCATAATTTCCATGCAACAGAGGTAAATGTTGACAAAAGCTTTGAATAACCAAAATTAAAAATATAAAAAAACGTCCCGACCGAGTCAGATAACCTCATAAACTAAACTAGAACTAGAGCTGATCATTTTCAAAAGTTCATAGTTAGTTTACCATTAACTTTCAATATAATTGAAGTAACACGTTGAAAATTTTTAAATCGTTAGGACATCTAGAAGGTAGTTAGGTCCCCATCCACTCAGCCGTTTGAAGATGATCAGCCCTTAAATAGTGGATGAATGGATCTATCTTCCTTTCAGATGTCCAATTGATTTAAAAAATTTCAACCGTGTTACTTCAATGATATTGAAAGAATATGGTAAGGTAACCATGACCTGATCAGTCGTTTCAAGATGATCAGCTCTGAAATAGTGGATGAGGGGCTCAAACTACCTTCTATATGTCCTTCTTGTGTGCTTATTGAATAAAAATAAAACCATTTTACACTCTTATTAATATAATTAACGAATAATCAGTCAAAAATTAAAAGAACTAAAACAATGAAAATCAGTGAAACAATAACAATAAAATAAGTAGCTCAGCTGTATAAAAAAATTAAAACCTCCGACCCACTCAGACCCCTCTTCAACTAAACTAGAACTAGATCAACCCACTTAGACCCCTCTTCAACTAAACTAGAACGAGATCATTTTCAATAGATCATGGTTACCTTACCATATACTTTCAATATCATTGAAGTAACACGGTGCAAAATTTAAAATCGATAGGACTTATAGAATATAGTTAGATCCCCTCATCCACTATTAAAGAGTTGATCAACTTCAACGGCTGATGTGCGGTGGTAGCTAGGCGTACAATTTGTCGAATTTGTCATATCTATCTGTCACTTTTATCGTTCCTCTTGATACATTTTCCCGCATTTAAATGTCAAAAGCGATCGAAAGTGACAGAACGATTTGACAAATGGTCAGTCATGCTACGCAAGCAGGTCATGGTTACCTTACCATAATATTTCAATATCATTGAAGTAACACTTTAGCAAATTTAAAATCGATAGGTCATGGATGGTAGTTAGGTCCCCTCATCCACTCAGCCGTTTGAAGATGATCAGCTCTTAAATAGTGGATGAAGGGATCAAACTACCTTCCAGATCAGATCTAAAACCTCCAAAGTGATGAATATAAACGTAATTTATTACATTTACCAATGGGGACTGGGAATTATATATAGTTACCGGTAAATGTGATAAATTCAGAGTTTTTTATTACATTTACCGCAAGTGCCGGTAATTATGCATAATAACCGGGAATTATGCATAATTACCGCATTATTCACATTTACTGTAACATATATATTATAAAAAATATAGCTTACATCTTCTTTAACTTGGATGTCTATTTATTTATCGATTTAACAAAAAGTTATACTAGGCTACTTTATTTCATTGTTTTTGTTTTTTTTGTTAATAGCAAAAAGTTATACTATTGTTACTTTTTATCATTAATTTTTATGTTTTTTTTTTTTTGTTATTCCAACTGGCTGTTTAAAAGTTATAATAAAAATTAATACTTATATTAATATTTATGTTTTTTTTTTGTTAATAACATAGTATAAATAATAACATAGCATGATTAAAGTAACATATTAACATATAAATTAATGAAATAAAGTCATACCCTCTTATTCATAAAAAGTTAAAGAGCATTTTAGTTATTTGACGTATGTCAATTTAGACTGGAATTTAAAAATTTGTATTTAAAAAAACTACGAAAAATAGATAAAAACTATATAAAGTAAAGATTATTTAAAAAATTCTATAATATATTTTAAATATTAAAAATAAGTGAATAATTAATGTAAATAAAATAATAAAAATATAAGTATACAACACTTAATTATAATACAGTGTATTATGCGAAAAGTGACATGGTGGTGAAAAAAGTGAAAGCAAATGAAATTAAGTATCTTTAATCCAAAGCTTTTCTTTAAAGAAATAAACCTGTGATAATTTTAACGAAAATAAGTTATACTTTCCATATGTTAGTCATTGCCAGGAAGGGTATGTCATTACCAGGTTTTATGATTTACTGGTAATGATTCAACCGGTAATGACGTTTTGTCAAATTATAACCCAAAAGTATTTTATTTTAAAAAGAGGGCAGTCGAAAAAAAATAGGTCCGAAGATGCATCTATTGCAGATGTCCTAATTAAAACAGGAAATTTTTAAAGAATTCACTTACCTTTAAAATTTAATATCTGGGAATGACGCAAATTATGACAAATCGTTTTCTTATGTTTTCGGAGCAATTTTTTTTTTCATTACTCTTCTCTTATTTTCTTGCGCACTCACTGAGCGTCTAGAAGAATCCTAGAGGTAGGTGGGAGAAAAACTGTCTGGGCAAAAAGCTACCCAAATAAAAAAATAAAATCGGTTTGACGCACTTTCCTGGGGATGACGATAAAAACTTGACAATTTTTATTTTATTTTTATACCCTTAATTTGTAAATTCCCAGCATTTACAACATAACTTTCCAACTGTATTTACTTTCAAAAAAATTATATACATTTCGAAAACGCCTAACATATACTGTGTTTTTAGTAACTGATATATTTTTGACAAGTCATAAATTTTTCCTGCTACTGGAGATGACTTTTGCACCAAACATAAAATATTTTAACAAAAATTTAACAGCTTTTGGTATGTTTGACATAGACTACAGAAAAATTATTGCCTAATATAGTCTAATAAAAAATATCATAAAATTATGACAATCAGGGCAAAATGCAAAAACGTCTGGAGAATCAAATTTAGTAGATTTACCCACCTGGGTTCGACTTTTTATTTTTAATTTTCTAAAAAGCTAGTGATGGCAAAAATAACTTGTCCTAAATCAAGTTGTCTATACTTTTATACAAGACATGGTTCTTTATTATGGAACTTATCATAACTAATTCAGGAGTAATTGTATGGTATTATAATAACAAGAAAACACAGACAAAGATAAAAACGCTTTATTGCTATAAAAATGCAAATAAAAATACAAAATGTAACAAACCGTATAACATTTTTAACAGAAAAAGAATAAGGGCAATTGTGCCTTATCGATTAAAGCGATTTCTTCCAGGAAACCTACTGCACACAATAAGTTATTTTAATGAATAAAACGGGTGTCCTGATAAAAATATAATAATACTTAAGTACCTATTTCTAAAGATTTTCCGTTCATAAAAAACTCTGTCACATCAGATATTATTAGCACAGCTCTAAAATAATAAAAACTGAAAGATGTGTGCCTATAATAATATGTATATATAAAACAAGTAAAACAAATCTATTTTTGGAAATTTCATAATGTACGCTTCTTTCTTTACACACTCATTTTCAATAATCTTGCTCTGCACTCTGCACCTCAAATGTTTGTTTTTGCCTGGGTTGATCTTGATCATCACTTTGTTTGTATGTGAAAAAACCCTGCTTGTGGTTTTTTTTTGAGACCTAAAAATATAATATGTTTTAATTAAAACTTATAAAAGAGAGTAAGTATTATAAAACCTGGGTGTAAACAATTTATACATACGTAAGTGATATCCTGCAGCAACAATGGCGCTTTTGTTTTTATCACAAAGTAAAATTTTCATGGAATTTTATTTGTTTACAGTTTACAGCATTGGTTTACCCAAATTTACGGTTCATATATTCTGTAGCTTTTTTTATCAAAGTATTTTGTGAGGCCTGTAAGAAAGCAAGAAAAATGTTCTTAAATATTATATTCAAGACAATAATAATAATAATTTATTCAAATATATATTAATTAAAGCCTTCGTATTTTTTTTTAGAAAACAGGTATCTTAGAGAATATTAACTTAAACGATGACATCCCGCAACTTAAACTTGAAAATTTCATATACAATTATGAGGATCTGCAGAAAAAAAACATAGATAAACTTAAACCTGTTTTATCCAGAATGGGCAAATTGTATGTCACGATATTTTCTTTAAGGCCTATATCCAGCAGTAGACGTTTTTAGCTGAGATGATGGTATTTTCTGGTTGCATTTCTTTCTTAGATATGAAATATGAATTGTCCACTGAATGTCGCTGTCCTATTTCCTTTAACATTAAGTTGATAACGAATAACATTTAATTAATTTGATATAAAATAAGCAATTGAATGGGCAATATTTTATGATTACCACCAACCAACTTATTCAAATTGCAGCAGCAAAACTGTTGTTACAGTTTCAGGTTATAATCTTCACCATCTTAAATCTTCTTTGTTGATAAAACAGTATGTTGTGAATGTTTAAAATCTTGTCTCTTTATAGCATCCAGTCATTTTGTTTTTAGTATATAATTTACTTGAAAACTGAAAAAAATACAACAATTAGCATATTATTATGTCTGATTTTTATTTGTCCTTAAGTTAGAACGGATGATTTAGGTTCGATAACTTTTGTCTAAACATATTTTGGCACAACACTATCATAACCTTTACAGAAGGTGTTTTACCGTAATAATTCAATAAATTTAGGTACGAGTTCGACAAACAGCGTGTAAAATTGATGTTCTTGATAATTTATTTGTCAAAATAGTGCCCAGAAGTCTACAATGAAACAAAATTATTTACCGAATGGTAGGTGACCGAAACATCAAGATTTTGATTCCTTGACGCATTTGATTCACATCCCGTCACTACACAAGAGATTGTTATACATTAAGTTAAACATTCACAATCACAAAACCAATTTATCACACCTTTTTCATAAAAAATAATCATAAAACTTTTGGAGCTGCTACCGATGTTTACAATGTCATATTATACGTCAAAATAAAACAAACCATAAACAAACCACCAAATATGTACCAAATTATTGGTTTTTAATTTTGTACGGTACTAATAAACCAGTGTCATCAATAAACCACTTTGATACCACAAGAAGAAAACTTGCAAAGAATTCTTATATTTTATCTCTCTCTAACTAATAGTCTTTTTGCCGTTTAGTAAGGAGCGTAACAATATGAAAATAACTTTTTATTTTAGCCCGGTTTCTATGCTTGTCTTTATTCTGAGGTGCGTTATTTATAGGTAACCGTTGCCATAGCGACCCCCTCTTGTCGTCAACGCTTGAGCACCTCCATGGAAACCCCGTTTGTTTACGGCTAATGTCATTTAAGTACTGTCTCTGTCTTTTGCCTGATCAACAAAACCGTGCAAAATGTTCTGGGGAGTCAGCCCAGCCTTGGACCTTCAAGAGGAGTATCTAAAACAAGGAAACGACAACGCCCAGGAACTAAACTTCCTCGTCATCGGAGGCTGTGATGGAAGGCATATCTTGAAAACCATAGCCCAAGCATACAAGCATGAGAAGCGATACATGAACATTTATGTTGTCGACGGCTGCCCTGAACTAGTTGCCAGGCAAGTCATGCTGCTCTCACTTGCCTTAGAAAAGACCACCAGATGTGGGCTCTTAGAAAAGACCAGGAGATTTCTCGAAGTCTACGGAAACATCCTCCTACGCCCGTCGACATCAAGGTATCTCATAGCAAAGTCAAGACAACTGATAGGCATGATCACTAACCCTGAGTTCATGAACTGTCTTCTGCCCTGCATCTCTATTGAACAAATGAAGTACCGCGAAAGAGACTACATGGAGAATCTAATGAATTTCTGGACAACTGGTAACACTAATCAGTTCAACGCTTGCGAGCTGTGGGAGCATCGCATCAGGCACAGTTTAGGAGTGAGATACGATTCAAGAGCTGGTGTCTTCGATTGGGACTACCACATGAGGATGAAAGAGGTCGCTAGTCAGATCTGCTTCCCTGAGTACAAACATTTTAGGGAGCATGGAGTCGCCTTTACCTGGCTGGAGACTGAGGTCTGTCGCCCAAACGTGACTCTTGCGGCTGGAGTGTACAAATGCGGTGAACGGTACCTCCATCGAGGCTACTTAGGCGATATGGTGACGTCACCTTACATCGGGTACGGACTGAGTTGTGAAGACGAGGAAATGCTCAAATCCTCTCACGGCGTCAACTATAAACGAGCCACGGACGTTTCTGAGCGCAACGTTATGAGAATGCTGTATCAGACTGAAAACCGACAAGATTTTGACGCTTCTACCATAAATATTTCCGAACAAAACTTGGGAATGGTTGTACTAAGCGAGTTCGATGCTAAAATTTCAGAATGTGGTGATGCTTCACTTGTGCTGCGGGAGGATCGTAATACTTACATCGACGTTGATTGTGGGAAGGTCCACTTCTTATCTCTGTCAGCACTGGAGCAATACCCTCACAAGCCTCAATTTCAGGGTCTGTTCCATGGGGTGTTTGTTGGGCAGAATATGTTGCCCAGGATTAAACCAAGCTTGTGGGCAATGGCCCGTGATGATGCCCTTGTACTAATGGAGTCTCGGAAATACATGGTGGAGTTGAAGCGGGAGGATGTGAAGGCATACGGAGACCAGATCCAGCAAGCGGCCACTGCCACCCAGTGTGATCAGATATCTAAGGACCCTTTTGATCCGGAAAAGGATGACTTTGCAAAGTTTACTATAAGAAGGAAGCGTTCCAGTTTTGATTTAGGTGTATTTAATGAAGTTCTGCCTGTGACCGAGTAACATAACATTATTGTTGTTATTAGATAACCCAATTAAATAATATAAGTTTATTCGTGTCTTTTATTTATTGTGTTTAGTATTTATTATAAGCTTTTTTATAGCTACTCAATAATGTCTCTTTTCTTCAAAAAAATTCGATTCCATTTTTTTGGAAATTCTTCTCTTTAATTCGAACAATGGACTGTTAAAATTATGATATTTCTAAGTCAGACATTTGGTGAAATATTGCGGCTTTTGTATTGGATTTTGAGTTTCCTATTAAAATATTGATAAATAAAACAATTGATAAAATTTGTGTTTCATCTATTTTTTCATTAATAAGTAATATGTTACATTCATTTATTAAATCATACAGCAAACATATTTACAGGGACAAATTAAACGGAAAATCATTACGTTAACGTATTAACGTTTTTTTTCGTTTAAAATTCGTGTTTTTTATATATATTACATAATATCACTTAATATTAACGTTTCTAACTTAGTAAGTCGGTAGTGTCTATAACTTGCTTGCGGCTAGGAATAACTGTGCCTTACTAAAAAAAAACATATTTTTGAGGCAGTTGTGTAGTTCTTCTTAGCTGTGCTGTTATAAGTGGCCACTTTAGGCTATAATGAGATAATTTAGGTCTTTAAATAAAACTTAGGACAACACAACAGTAGAGGCTAACTAAAATCTTGTTAATTCCAATGATGTTAGTAGAAAAAACTCAAAAGCCATGTCCTCGACTGAAATGATTACGTATATTTAAAAGTTGTGCTACAGTTGTTCCCATCCGCAAAGAACACTACCGTGAGCAATGTCGGGGCCCGGCGCCGTCCGCAATTGACGATTTAGGCCTTTACATACAACCATACACACTTACATAGGGCCACGAGACACAAAACTCTTAAGAGCCAGTTTACCGCGATGCTAGCGCCATTCTCGCAAAAAAATTATATCTTCTAAACTAATACAAATATCAAAAATGTGGCAAAGTATGACACTAGATAATGTAGCCTAGTATTTTTTGAGCACAGTAAAGTAGTCCTAACTTAAAATAACAAAATTATACATAGATTGTTGCTAAAAGTAGCCACTTTTTGTAGCAACACCTTGTACCTTTTTTTGGTCTTTAAATTAAAAGCTAAACAACAGCTAGCACAAAACAAGCTAGTGTCATACTGTGCGACATTTTTGCTATTTGCCTTAGTTTGGAAGATATTTTTTTTTTTTGCGAATGGCGCTAGCATCGCGGTAAACTGGCTCTTAAATAAATTAAATACTTTAAACGAAAAAGTTTCGTATTTAACAAAATCGCAAACGAAACGCAAACGTGAAATTAACTTTTGCTTTGCTGCGTTAAGTAATTAATTTTAACTTGCACCGTTACATAAACTTTAGTGACGATGCAATAGTCAATACACATTATAATTGGCTTGAATTTCATATTTACCGACTTTTAGTTTCTGTAAAGTTGTAAGAAAACAAAAGTTTCTGTAAATAACATAATATACCAGTGTTTTTCCCCACGTTGGCTCATCGCAATGGCCTGGCGTTGAGATGAACCGTGGTTCGCTTCAGTCTTTGGTCGCAACACCAATCCACTGCTACGTCGGTCGTTTTAACGATAAAAAAAACCTTTTTAATAGCATTGATAGCACGCCAAAACTTGAGGTGCACAACGCAAATTTGCTGCAACTCGAATTTTGATCGTATCTAAGATAATTTGATGAGATTCTATAAGGCGTATGTATTTCAACTTTTTTTTAAATGCCATTCAATTATGAATATTGAACTTAATATTATGCTCGTGACCCCCTGCTTTCGTGCAATAAATTAACAATAAAGTTGCTTCTCTAAACGGTGGACATGATTTTGGCAGTGAACAGTGGCACTTGACGTCTTGCAATGTGGCATGGAGCTAGCATTTGATAAATCACCTTCCAATCAGCTAACGGCAGACGGAATATCTTTCGTTCATCTAGATTTTTACTCTCGATAAACGAAAGGGTTCCGTTTTGCGCGAACATATTAGCTACTAGAGGCTGCCCCGCGGTTTTTCCCGCGCAGATTTCTCATAAACACAAAAATCTCGTTTTTTCCCGTTCCCATGGGAATTTCGGGAAATCCTTTCTTAGTGCTCACCTACACTCCCTAAGGAACCTACATACACAATTTTAGCCCGCTACACCCAGTAGTTTGGGCTCTGCGTTGTCTGTCAGTCAGTCAGTCAGTAACGGAAGAGTTTTATATATTAGCTATATAGCTAATATATAAAACTCTTCGTTCTTCTTCGTTTCTAGGAGATATCTCCTGGAAACGTGGTAAGGTATTCGGAACAACCTAAGTAAGTATCTAATTCTCAATAAATTTTAGGTGGATTAATATATTATAAACAAACTCTATAGGTTGTTGTCGTAGAACTCTATGGGTAGGTACTTATAGTTTGTTGTTCGATACAAAATACACTACTCGATTGCGATTTGCGAATCACATAATATAGATGTTTTAGTCTGAAATACTGATATAGTTAAATCTGCGACGTTATAGCGTTAGCGTAACGCTCTCGTTATAGCAATACCGGAATCGACGCATTGCCTATCAGATCGTTATTTTATCAATAGGTGAATGTTGCCGAGATACGGTGGTGAATGATTTTTCAAATACCAGCTCTTACAAGTATAATCGACGTCACAAATTCATTAAAGCTTTCCAAAAGTAAGGTTTTAGCTGAATTTTTCTTGTTTTTAAGTATATACTTAAGGTAATATGTTAGTTAAAATTATTAAAAGCAACCTAATTAATCAAACGTTTTTTCACAATAATGAGGTAAGTACATTTATCAATTCAAAATGGTGGTCATTATATAGAGATTCTTCCAAGGCAATTTTCAGGGAAGAAATCGTCTTTTCTATAAAATTGCTTTGGAAGACTCTCAGATTAAACTGATCGTCTGGTACAATTGGTGTCCTGTCCTGTTTGTATGATAATTGATTAACTACATTACATTTTAAAACATCATTTGTGCTGTGCATGCCACTTCGAGAGCGCGTCGGGCCGGGCGGCGCGGCGGGGCGAGCGCGCGCGGGAGCGGGGGCTAATGTGGTGACCATAGCTTACGGTAAAAAATATTAAAAATTTAATAAAGATTAAAATCTTGGTGTTAAACTGTCGCTCGCTCGCTGTGCCGCGCCCGGCAACAATATTGCCGACACATCTACCCTGTACGAGTTAATAGTAAATCTAGTTAAGACTTCCTTAATTTTAACAATTTTATCTAGCCGACACACAGCGGAGGTAGGGCCGCAAACATCGTGATAGTAACCGATACGAACTAAATTTAATGCATTTATTTAGACATCGTTATTTTATTTACTAGTTACGTTTGTGGCCGAGCCACCTAGCCTAACGTTAATGCGAATGAAACAAATACTAAATTGTCACAATAAAATGAACGAAAAACGATAACACTTCTTTTTTTTTATTATACATCTTGTTTTGGTGTAAATTCGTTTGAAAGTACAATAATTAATCATAATAAGTATTATATATATTCTGATAAAATTGAAATATAACGCTTAATATCAATACATGTTTTTATTTAGAATATGGTTGTATTTTATAGATAAACTACTCTTTAGAAAGAATTGGTGCACGGTGAATCGAGATCTCTGGGAAACAGATAGTGTGTCAAGGTGATACTGATAAAATGACATAGAGTGTCCGTATAAAAATGTTTTTAAGCATTTGCGGGAATTCGGGGCCCGGGACGGTGCGGACTCACACTCACACACGCTCTCTCAACGAAAACCGACAGTCGAGCTCCTTAATTTAAATACAAATAAAAATAAAAAACACTGAATCTATATAATGTAAATTACATTAAAGCTTCCTTCGCTTATGTTAGTTTTGCTCAATTTGTTAATCGCCTATCTAATTTAAGCTACCAGATTTGAGCTTTGAAGTGAAACAAATTTGAGCTCGACATAAGACCTCGGCACCGTACAACTCTTACGTTAGCTACTTAATCGTACGATAAGTCTTACTTAGCCTAAAGTCATACATAGACGCCGACGGTGCGTCGCCACCGCGCGAGCCGGGGCTCCTCGTAAAGCGTATCGATTAGATTGGAAAAACTTATTCCGAAAGTATTAATGAAACATTCCAACGTAACAATGTCGCGGCGGCGGCGCAACGGGCAACACGTTTGTAACTTACACCAACGGTTAATGCTATTTTCCCAATACTAATTATGAATTCAGTCGCAATCGCTTATGTGAAGTGCGCACACTTCAACAATTCAATAGTATTTACAATTTACTGATTCGCTAACAATTTTTCTATGTGTCGACGAGCGGCTCGCACCGGATACAAAAGATTAGGCACCGGGCCGGGCGCCCGGGCCACTATCAAACACTATTCCTTTAATAATTCAACTACAGTGAAAGATTTATTTGTGTTCCATACTAACAATTAACTATATCTGTTAAAGTGATTACCCTAACAGTGCAAACAGCTCGATACATCGATTACCGTGACTAAGTGCGTGCGTCTGCGGCCGCTGGGCGAGACGGTGACGGTGAGGTCGGCTAGTCAGCTCTATACAACTATCGTACATACGTTATAATAATATGATACAAATAAAATACGGCCGTTGTTGAATTAATCTAAATGGTGGACCGTGCCGCGTGGGGTGATCTTAGGCTGAAATTCACAGTCAGTGTTCGGAGTCTCCTCGCTCGAATTTGATCTCAGACAAATCCTGATTATCCTGGTTTACCGTCTGGAAATCGGAACTCGACTGTGGATATCAATTTGGAGCGGAGAACGATTTAAAATTACATTTCGACACTTTGGAGTGTTACTCCGAACTCCAACTGTGAACGTCATCGCTAGAGTTCGGTGGCGCGGCATCGGCACGGAGGCGTCAGTGCTTGTACTCGGGGAAGCGGCCCTCTGGCGCGCTCGACGAGGACGCGGCCGTGTCGTCCGAGTCGGGCGCGCAGGCTGGCACCGCCGGGCGCCGCGCGGTCGCCGATCCAGCTGGCAACACCGGGCGCCGCGCGACGGTCGCGCCCGAGCTCGAGCTGCCGGGGGGCGACGGGCAGTAGTCTCTCGCGACACCCACCGGCACCGCGTCTTCACTCGCCCACCGGGCTAACTGTCGTTGAGCTTGAATAAATTCATCACTAGAAAATGATAGAGAAGAGGAACGGAGTAGGGCCGCGGTGCCGGTCTCGCTGCGAGCGCCGAGGTCCGAGCTCTTGTCATAGCTTATTTCTTCGCTTATTGTGTACAAACGATTAAGTTTCTTTGTTTTCAGTTGGTATCACAACAAGTTGCAGCGACAAACGCGCTTTATTATAATATCTCGTCAAATTGATTCTGCCAAATGATCAACGAGGAAATAAAAATTTGGACGGCAAAGGTTCCATTGTATTCTTATTTTGGCAGCTTTAGGTTCTTTTAAGTGCAAGAATAATAAATATTTTATGCGCTTTAGTATTTATTAAAATTTTAAAATCCAGACCTTAGTGCTCGCGTTGGAGTATTGGCGTTGTGTTCAATTGTGACTGTGAGTGTAATGTGGCTGCAATCAAATTATTAGCACACTTGTATCATTTTAATAGATATTTTATAAAAGGAACCACCAAACATGCAAAAAAAAAAAGCATGGCGTTCGATTTATAAAAATCAATTTGTTGTGTTGATTTAGACTTTCGCCTAAATGCATGGTCACACCACACTACATAATAAGTGGCTCAACAAGCTTTTTTCTTTGTCAACAGTAAAGTTATTGTTATATTTGTAATTTCGTAAAGGGTCGTATATTTTACGAACCTAAGTGCCTGTTCAGAGTGTGCGATTTACGCGTTTTTAGCTTTAGGAAACGCGCGAGAGCAATTGGACGGATCTACAGTAGTTAGTTCCTACAGTACCGTAAAACGCGCTTTCTGGACAGGCTCTTAGGAAAGTAGCGCCAATCAAAAATAAAATTCTATAAAACAAACTTTAAACAAACCTAGTTAAGGGGAAACCTTCAATAAAATAAAACTGTATCTAGCTCTAAAATAACAAAAACGAGACCTACCTCTCACTATCAGGGGCGTCCCTAAGCCGGTCCGCGTCAGCCGTCTCATATAGAGCGTCATCGTCGGGTGGCGGCCTCACGTGGGTGCCGTGGGGGGGGTGCGGGCCCCCTGGAGCGGGAGCCACGCCCCCGGGGTACAGGGGCACGTGGTGGCGGCCCGAGGAGCGAAAACTCCGGGGGTACGCGAAGCGGGGATCCTCTTCGCTCATTCGGGGTCGATGTCGACTGTTGTTTAAAAAAAAAAAAGAAGTTAGAAATAAATTCGCATAGTGAAGTTTGCAGGAGCACTGGATGAGGGTCGCTCAAGACCGGTCGGTATGGCGGCGGGGGAGGCCTATCTAAAGTAAAGTAAAAGACGTCCGCTGCTGGTACAGTGGCGGACATGGACGGCGTAACACCTTGTCTATGGTCTTGTGCGCTCTAGACTGTAAAACCAGAAAACAAAAGCTATTTTGCAATACAGAAAAATCGGAAGTTTTACGCCTTCCGTATCCGCCACGGTAGCAGCAGTGGACGTCTTTTGGCTGAGATCAAAGTTTTCATTATAACAACAGCAAAACGTCCACTTGTGGGTCTCCGCTACTGATTGCCACAAGGGCATTACACTAAGTTTTGCCGTAATCACTCCGCTTCACGGGCAGGTTGGCGATCGCAGTATGGCTCTTTAAGTATATGAACGAAGGACGCTGCTGGCCGTCTTTTCAGGTGTTCCTTTAGTCGCTTTTTATGACACCTATGGGAGGAGATGGGGTTGTCATATTCAGTACCACCACCACTCAATTTATTCATTAATAATAATAATTATAATTAACATATCCGAGCCACAGAAGAAGTTCTACTCACGGATCATCAATCCTATAATGCCGCTGTTCAGTCTCGGGCTCCGACATCCTGATGTCTTCAGAGCCCGAGGGGCTCATGTGCCGGCTCGAGTGGTGCTCGAGCTGACGGATCAGGTCCTCGAGGTTCCTGATCCTTATTGGGCCGCATGAGGGCTGGTCATCCTCTTCTTCTTCACCGGCCCTGGGTTTATTAATTTGTTGAATACTAGCTGACCTGGAGAACATTGTACGGCCTTATAGTAGATGCTATTTTAAAGTGATGTATTAGCTATCATACTGTGAAGTTCTTGCATAAAAGTGTATCGTAGATACAAACATTGTTAAAATATTTCGCCTTTTTTTTGTAGCTGACTTTTCGAAAGTCGTACTTAACTCTAAATCTTGCTCTGCGAGTTGGATATATCTAATCGAACGCTTCTTGCAAAGGGCCGATCTCCATATTTGGGTAAATGCTCGAGCAGTCCGTGTATGGTGGGCCTTCATCGACACATGCCAATAATTTAAAGAGGGGCACTGAATTAGAAAGCTCACTCAAAGACTTAAGGGTAAGCTGACTCATTCTTGGCTTCCACTAAATAATGCCAAAGATAGGAAGCAGTAGTAATACCTCTGCCTCCTAAGTTCGGCTTCGTGTATCTTCTCAGCACTGGGCGCTCGCTCGCGCTTGTACTCGTACTCCTGCAGCGCGCGCAGGTCGCCGGAGCCGGACGCCGAGCCGGCGCTCGCGCGCTGCGCCGCCGCCGTCTTGAGCGCCTCTATTATACCCTCGTGGTAGCCGTTTAGATCCTGAAATTTATAGTTTTAAAAAGGTCAATAGCTGTATACTAGCATAGCACCAATCGCGTTTAAACAAAAATTTTATTTTTAAGGTTTTATTGGGTCACCCTATTTCTTACTTATTTCATTAGGAACAGGCATTGCGCACAGGCGTTTTTGTAGAACTAAGTTAGATAAAATTGACTTAGACGATCTTCTGGTTTATTGTCAAAACTCTAAGCACCAATTACAAGATTTCTTAGGTGTTTAACTAAAAATCTGTATAACAGGTGGCGGTTTAAAGGTAATCGGCAAGATAATTTAAATATTTGCTCAAAAGATGTATATTTTTTTGCGAACGGCATAGTGTCGGTATAAGGCACTAAAAATACTTCTGAAACAGGCGGGCCCCCTATTTTAACGCGTGGTTTTCTCAGCTAAGTTTTATCAAGTATTTCATAAATTATGGCTGCACAGGTTGTGTTTTAAATTATCAAGACTACAAAATTCAAGAAACTAACCTTAAACTTATACTCCATATCAGCCACAGCCCCGGACGGCTCCTGCCCATCCGACTGCGACCCCGCCTCCAGGTGCTCCAACTGGGAATCGTCCCACTTGTCCTTCCCGTCGATCACGCCGTAGCCATGCTTCTTGAGGATCCCCTTCTCAGGAAGCTTGGAGATGGGCCCACCTGCAACGTCTATGAACGCTATGTCTTCCTCTCCTGGAATTTTATGTAAGGTCTTTTTGTAAAGAAAAAGTTTCAATCTGATTTCGACCGATACGACGTCTTAGGCAAACAAAGTATGCTTAATAAGGACGCTGCCTAGATTGGTTGAAAATTCTCGTCATCAAAACTAATGAATATCACTCAAATGAAGGCCACTGCTCGACAGACGCACCCGCAGGACGGACATTGTAGGGGGGTATACTGGTTTTGGTATGTTAGTGCTCTGATATTTCTAAGCCATGTAATTTTTGAGCTCGCAAAAAATTACTTATTGATATTTACCTGAGTGTGTTGGGTCATCTTCGCTGCCCGAATGAACCCGCTTCATTTGTTTGTGGTCTCTGAAAAAAAAATATCTTTGAGTTTATAATCATAAAACTTATCTATGAACTTGTTCAGCAATACATACATAGGAACGAATATTTGACAGTAGAAATGAAAAGCTACTGCTTTTCTGCAGACCACGTGTCACCACACCATACTTTGAAACTTTTTTGAGTGTTTCTTTTAAAAATTCAGCCTTAGATGTATCACTCGATACGGAGAGATTAATGTATAATTCATAGTAATTTATATAAACTACAGTTTGCAGGGATAAGTTGTCTCTCTTAATCTTACCAACCTAATGAACTGTAAACATTTCAGAAGAAACCAAACCTACAAGGTGTTGTATTAAGTAAAAGTGTTAACTCACGGGAATCTACTAGAGCTGCCAATTGAAGAGTGGTTGCCGTGCCTAAAAATAACGCGCTGTGAGTCGCCGCGACTGAAATAATAAAGTCAAGATTATTTAAACGTCCAAATAAAAGAAGTTTCGCTATAAATATGAACTATCGTAAAGGCAAACGAGCTCGTGAATCGATTAACTTGTAAGGCTATTTTATAGGTAAGCTTCTAATAAAAACTAAATTATAAAAAGTCACCTTTGTGAATCTAGATCAACAAAAAATGAGAATAATAATAATTTGAATACCAAAGTTACTTACTATCCTAAGAATGCTAACCAACCTGCTGCTTTAGGTATTAAAGTAGGAGTAAAAATCAAAAAGGAAAATAGAGAAAAAAAAAGCGTGTCAAAACGCCTAATGTATGCTAGTGTGTGTGAGCACGCAACAAACTCAGCAACTCCACTGTCTCGTGGCTGGCACTAAGCTTGGTTCAGAAAGCGGTTAATGTGAGCGAACACAGTGCCGTGAACGATTTACCTCAACAGATTTCTGTACAGTCGACAACACCAGATCCGTTAGAAAAGAAACATTTATATTTTGAAATTCGAAAACAGTTTAAATCAAGAAGTGTTAAAGAGCATCAGTCAAGTCAAGAGTGTTATTATTACGGCCCACCCACACACGGACTGCTCGAGTAGTCGAACTGCTTCGGACAGTCGGCAGCTCGTAGTTCACAATGCAGTTGTCGACTTCAAGCAGTCCGAGTATGGCGGTTCTTCATATTAAACCCGACTCGGTATAAAAACGTACCTAAAAGTATTGTTGAAGGACTGCATCTTCCCGCCGTCCATCGATATATCCTCCTGGGAGTTGTTGGACGTAGTGGATCCCGCAGCGAAGCTCTTTGCCATAGGTTTCTTCACATACGGCGGGTCGTACTTCGGGACAGTACTCTTTCTCCTATCGCAAGCATGACGCGGGAACGCCCACTCAGATGAATCGATTAAGTTTACAAAAAAGGTTTGAGGATAAGAGTCGAGAACACCTTCATTTGCCAGATTATATTTAGGAGGTACCAGTACCGTAGATGGAAGTTTTATATAATTTACTGATCAAGGCACAGTTGACGATGAAGGAGATAAAACAACTCGACCTTGGCTGCGCTGAGCCTAATCGTATTAGATTAGACGAACCATCCTCAATCGTACCAAGAATGGTAAAGAATCATATTATTCACTTGTACAATGTACAATTTAAAGACTGGTGCTTTTGGATATTGATATCACGCAATATTTTGGAATTTTGACAAGGACCATTCGATTTTTCGTTTCATTCCTGATGGGAATTCTTGATGTATGTGACAAATTGAGAATAGAAATAGTAAGATCTTAGCATTAATGACTTAGAGCGGAGAATCTTTCCAGTAACATGATTGTGTTAGTGTTACTCGACATGGTGACTGATTGAGTGGTTGATGAATAGAAGAGATTAATTACCGGAAAGATTCTTACATTATCTTATTAATAACATTAGGCGTTTCTAACTAGAAGAGAGCTGCTTGAAAGAAGAATCCGTGCATCGCACATTCGCTTCTCGTGCAATAGTTGATAGAGATCGTGATAGTGTGATGGTGACGTGATGATCGGCAATCTATATCTTCTTCAACATGTTATTAGAAATTCTTTCTTTTAAACGCTTTCTTTCGTTTACATACCTCGCTTGCCATTATGGTTACCAACATCCCAACATTCAAGACCATACTGCAGTATCATTCTGCAAGTTTTGTAGAGTTAGTCATGAGTTTATAAGATAATAAAGAAATTGAATAATGAGGTGTTTAATATTTGATTCTATAATGATAATGAGTTTGCCGAAGATATAGACGCGAACGGTTCGCGGCGCCACAACCAAGAAAAGAAACGAAAACGAGTCACAGTTCACATAAAGCCAATGCACACATCCAAGAGCCCAGAATCTTAAGGGTTTGATTTGAGAAGGTGTCGCTCGAGTACAACGAGGAAAGCCTTCGGTGCGGCTACGAGGCCGCGTGAGCATGCAGCGCGGCGGCCACAGGCGCCGGCCTCGCGGGGACCGCTGCCAGGGCAGAGCGGGTTGGCGGCCCGGGCCACCACGCAGACACAGAATCACAGATCAAATGCAGTAGCGACGCGGGGCCGCGACTGCGGCGGCGGCGCACGACTCGCCGCGCCCGCGCCACTCTAGTTCTACGACCAAAACTCAAATGATAAACAAATAAATTCAACCAAAAAATAAAACAACCAATCATCGACGTCAATAAATACCAACAGAAACAACAACGCTAACGTCTAAAATAAACATACAATAAATACGAAGGTGACGATTTAAATTTTCTCATAATAATAAGACTACCTTTGGTCTGTTTTCTGCTCACTAACCTTAGGCACAGGGAGAAGTTTTTGTGTACTACGACTGACCTGTAGCAGAGAGCGCTCAGGGCAAAAACAATGAATACCCCCCCTACCACAGACATGAGCACCGCCACGAGGAACACCGTGTTCGAGCCGTGGTAGTTCTCTGCGCCCAAAGAAAAAGGTGTAAGTGCAGGTGACGGTGGCGTGCACGCGGCCCGCAGCCCGAGGAGCGAGGGGGAACGGGACGCGCGCGCGGCCGCCGGGGCGGCGAGCGGCACACAAACACACGAGACACGATATACGATACGGCAGGCACGAGCACAGCAACAACAACCAGTTACCGAGCGTTACCTGAAGCAGTACGCCATCCAGGCGAACCCCACGAACACGGACAGCATGACCGCGAGCAATAAGATGACCATGTTCACCGTGCTCATCTTATTCCCCACGTGCTCACCTGCAAGAGAGGGGTCCCGCGAGTTAGCCGCCGCCGGCCGCGCCGTCAGCCGCCGAGCAATGCTCCGCGCGGCCTCAAGCCTCTCCGGCCAGGCCGCAGCTAGAGGAGCTTAGAGCATTGCACGGACTAACATACTCATAGCCAATCACATAAACATAAAAAATCAATTTTTGTAAGAAGATCATGTAATTTGTAAAGTGTCACATTGTAAAGTACAAAATGAACCTGAAATCAGGGAATACATTGAATTAGTTTGAGAACATTATTTTGATTTATATTTCATGAATGATGATTCCGCTACTGGTGTTGACTCACCATACGGTGTTTCCTTCTTGGTCATGTTGTAGGCGGCTTTAGTGGCGTTATCTGGCGTGTAGGGGGTGGGCGAGGGGGGCAATGCGTCGGGCTGCGTGCAGTCCGGCCCCGTCCAGCCGCGGTTGCACACACACTTGTTTATATTTGAGCAAGTCTGGAAAGTTGAAAAACAGTGAGTTATTACTTTTCTGTTCGTGTTGGAAAAAAGAAAAACACTTTTTAGTTTTACATGAATGTTGGATTTTATGGATAGGAGTTCAATATGGAGCTATGAGCATAAAGTTAAATAAAATAGGTAACGATTAGATAAGTGTTCATGGTGTAGTATACACAATCCCTTTAATGTATAAGCAAGATAGCTTTATGAATTCTGATTTCAACCTGTGTGCTTATGAACGTCAGCGTCATCGCTGTT
Source organism: Euspilapteryx auroguttella (assembly GCA_951802225.1). Lineage (NCBI taxonomy): Eukaryota > Metazoa > Arthropoda > Insecta > Lepidoptera > Gracillariidae > Euspilapteryx > Euspilapteryx auroguttella. The sequence goes on along the minus strand of OX637644.1, from coordinate 15,127,307 downwards.
ACAAAATTCAATTTCACGTATGAATTTTTATCATTCTCATGAAAATAGTACAAAACTTCCGAATGTCGCATCTGAGCACGCTCTAAGGCCCAAGTTTCAAATATAAAGTATTCATGTCGAGCATCCCAAGGAAACTTATGTGAATTTAACTCAGAGCAACGCTAGAAAACTGCAAGATATGTGAGCATTGGCAGTTTTGAAGGAAATCATAAAATATAAAACCAATTTTTATGAATGAAAAATATTTATCGATAACTGTCACAGCTCTAGTTTTATTGCGAGTTGGAGCAACAAATCAAACAATATCAATTTTGTATTGAATGAAAATATATTTCGTGAACAGCACAATTCAAATTTATTTTTATAAAAATCATGAAAGATCTACAGTGACGGTCTAGGACCGCGTAACACTTCCATTTTTTCTATATTGCAAAATAGCTTTTGTTCTTTGGAAATACAATCTAGGGCGCACGAGACCGATATGTCACGCCGTCCTAGACCGCCACTGTACATAGTAAATAATAAATAATGCTGATTTGTTGATAATATCATCATAAAAAGTACAGTAACGGACTAGGAGGCCGTAACAGATTTGTCTATGGTTTCGTCAGACCTAGACTGTATTACCAAAGAACAAGAGCTATTTTGCAATACAGAAAAACCGGAAGTGTTACGCCGATCGTGTCCGCCACTGTACGCCACGCCATCATAACTTATATTCTATTAACTCCCAAGTTTAAGAGACAACTCTTGATCACATTACAAGCGTTGACTGTAAGCTGCTGACTGATTGATGATGAGTGAAACCAACACTTCAAAACAATTTAGTGACAAACACACTGCCAGCAAGATAATAGCAATTTGACTAGTTTGGAATTCAGTCCGAGCAAGTGTGACCCATTAATATCAACTTGTCGCAGATAACGAGCGGGGCACTTCAAACAATTTCACATTTGTAACGTAGTGTCGTGCCCCCCCGGGATTCCTGCCTGAGTCCGCCGCTGTTCAACAAGGATGTTTCACAAGGGTTTTGAGGTCGTGGATATTATTTTGTGGAATTTAGTACTAGCACTTTGTGTGCGATTTAGGGCCACGATTTTAAACTAACATTTCTTTAAACTAAAACAAAATATTCCTGACACTTTTTTCCACTGTAATTTGAGGATCCCAATTTTTTTTTCTTATAAGTACACCATTTTCAAAATTAAGCTGATTCCGGTGGACTCTTTGCAGCTACATACATAACTTTGTGAGAAGAGAAAATAAAAGATATTAAAAAAAAAAAAAAAAAATTGTCCTAGATTTTGGAACCCTGGAACTATGGTTTTATAGGAGTTTGTTATTTGCATCTGATCGGTTAAAATGTGCTGTTTACTAAATTTTGTACGTTATTAAGCCGTAACATTAAGCGTCCAGGCAGGGCTGGGTTGAAAATCCCATGTTTCACATGCAACACGGGCTCGACCGGACAAAATCGAATCTGTCCGGGCATCGAACCCGAAGTAACTCAATTACAGTGCGCTCTGCACCGACCGTGCTAGCGGATTGGAGGCGAGGTGTTTCGCAAAACACAGAGCTACTGCCTATCTACATAATATTATACTGTACGTTGAACAACTCATGAAAAACTATGCAATAAAGTAACTAAACTAAACTAATAAGTAGTGAGGCCACCGTTTTTTGCCACTTTGTGCTCGACTTAGGAAGTTTTCCTGAATATCTCATTATTTTTTTATTTTTTTAACGACTTTGGTTATGCTTTCTTGCTGAGCTATATAATTAGTGCGAAACTAGCGCCATTTAAAAAATATGCGCCTTTGATTTCCTAGATAATCTTGCTTAGAATTTTTAAGGCTCTTTTGTGTATCTTTTAGTTTCAAAATCAAAGAAAAAAACCGTTACGAAACTAAAGTGGCCACTTTAGGCTACCAACGGTTTTTTACCCATCAGAAAGGAAGAAAGTTTATATGCGTTCGGCGAAAGATGTTGAGATTGTTTCTAGATTTTTCTCTCTCCCGATCCATCTCTGTAGAGTTCCATTCCATATTTAGTTTTGTACATTAATAAAAGCATCGGTCAAGCTTATCGCGGCGCCCAGCCTCCAGGCAACCCAAACATCGTTCTTCACTAAAATATTACTCGATGTATCATACCTGTCCTCTTCCTAGCTTAATTAAGATAAACCTTTGAACGTTGCTGCTTAAATTATTCTCTCTATTATTTTATATAGCCGCCATTTTGGCATTTAAAAGCACATCTCAAAATAAATCTTGTCTTCTGCTTTTGCCTTTTGTAAAGTCGGTAAAAATTTGGCACAAAAATCTTGAAAATTATGGAGACTTAGTAAATGGAGTTAGTAATTTTTTTTTTCTACTACCACAGAACCAGGAAGATGATCTCTTAGATACGATAGTTCTGCCTAGTATCAATCTCTGATCAATAGTAAGCCAGCCAGTGAGTCAATAAACAAACAATTCAGCTTATAAACTCCTCGAACTAGTATCTAACGAATACATTAGTGGTAAACTACCCGGAGAGCGAAACTTTCCTCATACGCTGCAATTTGAATCAGCCACGGTAACCGGTTCGATTACCGCAGCGTCTGAATTAATCCTTAAACTGGTGCTAATTTCTTGGGAGTTACGGTAGGGTTATGAGTTGAAACTTTCATAATTTCGCGTTAGAGTGCGAACTAGAAATATATAATAAGTCTATAGTTTAAACTTTGCCAGTGTTTCAAGTGTTTGGCCAAGATAAGTAAGTAAGAAAGGTGGGGGTTTCAATCGGACTAGCAAATATAAGGGATCAGTCCGGATAAAAAAAAAAATAATAATTGGTCGGGGATCATATTTAGGGATCGGTCCGGAATAACTCTGATTTTCTTATAGTTGAAATGGCGAACCTGTTTGAACAGTTCGTTAGGGATAATAGGATTCTAATGAAGAAACATTATTTCAAACCAGCCCACTAGTTTTGGAGCCTAGTCGATTAAATTAAAAACAATCAAATTATTTCATCAATTATTTTTCATTAATTTTATCAATTACCTCTTTATAAATTACTAGTCGACCCGACGAACTTCCTACCGCCTAACCTATTACTATGTTGTTTTCCTGTCAATTATTCGAATTTTTCTGAGCGTAAAACCCATCCTTGGACTTCAACAAACATAAAAAAAGGATTGGTAAAATTGGTTCAGGTGTTGTTGAGTTATGCGCTTATCAACACATTTTGCGATTGATTTTTATATAAGAGATGATAATAGTGTAAAAAACAAATTCACAACTGCTGGTTCTCCAAATCCAAAATCATGATCCAACTTTTTTAATCCAGTAGAAGCCACCTGAATCCATTTTGGATCCAGCCGACTGCATCTACACCGTTTGGTGGGACGGCAGCGGCGACGGAGCGCCCCCGTGCATGTGATTACAACTTTCTAACTGCGACCAAACTGTGGAGACGAGCTATTGCTGGGCACGTATTCGCAATTATAATGGAGAGGAGTATATTTTGATTGATTCTGATTTCAATAATTGAATCAATCAATCAATCAATACATAGTATAAAACAAAGTCGCTTCCCGCGTTTGCCCCTACGCATGCGTATATCTTTGAAACTATGCAACGGATTTTGATGCAGTTTTTTTTAAAACGATAGAGTAAATCAAGATGAAGGTTAATATGTATAATACATCAACATCAGTAATAGGTAAGGCGGTACGAAGTTCGCCGGGTCGACTAATAATACATAAATTGTATTTATTACCTTGTTCCACAAGGTAATATCTTATTAGGTTAAAATATACTTGTTTTTCAGAAATTTTACCACCTTCCTCGAAATGATAATATGATGGCTATCAATGTTTGCTTCCTTCCATAACATTACAGCTAGTTTGTTTTAAAATTGTTCGTCTATTTTTCTTTCGCTTTTCAGATTTAATTTACCTGTAATTAATACGATTCCAAGTAAATTTCTACTAGACTAATTCGCAATACCAGCTCAGCACCTATCCCATAGAGCCTTTTACTTTGACGCAAAACCAGATTCCGAACGCGCTCTCATGCATACAGATTCAAACAAAGGGCGAACTTTTTTGTATGCCATCCGCGTACTTTTCTATGATTAATTCTGCAAAAAGCGTCCCGTCTGCGGTCGCCCTAACGAGTGGCCCAGTAATTAGCGTTCTGCCGACGAATCAGTTAAACCAGTGGTTCTCAAAGAGGTCCAGATGGATCCCAGGACCCCAGGGGTCCATAGAAGACTCGACGGGGTCTTTAGTTCCTTTTAGTTTTCTTTTATCCCTAACTAGTCGACCTGGAAAACTTCAAACCGCCTAACCTACTACAATGTTGTGTATTGTGCATAATAATATATTATATGTATAAAACTTTCTCTTCTCTCTACCTCGCCTCTATCAGTATAGGATACTTTACGAAATAAGGTATCAATATTAATTAGATTAGTCTAATTGACTTTCAATAAGCGATATCTTGTATCCTGTATTGAATAAATAATTTTTTTTACTCTTAAACCACTCTATCTTCAAAAAAACGCATCAAAATCGGTTTCAAACTTTAAAAGATTTAAGCATACATAGGGACAGACGCGGAAAGCGACTTTGTTTTATACTATGTTTTGAGTAAATGTCACTCAAATACAATTTGAACAGTAAAGTGACAATAGGAAACCGTATCACTAAAAGCGATTTCTTATAGGCCACCTGAACCCTATATTGATGACTTTTTAATGTCCCTAATCAATACATATAGTATTTGAGTGCAATAAAGTATTAATTAATTCATTACAAGTTTAAAGAATATGGTAGAACTAGAGGCTGCCTCGCGGTTTCACTCGCGCAGATTTCTCATAACACAAAAATTCCCGTTCCCATGGGAATTTCGGGAAATCCTTTCTTAGTGCTTACCTACATTCCCTAAAGAACCTACATGCAACATTTCAGCCCGCTACTCCCCGTAGGTTTGGCTCTGTGTTGTCTGTCAGTCAGTCAGTCAGTAACGGAAGAAGTTTTCGTAGGGTAGAAATGACTAAACAGCTAAATTTTAAAATGGGTTTACGAGAAAACGGTTTGGGAACCACTGAGTTAAACGGACACGATTAATGTTTTTGTCCTATAAACTTGTGAGTAGGAGTTTGGTTAGTTTCGGGGTCCGCAGGCGATATGCCAAACGGTCGGGGATCTGCGGATTTGTTTATTGTTGTGTGAACTAATGTAGAACGTAGATTTTACATGTCGCGGCTTGTTTCTACGACAGTTTGTTCACAATGTCTGTTTAATTTTAGTTCGATACATGTATCGGATTTTTTATGGTAATTTTCTCATTAAAAATAATTAGAAAATACTTAAAATAAGACTTGATATATAATTTTACCATTGTAACCCTTCATAATCCCTCAAAAAATCTGAAAAGTACATAGGCATAAATAATAGTTCATAATATTTTTCTATCAAGTGATAGGCGAAGTCGCTCGATGTTTTAAGGAGTAAGCAGTCACTCATGTGTGAACACTGAACACTGAAATTGCACGATTCCATTCCCGAGCTGAAGCTGGTCTCTGAGTGTATTGCCTTACCACGGTCTGTGGCTGTGGGCACCGCTTTATCATGTTCTTATTTAATATTAAGTAATATTTCGACGTTCCTTAGAATTTGAATTCCGGGCAAAATATTGAAAACTCAATTTTCAAAATAGACTGTTTGAAAATATAGAGTTAAAAACTATTGTGAGACTCATACTAAACCTGACGTGTGATCTAAGATAATAAAACTTAGAAATTCTTATAAAAAGTGTCGCTACTCTTGCTGCTAAAACCTTTTGATTACGGTATCCGTTAATGTCACCTAGTATTACTATTGGTATTACGTCTTTTGGGCTTGTAGAAGTATTGAAAACCCTTTTGTTTGTCTTCTAGGTCCATCTGAAGACAGGTTGTTTACAATTCGTTTGTCTGAGTCGTTTGATGGGCGCCCCTGCACCACGTCGGCCTCTCACAGTATAGGATACTTAATTAAATATAAGGTACAACCTAAGTAGTCGTAGTATTTGACTTACAATAAGCAATACCTTGTTTCCTATATTGAATAAATTATTTTTCATTTTCATTTTTATCGCATGGCATCGCATTGCATTGGACCAAGATTATTTGAATATGTACACTAAGTTGTAATCAATATTACTACATGGAAAAGAAGAACCACAAAAAAAATTGCAAAATTTCTCACCACACATGTTGTTTGCTGACGTGATAAATATAATACACATTGTGCCCTGAACAAAGCCTGATTGATGATCAGCTAGCGATTTATTATAGCGTTTTATAACGAGCGAGCACCTCCCGCCTCCACGCGCCATGTAGGAGTTCTTGCAAAATGTAGCCTTATTACATTATGACATGACATTAATAATAGCTTTACATGATGTTCAAAATCACAGTGGCTAATTTTCACAAAACGAGCAACCACCGAATAGAGGTTCCTTTACAGGCTTTTTATCTCGTCCCGGGACTTTAAGACGATATACGAGAAATAAATAAAACGACTGAGCAATAAAGAATGTCCTTTTCTCTCAAACATACTGAGGGAAAAGGACAGTCATAATTATATCAGTCGCCCACATCGGTTACTACATTTTATTGGAAAAAGTAATAAATATAAAAAATATTTTTAATTATTACTCTTAAATCAATTTGAATTACCAGAATTCGATATACATTATTATCATTATTCCTATGTAGTTTCAACAAAAACTAGTTAGTAATTTCGAAGAACTAGCTATTCCCGTTTTTTGGAATGGTTATCAAAATGTATCGAGGTTTTTTGATTCCACGAGTGATTCTCAATTATAAAAATCTTTGTTATATCCTCAAAAACGTTATATTAAAATTCCAGATCTTTACCTCTTATTCATTATGAGAATAACTTGATTTAAAAAACCTTCAAAAGTCATATAGCGTCTTAAAATTCGACTTGTTTTTATACGTTCGTCTGTCACTTTTCTCCTAAACATCCAAACGTATCCACCAATATCCAACCAATATTTATTTGTTATCATAGGTGTGGAAGGAGGAAGTGTAAGTATCACTATGATTACCTAAATTACGTGTACAAATTAAAAAAAAAATGTGTTTTCATGTTCCTAACATTACAGTATTGAAAACTAAATAATTTTTTCCCATATATACTTAACAGAACAAGTAACTCTACTATCTATGTAAAATGTTTGCACGAGACACTCATTACACATTGTTAAATAGGTATGTAAGTTGTATTAGTATAATCTCTCTTTCTAATCTCGTTGCTGCTCCGTGGAGCCTGGGGCCTTCAAAACCGTCTCTATCGTTGTGGGTCTTGAGTCAGGTCCGGCAGTTCCTCCCATGAGAAGCCCATCTGTTAAGCTTTAGCTATAATGGACCGTTTCCAGGTGTGTCTTAGTCAGCCTGGCCTCCTAGAGCCACATACAGAATGCTAATTTTGCTCTTGTCTGGGGATGTGATCATCTACTCTTTAAGCCCTTATGTGTGGTTAAAAAAAATAATACCAGATTTAACTTACTCGGCGACCAACTGGCCTCTTATCAGGATGGTACAACCATAAACTCGACCAAAATAGGGTCCAACTCGATGCACTGATGCCTCTCGTGGACTCATTCAATGAACTTGTGCCTCTGCCTAACCCTTCGGAGAATAAAGTCAGTCGTGAGTTTAAGTTATGTTAGATTCAACTTACCCCCTTATCAGAGCACTCCTTGCCATTGTGGTCTGTCGGACACTTGGTGTGGTCTATGAAGGGGAAGATGGAAGTGCAGGTCTGGTTCACGCAGACCAGGTTGTCTCCGCACGGAGTCCCATCCCGCACGAGGCCGAGGGGAGCGACCTCCTCCGATGCTTTGTGCTCTGGCAGGCCTGTTGTTGCTCTGGAAGATTTTGAAAGGGTTTGATTTAAGTTTGACTTAGTACGCCTTTTAATGCTTTATGGCCCAGTTTTTAATATAGAAGTTGTAATTTAAATCCTAGTCTAACGATTTCGACCAGAGGCAACATTTGCAATAATGCTTACGTTCTTTAGAGCAAAAACATAATAAAAAAAAACGCTAGATGACCAAAAGGAGTTCCTTTTTATTATGAGGTCATTATAGGGGGACTAGTTTATTGTTTATAAATGCTCGATTATAACGACTCTCTTGTTTATAATAATAATAATTTTTATTTCGAACTTAATAAACATTGTTTAACAGTAGCATTCTTTACAAAATAAAGACAGGCTTACTTTTTTAACTGAGGGTAAGATTACAAGCGATCCCCACACTAGCGATCCCCACGACGATACCTTGTTTATATTCTGTGCTTTGTTTTCAAATTAAATTTATTGAATTAATAACTAAAATAATTAGAATTCATTGTAAGTAAATTAATTTGGACTAAATGTAAGTAAGTAGATTAATTTCAAAAAGATTGTAAATTATAGTAAAGTTTACATGCAAATGAAATGATGATTATGATTAAACTCCTATATTATCGTTGATTTGTTTTATGTTCTTGGCATTCGTTTGGGATAGAAAGCAAACTTTATAAACTCGCTTTGATGGATGAATTTTATGTACTGGTAGAGTGTGATACTAACTTGCATTCGTATTCGGTGCCCTTGATAGTGATGATGGTGCGGGTGTAGTAGTCATCCAGCCCGTTAACTACGGGATACCTGTTGCCTGACTGGCATTGCAGCGAGCCGCAGCGAACATTCCTGCACAGGGAAGATTTAGAATAAGAATATTTAGGAGTTACACAGGCTGGTTTTGAAAAAGTGGTGACACATCAAAGGATTTATATGACCATATGTAACAAAGTTCAAAAACCCCCCGACCTTGACCGAATCAAATCCCCTAACCAACTATTTAAGATCTGATGATATTCAAACAGCTGATCAGGTCATGTACCTTACCATAATACTTTCTATATAATTAATCTGACACGGTACTAAATTTAGAATCGACAGGACTTATGGAAGGTAGTCAGATCCCTTCATTAACTTTTAAAGAGCTAAAATGATCTTCAAACTGAAAAGGACTAGGTAAAAGTTGCGGGAGTCGCACGAGGCATATGGTAACCCGAAAAGGAGGCCTGCCTCCAGCAGTGGGCATCTAACGTCAACCAAGAAAACCCCTACTCAAAACCATACTCACTCCGTCTCACACTTGATGAAGTGCCCGCTGTTGTCCTTCCCGCAGTGTCCTGTTAGCGCCCCCTTGGAGTTAAACTGTTCAAAGCACTCCTTATCACCGCCAGATGTACCAGGGCCCCATATGCTTTCACACTGAAGTGATAAGGTGGGACATTGGCCGGCGAAGCAGTACCCTTTGGCTTCTTCACAAACTTCGCCATTTTTCCTGTAGGAGTCCACGGGACAGGAACCGGATAGACCTGTGCACGCTTCCTCGAGGTCACATTCGTTCGAAGCCTCTCTGCAGATTGTGCCTCTTGGTTTTAGCTGAAACAAAGAAATAATATTATTATTGTTTTTGAAGTGGTTGGCTGTAAAATGATAGATTTTGTGAGTTTTGTGACATTTCTCTTACGTTTGTTGGAAAGTGCGCTTACGCTACGAATGAGAAATTGTCACATACAAAGGGTAGGAATATAGCTATTTCTAAACCAGGGTACTTTCCTGCCCATATTGCGTCTTTCTTTGACACATACCCTGCATGTGATGGGCGCATGGGTATATACGATAACCTGCATGCGTCTCATACATATAATAGCACAGCTCCTGGCGGTAGACGAATTGAAAGTTGAAATGCGAGGTAAACATGAAAACGCTATTAAATGCGCTCTGGTGAAGATACAGCTTAAATCCAGCAGAGGACGTTATTTCGGCCGAGATGATATTATTATGATGGTACTAATTTCAGCCGTAGGGACATAGGCCTCCCTCAAGTTTCTCCATCTGTACCGATCGTAGGTGGCCCGCATCCAGCGTGGACCCGCAGCCTTGCGCAGATCATCCGTCCATCTGGTCGGTGGACGTCCTATGCTGCGCTTGCCGATCCGTGGTCTCCACTCGAGAACTTTTCGGCCACGGAGGTACTAGGTCAACAGAACTGACCTGGCAGTTTTCACAGCACTCTCCACTCGCGCACTGAGCCTCCTTGGTCAGCCGGCAAGTAATAGGGTCGCAGCAAGGGTTGGAGTTGTGGCATTCGTCTATAGCACCGCAGTCGCATTCTTCGCCTTCATCCAGCCGGTTGTTGCCGCAAAGACGGTGGACGACAAGCTGTGAACAAGACGTGATGATGATTAATTGATTTTCGATCTTATTGTGTGATGATAGAGTTACGTATCTAGTTGAAACTTGCAAATAGCTGACCTGCCATACTTCTTAGAGCCTTACAAATGTAGACAGTATTGATATAAATTACTTAAATCAACAGTGTTTCATCGAATTCCGATCAGTAATAATAGCGCGAAAGCAGAACAAACTTCCAAACAACCTTCGCACTTGTAATATTGGGAGAACCTAGAAGCATTCGTATTAATCCGGTATTTGAATATGAATAAGATAAAACTGAAACCGGGGTTTATCTATAAGATTGCTAATTACTTGAAGGGTTCAAATTCAAAATGAAAATAACAAACCTCCTTTTTTTTAAATATTTATAATCTTCAAGCCTTTATGCCTCTTACTGGCGCTTCCTTCATTTCAGTGTTAATTTAAGCAACATCGTGACCTATTATATTAAATCATACTACCCTTCTCAGACGCCACTTGTCCACCGAGAACGAGGCATTTACTTCCAAAGCCTCACATTTGCCACGTAATTTAACCACCAAATTTCCCTGGCGACCGTTCCCAAAGCGGGTGTATCAACATGGATTATTAACTATATAACTAGACTAGATGTTGGCAAGTAGAAGCGGTAATATCACACCTCGGAAACTTCATAGAAATAATTATTTTTTTACAAAAAAGGAACCCGCCTTCAACAAACTGACACATTCATCAACTGAGCACTTCCTCTGTTTCTAAGTCGGTTAAATAGATACTACCTTTTCCTGAATGTAACAAATACTTATCTGAAAACCGCATCAAAATCGGTTCAGCCAAACGCGAGATAATCGCGAACAAACATACATACATACATACTGGGACTCTAGTCTCTTAAACTTACGATTATACTTCTATTCTATTATTATTCTACTATTACTCTATTACGTTTGTGTCAAAAATTGCGAGTCTCGTAACTTTGATCGATCATTATAGTATAGCAATAGAATATGAATAGCAAGCTATAGAATAATCTGGGATTTTTACCTAAATAGTGAATCCTGTTTTATTAGACGAAATTGGAACGGGCGTAGTGCAACTGTCACTTAATATCAATTAATATTGACATATATAATGTCAGTCGAACGTAATCATAACATTATCTTATTATGGAGCAGACTACCCTGTTTGGTCAATTCCAATCTGTTGCGATACTACTGCTATAGTTATAGCAACATTGATTACGAGACTACCAAATGTGTATTTTCTTGCGATTAACGTACTGTTTCTACTCTACTTTTATTCGATAGTTACGTTTTGCGCGATGAGACTTAAGGGCCCGGTCAAACTGATGACCTCGAAATGAAGTCGGTTAAAAAAGCGCGTTGCTTCGCGCACAGCACAGCCGAAACTCGTGTACGTGCACGCGTATCATGCTTGTGTGAGTGAGATAAGACGTGCGACGCTGATTTATTTGTACTGAGCGGTAACTGAGAAGTAACCGAGAGCGAGGGAGCCGCACTTGCTGAGGGAGGCAGGGAGTGCCCATACTGTACGATACGTAGTTCTATGTATACTGTGGGCAATATGCAAAGGTGTAATGAATATGTATGTGTTGCTGTCTTGTCTACCTAGAATGTTTGTGTATGTAAAGTCATGGGTACGCGCGAGCGATCACGCTCTGCCGTTTGGGGGTGCAAGATGGGTTTTGATACAGGGTTTCCGGATTAATTTAAACCGATACGATGCGTGCTCGTTAGCGTTACGTGAGTGTTGTTGTGTTCGAGGCAATCTCAATATTCGATTACGCAATCGAAATCCACAATTTGATCTGTAAGTCTTATTACAGGGAAACTAGAGCCAATCACGACAATGAATTATATTCTCTTAACCATGGCAAATTTATAAAAAATCTGGTCCTGAATCTCCTGAGATAATCCTCTTTTTATATTTATAAAGTACTGTTTGTAGTGACATAAAGGTCCAAACTCAAAAATTGCTTTAAAAATACTAGGTAATTGAGGTTATCTAGTGTCATAAAGGATCACATTTGGTTTATCACATTATCGGTATATTAGTTCTCTTAATAACTACCCCGAGTCTTATCAGTTTTTTCTCTATCAAAGTTTAGATCTGATTATCGACCTCAGAACCTATTTGTTTGTGAGTTTCAAAATTTAAATTTAACATTTATACCTCAAAATTAAAATTAATACAAACAGGAAAATTCAATAGCAATATAACCTGATCAAAAATATTTCTTCCTTTCACAGTAATCGGTTTTCACCAGGTAAGGTTTTGCTTCGTGCGCGAAACACCTCGAGCGTTAGAGCGCGTTACCAATGTAATATCACTTTGTATTCCGACAGCGTTCACCAAGCCCGGGAGGGCTCCTGATTGGCTAATAGGTCAAGGTCACAGGGTATCTCTTCCCACTCCCCACTTAGCCAAGTGCCCTCTGATTCCGTTTCCGTCCCAATTAGGGTGACCAGAAATCGGGAATTTTCCTGACATGTCAGGAATTTTGGACAAATGTCAGGAAAGCAGCCGGAAAAGGGAAATGTCAGGAATTTTTGGCTAAAAAAATAAAATTTTATACACGTTAAGGTAAGTTTAAAGTGTATTGAACTAAATTCTTTCTCTTAATCTCTTTTTTTTTTTAATTAAATTAGGGCAAATAACCCCCTTCCTCTGTCACCCCTCCACCTAAGACGGAATTTGAGTATTTACTATTATTTACTATTTTGTGTATTGACACAGTTACTGATTTTGTGTACAAAGCACAAAATCAGTAACTCTGTCTTCCTATACTATAACAATGAGAGAGACTGTTATTTAGCTAACTAAGTCATTCAGTCATTCAAACTTTATTAAAAACTAATACTTTCACTAAAAAAAAAAAAGCAAAAAAAAAATCGTGCCACAATTCACCTTGAAAACGAAAAAAAAAACATCGAGCGCGTCATGCTCGTGTCCGAAAATCAGGAATTTTGAAACTTATTACTGGTCACCCTAGTACCAATAGACGTGTGATGTAGATCAAAAGCCTATGCAAATCCAATAAGATTTCATCTCCGCTATCATATTGTGTTTCGGAATGGAAGAGGATTTTGTTACAAAAGCTGAGGCGTGTTGGCTGGTGCTCAAACTACTTGAGAGTCTTTGAAACATGAGCTCTGTCTTAAAAAACTTAATTGCCAGAGGATATTTCTTTTATTCTCTTAGAGAGACCTATTATAATTATACCGATACTTTACGCCAATTGCGAAAAAATTAATATCTTATGAAGCATTTTCGCAAAAATGTGATACTAGATAACACTAGATAATCTTGTTTAATCAATTTAGGGTATTTTTGTGTAGTTAAAAACTTCAAAATCACTCAAGGAAACAATCAGTTGCTTATAATAATATTGTTTAAAAAAAGTAATGTACCTACCTACTGCGAATGAACGTATTAAAAAAAAGACAATTCAAGTAGACTTTAAACTTAGAACTACATTTTAGTGCTTAACATTAAGGTGGTAACTCTCGCTATGGCGCGAAATTCAAATTTTTTCGTGTTTTTTATTTATTCTGGCGAAAGTATACATTTTTAATAAAGTTTAAATGAATTCGCATATGTAAAAAACCATCTCCCATATTATTGTAATACAACGTTTTTTGAAGACAGACCTACAGATTTTGTGTCTAAGGGGTAAAAGGCCAAAAAACAAGTTCCTTGAATATACACAAAATCGGTAACTCTGTCTTTCAAAAACGATATATCACAATGTGGGAAATAGGTTTATACGTACGCGAATTCATTTAAACTTTGTACATAAAATGAATACTTTCGCCATAATAATTAAAAAACGTGACTTTCGCGCCATGAGTTACCGCCTTAAGAGATAGAGCAAGATTTCAGGATAACAATTTTTTATAATATTTTCATTTGCAATCGTTTAGAAGATACATTTTTTACGCGATTGGCACTAATATCGGCCTTTAAATAAATTTTAAATGACATCTATCATTTTAACCATATTAAGACTGGTTTAGATAAAATCACATTCACCGTAGAATAATCTTTCTTACACAAGTTTACCTCAAAATACATGCATCAACAACACCCTTCATTTTACCCGGTAGGCCGGGACAATCTGTGAAGATGCCGATAAATATGTAAAATATGTAAAAGCGTCAAAACGAACCGGGGCGGCTGCATTAGCGGGCTCTCTCATGTAAATTTATTCAGTTAAACCTGACAAGGTACCTACTACCTGTTATTATATTATGTGATGGAATTTTCGCCTTCGACGAGGGCTGCACTCCTGGTAAGATTTCTAGCGATTTGTTGTGTTTCCTTGGAATTATAAGCTGTACAATCATAGATTTAAAGGCTATTTATTATCTAGCTATCACTAGATTCTAGTGCAGCATATGGCTTACATTTTTAATTTCGGTCTTGCTTTAGCATTTTTTTTTGCAATTGAAGCCAGTATCGCTAAAATAGCGCTCTCTAAATGTAGGTTTTGTGGTCGAAAAATGGCCTTCACTCAGATTATCTTGCAAGCATTGATGAAATTTGATGATTGTGCCAGAACACATTGGTTTCTTACACCGTAGTGTAGTGTAATTATGGTATTAAGAGCGATGCTAGCGCCATTCTCAAAAAAAAAAAATCTAAACTAAGGCAAAAATCAAAAATGTGGCACAGTATGACACTAGATAATCTTGCTTAGTATTTTTTGAGCACAGTAAAGTCCTAACTAAAAAGAACAAAATTATACACAGATTTTTGCTAAAAGTGGCCACTTTTAGTAACACTTTGTAGCTTTCTTTGGTCTCTAACTTAGGCTATGCATCAGTGCCCTTTTTTTTTTTTTTTTTTTTTTAGGCGGGGAAACTCCTAACGAGTACCCTGCGACCCCGGGGGGAGTCGCAGGGTTATGTGGGGTTCGCACCCACTAAAACCCCGCCGGTGTCCATCTCGGCTGTTGGCAAAGGGGTCACGGGTGATCTTTCGATCGTTATGTTCAACTCCGCGACATGCATCAGTGCCCTAAAAATACTCGGCTACATATCTAGTGTCATACTGTGCCCCATTTTTGCTATTAGTCTTAGTTTAGAAAGTATTAATTTTTTTCGCGAATGGCGCTATAGCATCGCTGTAAACTGACTCTTAAATTAGACGAAATTGGTGCATTAGAGTAGACGGGTACAAGCTGAAGTGTTTACGGTACAAATTTGTTATGCACCAATAAACTTTCCCCAATCCTTTACCCAAGTAAGAATAACTTTAAAAATTCCTCCTTCAGTTTATGATTTCCAGGGTTCACTGGTAAAATATTCGGATCCAGTTCACAATGGGAGAGATGATAATACTGGCATTAACATAGCTTTTATTAAAGGACTCGGCTTGCAAACAATGCCCGGTTCTGATTATTTTAGGAGGGAAGAACGTTTTAGCATTCGAATGCTGGTGTTAATAGAGGCAAGGAAACTCGGAGATGGATCCAAGGTGCTCACTGAATAGCGGTTTCTGGTTAGGTTTTGATTAGTCCAATTTGATTATATCTTCGGTTTTGCATGATAACTGAAATCCATACTTCAATACATAGTATAAAATAAAGTCGTTTCCCGCGTCTGTCCCTATGTATGCTTAAATCTTTAAAAAATATGCAAAGGATTTGATGCATTTTTTTAATAGATAGAGTGATTCCAGAGGAAGGTTTATAAGTATAATAGATACCCAAGATAGTAAAAGTTTAGGCTGTACGAAGTTCGCCGGGTCGACTAGTTATAATTTAAATGCGAAAGTAACCCCTTTTTTTGTCTGTCTATCTGTCTGTCTGTTTCGTTTTCTTGAACGTGAAATTTGGAATTTGGATAGTTTAGAGCCTGAAAAAGAACATAGGCTACTTTTTATCCCGAAATTCCTACGTTAGAATTGGGAATTTGATGTTTCAAGAGAAAATGTGCTGGCGAAGCCGCGGGGGCGCCCACTAGTGTTATTATAAATCTGCCTTAATTATCAATCAATCATCATCATCATCATTTCAGCCGTAAGACGTCCACTGCTGGACATAGGCCTCCCTCAAGGCTCTCCATCTGTACCGATCGCAGGTGGCCTGCATCCAGCGTGGACCCGCAGCCTTGCGCAGATCATCCGTCCATCTGGTCGGTGGACGCCCTACGCTGCGCAATCAATCAATACCAATTATCAATCAATATCATCAATACATAGTATAAAATAAAGTCGCTTCCCGCGTCTGTCCCTATGTATGCTTAAATCTTTAAAACTATGCCTCTGATTTTGATGCGGTTTTTATTAATAGAGAGAGTGATTCAACAGGAAGGTTTATAAGTATAATACATGAACAAAATACTAATAGGTTAGGCGGTAAGAAGTTCGCCGGGTCGACTAGTAATTTATAATTTTAAGTTAATTTGGGAGGGTTACTCGATTAATAATTCTGTCGTTTTTATTTCCGAACCTGTAACTATGTGTATGTGCAGTAATTATAACGATGCTGCTGTACTTAAATGAAAGTTTTCATTCACATTCTCTTTTTTACTGATCTTTACAAGCGAATCGGGAAACCAAAAATCAAAAGAAGTTACAAACCCTCCCGAAGTAAGAACACTGTACGAAGACTGCTATAATGCTTCGGAGGCCAGACTGCCCGCTGTCGTCAATCATACTCATTCGCAAAAGATGTAGTCGCCAGAAGACGCTCTCAAACGACCTCTATTAAAGTCGAATAATTCTAGTCCATTGATCAGACTTTATAGTTTAACTAGTAAACCCTGCGAACTTCGTACCGCCTTAAAATTACCTATTACCGTTGCCTATTACTATGTTGTGCATGAATTATACTTATAAACCTTCCTCTTGGATCACTCTATCGATTACAAAAAACAACATCAAAATCCATTGGATAGTTTTAAAGATATAAGCATACATAGGGACAGACGCGGGAAGCTACTTTATTTTATACTCTGTATTGATATTGATGACTAGTCGACCCGGCGAACTTTGTACCGCCTAACTTGTTACTATTTAGTGCATGTATTATACTTATAAACCTTCCTCTTGAATCACTCTATTTATTAAAGAAAACCGCATCAAAATCCGTTGCATAGAGTTAAAGATATAAGCATACATAGGGACGGACGCGGGAAGCGACTTTGTTTTATACTATGTATATTGATGATGTATTGATTGATTCGAACCGCCTCAGTAGCTCAGTGGCGTAGCGCGTTGCGCCACGGCACGGGAGGTTGTGGGTTCGATGCCCGCAGAAAATACCACATATTGATTTCTTACAAAAATCACGTTGTGGTTGTTTTCGGTTGCATAGGACATTGCAGGCTTGAATCACCTGATTGTCCGAAAAGTAAGATGATTCCGTGCTTCGGAAGGCAAGTTAAGCCGTCGGTCCCGGCCGCAGTAGTGGTCGTTATAACCGCGTCGACAAGCTGGCCCCTTGTCACGTAGGTAATAAAAGCATAAACTCGGCTAAACGTGGGTCCGGCTCTCAAGCTAATGCCTCTGCCTAACCCTCCGGGGAATAAAAGGCGTGAGATTATGTTATGTTATTGATTGACTGTGGTATCCGGCACCCGTCCAAATCAATTGTCTTTAGATACAATCAGTGCTGATCAACAGGTGGCGTCCTAATGAACAGGGACGTAAGTAAACACGTTGAATTATTGAACTGCGTTGTCGGACGTTGTAAGTGTAAGTGGCTAGTAAGATCTTCGGACAATGGAGACATAGATGTGTTAATAATTTGACTGCTCCGTGGCTCAGTTCGCAGTGATGTGGACTGAGTAAGCGTGTGCACCCGGGTTCGATTCCCGGGCGGGGCGAATATTGATATGATGAATATCGATGTTTGTTTCCGGTCTGGGTGTGATGTTCGTCTCTGTATATGTTTCGGGCACCCTAGAAACAGGTTCTTCCTAGTTAAGGGCTCTGAGTGTGATGTGTTATTATTATTATAAATAGTACACTGAGTGTTTTGATTGGCGGTGAATACTATGTGGCTGTATTGGTCAAGTAATTGTTTGTCGAAATAACGAAAAATAAAGGGTGTAGGTACTGTAAATGTTTTTTTTTTTAATTATATAAATTTATATGAGAATGAGACTTTAAATCCAAATTTATCCCCACGAGTTGCAAAAAGACGCCACCAAAGAGACAATAATTTTCTAAGAGAAATAGGCCATAGCGACTCATTGTTGACCTCCTCTACAATTTACCAACTTTGTATGTATTCAAGGTCTGATCAATGACGTCACAGAATTTTTTTACGTCCTAAGACTACACCAAACGTGGGTGGCTGGAACGCAATTTTCAAGAGCCGAGTGAATTCAGTGTGGAACAACGGCAGGAGCGTATTGGAGGCGCCTGTTAGGATCGCAAGACATTGAAGTTGTATCAGACAAGGATGATCCACGATCCTGGATCGCGGATGGTATAATCGCCGATCGGCTTCGCCGGCAACTCTGCCAAAAAAAACGAGTTTGCCACTTTCAAGATTTGATGTATCGGTCACTAAATAATTCGGATCAAGCCGAGTTTAAACCTTACATGGATTGGGGTAGTAAATTCGGAGAACCCATTATCATCATCATCATAAGGGAATGATTTCGAATGAATGGAAGAAAAATGTTTCAACTTTTAAGTACCAGGGAAACATGAACTAGTAGAAGTAGAAGTAATAATGTTGTCATAATATTGCCATCGGCAGAGTTTTTTTTTCGGCCGAATTGCCTAAGTCCGCCGATCCTAGATAGATAGGGTAAATGTGGATTCAAAAACATTTTCTCAGTCACCGCATTATTCGAGCCGAGTTTGTAGTTTCTTAGCTTTGCAGATTATTTTTTATGGCTTAACCAGCTTACCTCATTAGGTTTGTTGAGGAGACAGAGCCCCTGGCCGACGCGCAGCTCGTTGATGTAATCATTCTTGGAGCAGTCCGAGAACTTGTACGGCTGGACGTTCTCCAGGCCCACGATGGACTGGGACATGATGCAGCCATGCCAGTCGCGGCAGAAGCACTGCTCTCGCCCGTCGTCGTGGCCCATTCCTGGGAGAAGAGATTAAATACAATTAGGATTTATATTGGAAAATTGTGCATAGACTAATGTCACTCAACAGGGATAATGAGCTTGGAAGAGATTTTCCATCTAAAATCCAGTTATCTGACGGATGTCAGCCATCGTGTTTATGGCAATATAGAATACGAAGCTGGCGGGGTATTTATAGGTAGCTTTGTCAATACAAGCGAACATAAGAATTTTCATACAGAAGTGAAGTTTATAATATCTAAAACTAAGTCAATACAAGTAGGTGTAGTTGGATCTAATGCTGAAGAATGCTTACATACAGCTTCTTAATGGTCTATACCAATATTAGGATAGGGGCCAAGAATTGGGCTTCTTAAACTTATTAGTAAAAGATCAAAATAACCAGTAGACGTACCGATATTGTGCCCGATCATGTGTGCCATGGTGCCGGCCAGCAGGTGGGGCTCGTACGTGTTCGTGTCCACGGAGATGCCGACAGACTTTGGAGTGCAGACCGTGTCCGGAACCGAGATGCCGGACTCTCCGCCCGGAAACGTCAGGCCACTGTGGGAGACAGAGAATATAAATATCAGAGCGAGAAGAACAGGTTGCCCGTGAAGTCTTTAAATTGACTCAAAAGTCAAAGTCAAAAATGACTGATTCATTATAGGATACAAGATATGAAGTCAATTAGACTAAACGTAATTGATATTGATTACCTTATTTGGTAAAGTATCCTATACTGCTAGAGGCTAGGTAGTTCAGGGTGCCCACCAATTGGCGCAGGCAAGCAAAAGATTGCCTTGCCTTACGACAACGAGCCCTCCTGTGCAAATGATTCTATTCCCTTTCGCAATGATTTTACAGCGTAGAGAAGAAAGTGGTAACAAACTCTACTTTACAGTAGTACAGTGGCGGAATAGGTCGGCGTAAAACTTTCGGTTGTTCTGTATTGCAAAATAGCTCTTGTTATTTATTTGGTAAAGTCTCGGGCGCACGAGACCATAGACAAATCTGTTACACCCTCCTAGACTGCCACTGTACCTGTAACAGTAAAGATTAGACGCCGGAAGTTGATTATCAATAATTATCAGGGTCTTTCCCAAAAATGTCAAGATCAATACAAAAACAAGGTATTGGGTAGGAAGGTAAAAATTCGCAGGTCTCATATTTTCTGTATTACCGTATTCTTATTATATTGACTGCTCCGTAGCTCAGTTGGCAGTGGACTGAGAAGCGGGTCGATTCTAGGCGGAGCGATCATTGTTATGATGAATATCGATGTTTGTTTCCGGTCTGGGTGTCATGTCCGTTACTGTATATGTTTCGGGCACCCTAGATACAGGTTCTTCCCTAGGTAGGGGCTCTAAATGTGATGCGTTATTATTATTATTCCTTCATCAGCTGATCGAATAAGTATATGGAATACCCAGTTTTTTAAAAAGTTTTTGACCCAATTTACTTTGGGAAAGCTTTAGGCACGGTGAATAAAATCACCTCATAGTATATGTAACTGTAAAACATAACATAAACTCACGCCTATGTTCATCGTAGTTAGGCATACGCAACAGCTCAATGACTGAGCCCACGAAAGGCATCACAAGAACTGGTATATAAAAAAATAATTATTAATTAAGGCACAAAATTACTTAAAACTTTCACTAAAGCCCCTAAAGTTTAAGTACTCAATTATTTTTAAAACCCTTCCCTAATCTTTTCAACTAAATAACAAGCGATACACCGGAACGGGTCGTAGTTTGAATTATTAATATTCAGTACGGTTCCATTATTTCGGACGATACGCCATTAGCCTGGGAAAAGTGTTTTAAAACAACCCCGGCCGGGACAAAGGATGGAATACTAAATGACTAGTTAATTAATTTATTAAAGGTCCGATGGTGTTTTGTTTTTAAAGCGCTTTTTGTGGTCTGGCGGTGGTATCACGCCTCAGCCTTTAACATTTTTTTTTATGTTTTTAATTATAGACATCTGGAAGAAATCACTCTACACAATAAAGCCGCCGATTCAAATCAATGCATTAATAAAAATTAACAAAAAAAAAAATAGTAAAGAAAGCCTAAATTGTTACTGAGCAGTATCGCCTACTTTTAGAAAAAAAAAAAATATGTATCCATCTGCACAAGCTTCCAAGTGGGTTGCTTGCAAGAAATCGCTTTTAGCAATAAGGCCGCCCACTGCATGCAAATTTAAATTGTCTGCACCCTTAATTTGACAGTTGTACTTTTTGTGTCTTACTTTGTATGCAATAAAGTGTTTTAATTTATTTTACTTTACAGCTTTGGAAGTCCTACATCTTACTTCTATTGTAACAAAGTTGTACATAGAACAGACACTGTCAGTATATTTTATAAGCGAAAGTAACTCTTTCTGTGTGTAATGCAATCCCGCCTTAACTACTGAACCAACATAGGTATAAATAGGTAGCTAAGTAGTAAAAATATCATTTGTATCAATCAATACTTATCAAAGAACAAGGAAGATGCTCTCCTCTATACGTAGTATAAAACAAAGTCGCTTCCCGCGTCTGTCCCTATGTAGGATTTTGATGCGGTTTTCTTTAGTAAATTAAGTGATTCAAGAGCAAGGTTTATAAGTATAATACATGCACAAAATAGTAATAGGTTAGGTTACAAAATAGTAATAGGATAGGCGGTACGAAGTTCGCCGGGTCGACTAGTCAAGGATATAATTTCTTTTTTTACAAAAAGAGACCCGCCTTCAACAAACAGACACATACATAAACTGTGAACTTCCTCGTTTACGAAGTCGTTTAAAATAGGTACTGAAACCTTCTCCTGAATGTAACGAATACATTTCTGAAAACCGCATCAAAATCGGTTAAGCCAAACGCGAGATAATCGCGGACAAACATACATACATACAGGTCAAACTGATAACCTTCTTTTTTGAAGTCGATTAAAAATAAACCTCTAGCTTCCCAGCCGAGTCGCTAGCTAACAGCTCTATCAAATAAAACAAGCAGCAAAACTTGCCAGTATCGTCGCCATTGAATCGAGTCACCGTTCAACTTTGCCACTCGAAATTGTTAGCTAACTAGTATTTATCACTATAGCGACCACTCAAGCTGACACCCGGGTCCAATCAGACGTGGGTGTGATGAGAGATGAGCCGAGTGTCAAGTTAAACTGGTCGATAGTACAGGACGCTTGGGAGTTACTGGCTACTTTTAGTTGTTTAAGTTGTCGCCAGTTAGCCGGTGCGTGTTATAGTATATTGTATTTAGATGTATTAGATAGTGTTTTGGGTCAACCAATAAAAAAACGCGTGATTATTAAAAACTAGTTAATAGGGCAGATTTCGTACCGCCGCTGCCGTGTATAGAAATACCTGCGCGGACATAGACGCTTGTTCCAGCGCGAATGTCCGCACTGGTATTTTTTTATAAATTTTTCGAACCAGCGCCTTGTTGCCAGTTTTGTACGTGAATACACCCTTACAACATAACTTTAAACTCAATATTATCGCTTCGAAAGTGCAAATTCTTTTCAAACCGCAAAATGCAAATTTTTCGTTCCTGTGACATTTTCTACTTTCCAATTATAAAAATAAGCTATATCAGCTCAGTAGTTTGGGTGTGATTACAAAAAAACACGACATACAGAACTAATTTTGCATTTATAATATTTCTAGCGCATTTCCCGTGGCTCCACCTGCGTGGATAAAAGTTTTCACGTCCGAATTGCACTTGATCTACAAAAAAAACATACATACATACATAACGTCACGCCTGTATCCCATCGGGAAAGGAAATTGATTCCCACTTGATTCAATTGATTCCACTTTCTTATTGATTAACAAAAAAAACCGCATCAAAATCCGCAAACAGCGTGAAACGACAGCTGAAAGCGACTTTGGATACTATAAAAATCTTATTACTAACTAACTGTGTCCTAAATCCTAACTAGAAAGATCGAGAGGAACTGCGATTACTATTAATTAGTTTGCCGCCTTAATTAATGTTTGTTTTCAACTCCGGACCTGGAACGGCTGGAATTAAATCCGGAGTGGCCTGACCTGGACGGGCGCACTGCCCTTACCACTGGTCATCACTACTTTAGTTCCGGTTTATCTATTGCTAGTCGACCCGGTGAACTTTGTACGGCCTTACAATATAAGTTTTTTATTTAATTTTGATAATTATAGCCTAAGTGCTAGTCTGAATTTTCGAGAATATTCCATAGCCTTTATTTATCAGGGATAATTAATTTTTATGGTGAAAGTATTATTAAAATCGGTCCATTAGTTTCTAAATCTACTTGATACAAACAATCAATTAAATATTTTATTTTTATATGTAAGTATTTTATATATAGGTAAATACCTACATATAAAATAAGTTCTGACAGCCTAAAGATTTTAATTAAAACTCATAAACTAACTATAATTTCGTTAAACCATAAACCGTAGCTTAAACCCAATTTATTGAAATCGTAGCTCGTAGCAGCGTAGCCGTTAGCGTAGGCGGAGCGTAGCTAGCTACGTTTTTTTGCGTAGCACAACTAAAATAATATGCCACTTCCACTTCTACTATCTTTATGTAAGCTACTTATTTGTGATTTTTTTTTAAACTGGTAATATACTTTAAAATATTAAATATTCGGTAATCTATACTAATATAAATAATAAAATAAAATAAATAATAATAATAATAACGCATCACGCTCAGAGCCCCTAACTAGGCAGAACCTGTATCTAGAGTTCCTGAAACATATACAAGGACGAAAATTTTACCCAAACCGGAAACAAACATCGATATTCATCATAACAATGTTCGCCCTGCCGGGAATCGAAACCGGTGCACCCGCGTCTCAGTCAGCACACTGCCTACTAAGCTACGAAGCAGCAATATTCTAGTCCATACAATAGGTAATATTATAACTGCGGAAGCTGTCTGTCTGTCTATGTTAAGAAATGACGGAAATCAAAACTAATAAACCTATACGACTGAAAATTTAAAGGTAGAAGAACCACGAGATGAAAATAGTACACTTTTTTATCCTAAATATACCACGTAAACGAAAAAATTGGATTTTGCGGGGCGTACAGTGTACTATACTGTTTTTTTTTTTAACAAACGAGTATGTACTTAGAATGACTCTCGCACATTTCCGATATTGACAGAGTGAGATGGGTTATTGGACTATGACTGATAATTGTCTAATGGACTTAATGTTATATACCAACGCGTTAAATAATTTTCGGCACTCGTTTGTTAAAAAAAAAACAGATATTAGTGCACTGCACGCTCAAAATTCAAATTTTTCGTTTACGTGATATTTTAACCGACTATATAGTATTGTATTAAAATAAACTAAAAGCTTTCCTTCAAAAGGAATAGAAAAAGTAATCCCAGTACCTACGAATCGGTAATTCATTTCTTACCCGAAGCCATAGTGAATTGTATTGAACCAGTTTGAAATGGGTAAACCGTAGTAAGGGAAGGCTTCGCGGGTGGCTGAGGCCGTGTCACGTTCCGATCAGATTAATTCGTTCGTGGAAACGATTTGTTTTGCGTAGGCTTTAAGTCGGATCAATACCGTTTTAAAATGTTTAGGGGAGTTGTTTTGTTTTGTATGAAGGAATGAGAAAGACTTTTTTCTCCCTTTAATGTTTAAGGGGCGAAACGATGCGAAACGAGCGCATATCGATAAATAATTAATATCTTCTAATGCATTGCCGAAATCAAAAATATGCGCCTTTGACTCCCTAGATAATCTGGCTTAGAATTTTTAAGGATCTGTTATGTAACCTTTATGTTTAAAATCAAAGAAAAAAAAAACCGTTATGGAATTAAAGTGGCCACTTTAGAAGATATTAATTATTTATCGGATGTGACGCTTGCTTCGCATCTTGTGGCCCCTTAAAAGCGCGCCGTCTGCAAATACTAGCGCCAATGTTTAAAAAAATTAATCTCTTCTTAGTTTTAATTAATTAATTATAATAATATACGGTTGATAAAAGTGGCCACTTTAGGCAGACTCTCAATACTATACCGATACATTGTTTGATCGCCTTCGTGGTTTGTTTGGCGTGATCTTGAGTGTCACTTTGAAGGTCCGGGTTTGATAATATTTCATCACAATAGCCAGCCCCCAACTAGGTAGCACCTGTATCTAGCTATAGTGCCCATAACACATACAAGTACACTCAGTAGTAGGATAGAAATAGAATCTGTACATATGAAGTCACAGTCAACAAGAACGCTCATTGAACTACGGAGGCGGTACCAACGTATCTTTTCATTCGTCTTTTTTTTTGGAAGTATTCTTTATCTCTAACTAGAAAAAGTGCAACGTTACGGCTAAAGTGAGACACAAAAGCGTTACAGCGAATGAAAGTGATTAAAAACTATATATATTCTCTCTCTTGCTCGCTCGCTCGCAGAACTCGCTCCCTCCCTACGGGCAGTGGCTTGGTCGACTGTCAGTCAACCTTCGTTTCTATTGCGTGTGCCACGATACTTTCTCCGTTTTTTTCTTTTGTAGTTTAAAAAAGCAACTAACATACCTAAGCCACAACAGAATCTTTGGTGCGTACAAAACTAGAGGATTTGCAAGGCAAATATTTGGTAAAAGTTTACACCCTTTTACGTAGGGTCCAAAGAACTAATTTTGAAGGTACGAATTAGGCACGCTTGACTCCCGGTTCCCGACCCTTATGCTTCACTGAACAACCTTTACTGGGCGTTTAGGACCTTTTTAATCTATAATCAGAGTCAACAGGTTAACCTCATGAGACATCACCCACTCGTCAGTTAATGTCCAGGTAACTGTGTGAAAATGGTTGAGTTTCCTTCGTTAATTTTATTTTGGATACCAATTTACATCTGGCACCTAAAATAGTATGTATACTAAAATAGTATATACAGAGAACCAATCAGAATAGGAGTTGGCCAGCAAGCAAAAATCTAGCCAATCAGAGTTATTGGAGGTTTAAAATTTTGCAATTACACCAGGTTTTTTGTCAGGATGATTGAAAAAAAAAAGTAATCCTTATATCAAAAACTCCCTAGTTTTTTTTTGCAAAAAAAAACGAATTATCAAACCTTCTACCACAATAACATTAAATTACACTATCGAAGGCTATACAGCTGCCTCAATAATTTGTTCTTTGGTCTGGTCTGTGCTATTTTGGACTATTGTCCACCCCAAGCCACATTTTGGCCTTATGCAAAACAGAATAATTTTTAAAATTAATTTAGGGTACTTCATGAGGCGAGGTGGTTCAAGATCGTGTCCCATGCGTCTCCTGGCGAGCGAATGTGGAACCAACAGTCCACAGGAGCACAGAGGGCCTATTACGGCCGCTTTTGCAATATTTCTTTGCGTCCTTTTTGTGTTTTTGCAATAATAATAGCAATATTGCATTTGTACGTTTTTTGTATTGACTTTGACACTTGGAGGACGAAAAGCAATGTTGCAAATGTGGCCGTAATAGGCCCTCAGAGGGCCTATTACGGCCGCTTTTGCAATTTTGTTTTGCGTCCTCTTTGCGTTTTTTTTGTATTGACTTTGACACTTGGAGGACGAAAAGCAATATTGCAAATGCGGCCATAATAGGCCCTCTGATCAGCCTGAATAGCAAAGAAGAAACGCAAAGCAATATTGCAAAAGTGGCCGTAATAGCCCCTCAGAACACTGTACGGAGACAGCTGTCATGCCACACGAGCCAGACTGCACCCACCCTCGCGTGGCGCACTTCCGATCAGACCCATCCGCAAAGCCAACGGGCTATTCCGATAGTCTCCAATTTTTTTTTCTTCTAGTGCCCAAGCAGATTTAAAGCGGCCAGTTCTATCATGTATGGCCAGCCAATAAGATCTTTCGACTTAGGATCAAAAAATGCAATTGCTAAAGAAAAATCTCCAAACAATTTATATTCAAATTAGAAAACGTTTCAATAAGATTTGAGGAAAGATTCTTAAATTGGATTTGAAAAACGCATTACCTCTAATACCCTATATCTGATATCAGCGCGGTGGTATTTTCCTAACTTCGGTAAAATTTAGAAATAAGATTTTTAACCGAACTGCTGCAGAAAGCGTGTTTTTCTATTTTATTTAGATAACTAGTAGACCCGGCGAACTATGTACGCCTATCCTTTTACTATTTTGTGCGTGTATTATTCCTATAAACCTTCCTCTTGAATCACTCTATCTATTAAAAAAAACCGCATCAAAATACGTTGCGTCGTTTGAAAGATTTAAGCATACATAGGGACAGACGCGGGAAGCGACTTTATTTTATACCATGTATTGATGATGATTGATATTGAAGAACCAGAGTCTAGGTAAGAATAATGGTGGTAAATCGGAAATCCACGGTGGCAAAAATTGTTATGATGGACTTCCACTACGATCTGTGTTTGTTTCCTTTTTATGGATGGGTGCCTTGTACCTATGTTTTTTTAAAGTGTTTCGGGCACTCTAGCTAAAGGCTCTATACCTATGCAGTTAGGGACTTTCTGATTACGATGCACCTTAAGTAGAGCAAAGAGGACCAAACCTCCCAACTCCCAATGCGCTTTAAAATTACACTTTTGCTAGGTGCGTTAAAAACTTAATTCAGCGGGTGTAGGAATAAGTTCACTTAATCTCCGTATTGAAAGTGTAGCGCTAGTGAGCCTACACGGCTTTAATGACAATATTAGTCTACAGCTAACAGGGCTCTTATACAAATACTGCGTACAGTACCTTATAAAGTGTCTTATAAAACCCTGACACAGCACTAAAAGTGTCCCCAGCAATAATCCTCGTTGCTGAGTTCTTAGCGTAAATACGAAATTGCAAGATTGTGCAAGCCAAGGTGGCCGGCGAACCCTCGCGCTCCGAATTAATCCTACAGAGAGCTACCAGGGTTGCCACATTAGAAACTTGTTTCATTATCTATTTAATAATTAACGCATTTCAATCAGATACTAACTAGGCAGAAGCTGTGTCTAGGTTGCCCAAAATCCATACATACAAAGACACTACACCTAGTCCCAGAAAATAAACATCTACCTTTATGTACTTATATCTCATGCCCCATCATAGACTGCACCAGCAAGCCAAGGATAGACCGCTCTTTACTCCTTAAATCCGGTTCTTACCAGTTTTATTCGGGCAAATAGTCATGTAATGAATTAAATCAGTTAAAAAAAACCTTAGTCTTAGTAGCATTTAATCGAGTAATCTAAATTTGATGGCGCAAGAGTAAAAAAGCGGGAAAAAATAGACACAATGACACATTCACAAATATGTTAGGTACATTTATCGTTCAGAAACTTTTATATTAATTTCACAACAGTTGGTAACCCTAAGGCGGACTTAAAGGAATAATTTAGCTATAAACGAATCCAATCCCCTCAAAAAGGATTAGGCCGTCTTGGAGAAACTCATCTTTTCGTATTCAATCTCTCGAGGCTCAAACGGGCTTGGTGTAGTATTTAATTAGACTGCTATTATATTTATTAAAAAAAACTATAAAGAAGGTGATAGCTTCGGAGTAAAACACTTGGTGTTATGTTAAAATCAAGGAGATACGTCGAGTGGTTTTGTGTTATTTTGTAAACTGTCCAACGTAAAAGACTATTACGCTAAACTAAATTAAATTTAAATCTCACGAT
Organism: Euspilapteryx auroguttella; assembly: GCA_951802225.1. Classification (NCBI taxonomy): domain Eukaryota; kingdom Metazoa; phylum Arthropoda; class Insecta; order Lepidoptera; family Gracillariidae; genus Euspilapteryx; species Euspilapteryx auroguttella. The sequence goes on along the minus strand of OX637644.1, from coordinate 15,098,324 downwards.
ATAATGTTTATTTTTATACTACAAAAACGCGCAATTAGAAACATTTATCAGCTTAAAGCTCGCGAGTCCCTCAGACAAAAATTCAAAGAAATTGATATTTTGACGCTTCCGTCCCAGTACGTGTTTGAAATTATTATGTATACTCGTAAAAACTTACATATGTTTGATAAAAAATGTGATAAAATTAAAGACCTTAGAACGCGTAGCAAAAACAAACTAAGTATTCCACAGAACAGACTAAAACGGACAAACAAATGCTTTATAGGAAACGAAGTAAGATATTATAACAAGATCCCAGAAGAGATTTTGATCCTGAATGATTATGAGTTTAAAACTCGTATCAAAAAAGGTTTGATTAAGAAAGCTTATTACAATGTTGATGATTATGAAAACGACAAAGACGCATGGAAGTAGTCTAGCTCTGCACGATATTTTCATTATTTCATGTATGTACTTTAAATCTTATTAGTTTATGTTCTTTGTATTCTAAATTAAATTGTAATGTCACATAAGAACAAAAAAAGAGAGAGATAAATTGTAAAGTAGAGTTCGTTACCCCTTTTTTCTCTACGCTGTAAAATCATTGCGAAAGGGAGTAGAATCATTTGACAGAGGAGGGCTCGTTTGGGGGCGTCTCCAGGCGTCTCCAGGCGACCATTGTCGTAAGGCAAGGCAAACATTTGTTTGCCTGAGCCAATTAGTGGGCACCCTGAACTACCTCGCCTCTATCAGTATAGGATACTTTACGAAATAAGGTATCAATAATAATTAGATTAGTCTAATTGACTTTCAATAAGCGATATCTTGTATTCTGTATTGAATAAATCATTTTTTACTTTACTTTACTTTACATTTTATAATTATACTAGCTTTTGCCCGCAGCTTCGCACGCGCTTTTTCATTAAAATCGTTAATTACTGGTTGATTTACGACTCAGGATTTTAGTGACATCATTTCTAATCGCACCTTAAAATATTTATCTTTATTTCAGTTCCCGTGGCAACTCCATAAATTCATTTCTACACTCCAGCATTCAGACACTGAAACTTCTAACATTACTATTAGCTGGTTGGGTAAAAGTAGTTGGATATACGTACCTACATACCTAATATATGTACCTACTCGAGTAAAAAAAAGGTGAAGATTTTTAGGCGCTTTATGTTTTTGGAAATGTTCCGTTCCATGTGAAATTGGTTATTTTTTTCTTTTTAGAACTCTGAATCTAATTACACCCACTGAAGAACCCGTTTTCCTATTATTACGTGGAAATAAAGAAATATAGATGTCGTGGCCATTTCGTAAAATTGGCCATTTCATGATATGGCCGGCCATTTCATAAAGTTTGAATTGTTCATGAAATGGCCAATATTCGTTGGCCAGATCGTTAACATCTCAACGTTCAACGATTTGGCCAAATGATCGTATGACTATTTCATGAAATGGCTAAACGTTAGCGATCATATCGTTGAATAGTAAAAAAAATCCTCGCTAGTGGCGCTGTTGTAGCGTGTGTTGTGTGATTTGATGTGACGCGCCATTACGGTTTACAATAATAAATTGAAAAAAGGGAATTTAAGTAAGGAAAAAGACGATAAAATTAAGCACAGAACAACTACGTTTTGATTTGTGAGTTTTATGCAAACCAATCGATAAACGAAAGCAACTTCAAGAACCATGGAGTTCCGAACTATTTTTTAAAGGTCCGTATTTAAATCATACATTACTCGAATTATAGTAAAATAACTTTTGTTTTACTTGTTATTGTGTTCTGAGCTAGATTATTTATATTTAGCTAGTACTGAGAACTTTACAACTAAAAAAATGGAATTTAAATTTTTAGGTTAAACAACAACGATTTGGCCAAACGTGGTCGGTCAAATCGTTAAACGATGACGTTTCGACGATCTGGCCAAAGGAATATTAGCCATTTCATGAAATGTGCTCTTTTCATGAAATGGCCGGTCAGATCATGAAATGGCCAATTTTACGATTTGGCCACGACATATATACATTGTTTTAATACTAACTAAAGAGTCCCGTTTTACGTCCCCGTGGGAATTTAGTATATTTCTTCCTTCCAACATCCTTACACTTGTAGACCAAATTTCACGTTGGCATACTCAAGGAAATCGATTTTTCATACTAAATAATTAGTCCTGTAACCCTATTCCCATGGGAATTAAATGAATTCCTTTCTTCAACACCCTTTCATCTACTGAGAAACCTGTACACAAATTTCACGTCGATACACTCAAGGAAGTCGAGTTTTCATTCTCACAAAAAAGTCCCGTTATTTCAGTTCCCGTGGAAATTTTGTTAAATACTTTCTTTCTACATTCCTACATTCACTGAGGAACTTGTACACCAAATTTCACGTCGAAACACTTAAGGATGTCGATTTTTCATTCTCACTAAATAAGTCCCGTAATTCCCGTTCCCGTGGGAATTTTGTAAATTCCTTTCTTTCAACACTTTTTCATTCACTGAGGAACCTGTACACAATTTTCACGTCGATACACTCAAGGAAGTCGAGTTTTCATTCTCACTAAAAAAGTCCTGTAACCCTATTCCCATGGGAATTTAGTGAATTCCTTTCTTCAACACCCTTTCATCTACTGAGGAACCTGTACACAAATTTCACGTCAATACACTCAAGGAAGTCGAGTTTTCATTCTCACAAAAAAGTCCCGTTATTTCAGTTCCCGTGCGAATTTTGTTGAATACTTTCTTTCCACATTCCTAAATTCACTGAGGAACTTGTACACCATATTTCACGTCGATACACTCAAGAAAGTCGATTTTTCATTTTCACTAAAAAAGTCCCGTAATTCCCGTTCCCGTGGGAATTTTTTAAATTCCTTTCTTTCAACACTCTTTTATTCACTGAGGAACCTGTACACCAAGTTTCACGTCGATACACTCAATAATGTCGATTTTTCATACGAACTAAAAAGTCCCGTAATTCCCGTTCCTAAGGGAATTTTGGGAAATCCTGTCTTAGCGGATGCCTACGCCATAAGATTTACCTGCATGCCAAATTTCAGCTTAATCCGTCCAGTAGTTTGGGCTGTGCGTTGATAGATCACTATGTCACTCAGTCAGTCAGTCAGTCAGTCAGTCAGTCACCTTTGAGTTTTATATATATAGATTATGTTTGTGTTATAATTTTTTACCAATATTTAAAGTGTGGTTTTTCTTTCCAGTTATTGGGCATTTATCTGATCGTAAAATAGGATAAGCCCAATATGTCCGTTTCTGTCCAATTTGTTTTTGCACTCTCCTTTGCCCATCACTAAATTATTACCTAAAATGATAATTTATTGATTTTTGAACCACCTCGTTTTTAAGTGGTTTAGGTCAATGATCTTTCTGTTGTCAATTAATTTAATTTCCACCTTCCAGAATATTCGATTAACAAACAAATACTCATCGGAAGGATTTTCATCTGCAAACTAATCTTCTCAGACAGCGGAGTGTTCTCGACAGTCGATTAGTTCCTAAGCGTTTATAGAATCTAAACATATACCCGCTAGATAGTATAGACACTATAGGACCTAAATATAGGCACAGTATAATAAATACTACTATACAGTATGGCCACTCCCTGCCTCCCTCAGCAAGTGCGGCCCCGCGCTCGGTTACCTCAAGGTTACCGCTCAGTACAAAACTAACACAAGCATGATACGCGTGCACGTACACGAGTTTCGGCTGTGCGCAAAGCAACGCGCTTTTTTCTATGAAGTGTCCGAGGTGTGGTGTATAGAGAAAATTGTGACCTCTACTAAACCAGATCTTATGACTAAAATGTATTAGCACGATCATAATACATAGGCCTTCCATATAAATGACCATACAGACCGGAATTTTGTGACTCTACGTCTTCTGTTCATGTCATCTGTTCTTCGAGCTTTGTGCCCTGCCCATTGTCGCTTAAGTTTTGCACACAACGATCGATCCGACAAATTGTCGTGACTTTATTCAATTTCACTTTGATAATACTATTCGATTTCTCCGTGGATCAGTTGGCAGTGATATGGACGGTGACGTGTTAGCAACGGGTTCGATTTCTGGCGGGTGCAAACATTGTTGTAATCAATATAGATGTTAGTTTCCCGGTATTGTTTGTCTCTGAATGTGTTTTGGGGCACCCTAGAAACAGGTTCTTCCTAGTTAGGGGCTCTGAGTGCGATGCGTTATTAATATTTTTTGACATGTCCAGCAGTCTTCCGGCTGAAATGACGATGATAATGTTAGCTTTAGTTAAAATGAACTGACCTGAGCAACTGCGTGGTGTCCTTTTCAATCTTGAACAGTTTTCTAGACGTGTAGTCGTTAAACTTGAGTATGGCGCGTGTGATGTCCTGCTTCCGATCTATGTCTGCCTGGTCAGCCCCTTGCCAGGACTCGATGTACACCAGGGAGACACGCGTGTTCAATGTCCTGAAGTACTGTGGAAGAGAAGAATAGATTACATTTGATTAGATATAAGATAGAAGGAAAGAGAGGCCCGGGAAAAACTGAGAGGAAGCTACATAAAGTAGATACATATTTTTTTTTAAAGCGGACGCTAACAAGGACCTGAGGAAAATAGTGGAGAGACGACCGTAGTTGAGTAGGCTACACATACACAGACAAGAAGAAGATAAACTTAAATAAAAAGAACAAGTCTTCAATACTATCATCAATCAATACATATAAAACTCTTCCGTTACTTACTGACTGACTGACTAACTGACTGACTGACTGACTGACAGACAACGCAGAGCCTAAACTACTGGGCGTAGAAAACTGAAAATTGGCACGTGGGTTCCTTGGGGAGTGTAGGTGAGCACTAAGAAGGGATTTCCCGAAATTCCCACGGGAACGGGAAAAAACGCGATTTTTGTGTTTATGAGAAATTTGCGCGGTAAAAAACCGCGGGGCAGCCTCTAGTACATAGTATAAGACAAAGTCACTCTTCGCGTCTGTCCCTATGTATGCTTATATCTTTCAAATTACGCAACGGATTTTTATGAGGTTTTCTTTTAAATATAAAGTAATTCAAGAGGAAAGTTTATATGTATAATACACTCTCAACATAGTTATAGGTAAAGCGGTACAAAGTTAGCTAGTGTGTGCACACAAACATTTTCAAAAACTATCGCATTTATAATATAATAGTCGGATATACGAAACATAATCCGATTAACCAGTTCCACTAATCCTGTACTAAAACAACAAAACTGTCGAACTCGGAAACTACTAAAATTCTCTGTCCTAAAATAATCCAATTGGTCGTGCTCAAATCAAAGGGCTTTAAAATCACAAAGTTCCTTGACCGCTAACCGAGGCTTGTAATCAAAAACATCGAAACAAACTTCAAACCTCAACAATCCGCAGAATGGAATATTTATCAATTCCAAACACAATTAATAGCAGGGATCAAAACGATTCTAATCCAGGGCCCGACTAGAAGGTTGAAGCCCTTTGAAATTGGAGCGAGCTAGGAGTACGATTGCTTAGGCAAAGTGCCGAAAGAAATGAATCGCTAAGTAGACGTTTCTCTAGATTGACTACGACGTTGAGTTAGGTTAAAACTCCCAATTTAGATACATTTTAATGTTAACGCTTTATTCTTAGTGGCTACACGAGCTCTAATGTAGAACTCTCAGTTTCAGTTTTCTTATTGAAATCGTATATAAATATTACCGTAAAATAATATATCCGTTAGGTTATAAATTTACGTACGTCAGTTTATAAACCGACGTAGGTTAGGTTAGGTTAGGTTATTATTAAAGTATTATTTTCCGCTAACAATATATACCGTTTGGAGTAAACTGTTCCAGGCTATTTGGTATTACCGATATTGCCGTAAGGTACAAGTAATACCACCACCCCATCACCTCCTATATGGGTGTCGCAAAAGATGACTAAGGCCTCATTTACGGAGACGCGGTTGCGCGAGGCTTCGTGCAGGCGCCGACGCGTCTTCTTATAAGATATCGAACATAGGCCTATGTTTGCGTTGAACAACGCGTCTCCGTAAACGGTCTCATACATTGCTATATGTTTCATTTAATCGCAGCACGCCCCGCACGACGCCCCGCGCAACGCCCCGCGTGTCCCTAAATGCGACCTCTAAGGGAATATTCGAATTGGTTCCCTAGGTCGAAAAACTTTAAGAGCCATACTGCGATCGGCCATTTTGGAAGAATACTTTTCGTTCGTCAAGCTAAGAGTAACAAGCCAGTGCCAACGCTTGATGAAATAACAGAGGAAATTAGTAATTTGGGGCTATTTAGGTCATCACCCCTTTCCCTTCGTTAAGATTAGAAGATTATGCGGGTAAGGCTGCAAGTTTGAAGAGAGTTTGAAGCCCGCATTCTTGACTGATGTAACTGTGGCTTTTGGTTCGAGTTCTACCTTGTACAGTTGGCAGATAATCAAGCTATCTACTTTATCTACATATGTTTAAAAATGTTTTTAAGGTAAAACGTCCTATTATGGTGGTGGTCAAAATCATTTACTTATATATTTTATCCTAAAGTAGATAACTTCATTTTTCATTTTCTCATATTTTCATTTTTTTTTCATTTTCATGTGTAATGAGCAACATAAGGCCCGGCGTACACTTGGCTAGGCGTAGTGAAGATGCTGAGATAATAACAATTTAAATTGGTTTCTACATATAATTATGACACAAAATTGAGGAACAATCCCTTAAGCTTACAATTATTTTCGACCGAAAATTAACACGCGAAAGTTTGTTAGTGTTAAGAGGTTTTTCCCACTTTCACGCAAAAGCTACTTATCTGAATTTGATGAAATTTCACAGTTTGATAGCTTGTACATTAGAAAAGCACAGATTATGTAGACTATAATTAAAAAATAAAGTATATTCTATAAAGTTTTAAGGCAGTTCACCGGGTCAGACAGTTATAGCTAACATCCATTTGCCAAAACCATCTAAAGACCATTGCGAAAGCAAAATAAAAGCAAACAAAACGAGTACAATAACAGAACTATGAACTCTCATATCGTAACTGCGAAACTGCTGGAATAAACCCGAACAAAAGACCGCGACCAGACATTAGACCTGGAGCCCGGGCAGGCTGGCCATTATCCTATCATGAAAAGAATTAAATGTTTATTGTGAACACGCTAGCGGAGCATTACCCTTTTCTACTTAGTAGGGTTGCGTTTACTGTGCCTAGTGATAGACTAGTTTTTCCACATTTAAAGCGGTAACTCTCGGTATGGCGCGAAATTCAATTTTTTTCGTATTTTTTATTTATTATGGCAAAAGTTATGTCCTTAGACACAAAATCAGTAGGTATGTCTTCCAAAAACGTTGTATTACAATGTAGGAGATGTTTTTTTACATACGCGAATACATTTAAACTTTGTAAAAAATGAATACTTTCGCCTTAATAAATTAAAAACACATAAAATTTTAATTTCGCGCCCTACCGAGAGTTACCACCTTAAGGGTAGCCTTGGGCTCGAATCCCGTCTGTGTATAGAAGTATAGACCTGTAGGTCCGGAGAATAGGTCTACGGTATCCCCTGCCTGTAGTACGAGACTAAACGGGGTCTCAGGGGTCGTGAGCGTGAAGGGCGGATGCCGGATCTAAGGTCACACACCCATCAAACGGGTAGCACTGTGCCGTCGCAGCTCCAGTCCCCGAGAGAGGCAGCTAGGGTTGCAAAGGACATCGAATGTCAATCATTAATGATTCCCGGGGTCTTTGCCAATGTCGCTTTGATGGCCACTTGGAGTGGCGGACACAGGGGAGTAAAAGTGGGCACAAGCCCCATTGCAGTCGCTGCCCGAGCGATGGGATTGCACCAAGCATTACTAACCAAACTAAAAAAGGGGGGGGGCAAGCGAGGACTCAGTAGCACAGCTGTTAATAGCTGGTCCAAGGCTTCATCCTCTTTGATTAGTTATTTTTCCGTATTTTCATCGTTTATAATATATCCTTTGGACAACGACAAACAATTTAAAACCAAATTCAGATAAATCGGCGAAGCCGTTCTCGACTTTAGCGAGACATACTTACTAAAACTGATTTGTATAATATTTATTGATAGATTAGCTTTTGGCAAAGCTGCGGTTCCAACTCTGGTATTAATTGAAGCAATAATTAATTATCTATACCAATATTATAAAGAGGAAAGATTTGTTTGTTTTTTTGTAACGAATAGGCTCCGGAAATACTGAACCGATTTGAAAAATTCTTTCACTGGTAGGAAGCTACATTAACGCCGAGTGTCATAGGCTATATTAGATTTTCAAAAAAATTAGGGATCCTTACCTAAACTCAAATAATATAACCCAAGGTGCAATATTTTTTCCGTTGTTTACATATTTTGACAGGTGGTTTGTTGTTGTTGTTTGTTTTTATTGGGCCATTCTGGGCAGTCAAAAGAACATGGTCTATAGAGCTAAGTCTTTTGTAGTATCTTATATTCTATGGCGTAACGAAGTAAGCCGGGAAAGCTCGTATTTAAATAACCTTGCGAGTGTTTCCGAAATCGTTCTAATAAGTCGATACTCGAGCGCGGATCATCAAAATGTAATATTGATACAAACATTGATTTGCGGAACTAATAACATATTGTACCGCATAGTTATTAATTTAGGGGAAACTCTGTTAATTATTTTAGAGAAGGGGATGTAATATAATATATCTATAGTTATATTGTGGTTTTGATTTACATAATGTATAATATAGTGTTCAATAATTACCTTTGGTAAGGACCTAGCATACACACAGATCCTATCTAAGTAGATGTGTGTGATTCGTTATTGTTATTACTAACAAGCTGTCCCGGCGAACTTAGTATCGCGACATACAATTTTACATGGAAAAATGTTATTATTATTTTTACCAACTTCCCGTCCATTTACCTATCCATATTTTGTCACCTTTTAAACCTTCCCCGGACTACTACGAACATTTCAAGACCAAAATCAGAAAAATCGGCCCGTTCTTGACTTATAGCGAGACTAACCAAAAGATTCTACGTAGTAAGAATCAAACCATTTTAATCCTAGCTCCAAGGTGGAATTCTCAAGGGTGGCCATGCACTTTCTATGTTATAGGTGGAAGGTGAAATAGTGTATTTATTTATTTAGATATAGGTAAAGAAGATGTGTTTATATTGCTTATGTGTAGATGCTTGTTATATACATTAGTAAAATAATCAACAGATTAGTTTTTAAATGTCTTACTCTATTATAAGTCTTATATTGTAATATATTTTAAACTGTATAATTGTCGCAAAGGATTTCATCTGTATTGTCAATTATATCTTAAGAAACAAAATAAATAAAATTAAAAATTAAATAAATAAAAAAAAAATGAGATTGATCAAAATATTACATTACTAGCGGTATTGTCGATGTTTAATTCCCGGTCTCGGTGTATTGTTTTATCTCTGTACTAGTCGACCCGGCGAACTTCTTACCGCCTATCTATTACTTTTTACTATCTTGTGCATGTATTATACTTATATACCTTTCTCTTGAATCACTGCATCTATTAAAAAAAAACCGCATCAAAATCCTTTGCATAGTTTTAGAGATATTAGCCTACATAGGGACAGACGCGGGAAGCGACTTTGTTTTATACTATGTATTAATTGATATTGATAAGATTCGGGCACCCTAAATGCAGGTTCTTCCTAGTTAGGGGCCCTGAGTGTGGTAAGTTAGGTGTAGTTATTTCATATCATTATTTTAATTTATTTGCAGCCTCATTGTTAACATAAATCAGCAGATTTCGTCAGAATAAAGCCGAGTTCCAATCTTGAAATCCATTGATGTAACTCTAAACTGCAATTTACTTTCAATTCCCTATTACAAGTGCTATTAGTTCTTTTCTTCAGGGGTCCATTGTTCGTCCCTCCTCCTGGCCCCGACAGCCCTAGGCGGGGTAACATTCACAACGATGATCCTCCTTTGTGCTACTGGTCGCTACTTTTTATCGGCTCATTCCGACCTGTGTCTTGTGCAAACAATTATACTCCTTAAGCCAACAGCTTAGAGCTCATCAGCTGTAGTAACCTCCAGTTTTCCCCATTACTAGCAACGCGGTTAGCTAAGCCCAACTCATAATAGTAGGGGGAGAGTTAAGTTTTTCTATGTTTTTTTTTTTTATGTTTGACTTTTTTTTTTTATTACGATGCCTCGAGAATATGTTATGGGACTATTAAAACTGGATTATTTTGTTGGATGTGAAATGAGGATGTCCGTGATGTGATATATTAAAGTTGTTAACTGGATATATACAGCGGTTGTGGAATTGTTGGTTGCAATAAAAATAAGTTTTTTTTATCAATATATATAAAACTCTTCCGTTACTGACTGACTGACAGACAACGCAGAGCCGAAACTACTGGGCGTAGCGGGCTGAAATTTTGCATGTAGGTTCCTTAGGGAGTGTAGGTGAGCACTAAGAAAGGATTTCCCAAAAATCCCATGGAAACGGGAAAAAAACGGGATTTTTGTGTTTATGAGAAATCTGCGCGGGTGAAACTGCGGGGCAGCCTCTATTTTATTATATAAATTGCATATTTCACCGTCATTTCATTAGAAATTAAAATAAACCACAGGCGTTGCTATTGTATTTTCATAAAAATAAAACTTGAATGGATAACTTTTGAAATGATCTTTAAAAAGGATAGAGAATATTTCAGGTAAATTCGTTTTTTTTTTTTAGAAAAGAAATGTTTACTGTTATCTCACCGTTGTTGACTACTATTCTGAGGGGGGTTTTCCATTATCACCACGCTTGGTAGACGTTCGATTTACCATGAAGGAATTGCCTTGAGCGATAAAGTCATATTTTATCAACTTTCTTTTATTATAGTTCCTTTTGATTAAGGCTTTTTGTTGCAATAAGAAGTTCACTAAGGAGAGTTGACGAACGCAGTACGGGTCTTCGAGTTTTTCGAGGAAAAACTCAATTGCCCGGTGTTCCCTATTTATCTTTCGCGACACCATCTATCTATCTATCTATCTAAAGATGAAACTATCTCTTACCAGGTCAGCAATATTGGCGACTTGTATAGCATCATGGACGACGTCAGCCCTGCTGCTTCCGTTCCTCCTCTCGAACATAGCCCTGTCTATCACGAGGGCGGTCTCGATATACTTCGTTGTCTCTCTCACGTCCCGTCTCTTTCTGTTCAGTGCTCGGAGACCAGTGTCCTGCCACCAGCGCCAGGAACGGTCCTCCTTTATGTGAGGAGGCTGCTCACTGGAACAAATGAATACAATTATAAAATGTTAGAACGAATAATTAACTTGCTCCGGGTTAAGTTTATACGTTTTGAATGCAATTTCTGGCCTACTTACCTATCTATGTATCTATCTATTTGACTATTTATAATATAGAATAGAATAGAATTACTCTTTATTGCAATCAATAGACTTAATATAGGTGATTACAATTTATAATTACTACATTGATTGCAATGGGCGGCCTTATCACTTAAAGCGATTTCTTCCAGGCAACCCATTGTCATGATCAAGTAAACTACATAAATGAATGGTGGGTTGGTCTAAAGAAAAATGAAATCTAATAAACTAGAGGCTGTCCCGCGGTTTCACTCGCACATATTTCTTATAAACACAAAAAACCAGTTTTTTCCCGTTCTCATGGGAATTTCGGGAAATCATTTCTTAGTGCTCCCCTACACTCCCTAAGAAACCCACAAGCGAAATTTCAGCTCACTAAGCCTATTAGTTTCGGCTCTGCGTTGTCTGTCAGTCAGTAACGGAAGATTTTTATATGTATAGATAGAATCGAACGAATAGCAAGTTTGTCTCGCTAAATTTCAATTCAAAAGAGCGGATGGTCTCAATAAGGTAATTTTGGTTTTGAAAATTGTATCTTAGTCCAGGGTAGGAATTGACGAGAAAATATTTATTTTTTTATTTCAACTTACTACATTACAGGTCATGCCTATTTTGATAGAGTAGTATCGTAACAAAGAATACACATTGTAACCCTTGTGAATTCACTCAGTGTACATGAGAACAAGTCTATTCTCTCCGGGACTCTTGAGAGTGCGCAGTGCGCGGGTCAAAGGCGCCTTCGCGAGTAGGTTAGTGCGCGCGCGCGGCTCGGCCAGCAGCCGCGGCCGCCGCCGCCGCGTCACGTAGCCGTCGGGCACGCAAACACTCACGCATGCCAGAAGCTCTGGATTATGCGTCTTTCCATTTAACAATTTAAATAAATACGACACTAAGGCAAACTCCCTCCTTACACGTAACTCATAATACCCCACCATAGCTAAAATAAATACGGTAGGATACAATAAAGGATAAAATAGGATGATATGTATAAGACACAGCTATAGTTTTAAAATAAATGCTCGCTCTATGTTCGTGCAATTACTATCCTTTTTAGTAGTTTGGTCTATGTGTTGTGTTTTTGTCACCGTGCCTTCAAAATTGTGTCATGTGACCACGTATGTCAGTTCCCAATAAACCACCATGTAAACAAGTTCGCTGTATTATTTATATTAGGCCAAATTACAATTAAATTCATAAATAAAGTCAAGTTATCGAACATGGTCCACACGAGCCGGATAAGTAAGAATTTTGGAAAATAAAAATGTATTTTGGCTATTTCATGTAAAATTTGTAAAACAAAAGACAGACCGGTACCAAGGAAAATTTATGACAGATTACTGTGGAATGTAAATTATGAAATAACTCAAGAAATCACAGGACAAATAAGTTTTAAAGGTGCTGCAATAGCCAGGAAAGGGTTTTAAGGTAAAGTTTACCTAAAGTTATTACAATGCCTTCGGCAGAGGAAGAGTTGTCGTCACAGTTATGCGAAACGCGTAGACTAATCGAAAAGGCTTACGATGACCTCAACAAGTGTCCTATTGAGAGGCTATCTGCTGGATATTTAGAAACCCGTAAGAAGTGCTTGAACGAATACTGGAATAAGTTTAGAAAAGCCCATGTACAGTTCTTACGGATTACTACGCGAGATAGCCGGTCCAAGTACGACTACTTCCAGAACGAAGAGTACGATGTCTGCGAAGAGCTGTACTTATGTATGATGACAGACATAGAGGACATGCTACACCAGACTCCTTCTTCAACCGAAAGGTTCAGCTACGGTGTTGACGTCCAGATGCCGAGGAATGCTGACAACTACGAGGATTGGCAGCCCTTTGAAGACAAGTTTACGGCGCTTACTCAAGACAACAAAGATCTTACAGAGGCACATACATTGCAAGGGTTTGATCTTGAAAAGAACGAAGAGTTGGAAGAGTATGACGTGAGTGAACTCTCTGAGCTGCCAGACTGCTCCATCGAGTTATTAGAAAATAGGATTCACACCGCAGAGCCAAGCAGCACCGGAACAAGATGTCTAGAAAGGTCGTCACTCCATGCAACTAAAACACCGGAGAGAAGCTGCAGCCATTGCAACCAAGAGCATGTCATATGGCACTGTAAGGAGTTCGGCAAACTAAGCGCAGAAGAAAGATCACAGCAAGCGAGGAATAGCCAACTCTGTTACAACTGTCTGCTGCCTGGACATCAAGTCCACTACTGCAAGCACAAGGGTTTGTGCAAGATATGTGGGCGCCGTCATCATTCACTTCTGCATGTATATAGGAATAAAGAGAGTCTTGTAACAAACGTTAGGAATAAAGCACAGGTTACAGAAATTTCTAGGCAGGCAAATGTAGAAGATAAATTAGGTAAGGTTTTAGGTTGCGATGATGTTGAAAATGTTGCACTTTCTTCACACTTCACAGCTAGGTCAACGGCACTGTTGGCCACAGCTTTGGTACCCGTCAAGACACAAAATGGAAACACAGTAATACTGCGAGCTTTAATTGATCAAGGATCAGAAGCAACATTTATAAGTGAAAGGGAAACTCAACTTATAAATGCAATGAGAATAGAGGTAAGTAGTAACGTCACTGGAGTCGATTCTTCAGAAATAGAGGTAAGTGGCATGACTAACATTGAAGTCTTCTCAAGGTGCAATTCAAACTTCAATGTTCTAGTTAAAGCGTTCATCATGTCACCACACATCAAAACACAACTACCGACGACAGAGATACAGGCGCACTCATGGAAACACATCAACGATCTCTTCCTGGCAGATCCCGAGTTTTACCAACCAGGAAGAATCGATTTAATATTAGGAGTCCAAGTGTGCGCTACAATCATGAAGGAGAACATCATCAGAGGTCCACCAGGTACCCCATGTGCCCAAGATACATACCTTGGTTGGATTCTTTTAGGAAACGTGGATGAGGATAAATCACAGAATACTGTGATACCAATGCAGCTGCAGGTAGACCTAGAGAACACGAAGGAGCAAGCAACCGGTAAACGGAATCAAACCGCTGTAGAGCGGCTGTGTGAGAAGAAGGAAACAACAACTAGGATATCTGACAGTAGAAATGTGTTAAAGCTACAAAATCAAGCAGAGCAACTGCTATCAACGCAAGATGGGTCAAGAGAAATATCTCTGATAGGAATAAATCAACTTGAATGGAAATTCAAGCCAGAGATACAAGCAGAGTACAGAGAGGTCATAGAGATAAGGATAGAACACAAGCCTGCTTTACTCTTACACCAACTTGCGCTTATAAGTGCAAATAAAGAAAATCACATGAAAGATGATAACCAACAAAATCAGTGGAGAGAAGAGGTGTATGCAAATCAAAATGCAACTGATGTGGATGCAGAGAGACTTCTGAAGACGAAGAGGAAGCCCAAGGCAAAAGGCAGCTTACATCAATGTGTTCACAGCATAGCATTACGAAGATTAGGTCAGGAGTTTGAAGAGGAAAGAAGACACCCTAAAGAGGAAGGAAGGTATTTAAAGAAAAGAGGCAGAATCAAAAGGCAGCACAAAGAGGATTTGCGTAGGGCGGGCGGCAAGCTCCCACACGCAGACTTGCCTGAAAGTATAAAACGGAAGAAGGCCCTACATCTTGAGCTGGTAGGAAGGATACTCACCTCTGCTGTTTTCTGGAAACGGTTTAAAAATCATAGCCAGAGAAAGAACACAAGACATAAGAAGCAATGAGTACCTAAGGCAGAAGTTCAGGCCTCAACAAGTTTATCAACGGGACGTTAACCCAAGATACGTAATGCAAAGAGGTGTGCTGTGCTGTGCCATATAATTCAACAAATTTCGTATCTAATTGGAAATAGACGCGGCAACTTGTGCAACGTTTAAGCATCATTGCAAACTAGTCTGTCAGTCTTCCTTGATCTGTGCTAGTACCTCATGCGCCTGCAGGGAACGTCCTCATAGATATAGGTAGTTAGGTCAAACTTCGATTGTGTTCTTTTCTTATATGTAGGTACTTAGTTGTTATAGAGTTATTAGAATGTGTTAAAATATTATTTAAGGTTTTAGTTAGATAGGTACGTACGTTTTGAAAGCTATTGTTACCGAATAATGGTGTTAGAAGATGAAGTATGATGAAGTACGATGTTTTTTCAATAGGAGATATATTTTCATTCGGCATGAGTATTATGCACTCTAATAATATAATGTTAGCCCAAGCAAGGGAAGTATGCTTTTATCGTTCAAAATATTCAAGACTGTCTATTGTATGTGCTTTTATATTACTTTACACCAGGTATCAACCTTGCTTTCAAATTTTGTTTTAGTTTTCTATGTAGGTTGTATGTCTTTTATTTAAGTTAAGTACTTGGTTTAGTTTATGCTAATGTTTATGCTTGGTTATTTAGGTTGTTTTTATGATTTTAGGAATAGGGTAAACAAGGTAGTAATTGTTCATAGCAGTTTAAGTAAAAACTGTCGTTTTTGGCGGGCGGTATGTTCGTGCAATTACTATCCTTTTTAGTAGTTTGGTCTATGTGTTGTGTTTTTGTCACCGTGCCTTCAAAATTGTGTCATGTGACCACGTATGTCAGTTCCCAATAAACCACCATGTAAACAAGTTCGCTGTATTATTTATATTAGGCCAAATTACAATTAAATTCATAAATAAAGTCAAGTTATCGAACACTCTATAAACATCTATATTTCTGACGAAAGAATAGAATAGAATAGTTTATTTTCCTTCATGTGGTAGGTATAAAAGGTGTTCGAAAAATATGTCTACTCTTGAACATAATGCTTCGATTATAGATAACCATAATGACTGATTTTTTGTGACTCTCATCCAAAACATTCTTTCAAACTTTACCAAAGTGTCTGACCAGCTTTTGCAGTGGCGGTCTAGATCGGCGTGACACTTCCGGTTTTTCTGTATTCCAAAATAGCTCTTGTTCTTTGGTAATACAATCTAGGGCTCACGAGACCATAGAAAAATCTGTTACAGCCCTCTAGACCGCCACTGTACGTGTCAGCAGACTCAGCGTTTTCCTGTATATAGCAGAGGGTATGTAAGTAGTTCAAATTTTTTTTTATTTATATATTCTATAGGTAAATAATATCCAGCCAACCCTTTTTTTTTTTTTTTTTTTTTAGGCGGGGAAACTCCTAACGAGTACCCTGCGATTATGTGGGGTTCGCACCCACTAAGCCCCGCCGGTGTCCATCTCGGCTGTTGGCAAAGGGGTCACGGGTGATCTTTCGATCGTTATGTTCAACTCCGCGACCCCCTCCAGCATTGGCTGTTAAGCCTCTTCACGGGGGGACAAGTGGTGGTAGTCCCCCCTGAGCGCGGATGGCTCTTTCTACGCTCGACGGCGGAATCGGGACACCGCGTTCCACCGTCCTTCTCGGGGCCGTTATATGACTACACGAGGCCCCCGCCTCATGCACCCAACGACCCCGGGGTCCCCTCTTAGTCGCCTCTAATGACAGGCAGGGGATACCTCAGTCCTATTCTTCGGCCCGGTACTGCAGGGCGTATCCAGCCAACCCTTACCTTAGTCAAAAAATAAAAGCCCGCGAATTATTATTATATTTTTATCTCAGAATTCAGAAAATTCACTTTTTAAAAATGGAATTACGATTTGAATGCTCCAATTCTTCCGTGCACATCCCGCGAGGCACATTCACCGATTCGAATTTTGAATGCACGAATAGGCAATAGGCAGGAAAAGGTAATGTTTATTTTTTATCGTCTCTTACCTTACCTGTGAGAGGTTTTAAAATTATAATTTATTTTCTCTGCAGGAATATCAAATATGGCAACATTATATTTCATATTCGATACTTACGAGCGGACTTTCAAAGTCATGTTTCAGATGTTTACGGTTTTATGCTATTTCATCCGTAACGTAATTTACATATCTCTGATTGTTTTCAGAATATGGATTCAAAAGCCCCACTTACAATAGTAGTTTTGGAATCAAATCTTTTCTCTTTATAATATACTAGTCGACCCGGCGAACTTCGTACCGCCTTACCTATTACTATATTTTGCATGAATCGTACATATAAACCTTCCTCTTGAATCACTCTGTCTTTTAAAGAAAACCGCATCGAAATCCGTTGCATAGTTTTAAAGATATAAGCATACATAGGGACAGACGCGGGAAGCGACTTTGTTTTATACTATGTATTGATATTGATGAAGTGTAGATGTATTCCTTTACATGTGTATATAGTATATTTCTAGACCTAAGTTTTTTACATAATGTTTTTAACAATTGATTAAATATTGAATAAATTTCTAAACTTCCTTTACATGTGTGTGTACTTACAGTTTTTGCAATAAATATTTTATCTACCGCTAAACGGTTTTCAAGTAAACTTTTACCATTTTTATTTGTATTTTCCGTTTCTCTACAAACGGAAGCGATCTCAGTAGGTTCTATAAAGACAATGCTTTTAGCAGAGTGATTCAGATGCGAGGAAAGTTTATCAACAACACGCGAGCTTTTGCCGACTTGGACTTGCGAGATTGTTCCTCTAAGTCCGCGAAGAGCTTTTGCCAGATAATGAAAAAGCTATCCCCGTTTCGTTTTTGACAATGAACACCTTGTTGCAAGGTTAATAAATTACAAAATATTAGTATTAATATAACATAGTATAAAATAGTCTCTTCTGCTGTCTGTCTGTCGCTATACATATACTAGGTGTTTCTGACACGGCGGTAATTAATCAAACGAGGGATTCTGCTCACCATAACTAACAAGTTTCCCAAAGCATATGGGTCAGAATCGCAAAAAAAATAACAGCTGTTCTATACATTGGTTTGATCAGCTGAAGATTTCACTTTACGGGTAAGCTGATTTTTGTTTTGAGATTTCGACCCATGTTGTTTTGGGAAAGTTGTTAGGTATGGTGAGCAGAATCCCTCCTTTGATTTATTACCGCCTTGTCAGAAACACCTTGTATATATGTATAAATCTTTAAAAGTACGCAACGGATTTTGATGTGTTTTTTTAAATAGATAGAGTCATTCAGGAGAACGGTTTATTATGTATAATACTTGCAAAACATAAATTCTACGTTTCCTATGTTCATTTATTTAAGTTGATTTCGAAGGAAAAGTATCCTATTTCCTTCGTCTTAGCTACCTACCAATCTGGCAATTTTAATACAAGCAGTTTTGTTTTTGTGTCACATGGACATTCGTATAAAGATCACAAAGTCAATCATATCAAAACTTAAAGTCCCTTTATTTTTAATTTAACTCCGGGCTCCAAAAAAATAGTCCGATAGCGTGATCAGAACGTTAAGTCACTCCGACTTGAAGCAAAAAATTGCCGAGAACATTCGCCATTCAAGCCGAGCTCATCAGTTGCTTAATTAATCCGATCCAGTTCGGTTCGAGGACACGAATTGTGACGTCATTGAGTCATTAAAATTTCAACTCGATGAGAAATGGAAATAAATGGCGCTGAATTGAACGCGGAGCCTTTAGGGAATGCCGATTAGCGTCTAATGATCTGATCTGCTTAGTGAATCCATTAACGAGCCGACAGGACTAGCGTCACTAGGAAATTGAAATGATTCTGAGTCGGGGCCTTTTTTCAGTTGTTAAACTTTCCGTTCTATTCTATAGTGCTAATATGTTATTTACACAAATATTTTAATGTAGCTGTCCGGCGAACTTTTATATCGCTTTACAAATTTATATGGAAAAATGTTTTATTTTTGTATTTTTTTCGCAATTTTTTCTAGAAGTAGAAGAAGATAGATAGATTGGAAAGATTTGATTGTATGTTTGTTTTAATGTAATAGGCTCCAAAGCTAGTGGGTAATTGATATTGATAGGAATCTTACATTATCCCTGATGAATATAAACTAAAGAAAATTAAAAAGTAAGAGATCAAAAACGCTCTACGAAATCAAAAATAGCCTCTATCCAATAGCCGATCCGTTTTGGCGTCGCTTCGCTTTTAATAAAAATGCGTAGGTAAATGTAATATAATCTAGGTTACAGGTTACCAAAATACAATGATATTTGATACTCAAAACGCCAGAAACATTCTCAAGCACGAGTACTGAGTTATTTGGGCGAGAACAAAGCTGTCGCGCGTGCCGGCCGGACGTGTGACCTAGCTCTACTGTAAATCCTTGCAAAATCTCGCTGCATGAAACTTAGTATACAGTATTGTCACAGAGGTACTTATTGTGTGCTGGGGAGTAATCTTAAATATTAAAATTACTAGCTGTACCGGCGAACTTCGTATCGCGCCTTACAATTTTATATGGAAAAAGTCAATAATTGTTATAACAACTCCCCCCTCCAATTTTTCTCAACTTTTATACCTTTCCTGGACTACTACAAGCATTTTAAAACGAAAATCAGCTAAATCGGCCTGGCCGTTCTCGAGTTTTAGCCAGACTAACGAACCACGATACATTTTTATATATATAGTAGAAAAGATAGGAGATAGTACTAAATCTAAATACCTCTTTTTTTTATTTAAGGTGGCCATCTCAGCGATTTTCGGAAAGGACCCCGGGGACCATTGATGATCGGCGTACGGTGTCCTTCCCACGCCTGGCTGCTTCTAAGCTGTACAGTACAAAATCGGGGAGGGCATGTTGTTTCTTCCCGCCGCTAGTTCGCTTCTCATTACACCCATGACCCCAAAGACCCCTTTTAGGCTGCGTTTCCACCAGAGATGCGTAGCGAGGAATGTGTTTTAAGAAGCAATGGAACTCTTTATTTACTCTTTGCTAGGTAAATAAAGTAATTCTATTGGTTGTTAAAAACACATTCCCCGCTACGCATCTCTGGTGGAAATGCAGCCTTAGTCGCCTCGGACGACAGGCAGGACATACGGTAGATCTATTCTTACGCCTGGACCTACTAGGGCTTTAGGAACTGCCGGACCTGGCTCAAGACCGACAGCGATGGAGACGCCTACTGACGGCCCCAGGCTCTACGGAGGAGCAACGGGAACAGACAGAGAAAGAGAGAGAGGGAAAGTTAATACTTACATAGTCCCAGGGTCATCGCTCATCGGTGTCTCGAGGTAGCTGACGTGCTTCGTTCGCCGGCTCTTAGGTCTGAACTCCAGTTTGTTGGCGCAGCCCTTGTTCGCCTTTGTGCGCGCCTCGAAGATCACGTGTGGGTGCTTCTGCTGAAAAGAAGCGGGACAGAGTTAGCCGGGAGTAAGAGATAGAGAGATTTGGGAGAGAAATAGATCAATAATAATAATATCTTTAAATAAAATGGGACCCGCCTTTAAAAAACTGACACACACACATAAAATTAAAACTTCCTCTTTTTTGAAGTCGGTTATAACACCCTAACCTTTTTTCCCAAGTGTAACAAATTATTTTCTATAAACCGTTTCAAAATCGATTCAGCCAAACGCGAGATAATTGCGGCCAAATATGTACAGGTCAAATTGAGAACCTACTTTATAGAAGTCGGTAAAAAACGTATGTTTTTTTTTTATTTGATTCACAAAGCCAAAGTCACGGGCAAAAAATGTTTAAATACTTTATTGTCGTTACTAAAATACAGTGACATTTACAAGTTTTGTGACAAGTAGGCCTTATTGCTAATAGCGATTTTTTCTGTAGCTTTGATTTGTTATTATGGTTGTATATTCTTGAGATTTTTTGGATATTGTGGTCATTCGTTTTGCTACGGTTATTGTCCGTACGGTATCCGCATTTTCAACAATACAAAAGTCGTAAAAACAAAAAAAAAACATTCATTAATTCAAGTCTTCATTTTTTTAACTATTGCTCCACTTATACAGCAGCCAGTAATTTTATAAAAATAATAATATAATTTTTTAAAAGGGTTCTGAATTCCGTACACACGCTACCTTATATGTATTTCGCTTAGTTAGGTTATATTGGTACCTTGACTGGGTGACTAGGGTGAGGAAACAGTAGCTCGTTTAATAATTTATATAGAGGTCAAAAATCCAATGTGTTTGTTGACAGGTATTCAGTGGCAGAAACTGGCAACACTGGCAAATAAAAAATGGCACCGTTTATCGCGCGGGATTCGCCCAAATTGGATATTTTCTGGTCGACAGTTTCAGGTAAAACTTTCCTCTTTTCCGCTTTCAATGTTCTTTTTGAATATATCTACCTACTAAAGGTTCATACCGTCCTGGTTCTTTTATTAAACTCGATGAATATAATACAATATAATACATTTTTTGAGGTTTAAATTGTTTTGCTGTGATCAGCCTTTTCAGGCTTACTTAAATAAACTAAAAACTAGACAGTTACAGTAAGATACAATACAACAGACCTCGAAATAAGACTATAAAAAATAAATAATAAGTAATACATTTTAGTGCTCATCAGAATATAAATAAGTACAAATTAATGCACGATCACTTTATTTGTAAAGCATAAAGTCTTACAAATTTACGATGCATTACATAAAAAAAATTAAGAACAAGACCATAATTTCTTGATATTTTATCACTGAAATAACAACGAAAGAATGTTCTACATCAATTTGCTCATTTGCTGTAGGCTGTAGGCACCTATGCACCGTTAGCTTCAAACATGCCCTATTCATCGCAAAAGTCCCAACTCGAAACTCACACTAATGAGGCGTAGCAAAAAGACAGCCCATCTCACATGAGTTAGCAATTCTAAACAATATTATATTGACAAATCGCGCGGAAAGTATACGTAACGCCGGTCCAGAAATCGAGACACGTACCTCGGCTTAATGATCCAATAAAAGGCGGGATTGGACGTGAGAGGAGCCCAAATGTGCCGAGTTGGTCGCTACTCGAGGGTGCATTGTGAAACTTGCTACAACTTTGTTTAAGTATCATTTTTCATAAAGTTAGAGAGATAGTTCAGAGCATAATCTACCGTTAAGTGGGGCGAATTTAAGTCACTTATTATCTGTCACTTTGCTTGCCATGATTGAAGGAATTTTTATTTTATTTGCATTAAACTGCAGTTATATTATAAGTGAATATATAAATGTATAAATAGTTGGGTTAGTCAAGTCATGCAGAAGCTTTACTATATAATACATATTATATGTAGTTCCATTCTTAAACCTGATGTTACACTAGAAAAAACAAAAAAAACACACGCCTCCTCTCTCACGCTAGGAAAAACAAAACAACATCAAAGACATACAGATAGACATAGAACCTAGGGGTAGGTATGCACTGCAGCGTGCCTTCAAAGACCCTGTAAGAGGATTGCGGTGGGATCTCAAATTAACCAGGCCAATTAAAGGCAGGATGCCGAGCCGCGCAGCGATTGTAAAGAGTTCGCTCAGATTGCGTCTGCGGAATCCCTATTTGTCAGATTCATTTATTCTTACCATTTCCTGGTCTCCTGGTAGACAAAAGCTTGACTCTATTTGAGTTTCCATTTAAATTTTAGATAAAGCTAATGAAGACTATTTATGATAGATAGATGGAAACTTTAATTCAAAATTGACTTCTCCGTAGCTTAGTTGGCAGTGATGTGGACTGAGTAAGCGTGTGCATCTGGGTTTGATTCCCGGCGTGGCGAACATTGGAATGATAAATATCGATGATTGTTTCCGGTCTAGGTGTTATGTTCGTCTCTGTATATGTTTCGGGCACCCTAGATACAGTTTCTTTCTAGTCAGGGGCTCTGAGTGTGATGTGTTATAATTATTACTATAAAATAAATCAACTAAGCACAATTTCAATTTTCTTACTTGACTACAGCCATAATAGGACGTTTTGACTTTCATTATGATTTTGGAAAATCTTAAAGCAGCTTAGTTTTGTTTAAAGTTTTTTTTTTTTAATAAAACTCTACTATTTCCACCAAAGTTTAACAGACGGTAAAATAACTTAAAGGAATACTTGTGAAACTGAGTAAATAATAGTTAAGTTTGTTAGGCATTAGCTGAGGTGGAACGTAATTTTGTTTCAAAGAAGCGTAAGCGACTACTTTCTCGGGAACTTGGTGTTTAATTAATCGTGGAACGGAACGTATAATGTATTAAAAAAAACCTTAGCGTCTTTTCTTTTGCCCATTTCTTTAACAAATAAAAGTTTATCAATTAATAATCAAATCAAGAGCAACTTTGCCTTGCAAAATGTCTTAACTGTGGTATGCAGACACGCCTAAACTACTAAACCGATAATGATTGAAAGTAGATAAAAAAGATAAATTTATCTGCATTTTATTGCACACAAGTAAGATACAAAATTAAATTAAACAATTCAAGGTGCAAACAATTGAATTTGCATGCAATGGGCGACCTTATTGCTAAAGGGATTTCTTTCCAGGCGACCCACTTGGAACCTCATGTAGGTGACTTTAAATAAGTACTTTTTATTCCGCGGGAACGGAAAATTTATGAAAAGAAAAAGGCGTTGGCTAAGCTCGCTAGTTTAAAATAAGCAAACAAATATATCTTAAAACAAAATTCACGGACACCAAAAAGCAAAACAGTAAAAGACCCGAGTTAAAACCGCTTTGTTGCAAGCAAAAGTTTTGCAAAGCGAGTGGTTGGTAGGTGATTTAAAAGAATACTACCCCACTTCGGGACGTGTTTCTTAAATTGTTTCAACAAACGAGTCCCCAGGGAGCGATCTAGGTTTGAGAAACACTGTCTCCGCTGCCAACACTGCAAGTGTATACCTTTAAGCTAAAGCTGACTTTCCACGGGTGTTATAAAGTGTTGGAGAGTAGAAGGAAACACAACTGTTAAAAAGTCAAAAGTCAAAAATGATTTATTCAATATAGGATACAAGATATCACTTGTTGAAAGTCAATTAGATTAATCTAATTTGTATTGATACCTTATTTGGTAAAGTATCCTTTACTGTGAGAGGCGAGGCAGTTCAGGGTTATTGGCTCAGGCAAACAAAGGTTTGCCTTTCCTTACGACAACGACAATGTTATATTAACAGTTTTCAATATCATGATGAATAATCATCTCAGCCGAGAGACATAGCTACTGTTGGACACAGGCCTCTCCCTTAAGATGGCCACTAGGACGAGGATCTTTTTGGGAAGGTGCAGTATTATACTTCGCCGGCGAGTTGACGATCGCAGTAGGGCTCTTCGTGTTTTTCAACGAAGGCATGGTTGGCAGGCAGGAATGCAGCTAAGCCCTGTAGGTCCGGGCGTAAGAATAGGTCTACGGTATGCCCTGCCTGTCGTAAGAGGCGACTAAAAGGGGTCTTTGGGGTCGTGGGTGTGAAGGGCGGGGGCCCGACACACTCATCAAACGGCCCTGAGATGGGCTGCGGCACAACTTGTGGCACTGTGCCGCCGCAGCTCCAAAGGCGAGCCGGGGAGGGAACAATATGCACTCCCCGAGCATGAAGCTAATAGTAGCTGAGCGTGGGAAGACTTCGGACGCTATAATGTGTGGTTCCCGGGGTTCTTCCCAAAAGCACCAAGACGGCCGCCGAGGGGTTTTAGTGGGTGCGAGCCCCACATACCCCCGACGCTCCCCCGAGCGTCGGGAAATGCGATAGGCATTTCCCCTCGTTAAAAAAAAAAAGGCAGGAATGCAGCTGCCCGTCCGGTCCTTCAGGTGTGCCCTTAGTCGCCTTTAAAGACACCCATGGGGCTGTAATTTTGGTGGTAGTGATCGATTTTTTAACAGTTTTTTTTATTTGCAAATATTTTAAAATTACGCACCGCCATAAATTTTTATACGAGATAATTTATATATTATCCTTAGTAATAATATCTCGATTTTCTTATATACTTTCATTAAATAATAACCAGACAGTACTCTCTGCATTTGTACCCTTTGCTTAAGAGGTCACAAAGTAAAGCTACGCTTACTCTCCCAGAGTTCGTGGAAGCACAGCCGTATCTCCGCTCTTCCCCGTATTCCCCGCGACTCGTGTCAACAAACGGGATCCGCCATAATTTAATTTTCCCCGCTCGTCCTTCTTTCAATTACCCTGTTACATGGTTCTCGAATGGAAGCGGATGGCTGTTCCAATGGCACGGGGTAGAGACTGATTTTAATTGACTTGTAAAGGGATTCTTTATTACTGTAAATACGATCACGGATGCTTTGTGAAGGGCCGGGAGCAGTGGATAGAGTATGAGATAGGTAGAGTTGGTTCTCCTCTAGTATTCGACAACGGCGACCATTTACATCGTTAGGACGATATGGTCGGTCGTGTGTCGCATGAATTTGAGGTGGGAAAGTATAAACCCACTCTTTAGTCTCTAGAAGGTCTCTACCTATCACCTAGTATCAATGGGACGGCTGAAAAGACGAGAAAATAGAGATGCAGGGT
Organism: Euspilapteryx auroguttella; assembly: GCA_951802225.1. Lineage (NCBI taxonomy): Eukaryota > Metazoa > Arthropoda > Insecta > Lepidoptera > Gracillariidae > Euspilapteryx > Euspilapteryx auroguttella. The sequence goes on along the minus strand of OX637644.1, from coordinate 15,072,709 downwards.
ATACGGCTTTTAACGTGCCTTCCGAAGCACGGAAGCGATGGTGGTAGCGTGGCAGCATTCAAGAAAATAGAAAACGATTATTGCCAAAGATAAGATAAAATAAGAGAATTCTTTATTGCAATCAAAATAAAACATAAAGTACATTAAAAACAAGTTACAAATATCAATGCAAATGGCGACTTTTGACCTCACCACTTAAAGAAATTTCTTCCAGTGCCAAACAGTGACACAACATTAAAAAATACACAAAAAAAGTTAACAAAAAACAATATTACGGTAACAATATGCCACTATTGCAAAGGGCACTGCCTCAGCATTTGCTTTGGGTTTGAGCCCAAAGCGCTAGTTTTCATGTGCTGCCACGGTTTTCGAACCACAGACCCCCTTGTATACCACCGATTCTTTTCAGACTTCTATTCCTGTCGATGTCGGTACCTTTTCACGATGAATTAATAGTTTTTATTTTATACTTAGTTTGTTTAACAGTTACAGCGCTAGTATTTTATTTTTTATCAACGTTTTATTATCTTAGCATTGCATCAGCGTTTAGCGTTTTGCGTGTTTTAGCGTTTTATTATCTTAGTAGCATCATTGCTCTGTAGGGTCCGGCGCAGCAACAACAACATTCTGAAGGCAATTTCAGGTGACTTCCAGTGTCCTATTTTAGGACACTGGATTGATTTGCTTGTTAATAAAGGTAAATAACTTCTCTCCTTCTGAACATACTGTAGCTTAGTTTAGTTAATTAATTATTTGAATGTGCTTTGTGATGACTCTTTATTTTAAATACTATACAATCAATCAAGAAATCGCTTTTAGCGATAAGGTCGCCCGTTGTATGCAAATTCAAATGTTCTATTTACTTCTTTTGTATCTTACTTTGTGTGCAATAAAGTGTTTTTTACTTTACTTTACTTTACTTTACAATTTTTATTTATACAATTTTTATTTTATTTTATTTTATATTTTAATTTAATTTTATGTTATTTCTATTTCTGGTGTGTGTTGTATATACTGTGTAATATGGATATTTTTATCTGAAATAAATGAATTGAATTGAATTGAATTGCTGTTTTCTTAAGTATCGTAATATTTATCAGATTTAGATTGAGTACTAACGCACTTCCTAAACTAAAAATTTGATTCTATTTAAATTACCATCGGTTGTAAAGTTCCATTGTTGGATTAAGACTTTTAGAAATCGTCCTAAAAATTCCAAAAACGCGAGCACTCTCTACTCAGCTATTCGGCGCCGGGTACTGCAGCAGCAAGCGTATATTTTTAGCAGAGCATTCTCGAAATTCATTCCGCCCGTCGTTCTTCTGCTGCAAAAATCTAGAGTATTCAACAACAGATGGAGAAATAAATAAACGGGCGACGATTCCTTTGCGAAAATACTTAGAAGACGGCGGTGAAAACTTTGTTTGACAGTACATTTTGTCTTACTCTGAGCGCTTTGGAAAGCCGATAGATACATGAGCAACGTTTGTTTAAATCAGTACGTCTATTGATGATTTTAGCGATTTCAATGGCTATAAGAATGCATTATTGACTGCCTCCTTGGTTCAGTTGGCAATGATGCTGACTACGACTTTGGAGTTTAGAGATCAATTCACGGCGGGGGCGAATATTATGATTTTTTCCTAGGTAAAAGAGGTGCTTTTGTTCAATTCAGGTTCTACCTTGTTCGCAGTTCTGACTGTGCTAAACGAAAAAGAAAAAGTAAAAAAAATATTATTCAATTTAGGATACAAGGTATCGAAGTATCCTATGCTGCGTGAGGCGAGGTAGTTCAGTAAAGCCTACCAAACGGCTCAGGTAATAGCCATGTTTCTTTATTTGTGATTCGGGCAGTCTTGATACAGGTTCTACCTCGTTAGCAGCTCTGACTATGCTAAACAACATACGTTATTACTGTTTAGAATCGTTCAACACATCGATATCTTTGGTTATTAAAAACACATCTGTCGCTACGCATCTCTGGAGGATACCCTAGTCCTACCTCCTTAATAGGAACCACATTTATCACTCAAATTTTAGCAGATAGCAAATTTCCCTACCCTCATTTACCAAACTAGCAAAACTCCTCGAGGCAACTATTCAATAACAGCCTTCGAGCATTATATATTCTCACCACACGCACACGTTGGGGCAAACATTCGCAGGCACGAGGGAACATTGGAGCAAGCGATCGTGGCAACTGGCAACTTGGGACTCCGCCCTACATAATCTTAAATTATACCTTCGCTCGCTCTTTTAACAGCGCACACGGCTGTTGTGGGGAAAATGCTTATAGAGATATCAATTGCTTTACTTAACTGTCTGAATAAAATCTATATCTTTGTGTAAAAAAAAATATTTTGGTTCGTTTGTCTCGCTAAAACTCGAGAACGGCTCGGCGGATTTATTTAATTTTTTTTGTCCAGCCTGCGTAGCTAGAAGGACCATTTTGTCGAATCTTAATATCACTTTTGATCGCTTTTGACATTTAGCGGCGGGAAAATTTATGGCGATGATCGATAAAAGTGAGATAGAAACGCCAAATTTATCAAATTGTCCATCATGCTATCACCGCAGGAAACTTAAGAAAAAATACCAGAAAAATCATAAAATTGTAAGGCAAATAAATAATACAGTAAAATTTGAAAATAAAAAGAAAGAGTACAATAACCGCCCTTATCGCTTAAGGAGATTTCTTCCAGACAACTCAGGCTTATTTGGTTTGTTTGTGTGTGTTTCGTAGTTGCGTTGCGGATACCTAAATGAGGAGCTCAGGGGGTGATGCGTCTTTCTTTATTATTACATAACTGAAGGATATTTTATTGTTACTCTGTATCTGTTGTTTGCTCCAATAAATAAAATAAAATATGTCTCAATTTATTTTTGGGATAAAAAAGACGCTATCGTAGTTTTAGGTTAGCAACCTATCTACTAATTTTCAGCCATATCTGTTTTTTGTATGTTTTGTAGTTTATTCATACATACATACATAATATCACGCCTTTTATTCCCCGGAGGGTTAGGCAGAGGCACCGGCTTGAGAGCCGGACCCACGTTTAGCCGAGTTTATGCTTTATTACCAACGTGACAAGGGGCCAGCTTGTCGCCGCGGCTATAGCGACCACTACTGCGGCCGGGACCGACGGCTTAACGTGCCTTCCGAAGCACGGAATCATCTTACTTTTCGGACAATTAGGTGATTCAAGTCTGCAATGTCCTATCCAACCGAAAACAACCACAACGTGATTTTTGTGAGAAATCAATATGTGGTGTTTTCTGCGGGGATCGAACCCACAACCTTCCGTGCCGTGGCGCAACGCGCTACGCTACTGAGCTACGGAGGCGGCTACTGAGCTACGGAGGCGGCGGTGTAGTTTATTCGAGTTTGCGTAATACAGACAAACAGTACTGCCGTACTTATAATATTAGTATGGATTCACATGTGTAGGTCTCGTGTGCGAACACTACAATTTTCCCTATCTTACTTGATAATGTTTAAGCTGTAGCGGTAAATTATTAACTCGTGTTTAACTTATACGCGGTGTTTAAGATGGGTTTTGCAGAATCGTTTTAACACAAAAAAATATATATTAAACTGCTCCGTTGGTAATTTACACACATCTTACAACTCAAACTGATTCAGAAACTAAATTTGAAATTTGGCATAAAGAGTGATTTTTTTTACAAAATCAGAAAAAAATACATTCTATTTAAAAAATAGTATTCAAAGTGAAGGAGAGCCTCCACTCAACTTGAACTTGTATTATAATAAAGGATTATTAGGTATATTTTATGTTTCTTTTTAGTCAGATAAGATTTAATTATAGTTAGTAGGTAAGAATTTTAATTTTAATTGTGGTGTGTGTTTAATTTTAAAAAACTTGAAGTTCTTTTTCCACACTTCAAAACTTCATCATCTAGATAACAAAACATTTGTATAAACTCATTATTTCAGGAAAACAAGCATTAAGAAAGAATATTCACATTTTCAAAATGAACCCTCAGACAATAAAAGACATTGTGTCACCAAAATATGACGAATGAACAGAACTAAAAAATGCGACCCAACGAGAAAACAACGACATTTGGATTAAAATAAAAACAAATGCCAAATTATACAGAGAGCATTGTTACAATGGAAAAAAGGCATATTGCGGAGATGGGTCCCTTTATTGCGGCGACATATGCCACTTTTTGTATTTCATGTCTGGCTGGCGTTCTTACGATTGTTCTTCCATTTGAAATTGTGCCTAAAATTCATTTTTTGTGTGGGTATGTTCAAAGTTCAAAATGTGGAATTAAGTTTTTTTAAATTAAAGACAGAAAACTTGAATCATAAAGTTTAGTTTGATGTCAAAGGAGATTGACCATTCTGGACCAAATGCTGCCCACGCATGTGAATATTTTTTTTCTTCTTCACATGAAGAGATATATATATGAAAAATAAAAAATAAAAATTAAAACCACGGATTTATAATATATACGTAGTACCTTAAAACTTATTTTTTTGGTGATCTTACATTTGATATATAGTTTTTTATCGTTTATGTTAAATAATATTATTATTATCTTACCTATTCTACCTCCCGAGTCCGGTTCCGACCTCACTAGTCTCGTTCGAAGCAACTTTTTTTTGTAGCAAGTTCTATATGAAAATGATAAATAAAGAGTGATTTGCCAGAATTTAGAGAAATCGAAAGTCTCTCTTGCTCATATTCAGATTTGGTATGTGCCTATCTCTTTCGCGCACGCTGGGTTTCGCTATACCTGCGTGCTTGCGCACGTGCCCTTTTGTTTGTATTGCAGTCTAACTTCGCTCTTGGAACCGTTGTGTTGTGTACTGTGCGCTTATCTATCTTATTTTTAAAACCTGTCATTACTTTTGGACTATCGTATCTGCATCACCTGTTGACCCGGCTCAAAGAGATGGGCTAGGCACCAAGACGTTGTGAGGCGCCCTGCTTTATTTTTAGATTCCATAATTATAGACGACGATGATGATGACGATTGATATGGTATTTTAAAATGTTTATCCTTAAATAAATGTTGATATTTTAAATGATACACCGTCTTTTATTTTTAAAATAAGCTGTTGGTTAGGATTTTTCGTCAATGTAAAATAGATTACTTTTCAATATTCCTTGGATAGATTCTTAAGCGCTTTAGGTTACAGACTACTGTTAGTCTAATGAACATTATGCACTATGATTCAATGCTGGGCAGCCTTGGTCCAGCGTCCATACAAAAATGGTCAATCTCCTTTCTGAGTTTTCTAAAGTTTATAATATGAATATACGTATGTATGTATATCTTAAATTAACGGTTGAGTAGGAACAACCTACAGAAAAAAAAAGTCATCTAAGAATCACTTTGCAAATTTTCCTTTCATACGTTTTGCAACGCATAAACACTCTATATTCCATACACCTAAAAAAAAGGTAAAATTCCTGAACTGAATAAAAATAGTTTGTAAGAAAACAACCAAATAAAGTTAGATAATAAATCGCCCCAAGTACACACAGTCCTGGAAAAAAGTGCAAAACACACACGACATTCTAGCTTCTTCGTACAGTGAACTGCGAAAGTCTACTTTTTTTCGTTTAGTACTGAGTTGTGGGACCTTTAAGACGTTTTACACTGCAAACTGTATTATATCGCAGGAGTTTGTTTTTTTTCCTCAATTTCTTCAAATAAAATAAACTGGAAATAATTTTATAAAAAATATAAATAAAAAGTTGTATTTTTAAAAATCTTTTTTTGCAAAATTATTTTACGTAACATAGCTGAATAAAGTAGCTACTAATAAAACGAAATATTTAGTATTTTTCCGCAAAGCGAGAGATTAGAATTTTGTGTCTCAATTTTCCAAATTACTTTTACGTGGCCGTTATTGTGCTAGTATGGTGGTTAATTAAATTTATAAAAAAACTCTATAGTGAAAGTAATCAATACATAGTATAAAAATAAAGTCGCTTCCCGCGTCCGTCCCTATGTATGTTTAAATCTTTTAAACTATGCAACGGATTTTGATGCGTTTTTTTTTATCGATAGAGTGATTGAAGAGGAAGGTTTATAAGTATAATACATGCCCAAAATAGTAATAGGATAGGCACTACGAAGTTCGCCGGGTCGACTAGTATATGTATATGAATGGTTCCGAATAATTCTGATCGATATCACGAGAAATCTTCCGTGTAGATCAGTGAAATGTGGGACTGGGAATGTGGGAGGAACTTAGGTTACGAAAAATAAAAATAAAAAACTACAGAAATGTTGGCTGTATGGTCTACGTTCCTTTGCCTAGTGAAAAAGGGCGAATAAAAGAAACAATAAATAAACTTGTGTCCATCGCAAACCCACCCGCTTTTTATCTAACAAAACACATCAACAGCTATGAAGAAGCTAGTAAAACATTATTTTCTCTTATTCACTAGCTTCTTTGTAGTGCAGCCAGAGCATTTTCGCAATACGGAGGGCCACTGAGAAACATCGCAGGTAATTTCGGAGGAGACTTAGATTTAAGAGGTGCATTTGTGGGGACACCACCTGTGCTTTATTTATGGCTGCGACAGGATCCTTACCGATATTCGGATCGCTTGTGGCCGCCATTTTGCTGATGTTTTGCCTTAATTTAATAATTTTGAACTCTTGTGAGATATAGAATGGTTCTTTTTGCCTTCATTTTAACTCATCAGATATGAATGGTTTTCAGTTTCAAAGTGTTTTTAAGTTCTAGTGTGAAATAAATGGTGTTTGTTTTATTTTTATTTTTCATAGTGTACTGCAATTTGTTTTAAAAATCATAGAGCGATATTTTTAATAAAATTACTTCAATTTATTTTATTTATAGCAGACCAATTTTTTTTGTATAATTAATACTCCACTAAGTTAATAATCTGATAATTGTTGCCTAAAATGGCCACTTTTATCCAAATAATACATATTTGATTTCCTAGGTCTCAATTCTAAAAGCTTAACAATTAAAAAATACCAAGAAAGATTATCTAGTGTCATACAGGATCAGTACTAACCGCGAAAAAAATTGTGCTAGTTCCGATAAAAATAGTGATCTTTTTTTAATTAAAAAAAAAGCTCAACTAAAAAGATTAATTAATTTTGTACTACCTAACACAAACCAGAACTAAGCAATCAAAATAATACGGAGCCCGTGTCTGTTTAGGGTTAAAACGTCTTAAAGCGAAAAGGGCCGCGGGTCGCTCACACAACAAATGTGCCCATACGTCATAGTGACAATGAAAAAGGTCGGAACCGCTTTTTGTGTATAAAACGAAACGCATTTCATACGTGAAAACGTTCTCTATGACGTTTTTATATATTGGAGCTTATTTTTGTGCGCTAAAGAGTTCGTATAAATTGGTTGCATGATGACGTTGTAAGGGAGCTGTTTGTTATTGTTAAAAGGGTTTCTCTTTGAGTAAATAAGGATGTGTATACGTATTAACACAATATTAACTCACCAATTTATAACTTTTTTTTTTGTTGAAACTTTTGTTTTTAGGGTTTATTACGCTTATTAAGCTGAGATTCACAGTCAGTCTGATTGTTAGAGTCTACTCGCTCGCGTTTGATCAAATCAAGTCAAAATCAAAAATTATTTATTCAATATAGGATACAAAATATCACTTATTGAAAGTCAATCGTATGGTATTATTTTTCGTTCGCACAAGATATATGAGTAATTATAATTTTAAACTAGACTAGCAAAGTCTTTAATGTTTATCCGTCAGACATAACTTTTGGGTGTGTTGGCATAGTGTTTAGGTTTAAGTTTGTTGAAACATATTAGTTGAATAGGCAATAAATATTTGGTTTTGAAGACACTACAATTAGGTATTGAAGTACTTTTGCTTATAGAACGTTTTAGTTATTTCTTGTATATTTTGTAAAATAAAACGATGTTACGGTTTAATATTTTAACGACTTAACTTTCCCCCCAACTTTTAGCCTCTCCCTAAAACTACTAATCTCTTTTAATTACAAACATCGATATAAACTCAACATTTGCTCCTACCGGGAATCAAACCCGGGCCTACAATGTCACTGTCAACAGCACTGCCAACTGAACAAAGAAGGTGGATTTACTGAAATAAAACAAAGACAAAAGCAAACTTTTCGCTTTGCTTTTGAGTTTATTTTTCAGACAAGAAATATGATAGATCGTATAGCGAACGATCTTTATGAGGCTGTTGACTTTTTAAATAAATTTCGAAGAAAATGCTCTGGTAAACAAAAGACAGTCATTATATTGATTGAATCGCTATTATAAATAAAAATAACACATTTAAGTAACAAATTTTCAACAACTTTATTGCACTACTAGAGGCTGCCCCGCGGTCGTACCCGCGCAGATTTCTCATAAACACAAAAATCCCGTTTTTTCCCGGTCCCGTGGGAATTTCGGGAAATCCTTTCTTAGTGTTCCCCTACACTCCCCAAGGAACCCACGTGCCAATTTTAAGCTTTCTACGCCCAGAAGTTTAGGCTCTGCGTTGTCTGTCAGTCAGTCAGTAACGGAAGAGTTTTATATATATAGACTAGAGGCTGCCCCGCGGTTTCACATTTCCGCGCACATTTCTCATAAACACAAAAATCCCGTTTTTTCCCGTTCCTGTGGGAATTTTGGGAAATCCTTTCTTAGTGCTCACTTACACTCCCTAAGAAACCTACATGCAAAATTTCAGCCCGCTACGCCCAGTAGTTTAGGCTCTGCGTTGTCTGTCAGTCAGTCAGTCAGTCAGTCAGTCAGTAACGGAAGAGTTTTATATATATAGATTTCACTTATTTTAATCCGAAGATGCCACTGGGCAGTTTCTTTCTTGCCAAATTATTTTGATAGATTTTGATAATTAAACAGTGGGACCGGGTGTTCGTGGCTTCGCATTTTAATGACTTAGAGTTAGAAGAATACTTCCTAATACATGGCTGTATGGACTACGTTACTTTGCCTACCTAGACGAATACAACAAGCACTTCATTCAATAGGCTGCTCCAAATAGCAACATTAAAATACAACTGGTAAACAAGCTACAACTCCAAAATTAAAACTCTAGCCAACCTCTATATTGGAAAACGAGCGTTGCACAAGAAACGTACCAGTGCACTGCATTAATATTATAGAAACTACTCCATTTTTAACCGACTTCAAAAAAGGAAGTTATCAGTTTAACCTGTATGTATATTTGTATGTATGTATGTTTGTCCGCGATTATCTCGAGTTTGGCTGAACCGATTTTGATGCGGTTTCCACAAATGTATTTGTTACATTCAGAAGAAGGTTTTAGTACCTACTTAACCGACTTGAGAAAATAGGAAGTTCTCAGTTCATGTATGTGTAAATTTATTTAAGGCGGGTCTCTTTTTGTAAAAAATAAATTATTAGCTTTGCTGATGAGCCTGATCCGCGGCATGAAGCTGCAGGTACAGTCTTGGTCGCGTGGTATAACAGCTGTCTACCTAGAACCTGCAGTTTTCTGCTATTCGAACTAGTATGTCCATCTGAAGACAGGTTGATTTCACATTCGTTTGTCTGAGCAGTTTGATGGGCGCCCCTGAACCACCTAGCCTCTCACAGTATAGGATACTTAACCTAATAAGGAAAGGGAGGCCTATGTCCAGCAGTGGACGTCCTACGGCTGAACTAATGATGATGATGATGAAGGAAAGTACTAAGTAGTCGTAATTAACTTACAATAAGAGATACCTTGTATCCTATGAACTAGAGGCTGCCCCGCGGTTTTCTCATCAATATCATCAATATCAATACATAGTATAAAATGAAGTCGCTTTCCGCGTCTGTCCCTATGTATGCTTAAATCTTAAAAAGCTGGCAAACGGATTTTGATGCGGTTTTTTTTAATAGATAGAGTGATACAAGAGGAAGGTTTATTAAGAATAATATATGTACAAAATAGTAATAGGTTAGGCGGTACGAAGTTTGCAGGGTCGACTAGTAAACATATAAATCCCGTTTTTTTCCGTTTCCATGGAAATTTCGGTTTATTATTTCATAGTACTACACTTCCTAAGAAACCTACATGCAAAATTTCAGCCCGCTACGACCACTAGTTTCGGCTCTGCGTTGTCTATCAGTCAGTCAGTCAGTTAGTATCGGAAGAGTTTTATATATATTGATAAATCATTTTTAAATTTAATATAATTAATTTACTCTAACTAAAAGTCCTCGAGTCGGTGCATCAGAAGACACAGAGTAAGCAGACCACGACAAGGTGGCCACACGACCTGGTGAAGAATTAGAGTCCAATGAAACCAGTCATTGAGCAGCTCTGTGGGGGAGGCCTATGTCCAGCAATGGATGTCTTTCGCCTGATATTATGATAATAAATGAAGTAGTGAGAAGGTATAAATAATTCTGTGATTCACTGCACATTAACAATTTAGGAATGCAACGTAACTACGTCCACGTCCGTTATCCTGGGGGCAAGTGAAATTAGTTTAGTTCGACCGACGGGTAACGAACGTTTTAGGACGTGTAAGTCCGCAATAGTGTTGTTCCGTTATGTGATGATTAAGGTATCGATAAAAACGATAACAAAATTGATGTATGCGGGGATCTAGTTTTTCTTGCCATTTAATATAGACAGACCTCTTTATTGCAATCAATCAACTTAAGGTGATACTTAACTAAAGGTCCTAAGACGTGAAAACTGGACAGTATTTTTTACTGTAAAAAAAAACTGAAACTTTGTACATGTGATTAAAAGTGGCAAATGATTTAAATTTCCTTTAATCCTCGTAGCGGGCCCCACGAGGAATGAAAGAAGGAAAGAGGAGCCTTTGCCCAGTAGTGGGATAAAACAGGCAAAAATAATAATTCCTTAAATTAATATATTGTTTGCAATGAATGATCTTATCGCTTATCGTGATTTCTTCCACGCAACCCATTGTTAGGACATTTAAAACAAAAAGGAAACCCACCGTGGGTGGGGGTGTTGAAAATATAAAACAGACTATATTTCAGCTTTCCAGTGTTTCAAACGTGAAGCGCATTCTGCATTCTTATAAAATCTTTCAGACTTTTTAATACCATAATTATTTTGTTTTATCGATATGTGAAAAACTAAGTAAAGGCACATCTCTTAAACTTAACCCAACGTTTGTGCTGTAAACTAGCAGACTCCGAGCTAATCTGTGATGCAAGTAGAGCAGATTTGCTTATTCAAATGTTTCCGTGAAAATAGCCTTAGCTCAGGGGCATACGCTTACGCCCTGCAGTACCGGGCCGAAGAATAGGACTGAGGTATCACCTGCCTGTCGTAGGAGGGGACCCCCGGGTCGTTGGGTGAACCAGGCGGGGGCCTCGTGTAGTCATATAACGGCCCCGAGAAGGACGGCGGAACGCGGGTGTCACGTTTCCGCCGTTGAGCGTTGGGAAAGCTACCACGCTCCGGGGGAATAGCCATCATGTCACCCTGAGGAGAGGCTATATAGCCAATGCTGGGGGGGGGGGGGGGGGTCGCGGTGAAGTCGCGGTGAAAATAACAGCTGTTCCATACATTGGTTCGATCAGCTGGCGGGGTCAATGTATAGAACAGCTGATTTTTGTTTTGAGATTTCGACCCATGTTGCTTTGGGAAAGTTGTTAGGTATGATGAGCAGAATCCCTCCTTTGATTTATTACCGCCTTGTCAGAAACACCCGGTATGTTAAGGCTTGTTCTAAACTAAATATTCTGTTTTATTATGTAGCATTTTCACATCAAAATAGCCGAGAGGTCACTATTATTATTATTAACGATAATAGTTAAAAAAACACAAACACATTTTATTTGACTAGAGGCTGCCCCGTGGTTTCACCCGCGCAGATTTCTCATAAAGACAAAAATCCCGTTTTTCCCGTTCCCATGGGTATTTCGGGAAATCCTTTCTTAGTGCTCACCTACACTCCATAAGGAACCTACATGCAAAATTTCAGCCCGCTACGCCCAGAAGTTTCGGCTCTGCGTTGTCTGTCAGTCAGTCAGTCAGTCAGTCACTCAGTAACGGAAGAGTTTTATATATATTGATGATTTGATGGACGATTTTTATGTTAGATTTTGTTTAGATCTTCTTCTTATTCTTCGTCGTTCCCTCATCGCTGAGGATCGTAACCAATAATTACTCTTGACAGATTTCATTATTGAGAGTCGTTTGGAGACTTTCAGTTCACACAGAATGGACTCATTTGTTCTCATTGCGGTCCATGGGATTCTGAGCATCTTCCCCCAACACCACATCTCGAAAGCATCAATTTTGGATACCTCGATTTGTTTAGATGCTCTACTATAAATTTTGCTTAATTGCCTTATTGAAAGTTAAATTTCATTGGTTGAACAAGCTATCCAATATTTAAGCTTTAGCATTCCATTCAGCTCTATTCTATTCTATAGTTTTTTCTACGCGGAGCCAGAAGTATACTAGTTTTGCGACCATTGTCGTAGGGCAAGGCAAACATTTGTTTGCCTGAGCCTGGTGGTGGGCACCCTGAACTACCTCGCCTCTAGCAGTATAGGATACTTTACCAAAAAAGGTATCAATATTAATTAGAAATCTAATTGACTTTCAATAAGCGATATCTTGTATCCTATATTGAATAAATAATTTTTACTTTCTAGCTTACTATCCTCAAAAGTTCCGGGCATAATGAATGATAATAAAATTAAATCCAAATTCGAATAAAATTAATCCAATAACGAGTCGATTCGTGTCCAACGAGCGTGCAAAACTGCAGGCAATTGATTCGGCGAGAGCTAAACTGTTACGATACGACACGACTCCACTGAGCCGACCAAACCGCAGCCGCTCTGATTATAGTACAACGAGCTTTCCCGGCTTACTTCGTTACGCCATAGAATTTAAGATACTACAAAAGACTTGGCTCTACAGACTATGTTCTTTTGACTGCCCAGAATGGCCGAATAAAAAACAAACAACAACAACAACAAACCACCTGTCAAAATATGTAAACAACGGAAAAAATATTGCACCTTGGGTTACATTATTTGAGTTTAGGTAAGGATCCCTTTTTTTTTAAAATCCTATATAGCCTATGACACTCGGGGTTAATGTAGCTTCCTACCAGTGAAGGAATTTTTCAAATCGGTTCAGTATTTCCGGAGCCTATTCGTTACAAAAAAACAAACAAATCTTTCCTCTTTATTATATTGGTATAGATAAACTATGGTAGTTGTAGACCACCTAGCTGAGCTGTTGAAGCATCCTGGCCTCATCCTGCAGTTTGCTGATGAGCTCGGATGGCTCCTATAAATGTGGGGAAATGCACAATGGCTCCAAGTTCGCGACCTAAGTGCAGGCACTTCTCTGCCCCCACAACTGAAGAAGAAGATGATATGTTTTTTTTTAGCGTAGGTAACTACAGGATTAAAGGGGCACACGGTGCGAAACTAGCGCCACTTCCGATAAATAATTAATATCTTCTAAACCATGGCCGGAATCAAAAATATGCGTCTTTGACTCCCTAGATAGTCTTGCTTAGTATTATTATGGTTCTGTTCTATTAAAAAGAAGGTTTATAAGTATAACATATGCACAAAATAGTAGCAAATTAGGCCGTTCGAAGTCGACTAGTTAAATATATTCTGTATGCCTGTCACACCTTGTTAACAAAATAATATTTCACAACCCTGCATGTCATTCAAGACAGGTGCGGGAGACTGTTGCTTGTGACGGTTTTTGTCTACAACGGTAGGGTTGGCACGGTTGCATAAATGTTATTTTAATTATGACTAATCTTTGCGCCTTTCCGGTACCCTAAAAGTGTTGACAGCTCGTTTATCAAGTTCAGAATGTGAAATAATTTATGCATATAGATAATGTATAGTTATTATGATTTCTTCAAAATTATGTGTATGATAAATATAATAGATGATGGTCGCTGGGGCCGAAAAGTGTCGTCCTGGTGAACCAACCTTGTATGCATTAGTATTCCACCAGATAATGTAGCCTAGTATTTTAAGGGCACTGTTATATAGCTTTTAAGTTAAATACCAAAGTAAGCTACAGATTGTTGCCAAAAGCGGCCGTTTTTAGCAACACTTTGTAGCTTTGTTAAATCTTTAACCTATCAGCTATACAACAGTGCCTTATAAATACTAGGCTACATTATCTAGTGGAATACTGTTTCGCATTTTTGATATTTGCCTTGGTTTAGAAGATTTTAATTTTTTGTCGGACGGCGCTATTTTAGCTGTGCTATGCCTCTTAAAAAGTTAAATTTGTTTTAACTCAACCATTAACAATACCTTAATTAAAATCGAATTCTCATTATAACTTAATTTGCCGCAATGTAAATCAGTTCCTACTTCCAAATAACAATTATTCAAATCAAATTCAAACTCGCTTAGCTAGCACAACTTTCAAGTGAGGTTCTCCCTAAACACTGTCACAGGCCGGAGCCGCGGCCGCGTCCGCGCCAGAGACGAGAAAATTTAGAATTTATGCATGAAATCATGTTATGACAAAACGAGTGGATATGCTAATTTAGAACTAGTGGACGAAACTTGAGCATAGATCTGATTAGCATAGCATGGCCGCTCTTGTGCTGTGCGCCGTGCCTTACTTTGCCAGTGGGAATTCCTGTTGGGGATTTTGTTTGGGAAACTGTAAACTTTTGTTATGAAAATGCGGCTTCTAGTTTTTACGCTTTTGAGGTGTTAAATGTAAAGGTAAATATGTTAAATAGGTAAGGTAAATTCTGTTTCTGAGAATATAAAAATTTACAAAACAAAATATTTTAAATTTTGAAAAAAAAACGTTAGAAAAAAAAAACATTAATATAGATCAGTTTAACACGTCCACCATCTTGATTTTTCTGCCATGTTGGATTTTTATAACGTTACATTAGCTTATGTATTGTTGGGCTCCCTGAGGGCCTACTATGGCCATTTTTGCAATATTGCTTTTCGTCCTCCAAGTATCAAAGTCAATACAAAAAAAAACGCAAAGCAATATTGCAAAAGCGGCCGTAATAGCCCCTAATTGTAAATTTATAATTTCCCCGTAATTTCAAACAATTTACAGTTTCCGGTTTGCTAACAACAACCACTGGTGAACCCAGCTTAAACACCTGAGCTCCTACAATTTATCAAACCTTCGCAAACTGGCGAACAGCAAATCCGTTGTTAATCCCGCAAACAGGCTGTGCTACTGGCCCTCTGAGACTATTAACACATCTAATGCCACGGGTAGAAATTATATAATAATAGCAGTTCACACGCATTAAATACCCTACGATGATAAGTTAAAAAAAATGAGATCCATTTGAAAATCAGATATTTTGTTAACTGTTGGGTCGCATTTAGGGAGACGCAGCGCGTTGCGGGTGGTGTTCGTGCGGGCGCCGACGCGTCTTCTTGTACAATATTAAACATGGGCCTATGTTTTGTTGTCGAAGTGTTGAACGATGCGGGCACCATACTGCCGCGCACGCAACGGCGCCCACCAACATACATTGCTATACGTTTGATTAAATCGCAGCACGCCTCGCACGACGGCCCGCGCAACGCCCCGCTTGCCCCTAAATGCGGCCTTAGATAAGTTATAAAAAACCTATCCGTACCGTCTCTATTAAAGATATGTTGATATCCGTTTTGATATGATGGATATCGATATTATCTTCAGGCACCCAATCTATATAAAGTCACAATACCTGTATTTAAAATACAATCTCTTCTTATTTGCTGTATAATTAGTACTATTATTATAATCCCCAAACTTGAGCTAAGCAAGCAAAACAGATAACTTTAATAAATAAATTATCGCACTTCTGATGACAAATACCGATCTCCGTGTGACGCTAAACACGGCCCAAACTGACACGTGTCACTGCCAGCGACAAACCGGGCTTTGTATCCGGGATTAGGTATTTAGTAATTTAATTAACCACGCTTTTAACTCGAGATCAGTATGTTAGGTCGGGTACTGGATTGGCATGACCGATCATCGAAGGTCAAGGATCGGCAGGTTAGGAATTTCAAATTCTTGATGGTATTGTCTTTACAGTCAAAAATTATTTATTCAATATTGGATACAAGATATAACAAGTTATTGAAAGTCAATTAGAGTATTTTAATCTAATTCGTTTTGATACCTTTTTTTTTTTGGTAAAGTATCCTATTCTGCGAGAGGCGAGGTAGTTCAGGGTGCCCACCAATTGGCTCAGGCCTAACGACAATGGTCGCCTGAAGAGGCTCCCAAACGAGCCCTCCTATGTCAAATGATTCTACTTCCTTTTATTCAATGGGAAAGGCACATATCGCGAAGAACAGCGCGAAGGGCCAAAAAGTAACGACCGCAATCCGGAAGACGAAGGGCGCATTTTACGCCACCTAGGCGAAATGATAAGTTGTAGCGGTAGGTATTCTAGCGGTGGCCAATGGAAGAACAGTTAGCTTCAGTTCCTTGCAGCTGAGGTCGTAAGCTGAATTAGTGTGACCGTTTACCCATACAACCGACTGACGACGCGCGTTGGTGACGGCGCGCAAGGCCCGAGTGACGAGTGACCATAGGCATCTTGCTATCTATGTTAAATACTTTATTTTATTTTGTTCAATACGTCTCTTTGCTAAGTGTATTTTATTTTGTCTTTTATTGAGTTTTATTTTTGACTCTATTCTATTCTATTATTAGTATTCTATGCCTTCTTCACATGGCATCGGTAGTCGGGCTTAAATAATGCTGAACAAGAAAAGGAATAGTCTCAAAGCCACCTTGTTCCTCACGTGCACTATATTGATATATAGTCTGAGAACGAAATGTTCTATTGCCGAATGCTCGGCCCCGCCTTCTCGTAGCACTCGAGCCTGAAAGCCTTTCAAGTTTCAGACAGCGGGCCCTCTGAGCTGCTTTACAGTTTGTTTTCCTTGCCGCAAGTATTGCAGTATTGCTTTCTCTGTCTTTAGCATCAATCAATGTTCTGAATTCGAATGTCGTTGCAAATTTAGGAACGCTTTTATTCCGCAAATGAACTGAAATAAATATAATATTAAAAGATTTTATTTAACTTGCAATGTATGTATGTATTATGTATGAAGTTCTGGTGAAATCTTGCAACTCCAATTAAAATCCAACAGAAACAACGCAGAAAAATCAAGATGGCGGACAAGTTCTTTTTAGTGTACTACTACAATATGGGTATCAAATAAAAGGCCTTGCTGAGAATAACTCAAAAAATTACTTTAGTAACTTAAAAAGGATTGATTTTAAAAAGGTTTTAGCCTTGAAACTATTTTTTTAGTTGATTACAGCTACGTGTGGCTATAACCGAAAACGTAGCTTGCTACGGCTCGCTGCATAGTAAACTGCTACGCTAACGGCTACGCTGCTACGGGCTACGAATTTCAAAAACCTCGCGCACACGTACATAATATTGTAAACGTGAATAAAATTCAGCTGAACGCACATAGATTGCAGCTGACAATATCCTCTGAAACGTCCTGATAACGGTTTTAGTGGCTGACAGTCGACCGCGTAGCGCGAGCTCACGAGCTAACTCCTAACAAATACGGGCTGAGTTAAGCTTGATAATAAATGTTTTTAGGGTATTATTTTTATTATTATTAGCTGGCGAACTTCGTATCGTATCTTGCAATTTTTATGAAAAATTAAATAGTTGTTTTTACTAACTTTCCCTCAATTTTTCCATATTTTCTCACCTTTTAAACCTTCCCTTGACTACCTACGAACATTTTAAATCCAAAGTGAATTAAATCGGCCCGGCCATTCTAATAGAAATAGAAAACGTTTATTGCCAAACAGTGACACATCATTACAAAAATATACAAAAAGGTAAACACGGAAACAATTAACAGTAACAATATGCCACTATAGCAAAGGGCACTGCCTCAGAATTTGCTATGGGTTTGAGCCCAAAGCGCTGGTTTTCAGTCAGTGCCGGTAGTGTTCACGAGCGTCCATGGAGTGCCCATTCTCGAGTTTAAGCAAGACTAGCGAGAAAAAAAAAGCAATTCAATATTAATCATAACCAATTTCCAATATAGCAACATGGTATTTGATTATCAGCTTGCCTTTGTATTACTGCTGCCTTTGTAATATAACTATTACTACGCACAATCCATTGTATCGATCCGCGGATTAACATTTAACTACACGCGGCTCATTAAACTGTAATTAACTTCACTATCGACAGATTATTATTATTACTACGATTACCTTAATGGCGGAAAGGGATTATTTTATAAAATAACTAGTCGACCCGGCAACCTGCGTAACGTCTACACTGAAACACTTGTAAAGATGCGAATTAAGAATATAATGCCAGAATAAGATCTGAATTAAGAGACAGTCAAAATAGCGCCACCTGCAAAAAAAAATATGTATATCTTTTTAACTAAGAATAGTATTTCTCTAGAAAATATAGCTTAGTATTTTTAGGGCACTGTTGTATAGCTTTTAGGTTAAAGACCAAAGCTAGCTACAGGTTTTTGCTAAAATTGGCCACCTAGGTATTCACTTAAAAAGTTTTTTTTTTTGCAATTTGACGCTACTTTAGATGTGCTATGCCTCTTAAACGGTTATAAATCATGGTCGATGTATGGTAGCAGTTGGCACTAAACACCCATCTACCTACCGCGCCATACATAACAGTTTTAGGGGTCCCTTTTGCGATACGATATCGTAATAGCTTAGTACGGACCTTCGCGAGCATTAGGAGCTATTTGGGAGACGATTCAAGATGTGCCTAACCGGCGATTTGGGAGGCGGAAGTCGTAAATCTATATGCGTATCTGTTTTGTACGGTAAATTATTGTGTTTACAAAATAGCTTCATAGTAGTACTAGTCGACCTAGCGAACTGCGTACCGACTTACCTGTTAATATGTTGTGCAAATTGTGCATGTATTATCAATATATATAAAACTCTTCCGTTACTGACTGACTGACTGACTGACTGACTGACTGACTGACTGACTGACTGACTGACTGACTGACTGACTGACTGACTGACTGACTGACTGACTGACTGACTGACTGACAGACAACGCAGAGCCGAAACTACTGGGCGTAGAAAGCTGAAAATTGGCACGTGGGTTCCTTGGGGAGTGTAGGTGAGCACTAAGAAGGGATTTCCCGAAATTCCCATGGGAACGGGAGAAAACGGGAGTTTTGTGTTTAAGAGAAATCTGCGCGGGTGATACCGCGGGGCAGCTTCTAGTACATAATATGAAACTTCCTCTTGAATTACTGTATCTATTAAAAAAATAAAACCTTAAAAATTGCTGCAAAGTTTTACCCCCTTACCACAAAAAAGTTAGACCGGTCTAAAATCGCCAATTTGTATGACGAACTAGTGAATTAGTGATTTAGATCCGGTTTAACTCTTTTTGTGGTAGAGCCGTTAAAGATTAAGGTATACAAAGGGACAGACGCGGTAAGCGACTTGTTTTATAACAATGTAGTGATACTACTTACCCTCCAGATAAAAGCATTTAATCATTGGGCATGCACGAATCGAAATAAGTGAAATGGATAACGATATCGACTCCAGCGCGTGGAAACTGAGATGATGAGAGATGAAATCATAAATGTTAGATTTACTAATAAAATAATTATTAAAATCGAAATGTATTCTTGCCAGGTTTCAACAGTCAGTGAGACAACACCACTACGCTAGACGCACGTCGCTCCGCACCGTTTCGTTGTACTCGCTATCGCGCGCTTTCTTATAACTTTAATAAGTTTCTTGTACCTTTGTAAATATATTTAATAATCGTGCAATAAAATATAGTACAATTTGTGATATAAGGATTGTTACATTTCCAACCCCTGGGATACCTAGGAAGATTGGGAGTAGACAGCCTATCATATCCACAAGGGTAATGTCGTTCTTCTATTACTATGCGAAAAACTTAAAGAAAGGCATGGTTGTTACTATATCACTTGCATTTTTGTTAAAAAATAGAGGTAATTTTAGGATATTTTTTGATCGTGAAATTTTGTCTAATCGTGTCTCTATTTTTGAAAAGGTGTGTTTTAAAACCATTTTAAGCATAAATGTGTAGGGGGGCACACTAGCGCCACCTAGTGATGCCTTGTGAAAGC
This sequence comes from Euspilapteryx auroguttella, assembly GCA_951802225.1. Classification (NCBI taxonomy): domain Eukaryota; kingdom Metazoa; phylum Arthropoda; class Insecta; order Lepidoptera; family Gracillariidae; genus Euspilapteryx; species Euspilapteryx auroguttella. Next base: position 15,052,614 of record OX637644.1, on the reverse strand, counting down.
GGAGATCGCTCGATCAGCAATTCCTACATCGCGACAACGAAGTTTCTGACGCAGCTAGCATAAATAGAATTTACAAAGTAGAAGCATTGGGAGCTCTTTGCTCTACCAAACTGGTGACCCCAAGAATGGACAACGCTGCCTTCTACTGCTGCTTGGAGGACTCCGAGACTCCAAGCACCTCGCCGTGAGTTAAGCGAGGGACCCGGGTGTTACATATGGCGACAGGTCTGATACCAAATGGACTGAGTGGTATCGCTGTCGCTAGGGAGGGAGTACTGTAGGGGGCACACTAGCGCCACTTAGTGATGCCTTGTGAAAGCGGAGATCGGTCGATCAGCAATTCCTACATCGCGCCAACGAAGTTTCTGACGCAGCTAGCATAAATAGCATTTACAAAGTAGAAGCATTGGGAGGTATTGGCCAATTCCTCTTTGCTCTACCTAAAAAATAAAATAAAATCTGTAGCTCTAACACAGTCGTCACACTGGACGATGAGCGATGGTGGAAATTTTTTCATGCCTGGCCTTAACTTGTTCTTGTGTTTAACTTAAACTTAATAAAATTTAGGCATTTTGCGACATGATGAACTGTGTTTTTTAGCTAGGTACCATAGAGGAATTTTTTATTCGAAGCAATAAACTCACTCGCACTAGGACAAGTTGTATATTTTTTCTAATTGGTTTAGTTTTTCGGATTTTAAATTTCCTAAAAACCATAAGAATATGTCATAAAAACTTTTAACATATAAACAGTTACATATAAGTATTGTGAATTAGTATTTTTTTATACAATATGTATGTATGTGTATGTATTATATAATAATGCTTCGAACCTTATATAATTTCAGAACAATTAACAAACAACAATACACGACGAACAATAAGTGACTTTCGATATTTTGCAAAATAACGTAAGAACATAAAAACCCACTAATTAAATACTTCTTTCGAAAAGCTTAAACAGTAATTTGACGAAAAATAATAATAAACAATTCACTGTTTCCTCATTTATTTTCCTACATACCAATTTTTTCCAACGCCATTTCCCCATTCCAAATCAAATCTAAATATACATTAATTTAAGGTTCCTTTTTTACTGCTTTTTCAGCGTTGAAATTCAATTTGAGGTAACGCTACCTGTTTATCCTCGCTCAAGGCCTGTTACGTTATTTACTTATCCCAATATCGTCGAAGGCACGTGTCACGCCGGCGGGTGGCGAAAATAGTCCTGACGACTTGGATATCAAAAACTTACAATAAAGTTATTCATCGCATCCGAGCCATGTCCAATGTTTAAATAAAATAAAATTTATATATTTTTTTTAAACATAGTAAGATTTAAGTATTTACCTCAAAAAACAAAACATCATTCAATATGGTACAACCATCAAATTTTAGTAGTGGATTGTCATAAAGAGTAGTTTAGTTTTTACACATTTACAAAATAGCAAGATTCAAAATCAACTAGCATGTTAATGTGTATTTCAGGATTTGAACTCTTTTTGACACGCTGGTGGCAGGCAGACAAAATTTTTGGATAGTTCTACAAACTTAAATGTGCAGTCAAAAAAGTACAAACAATTTTTTAACGGTAAAAAAGCTGTATTTTTGGTGATCTATGGCTGCTTTTATATCATACACTAGCTAGATGTTTCTTGGCTAAATGATAATAATGATGAAGTCTAACTGCAAACGGTAAATTTTTCATTAGTTTTAATAGCTGTTTGCCTATGACTATAGTACCCGCGGGCGTCGGTTGGACTCAACGTTAATTCAATCCCGGATATCGGGCCGGAAATTTATTGCTGTTGAGATCAATGACCTTGTTGATTATATTTTCATTTTCATTTTCATCGCATGCGTGGACCCGGTATAAGGTATTACGTTACAGATTAATATTATATATAAGTCAAATAATAAATATCTTTATGTGTTAATGCAGGGTGTCAGCTAACTCCGTACCAAATTTCATTCAAATCTCTCCTGCCGTTTAGACGTGAAGAAGTAACAAACATAGACAATGACACACTCACAAACTTTTGCATTTATAATAGACTAGTCGACCCGGCAAACTTCGTACCGCCCAACTTATTAGTATTTGGTGCATGTATTTTACTTAAAAACCTATTTTTGAATCACTCTATCTATTAAAACAAATTGCATCAAAATCCGTTACGTAGTTTTAAATATTTAAGCATACATAGGGACAGACGCGGGAAGCGACTTTATTTTATACTATGTTTTGATATTGAAGTGAAGCACATAATAATACTTACATATATGTTATTTAGGTATAATCTTGGATCGAAACAAGAAAAAAAAAACGTGTTTGTAAAGAACTAACTTCCTCATTTTGCGTTAAATAAAGAACACGTCCTATGTTACTTAACACTTAAAGTTCGAAGATAAACAACTACATAAATTATAAACGCATTAACAATGTTAACAATATTGTAACACAGATACTTGCGAACGCGCTCAACCAACAAGCTGAAAGTTTTCAAGTAATACAATGAGGTAATATAAATAAGAGGTTTAATATTATCAAAAGAATATGTATACTGTCCGTTTTTAGCGTGTAAATGTGAAAGTTACTCCACGGGAATGGAAAATTGGGATTTTGCTGTCTCAAAGGGATATTGCGCTGGCAAAGTCGCAGGACGCTTACTATTAGCACAGTATAGTAAATAGCACTACATACAGTATGGGCACTCTCTGCCTCCCTCAGCAATTGCAGCCCCGCGCTCGGTTACCTCTCAGTTACCTCTCAGTTACCGCTCAGTACAACTAGCACATCTCATCTCACTCACACTAGCATGTTGCGTACATGTACACGAGTTTCAGCTGTGCGTGAAGCAACGCGCTTTTTTTTCTATGAAGTTTCCGAGGTGTGCTATTGAAATTTTTAAGATTATATAAACGAAAAATAATTAATTATTATCCGTGATGACGTTAAACAATCTTCTAATTTTAAACTTTTTCTCCTTGGACCAAGTTTTACATTTATTTTACCAAATATCCTCTACTTTTCTCAAGTTTCGCAGTAAAATTTTTACACCACCGACGGACCGCCTCGGTATTTCGCTCTTCTCATAAAACGTTGGCCCTTAAATAAAGTTAATTAGCCATAAATATTGCGGGATTATGGGTTAACCCGTTAAAATATGGACCCTAGTGCTGCCAGGTGTCCCAATTTTTTTGGGATGTCTGTGTATTTATTTTAGCTTTTAAAGTGATACTGACTCATTCGAAAAACAATCAATACATATCAAAAATCTGATCATCTTTGATACTAGATAATTATGTTTTGTATTTTTTTTAAGCACTACTAAGAAGTCCTAAGTTATAAGAACTAACTAGTATGATTGTTGCCTAAAAAGGACAAATGTTTTAAAATTAAGTAGATTTCTGAAGTATTTTACTGTATTTATATTAAATATTATATAGTGTCATATATGATGATATTTTCTTAGGTTTTTTTGTATGTGCGTTTCGTTCACACCTAGATACAGGTTTTATCTAGTTTCTGTTATCAATTAAGTCAATTCCGACTGTAATGTCAATTCCAATATTCTTAAAAAAAAGGAACATCACTAGTTAAACGAGTAAATGCTTTACGGGCTTAAAAAACCGAAACCGACCGGTAAGCGTTTAAGCCGTAACACGACCGATGAACGTTCAGGCGAGATTAAAATTCACATGGCTTTAGGATTGGTAGATTGACTTTTATGACTCTGAAGAGGGTTCGATTCCCGAACTTGTTTATTTTTTAAAGAACGAGCTTTCCCGGCTAACTTCGTTACGCCATAGATTAAAAGATACTACTAAAGACTTGGCTCTATAGACTTTGTTCCTTAGACACCCCAGAATGGGCGAATAAAGAAACAAACAATAACAACAAACCACTTGTCAAAATATGTAAACAATGGAAAAAAAATTGCACCTTGGGTTACTTTATTCGAGTTTAAGTAAGGATCCCTAATTATTTTGAAAATCTTATATAGCCTATGACACTCGGGGATAGTGTAGCTTCCTACCAGTGAAAGAATTTTTCAAATCGGTTCAGTATTTCCGGAGCCTATTCGTTACAAAAAAACAAACAAACAAATCTTTCCTCTTTATAATATTGGTATAGATTACCGTTAAATTTTAAAGTAGATACTCGAATGAGCACCTGGAACCCGTGACGTCACGTCTGAGTTTTCTCCCCAACTCTTGATTAACCCTGAAATGGCCGACTTGGGAAATTACTCGCGTACTGACCGAAACTTCGCCGCCACAGGGTTAAGGTGTCATCGCACTTAATAGTTAACAATTCCGGTATCGATATATGACATTTATTTTTTATTTAAAATACTTATGTCGTGATTTTTTGAAATTTTGCTCGAAAATAATAAAAACCCCATGCTATGTATGCAATTGTATCTGTACCTACCTTAAATTGTTTAAAGTAATTTTGCGCAAAAAAGTGAATGAATGAATGAATGAATGATCTCTTTATTGTTCAAATAAACACAAAACTAGAAACAATATATATAAGTGAGGTGACAAAAGGCGACCTTATCGCTTTAAGCGATTTCTTCCAGGTAACCTGTTTTTATACAGTAAGAACCTGGTTACTTTACTTTTAAAGTGTTTTTTTATCTTTTATCTTTACCCCTGTGGTTCAGTTGGCAGTGATGACAACTTATAACTTCGGGTGATCCGGGATCGATTCCCGTTGGGGGTAACTGTTGTATGTCTCAGTAAAAGTGTATCGGGCACCCTGGATTCTACCTAGTGAGAGTGTAATGTGTTTTCACTATAGTTTTTTTTTTTTTTTTTGCAAAAAAGTGCAGTGAAGGTAGGTAGTGATTGGTGTGAAGACACCTTGTAGAAAACCTTTTTGCGGTTCGAAAGTTAAAATAAATACCGTGCCCACAATTTTAATTCAGGTATTCATTTTAATTATTTCCACCGCAAATAAAATATAATAAAAGTAAGCTTGAGCAAAGTTTTAATTAGCTAATCTCTGTTTAATGTTTTATTAACTTTTAAACTTTTGCCACTCGAAGCTTTTTGAATACGGTTGTTGAAGTAAGAATTTTATTTTTATTTTTATTCTGATCGGTAGGTAAGTATGCGGTAGGGAGTAGGGAGACGAAGGCCAAGGCAAACAATTATAGGTCACTTACTCAAGAAAGACCGCGTGAAGATTTCACGAAACCAACTGGTGTGCATAAAGCATTAAATAAATATGACATGCCAAAGTCAAAATGTCAAAAATGATTTATTCAATATAGAATACAAGATTATTATCACTTATTGAAAGTCAATTAAACTATCTACCTAATTGGTATTGATACCTTATTTGGTAAAGTATCCTATACTGCGAGATGCGAGGTAGTTCAGGCCACCAATTGGCTCAGGCAAACAAATGTTTGCCTTGCCTTACGACAATGGTCGCATGATCGTAGCAGCAAGTGAACATCAGTTGTCTCTGCCTACTCTGATGCGAATCAGGCGTGACCATTAGTATGTTTGTAAAGTTGTTTTGGTGCTTAATATAGTAGCCAGCACAATACAATTTAACAATCCAGTTTAATACATCTTTAATACGGACTTTTTTTTTTTTTACAAAAATTACGGAAATGTTTTATTCAGTGCGTTTCAAAGTAAACATAAAAGCACTCCATTAAATCCTGGTACTGTGTTGAAAACTCAAATATTATAATAACATATTTAATCCAGGAATTAACCTGTTCATTGCTGTAATAACGTAATTTTTTGTCGGTATGAATGAGGATAAGTAATTTTAATTAACGGCTATAGAAGTGTTGCCAAGCTTTGCTAGATACTAGAGGCTGCCCCGCGGTATTTCCCGCGCAGATTTCTCATAAACACAAAAATCCAGTTTTTTCCCGTTCCCGTGGGAATTTCGGGAAATCCTTTCTTAGTGCTCACCTACACTCCCTAAGGAACCTACATGTAAAATTTCAGCCCGCTACGCCCAGTAGTTTCGGCTCTGCGTTGTCTGTCAGTCAGTCAGTCAGTAACGGAAGAGTTTTATATATATTGATTATGCAATGAGCGAATCTACTAAGGCTTTAAAAAGCATTATAAACATTTGGGAAAATAATAAAATACATTAGAATGGAAGGATGGTAAGAAAGGATGTATTGTAATGTGATGATTATGAATGGAAAGGAAAAAAGGAAGTTAAAATACGTAAAGGAATGACGAGTGGGTTGAAGTAGACGAATTGACAACGCCGGTAAAAAACGACACAGTGTTAGGTGAAATACAATAATCTTTAATTAATTGAAGTGATTTTAATAAAGTAAAAAGTTATTGTTGAAATCCATAATCCAACATTAAATAAAAATACAGAGAGATAATAATCTTTTTATATAAAAAACAAACCCAAATCGTGCTCGCTAATTAGGCCCAGTCAGTCAATCTTCAGTAAAAACTCGGGAGCACGCTACCAGCAAACAATATCTCTTAAAAAATTCATCAGAACAGCTCAGAGCTGAAGCTCCGAAAAACAAAAGCCAGCACAAAAAAAAAAAACTTCACAACACGGGGCCAAGCCAAACCGAAAAATTACCTCGGCCCAACTTAAGCCGAAAAAAAACAACAAACTTTGCACACTAAAGTGAACTATCCGTCATTTGGTGCAAAAACGGAGTCGCTGGCGCGTTCGAAATTGGGTCTTGTTATAACGTAATAAGGTTTACTAGGTTCTCGTTTTTGGAAAGTTTGCGAAACTGCCAGTCACGGGCCTCATTTCCTACCCTATCCGGTGTTGATTAATGTTAGAATACATATTCACAATGCCGTCGGATTGTTCGCCAACTCTATACTCGACTCGGGCTGCAGCTATGACGTTTTTATTGTTCCGACGGTATGAAAGAAGTCGTCAGGTTACTAATTGGTTTTTTGAATTGTGCTGTTTTATAAAGCTTTTGTTTGTATTATTGTATTTCATGAACAGACGGTGTGGTAGCGACATTGAATCCCACCACTCCACCTCTTCTCGTAAGTCGTAAAATGCGACTAGAGAATTTTAAATTGCGACTATTGTCGTAAGGCAAGGCAAACATTTGTTTGCCAGAGCCATTCAGTGGGCACCCTGAACTACCTCGCCTCTCACAGTTTAGGATACTTTACCAAATAAGGTATCAATATTAATTAGATTAGTCTAATTGACTTTCAAAAATAAAAAGTTGGTAATAAAAGCATAAACTCGGCTAAACGTGGGTCCGGCTCTTGAGCTGGTACCTCTGCCTAACCCTTCGGGGAATAAAAGGCGTGAGATTATGTATGTATGTAATTGACTTTCAATAAGCGATATCTTGTATCCTGTATTGAATAAATCATTTTTTACTTTTTTTCACTTTACTCAAAAAGGCAGTGTACCCTTTGATTAAACATTTAAACAGCCATTCTGCTTTCGCTTATCCGCTCGCCAAGCGTGGTGTTTACGAAAACATCTCCTCACAATGTTTGGCCATGTGACCTCCTGTGGAAGCAACTTATTCCATCAGTGAATTGATCAGAAATGAAGAAATCCGCAGAATCTGCAGCGGACGTCTTTCGGCTGAAATTATGTAATGATGATTGATTTATAAATAAAGTGTCTGTCTATCTTTCTATTTATCTAATAGGTTTGACACCCTTTAATCAATACATCTATACCAATATTATAAAGAGGAAAGATTTGTTTGTAACGAATAGGCTCCAAAAATACTGAACCGATTTGAAAAATTCTTTCACTGGTAGGAAGCTACATTAACCCCGAGTGTCATAGGCTATATAAGATTTTCAAAAAAATTAGGGATCCTTACCTAAACTCAAATAATGTAACCCAAGATGCAATATTTTTTCCGTTGTTTACATATTTTGACAGGTGGTTTGTTGTTGTTGTTTGTTTTTTATTCGGTCATTCTGGGCAGTCAAAAGAACATAGTCTATAGAGCCAAGTCTTTTGTAGTACTTATCTTATATTCTATGGCGTAACGAAGTAAGCCGGGAAAGCTCGTAGTATCTATAAAACAAAGTCGCTTCCGCTGTCTGTCCCTATACACGGTCACCTGTGTACCGTGGCGAAAACTTTCAGGACTAAATATTTGCATGTTATCGACTCGAATAATTTTTTTTTGAAAAAAAAAAAAACTTATTTAAGGCCGATGGACCCCTTTTTGTCCCCTCCGCGAATTGCCCTCCACCTCCTGACTCGTCTGGCGCCAAATAAGCCATCGTAAGTCATTGCTCTTTTGTAATAGATAGAGTGATACAAGAGAAAGGTTTATATTTACAATACATGCATAACATAGCAAAAGCTTAGGCGGTATGAAGTTCGCCGGCTCGACTAGTAAAAAAAAATAGGAAACGCTAAACGTAAATTAACCTCTAAAGCATTCTTAGTTTCATTCGTTTAATCTGTGTCATATAGCTTAGTCTACGCTTATTCTGAAATTAGTATGAAACACTGACGCTGAGCTATGCCCCGTTTCGTTTGTAGGATTATAGCGTGGGAAGAGGTACTAAAGGAATTGCTAGACTTGAGTACGATAATCGCATTTCGACGTAGCTGAGTAAAATTGAACTTGCTTTGGTATATACGGGACGTTGCAAGCAAGTCGATCCTTCTTTACTTGCTTCCTTTTACCAATTGATGTCAAATTTTAGTTATATGCCTTACAATGAATCATTCAATTAGGTTTTAGTGTCCTACCGGCTGCATCATGTAATATTCTTTTAAATGAAATATTTTTATATGGGGTTAACGAAAGTATGGTTATTTGTTTTAATGTATTAACTTAGAATCTTTCGTTACATCTTGGTCCGCGTCCCGTGCCCCAAAGAGAGAGAACGCTCACGCTTTTTCTTTTAACAATGGTTTTACCAACGTTCCATTATTGCTATATACTTTATACTACAGTCCAAACCAAAAATATCTATTTAAAATGCTTAAGTAACTCCGTCTGACTGTCTAACGTCGTCGTCTATACCTAAAAATTGCACGGGAACGAGAAAAATGGGATTTTTTACTTTGAAGGGCATTTGGCGCTGGTAAAGCCGCGGGGCGCACAATAGTCAATATATATAAAACTCTTCCGTTACTGACTGACTGACTGACTGACTGACAGAAAACGCAGAGCCGAAACTACTGGATGAACTAGCTGGCTGAAATTTTGCACGTGGGTTCCTTGGGGAGTGTAGAGGAGCACTAAGGAATAATTTCCCAAAATTCCCATTGGAACGGGAGAAAACGGGATTTTTGTGTTTAAGAGAAATCTGCACGGGTGATACCGCGGGGCAGCCTCTAGTATTTTATAAAACAAAACACAAAGACTGCATTCCATTCTGAAATTCAAAAAGTCGTTCTATTTTTTTTCTGACCCTATTCAGCCAGTTGTGAAATAGCTCTAGCTTTAAAAGAACAAAAAAAAAAAAACAAAACACGAGCTGTGATAAACATCTCATTTCGGTGGCTCGGCACAAAGGCACTATTATTTGTTTTCGCGCACATAATTCTAGCGGCGGACAGCTAAACGGGGTTATGCTAGTGTTTCAAAACGAAATTAGAAAAATTAGGTTGTGATGTTAAAGTAAATATTGTAATACTTAATTGCTTAGTTAATGTTTTGTTTTAATTAAACATTTCAAAACATTTATACTAAGCTAATATGTTTTTTTTTAATTATCTTTTTTAATGTTGTTGTAAATAATTATGTTTATGTAGTTTTAAACCATAACGTTATAAACTACATAAACATAATTATTTACAACATATATATTATATATTTACCCTCTTATTCATAAAAAGTTAAAAAGCATTTTAGTTATTTGACGTATGTCAATTTAGACTGGATGTCACGTATTTACCATACAACAAACCAGAGAAGTAGAGCTCCAGTAACGCTGCTTAAATTGTACTGTATCTTTATGAATAAGATGGTAAGAGTATACAAAAATATAATATAAGATGAATTTATTTTATCATTAAACAGGTAATTTATTAAAGTGCGTGTTCCCTTATTGTAATGTATGAAGGATTTACTCGTGTTGTGCCACGAAAGCTCCCAAGGGAAATAAATAGGAGAGAACGAGCCAGAAAATATGTTAATGAATAAATAAAAATTGGCTTAGAATGTTAGAATATGTGAAAGTAAAAGTTCCATAAAGCTACTGAAATAAGGTCCCATTTACAATAAAACTGTATTATTTTCGAAAACTCGGTATAAATACTGGTGCTTATTTTATGGTGCTACGTAAAATAGGTGCCAATATCTTCTTCAAACAAACTGTTCATAAAATTATTCGTATAAAAATAAATTAAAAAATATAAAAATATATAAGTACAGCAGATAAAAACAATATATTGAATTTAACGCAATTATTGAATTAAAAAAACCCAGAAAAATCCGCATAACGTTGTAAAATCTGTTTGAGTTTCAGAATTATGTAAAAATTTTTTGTCTTACGAATAAATTTATAAAACAATTTCCACTCCACTGTACCTCTATCAATCAATCTCTAGGTGCCCGCCGCCGAGGCCACATTAAGTAATATCGGACGGAAAAGTGCAAATCACGCCACCTCTAATCCGATTTTACTTGAATCTCTCTGATTAATGTTAGAAGCCGTAATAGCAAAATATTTCTGCCTTTTCACTGTCTGTTTTCGAGCTGTTATTCTATTTTCAGCTTTATTCTTAAGATATGTAAGGTTGAAATGCGTTTTCACGCAGTTGTATTGCTTTTTCGAAATGAATTACGAGCAAAAAAAACAAGTACTTAACTTTGTACCTTCTTAAGAGTTTGATGGCCGCATGATAGTGCCTACGAATGTGCCATTTCCGGGAATTCCCAAACACGCGGGAATTTACTAAGGACATGCCCGGGACATTCTCCTCTAGTTTAGAAAGGAAGCGAATTGTTTACAAAATAAAATGTAATAATTTTCATTGTTTTCCTAATTCCTACCGTCTTATTCATAAAGATACAGTAGATTTTAAGTAGCGTAACTGGAGGTCTACTTCTCTGGTTTGTTGTATGGTAAATACGTGACACCCAGTCTTAATTGACATACGTCAAATACTAAAATGCTCTTTAACTTTTTATGAATAAGAGGGTTAGTTATTAAATGCTCGTTAACTTTTTATGAATAACATGGTTAGAGTATAATCCCTTTTCGTAAGTATAAAGTTGTAAAAAAACTAATATTTACAGGTATCTTCTACTATTAATGGGAATGTTAACAAGGAAACCTGGTTATAAACCATGTACCGTAAAACTTAAGACACCAGTGTTAAATTATTATCCTCTTTATATCTTCGACCCGGCGAACTTTGTACTTCCTAACCTTTTTCTATGTTGCTCATGTATTATACTTATAAACCTTCCTCTTGAATCACTCTATCTATTAAAAAAACCGCAACAAAATCCATTGCATAGTTTTAAAGATATAAGCATACATAGGGACAGACGCGGGAAGCAACTTTGTTTTATACTATGTATTGATTGATATTGATGATATCAGGCAATTTGTTCGTATTAAATGAATGTACGTGGGAATAAACCCAGACCGCAATTAAATCGCAAAGCAATCGCGATGAGATTTCATTGATTTAATTAACATCACGTTTATTTTAAACTTATTTATTTTTTAACATCGATATTCATTGAAACATATTATTTGAACAGACGAAAGACGAGGATCTACTGGTATTGATTCTTTTTCTCAGCTAAAACGACATCCACTGCCGGACACAGGCCTCCATAACAGATCAACACAAGGGCAAACAATGTGAGAGAATTTTGCGATAATAAAGCGTTTGCGATTGGCAGGCGGGCTGGCGATCGCAGTATGGCAGTATTCATTTTTAGGACAACTCCTCTGTCGCCTTTTACAATCAACGTAACCTAACAAAATAACAAGTACGAGTTACTGACATTCACCTATAACACATCATAATAAAGAAGAGTATGTACTACGTACAGGAAAGGTACTCCCTGCCTCCCTCAGTGCGGCCCACCGCGCTCGGTTACCTCTCAGTTACCGCTCAGAAATAGCACGTCTCATCTCACTCACACAAGCATGATACGCGTGCACGTACACGAGCTTAGGCTGTGTGCGAAGCAACGCGATTTTTTCTGTGAATTGTCTGAGGTGTACCCGTACAATAAGATTATGATTGCGGGTCAAACATAACTCTATTTAAACAGAACATATGCAACAAGACCCTTTAGTATCATATCATGAAACAACATTGTGGCGGCCGACTGAGCCGTCCTAAGACAACAAAAACAAAATGGCGACTTGTCATAGAGGGTAGACTGTTACATAATGCTTGTAAACACTTACTAGCTTGAAGGGGGGGATGTTATAGGGTCAGCAACCGTTGGTTCATCTGGGCCGTGCACCTACCCACATAGTTATGTGCCCTGCCCATACATAAGTAATTCTTATTCTAAAACAATATCGATTTATAGAAACTTTATTGCACTTAATCAATTCCAATTTACAAATTTAAGTTTGAAGTTGAATTTAAGCTTAAGGCGATTTCTTCCAGTCAACCTATTGTTAAGATAAAATAAACTTTCAAACAAAGTTGTTAGCTGCTAGTTTTCCTAGCATCTTCTCCTGCGCTTTTTAAATATTTAACTTAAAATGCCATCCTTTCCATATTTCATTAAGACAGCAAAAAGAAAACACTCCACCTAATTAATAATTCACCCTTACGAAACTTAAAATAACAATTAATTATAACCGAATCAATCTCGAGACGAGACTCTCCCGAACCCGAACCAGGCCGCCACTCAATAATAAAACATAATAAAAATCAATCAAAAACACAAAACAAAAGCTAGCACAACCGCTATTGATGCCAGTAGAATGATAAATCTATCGAGTTCTGGAACAATCGGCCGAGACCACAGCCGCTATCGATTCTGCTCTGCCGTAGACAGTAACTATTCATTAGTCTTGCTTGCTACTAGCCTATCGTCTACGCTACGCCGCTACGTTGTCTGCTACGGGCTACGGCGTAGCTAAGTTTGTGCACACCTGTGAAAATGTTACGTTTTCTATATTTTAATAGTCGACCCGGCGAACTTCGTACCGCCTAACCTATTACTATATTGTGCATGTATTATACTTATAAACCTTTCTCTTGAATCACTCTATCTATTAAAAAAAAACTCATCGAAATCCGTCGGCTAGTTATAAAGATTTAAGATACATATATAGCGACAGACAGACGCGAGAAGCGACTTTGATTTATACTATGTATTGATATTGATTGTTCGCTATTTTATATTGATTAAAGTAAGCTTAAAATGCATCTGGTCCATTGTTATTCTTTGCAGCCTGTAGTGTCCCACTGCTGGGCAAAGGCCGTTTTTCGTTTTTCCCTCTCACCACTTCTCACGATCCTGGGATCATTGTTAGCTTTTTTGAACTGTCTTTTGTTTGTTAAATTTAAGCATAATGTACATTTTAATTAACATGACTGAACATTGATTTTATATAATATGTAGTTACACGCATAATTAACTAGATAAAAAGTTAGAAATATTAATTTATTTCAAGAAAGAATCGCTTCATTTGTATAAGTCTTCTTTGGTGTGTAACGGCCCTAAACTTCGAAGCCATGTTAGCGCAGTGCGCGCGAAGTTGACAAACGATCAGCTGATACTCTAACACCCACCTAATACTCTAGTGTTCTAGGATTTGCTGTTATCTATGAGATAGAATTGAATTGTTTCTTATATACAAGGATTAAATGATATTGATAGTTTAAGAAACTATGTTTAAAACACGCTTTTCCTTTTTTTTTTTTTTATTATATTGTCATCACCGCCTAACCTATTACTATTTTTGCATGTATTACTTATAAACCTTCCTCTTGTATGACTCTATCTATTAAAAAAACCCGCATCAAAATCCGTTGCGAGGTTTTAAAGATTTAAGCATACATAGGGACAGACGCGGAAAGTGACTTTATTTCATACTATGTATAGATTAAATCTGTTCGCTTAAAGTGGGACAAAATCGAGCCCAAAATGACTCAGTTAAAATTAACTGTGTTAAAAAAAAACAGCAACAAAACCAAAATTGTTTATATAAGAAGGTAAAAAAAATATCACAGTTCAGAAAAATAATCAAACCTCAATATTCTAGCTAGAAGACGTTCATAATATGTTTTCAGTCATGGAATCAAAATATAGTATGTACAGCTATTTTTGTAAGCGCCTTATCAATGTATGTACTTGTGGCTTTGTGTGGGGGAAAGCTATATTCCACTGTTGAGGAAGTCTTGAGGTTGTAATAATTCCATCTAAATATAGACATGTATAATATAATGTTACTTCCTCATAAAGCTCTTAAACCCCTGACTTTCTCTAATATTGATAAATCTACCCTAATACAATATTAATTAACACTTAATTTATTAATACCGAACCAATATAATGTAATATTAATATGATTACAATATGCGCTCCCCTTTGATAAGGGCATTGTAACGTTTAATAATATAATTTTATTAATACCGAGTGTTCATTAGGAGCATTTTCGCGTAAAATTTTGCGTTATTAGATGAACGTTTCATTATATTTTAATAAGCTCTTTATACAGGAAATTGACATCAAAGAGTTTTGAGGCGAACGAATTGGTACAAGACGCGAAGTACCGCTAATAAAAAACTGACACATAAAATAAAGCTTCCAAAGGTTTTTCGTAAAGTCTGAATTCGAAATTTCGAAAAGTCTTGATTAGTATAAGCGTGTATGTTACCAAAATTAATATTCTTATCCTCTTATTCATTAATAGTTAGATTTTTTCGTTATTTGAGGTTTATAAATTTGGACAATATAACTCGTATTGACCAGAGAAGAGAAGTAACCAGAGAAGTAGACCTCAAGTAAAGCTATATTAAACCTATAATATCTTTAGGAATAATCCAGTTAGAGTTTCCATGGAAGACAGTGAAATTTTTTCTTTAATGGGTGACCTTCTCCGTGG
Organism: Euspilapteryx auroguttella; assembly: GCA_951802225.1. Lineage (NCBI taxonomy): Eukaryota > Metazoa > Arthropoda > Insecta > Lepidoptera > Gracillariidae > Euspilapteryx > Euspilapteryx auroguttella. The sequence goes on along the minus strand of OX637644.1, from coordinate 15,037,600 downwards.
GGATGAATAGTGTTATAGCAACCTATATATAGGTTCTAAAAAAAGTATTTCAAAAGACAGAAGTTCATTTAAAAAGGCTTACGTGTATGTGTCAACACTGTGTGTGTTTTTATTTAACCAGTTAATATTTAGCAATTTTTATTAATAACACATCACACTCAGAGCCCGTAACTAGGTAGAACCTGTATCTAGGGTGCCCGAAATATATACAGAGACAAACATTACACCCAGACCGGAAACAAACATCGATATTCATCATATCAATATTAAAATCAATATTATACTTTTTAATTGTGTTTTAGTATGTACTGGGTGTTTCTGACAAGGCGGTAAATAAATCAAAGGACGTATTCAGCTCACCATTCCTAACAACTTTCCCAAAGCAACATGGGTCGAAATCTCAAAAAAAAATATCAGCTGTTCCATACATTGGTTCGATCAGCTGACGGAGTCAATGTACGGGACAGCTGGTTTTCGTTTTGATATTCGACCCATGTTGCTTTGGGAAAGTTGTTAGATATGGTGAGCTGAATACCTCCTTTGATTTATTACCGCCTTGTTAGAAACACCCTGTATATTGAAGCATTAAGACGTTCTAGCTTAAAGTTAAGCCACATGACATTGTAAAACATGTCAAAACAAACAGAGCTATTGATAAGGGTCAGATTGTAAGAGCTTCTACAGACCGCGGTGTTGGCTGGGGTTGGGGATTGGGGCAGGACAAATTTGTACAAATAGGACAAACCGCGACACAGTGTGTCCTTTGCTTTAAATAGAAAGTTAGACTGGATATCTTAATAATACCTAATTTCATTTAATTTGTTTAAATAAAAAAAAAAAACATGCGGTAACAACACAGTTCTTTTCATTATTTCCAAATTGGACACTTAATGGGCCACACGGAGTGAAACTACCGCCACTTCCGATAAATAATTATGAATATAAATATAAAATACGAGCTTCCCCGGCTAACTTCGTTACGCCATAGATTAAAAGATACTACTACAGACTTGGCTCTATAGACTGTGTTCCTTAGACTCCCCAGAATGGGCGAATAAAGAAACAAACAACAACAACAACAAACCACTTGTCAAAATATGTAAACAATGGAAAAAAATTGCACCTTGGGTTACTTTATTCGAGTTTAAGTAAGGATCCCTAATTATTTTGTAAATCTTATATAGCCTATGACACTCGGGGATAGTGTAGCTTTCTACCAGTGAAAGAATTTTTCAAATCGGTTCAGTATTTCCGAAGCCTATTCTTTACAAACAAACAAACAAACAAATCTTTCCTCTTTATAATATTGGTATAGATTCGTTTGTTGCCTCAAATGTTGTATAAAATATTCCTAAGTCAGTGCCACTTTACGGCAGTTGCAACAACCCAAACAAAAACTAGGCTTGAATATTATTTTTGTGTTTTGCATCCTTTTTGACCGACGAAAAAAAAAGGAGGAGGTACTCAATTCGACACGTATATATTTTTTTTTTTTTTTTAATGTATGATCACGCATAACTTTTTACAGAGTAGTTCAATTTTGATAATTCTTTTTTTAATCGACAGGGCATACCTTGAAGTTGGTCCCATAAAAATTTGGAAATAAAATTCCCACCCTAAGGGTGGGAAAATAGGGGTGACTTTTTGGTCGGCGGGTGGATTTATCAACTCACAAGTTGCATTTTACGTGTAACACTATACATTTTGATATCTACTTACAATATCTTTTGAAATGAAATAAAATCAGCCGAAAGACGTCAACTGCTGGACATAGGCCTCCCCCACAAATCGCCATACCGACCGGTCTTGTCGTCCCTGTCAACCATGTCGTCTGATCACCTTATGCGGTGTGACCACTGACCACCTTGTGGGAGAAGAAAATAATAAAACCCTGAAAGAACTGAAAAGCATAAAATAAAACTTTTTATCAAAAAATAAAACCGCCGAAAAAAAAACTGAAAAGCATAAAATAATAATCGAATTACTAAGTTCTTAAAGTAATGTAGGGTATATACCAAGTAATTTTGAGTCGGCGCCACAGATTCCTTGTACAAAGATCATTAAATTAGGCACCTTAAATTTAAAGAAATAACAAAAATTCGTGCGCTGCCGCGCATCAATCTTTACGTAATTATGGAATTTGCTTGTGTGGCGCGCCGACTTAAAATTACTTGGTATATACCCTACATTACTTTAAGAACTTAGTAATTCGATTATTATTTTATGCTTTTCAGTTTTTTTTTCGGCGGTTTTATTTTTTGATAAAAAGTTTTATTGTGTGTTTGCAAATTTTATGATGTATGATTATTATTTTTTCTAAATTTTGATAGTTGTGTGAAAATTAAAAGCATCTGACATAGCATTTTTTTCTTTCAAACCTTTTCCTTACCATTATTTTTCTTAGCCAGTTGGCTGCGTCGGCCGAAACCTGGACATTTGCCTTTGACATGCTAGTACTAGCGTATTCAGTGCAGCCATACGAATAAACAAATAAATACCATTATTTTTTACATAAAACTAATATTGAAAATATTCACGTAAGTAAAGTTCTTAGATGTAACATAACAAACTTTATGCTAGACTTCTTTTGTTTATAATATCAAAAGTATTATAAACAAAAGAAGATTCTTTTGTTTATAATACCTCCTATTCAAAAAGCAATCAGTCTCAAGTATATGTACATATTTCCCACCCTACGAGGGGGCTACAGTCATCTCATATAGCGAGCCTAGTTTATTTATTTATTTTATTTAACCAGTAAAAGTAACTCTCCTAATAATAATAATAACACATCAAATTCAGAGCCCCTAACTAGGAAGAACCTGTTTCTAGGGTGCCCGAAACACACACAGAGACGAACATAACACCCAGACCGGTAACAAACATCGATATTCATCATATCAATATTCGTATTCCCGCCCGGGAATCTAACCCACGAGCACACGCTTACTCAGTCCACATCACTGCCAACTGAGCCACGGAGAAGTCTAGTGTAAAAAAAAGAGAGATAATTTGAAGAGTTTGTTACCCCTTTCTTCTCTACGCTGTTAAATCATTGCGAAAGGGAGAAGAATCATTTGACAAAAGAGGGCTCGTTTGGGGGCCTCTCCAGGCGACTATTGTCGTAAGGCAAGGCAAACATTTGTTTGCCTGAGCCAATTGGTGGGCACCCTGAACTACCTCGCCTCTCACAATATAGGATACTTTACCAAAAAGATATCAATAGCAAATAGATTAGATGCAGCCTAATTGACTTTCAATAAGTGATATCTTGTATCCTATATTGAACAAAGAATTATTAGATTTGATTTTATTTGAACTAGGATTCAGTTTTATTTTAATCCCAGAAAATGTTGCTTTCCATCAGCCTTGAAAAACACTAGCACGCTAAAGAACCTATTTGTTTTTAAGCCAACAGGTACCCTAAGACAAACGATGTAGACAATGGTTCTGGACTATTAATCTTTCCCTTTGTTCCGCCCCCCCATTGTCCCAGTCTTCATACAGATAAGAGGGGTTAGGGTAACCATTGTGGTATTAACGAAAATGGGGAGAAAAACTGCTTCTATGTTATCGTTTTGCCGCGATGGTGACGCGAGTTTAATTATTACGGGAATAGGGTTTTTTTCAGCTATATGTAAGAATATTTTTGGTTGACATTAACCTATTTTAGTTTTTTAAAGACCACTTTATTCATAACTGACTGCTCCTTGGCTCGACTGCTCCGTGGCTCAGTTGGCAGTGATGTGGACTGAGTATGCGTGTGCTCCTAGTTTCGATTTCCGGGCCGGGCGAACATTGTTATGATGAATATCGATATTTGTTTCCGGTTTGGGTGTTATGTTCGTCTCTGTATATGTTTCGGGTTAGATACAGGTTCTTCCTAGTTAGGGTTATTTTTAAAGACCTCTTTATCAATAACTGACTGATGCGGCGAACTTGCTACTGCCTAACCTAATACTTAAAATTTTGTGCATGTATTATACTTATAAACTTTCCTCTTGAATCATTCTATCTATAAAAAAACCGCATCAAAATCCGTTGCATAGTTTTAAAGATTTAAGCATACATAGGGACAGACGCGGGAAGCGACTTTGTTTTGTGTTTTATACTATACTAGTCGACCCGGCGAACTTCGTACCGCCTAACCCTTTGCTATTTTGTGCATTTATTAAACTTATAAAGCTTCCTCTTGAATCACTCTATCTATTAAAAATTAACCGCATCAAAATCCGTTGCGTGGTTTTAAAGATTTAAGCATGCATAGGGACAGACGCGGGAAGCGACTTTATTTTGTACTATGTATTGATATGTATTGACGAATATTTCCTGTGTGTTATATTTTGTTTTTATTTTATGATATCACTATCTTGTCGTTATAACCGCGGCGACAAGCTGGCCCCTTGTCACGTTAATAAATTGGTAATAAAGCATTAACTCGGCTAAACGTGGGTCCGGCTCTTGAGCTGGTACCTCTGCCTAAGCCTTCGGGGAATAAAAGGCGTTAGATTATGTATGTATGTACTATCTTGTCCATTTTATTGTAAAATTCCGTCCAATAAGCAAAAAAAAAAATAACTGGACATGGACATAGTCATCAAAACGTCAGTCTGAGCAATTGACAGCTGGTTCCCGCCAATTTTTTTTTCTCCATAAAAAAATGGCGTCCGATAAACTCGCTAGCTTACTGTAGTTTGTCATAAAAAAAAACGCTGTCATTCAAATAGCATGTAACTGTCTGAAAAAAAAATGAAAATGCTGCAATTACAGTTTTATGCATTTAAAAAAAGATTGAAATTCACAATACGAAAGAGAAAATTGTGGAGCTCTACAAAATATCTGCTTGTTTTTTTTTTTTTATAAAATACTTTAGGGAGATTTCTTGAGTCGGGTTTTTTTGTAGGTAAATGAATTAAACTAGTTTGTTTGTAGTTTTAGTTTGAGGAGTGGAAGAGGGGGAGGGAGGCCTTGCCCAACAGTGGGACAATAGAGGCTAATAATAATAATATAATAATAGTTTGCAACCTGTTATTTCTCCAGCGTTCCGTTTCTTAGTTATAAAGTATCTACCTACCAATTTCTATCCTTATCGGTTCAGTAGTTTGGGCGTGATTTCGTAACACACCGAAAGACAGTGTCACCTTCAAATTAATAATATTACCTTGTATAGATTTGTAGTAAAGTAATCGTAAGCCAGGATTTTCAGACGTTGAATAAGCGCCACTACAGCCCGCTTAAGGTTTGATTTATACATTTCTGTGTGTAAAGAAACGTAGTAGCAGCAAAGACATTTTTTGTTAAATAAAAAATGCGAACCTTCATACTTTGCGCAAGCCGGTTGATTAATAGTGCTTTTAGCGTAAATATAAAATATCTAGCGTTTCATTACTGCGAAAAGAAACGGTAACTTTACTTGGAATTGTTGAGAAAGTTATTTTTATTATTGGATATTTATTTTTATTTTCTTTACTTATTTATTTAAAAAAAGGATAATATAAGAAAAATCTTGAAGTTATATTTTATTTTCTTAGCCAAGTTGTCGTTATAATCAACTCTAATAGTAATTTATAAAGCGGAAATATTTGAATTTTATTTTTTTTGATTCGAATACTTTCTTAAACTACCTACATAATAACTGATTTGAAACATTATTTTTGCATTAAAATTCTTAAGTGATAAGGCCGCCCATTGCAGTCAATTATAAATTGTAATCACCTATATTAAGTCTATTGATTGCAATAAAGAGTATTTCTATTCTATTCTATTCTTAATTATAACCATGATGAACGAACATAATAATATGCTATACAGGTAGAATATTTTCAAAGTTCTTAGTTCGACGTTTTTACAGCCTATATATTAGTAGCCAGTATTTTTTTAACAGAACGAATTACAAAAGGGTGCTGATCTAGATTGTTGTACCTTTTTCTGACAAAAAGGAGGAAAAAAAACTCCCACAAAATCAAGTCTGAAAATTTGGTAAAAAACCCGTAAATAACAAAGCAATTAGCCGCGGTCGCGTAAACAAAATATATTTCATACCGCGAGCAGCAAAACTTAATTGGGGGTTTAAAATACGGCAACACCACCTAGCGGGGAATTAGGAGCGCCACCGCAGTGACAACCTTGCTGAAATTTATTTTCACAAGATTTTTGTTATTAGTTGGTTTTTACTCACAGATTTACATTTTTAAAGCGTCCATTTTAACAAAGCTTTATGTTACCAAAACTATTTTATTTTTTTAATATAAAAATCAATTGCTGATCGTTTGTATAAACGGTAGTAAAATAGTAAAAAAGTCACTATTCCATACGGATAAAGTCGCGGCTAGTAAATAAATATATTAACTAAAGGTATAAAAACCTGATGGTGGTGTGGCTAGATGAAAAAAATTAGGGATAAACCGCAAATTTATTGCCAGTTAAGAAAAAATAAACATCAATAAAGGTGAGAATTCGTTTCCAGTAAGGGCTTAATTGACTTAGCGCGAGCCCTCACCACATGGCCGTTTATGCAATCCAAATTGCAATAAAATATGAATGAATCACCATTGTACAAATCATAATCTCATGGCCTTAGGTTTCCAAGAGATTACTTATTACTTTATTTTCATACTAGCAACCGATAAAATAAAAAAAATTGTATTCGTCCTTTTTCAGTAGAGATCTTTTATGTACCTATTATCTGAGCAGAAAATTTCTTTGAGGTTGGCAACAGACTTATTTCTTCCTGGAAAAGGATATCTAAATTAATAAAGCATAGTTCAGAGGTTCCCAGTTTTTTTTTATTGACCTTTCTAGAATCTTTTACCTTTTCATTCCCAATAATTCGCAGAATAAAATCGGGATGGCTCGCTCGCGAGGATGCAAAAGTTGATGTTCATTTTTTTTTTATGTATGGTAATTAATTGACATTCTGGTGTTTTCAATTTTCTTATCAGTCATTCTTAACAACAAAAATATCACTCGGTGTCTGAACATAGTATAAAACAAAGTTTCTGCGTCTGTCCCTATGTATGCTTAAATCTTTAAAACTATGCAACGGATTATGATGCGGTTTTTTGAAATAGATAGAGTGATTCAAGTGGAAAATTTATAATTGTAATACATGCACAACATAGTAATAGGTAAGGCGGGATGGAGTTCACCGGGTCGACTAGTAAATTATAAAAATAATAATTCGACGGTTCCACGAGCGCGTTTTTGTACCTACCAGTGCACTTTCTTCATCTATACCAATATTATAAAGAGAAAAGATTTGTTTGTTTGTTTGTTTGTAACGAATAGGCTCCGGAACTACTGAACCGATTTGAAAAATTATTTCACTGGTAGGAAGCTACACTATCCCCGAGTGTCATAGGCTATATTGGATTTAAAAAAAAATAGGGATCCTTACCTAAACTCAAATAATGTAACCCAGTGTGCAATATTTTTCCGTAATTTACATATTTTGACAGGTGGTTTGTTGTTGTTGTTTGTTTTTTTATTCGCCCATTCTGGGCAGCCAAAAGAACATAGTCTATAGAGCCAAGTCTGTAGTAGTATCATCTATTCTATGGCGTAACGAAGTCAGCCGGGACAGCTCGTACTTAATAAAGGTCCTTCGGAGCAAGTTTCCGCCGCGGACGCACCGCGCGGGTTGGCGTCGATCAGTGCAGTTAAATTTTGTTTCATTATTCTTATCAGGTCACTTATTGGACAGTTTTACAAACCCATACCAACCGATTATCAGTTCCGCTGATTCGTCCACGCAAGGAATTACTGTTTTCTTTGGGCGAGCGACAAAAATTAACACACATACACACAACACAACATCACACTCAGATCCCTAACTAGTAAGAACCTGTATCTAGGGTGCCCGAAACACACACAGAGACGAACATCACACCCAGACCGGAAACAAACATCGATATTCATCATATCAATATTCGCCCCGCCCGGGAATCGAACCCGGGTGCACACGTTTACTCAGTCCACATCACTGCCAACTGAGCCACGGAGCAGTCCGGAGCAGAAAAATTGCCTTTGTTAAAGCGGCAATGGATAACCAAGTCGCTAACAAGACAATTGTCGATCGTTTTTGTTAAGGAAACTTGATCCCCAGCTTCTTTCAGCAAGCATCCTTACGCGGAGGGAAAAAACGTGTCTCGTAGATTGCAGTCATAAGAAGAAAAAAAAACTAGGACTGACCGATAAATCGCCCCCGTAGAAGGGGTGAATGACGAAAGTCTCGTTCCCAATATGGATGACTCCGGAGACGCCGTTGCAAGTGTGGAAGGCTGCTGACGCGCCAGGGTAGTCCTTCACCGTGCCGTGGTAGTAGCAGTGCTCGATCTCCTGGTGGAAAAAGAGGAGAGAAAAACATGAGTGCTATAATAGTCGTGACAAAATAAATGGTCCGTTGAGAAGGAGCCTAAAATGTAACTGAATGAAACAAAAAAATATTATTATTAACCTAGGGTGTTTAGGCGATTAACAATATTATTTTTGACGAGCTTTCCCGGCTTACTTCGTTACGCAATAGAATATAAGATACTACAAAAGACTTGGCTTTATAGACTATGTTCTTTTGACTGCCGAGAATGGCCGAATTAAAAACAAACAACAATAACAAACCACCTCTGTTAAAATATGTAAACAACGGAAAAAATATTGCACCTTGGGTTACATTATTTGAGTTTAGACAAGGATCCCTAATTTTTTTGTAAATCTAATATAGGCTATGACACTCGGGGTTTATGTAGCTTCCTACCAGTGAAATAATTTTTCAAATCGGTTCAGTATTTCCGGAGCCTATTCGTTACAAACAAACAAATCTTTCCTCTTTATAATATTGGTATAGATTAATTTAGTTAAATTTTACACGTCAAGAAGTTAAATTTTCAGGCTCTTTCCCAACGGGCGTTTTCTTATTTTGTGACGAATGTAGGTAATTACTAACCGACTTCAGAAAAAGGTGGTTTATTTAAGTTTATCCGCGATTATATCGAGTTTGGCTGAACCGTTTTTGATGCGGTTCTTTAAAAAGTATTTGTAACAGTAAAGAGATTTTGGTGTTTTAACCGAGTTTGAAAAAGAGGAAGTACTCAGATTATGTATGCGTCAGTTTTTTGAGGGTGGTCTTTTTTTTAAATATTTTTTTAGTTTCGTTTTTCATTCCAAAGGACTGTTGATGATTTAATGTTTTAATACAAATATGTTACGTAGTCATTCTAATATTTTCACCTACCCAAAAGAGGAAATTCCCAATAACGTGAGTATTATTATTCCCTAACACATTCGTAGCAAACCCCGGTATCGAGTATCTATTGTGAGATGAATCCCCACAGTGAATCCGTGTTTACTCGAGGATATCTTTACAAAACGCTCTAAAGGTGTTTCCACACTGGCCATTTACGGACTTACTTTTAAAATCAACATTTTAATTTAGCTCCATTCTAAGCAAGATTATTAAAACTGTCCTTTAAGATAACATTTTTAATATTTGCTTAGGAAATATATATTACTAGAGCCTGCCCCGCGGTCTCACCCGCGCAGATTTCTCATAACACAAAAATCCCGTTTTTTTCCGTTCCCGTGGGAATTTCGTGAAATCCTTTCTTAGTGCTCACCTACAATCCCTAAGGAACCTACATGCAAAATTTCAGCCCGCTACGCCCAGTAGTTTCGGCTCTGCGTTGTCTGTCAGTCAGTCAGTCAGTCAGTAACGGAAGAGTTTTATATATATTGATTTTTGTCTCAATGGGCGTTGGTGTTGGCGTAAATAGGCCTCCTACATTTTCATTTTTAGGATTTTAGATTTCAGATTTCCCGCTGGGAATCGAACCTGTCCCTCTGATGTAGAAGCAGCATAATTGACACCTAAACCACCGAGGTGAATCGTGTGCATCTTTGGATTCTTTATTTAAAAATCAAATTAATTTTATTTAGGACTTAAGCGCTTAAAATTCGAACAAAAATAATAAACCGACACATAACTAATAAAAAACAAAACAAAAACGTATAACTGAAAAAAAAAAAGAACTAAAATCCGTAAGCTCCTTTTCAATCAGAAACTCCAATTATTTGTCATCAATCAATTTAAGTTGGACTGATTGAGTCCAATCTTCGGAACTCTGAGAAAAGAAGGATTAGCGACGTTGCAGACCAACTCCTAGAGATATTGTTCTTGAAAAATTCTGTGTTCTAGATTGAAAATCTAAGCGTCTTTGAAAATGAAAACGACTTTAGTCTTCTTAAGGGTCCTTTTACACGAACAGTGGCGCCACTCTAGATATGATTTTTCTTCTTTCCACTGTTCGTGTAAAAGGGCTCTTAATAACAACCCTACTGTTTGTGTATTAAGACGATGTGACGTAAAGGAAATATCGATAAATATGCAAAAGTACCTAAGCTATTTATTTTGATAGATAGTTTATTGAAAAAGGTTGCAATGCTTCTCTGTAGTAAAATTTTTGTAAAAAAAAAAACCTAGTATATAGACAATATTGATGCGCCATAACTATACCTGGGGTACTATTACGGCCGCTTATGCAATATTGCTTTGCCTCCTCATTCCGTTTTTTTTTTGTATTGAATTTGACACTCTAGAGGACCAAAAGCAATGTTGCAAATGTGGCCGAAATAGTAGCCCTGCTTAATTCTACACAAATATAGTTCAACAAATATTTATTACTACTCGACCCGGCGAACTTCGTACCGCCTTACCTATGGCGATCTTGTGCTTGAATTATAATCATAAAACTTCCTCTTGAATTACTCTATTGAATCTATTAAAAAAGACCGCATCAAAATCCGTTGCATAATTTGAAAGATTTAAGCATACATTGGGACAGACGCGGAGAGCGACTTTATTTTATACTATGTATTAATTTAAACAATGGTATTCTGGTTTCCTACAACTTTAATTTGTAATATTAGTTTTAACAGACAGCTTTATAGAGCTGGTGTGGTTTGAGAGTATTTTTACTTCAATTTACTTAGTTTTTTTTTAGATTATAATTTTTTTACCTGATAACAATCTTAAGAGCCATAGCAGCACAGCTAAAGTAGAGCCACCCGCGCAAAAAAATAATATCTTCTAAACTAAAGCAAATATCAAAAATGTGAAACAGTATTCCACTAGATAATGCAGCCTAGTATTTTTAGAGCACTGTTCTATAGCTTTTAGGTTAGAGACTAAAGAAACTTTTGGCAAAAATTAGTAGCTTTCTTTGGTCTTTAACCAAAAAGATGCCCTCAAAATACAAGGCTGCATTACCTAGTAGATTACTGTTTCACATTTTTGATATTTGCCTTAGTTCAGAAGATATTAATTTTATATCGGGTGGCGCTACTTTAGGCTGTGCTATGACTTTTAACGAGCGAAAGCAAATTTCTATTAAACAATATTTGTTAAACCTTATTTCGTGTTTAAAACTGCAGAACTAGCCAATATTTTTTTGGTTATAAAACTTTTATTTTTCTTTCGATGTACAGAGGTACCAAGTTTCAATCAAAATATTGCAAATGGCGGGACGGATTAGCCAACTTTATCAATTTTCACTTCAGTAACAAACTTTTGCAGTTAAAAAGTGATTGTTATGAGAGGCTATTCAATCACCCCTTTGTATCATTTTACAGCAGTCTTTTGTTTCAGATTAAATGAATATTTTAATTCACAGTTAGTTTCTGGCGCTTAATCAAGTGATAACAAAAGATAATTTTAATGCTTGCGATTTATTAACGTAACTAGAGGCTGCCCCGCGGTTGTTTCCGCGCAGATTTCTCATAAACACAAAAATCCAGTTTTATCCCGTTCGCGTGGGAATTTCGGGAAATCCCTTCTTAGTGCTCACCTACACTCCCCCACTCCCCAAGGAATCCACGTGCTAATTTTCAGCTTTCTACGCCCAGTAGTTTGGGCTCTTCGTTGTCTGTCAGTTAGTCAGTCAGTCAGTAACGGAAGAGTTTTATATTAACGCAATAAAAAGTAGCCTTAGTGTTAATCCAGTGTGTTAGCTAACTCTTTACTAAATTTCATTGATATCGCTTCAGCCGTTCAGTCAGATGTGAAGAAGTAACAAACATACTCTCAAACTTTCGCCTTCATAATATTAGCGTGATATTTGTGTTAGTCATTAAAGATTGCAGGTTTCAGTAGTATAAATACATAGTATAAAATAATGTCGCTTTCCGCGACTGTCCCTATGTATGCTTAAATATTTAAAACTACTAGATAGAGTGATTCAAAAGAAAGGTATTAGTATGAAACATGCACAAAATGCATGTCCAACTTCGAGAAGGAGGTCAATCGCCGAATCCAGCTCGGATGGGCGGCGTTCGGGAAACTACGCAACGTCTTCTCGTCCAATATTCCTCAGTGCCTGAAGACGAAGGTATTTAACCAATGTGTGCTGCCAGTGATGACATACGGTTCTGAAACGTGGTGCTTCACTATAGGGCTTATGAACAGGCTCCGAGTAGCTCAACGAGCCATGGAGCGGGCTATGCTCGGGATTTCTCTGCGGGATCGAATCAGAAATGAGGACATACGCAGAGAAACCAGGGTCACCGACATAGCCAAGCGGATAAGCTCGTTGAAGTGGCAATAGGCAGGTCATATAGCCCGCAGAACAGATGGCCGCTGGGGCCGAAAAGTTCTCGAGTGGAGACCACGGATCGGCAAGCGCAGTGTAGGACGTCCACCGACCAGATGGACGGATGATCTGCGCAAGGCTGCGGGTCCACGCTGGATGCAGGCCACCTGCGATCGGTACAGATGGAGAGCCTTGAGGGAGGCCTATGTCCAGCAGTGGACGTCCTACGGCTGAAATGATGATGATGATGATGATGCACAAAATAGTAATAGATTAGGCGGTACAATGTTATCTTATTAATGTATCTAATCTTATAACTTTCGATATCACTTGCAAAACATACACTGAAATGAAAGAATAACTACACCGCGAACGTCTGATCTAGGTACCAATATTCATCGAGCTTCAGTACTTCCTGATAGTGTATTTTGTACGGCACAAGTTTAATTAAGGATCGACCTGAGGTCGTGGCTTCCCAGCAATGTTTAATTGCATCCTCTGGTACACTTGTACCCTTAGCGGTCTATCCCCCAGTTGATACGACTACCCAAGAAGCTTATATCTAATATTGTGAATCGCAACGTGAGTATATCTTTACATCATCAATATCAATCAATACATAGTATACAACAAAGTCGCTTTCCGCGTCTGTCCCTTTGTATACTTAAATCTTTAAAACTATGCGACGTATTTTGATGAGGCTTTTTTTAATAGATAGAGTCGTTCAAGAGGAAGGTATAGTATGGTATACAATATAAGCCATGGTCTTGAAAATAAAAAAAAATATCAACGATTTTAACTGAATTGAGAAAAGAGGAAGTTCTCATTTTATTGAAAGTGGGTCCTGAGTAATTATTTTATAATCTTTATTTAAACACACCTGTGTCCCTGTTCTTGTACTAAAGAGGTTCTCAGTGTTCATATTTCACAATTTGTTAATGTCTCACTTGCGAGCACGAAGCGGAGCCTCTAGGGAGTTTTCTTTCCACACAATTTACAACTAGACTCATTAATAACTTGGTCGTGTCTGTCGCTGCACAAGTTGGACGGTCGTTCATCAATCATATCAGTCTATATTAGTGCTACCATATTGTTGGCGGGAAAACTGTGTATTCCTCACAGATAAGACAATCATGATATGTATAGAAAACGTCTTAATTGAAAACCATGGACGAATAAAAGTCATATTAGTGCTTTCATTTTCATAAACAGCGGCACAGTGAGCTCATTTCAAAACAAATCTCGAAAAAGTTGATATCTTCTAACAAAGCCATGGCCGTTATGAAATATACTAAATAATCTTACTTAGTTTTTTTGAGGCAGTTGTGTTTTTGACAGAGATCTTGGAAATAAACGGTTTTTTGCTAAAAGTTGCCACTTTAGACAACAAACCGTGTATTCCTTAGATTTTAATCATGAAAGCTTCACAATAGTGCTTTAAAAAATCGAAGCAAGATTATCTAGTCACTAGATTCTATTGCACCATTGATGCATATTTTTAATTTCGATTCGTAATTCTAAGTAGATGTTCTTATTGAAATCAAAAATCTCGTAGTACTCCGAGAATTTAAGCTTAATCAGAAATCAGTACCAATTACGCACAAAAGCATATTCGTTAAAATATTTTATGCAAACATTAAAAATAAATAATAACTGCATTATGCTCCGATAAATCTTTTTGCTCCAGACAGTTCAATTATTCAGATTTGAACGTGAAATTTCTGTGACTGGGCGCTTTCAATTAGTTTCATACTGAGAATCAATACAATATTAAAATTTATGCAAAAATTATACCAACATAATATTCTGTCAACAAAATACTGCGTGTAAATATTGTTTACGTAAAATTACTCTATTTCTAGATGTAAAAAGGTACTGAAAGTTTCAAATTAACCAATAATGTCTTATTTGCCCACGCTTTTTACGTTCGAAAAATATTTTTTCCTATGGGATTTTTTTAAACTCGAGTGGCGACCACGAACCGGAAGCTGCAGAGCAGGCAGACCCCCCATAAGGAGGTCGAACGACCTGGTGAAGGATGCGTGAAAACACGGGATGAGGGTCGCTCAAGATACGGTCGTTGTGGCGTTCTGTGGGGGAGGCCTATGTCCAGCAGTGGAAGTCTTTTGGCTGAAATGATGATGATGATGATAAAAGGGTTTTTTAAACAATCTTTTCTCAGCCTCAATTTTTGTAACAAATATAATTTGAAATGTTACAGTGGTTTAGGTGTAATTGCGTTACTAATAGACGACTTACTTTGTTGTACCCATAGTTTATATACTAGAGGCTGCCCCGCGGTATCACCCGCGCATATTTCTCATAAACACAAAAATCCCGTTTTCTCCCGTTCCCATGGGAATTTCGGGAAATCCTTTCTTAGTGCTCGCCTACGCTCCCCAAGGAACCCACGTGCAAAATTTCAGCCCGCTAAGCCCAGTAGTTTCGGCTCTGCGTTGTCTGTCAGTCAGTCAGTCAGTCAGTAACGGAAGAGTTTTATATATATTGATTATTATAACCACAAATTGCTAGCTCGTTTGAAATTCGAATCGACGAGGCATCGAATAAAAAAAATAAACACAAAATTTTCTCCTGCCAGTGCCTTTGTAATCGAAGCCGATTTCAAATATTACCTGAACAATTCCTTCTGTAAATTTCCGATCGTCTGATTGGCTCTCTCCTGTTTTAATTTGTTTTACCGCGCTTTTACGCTCGCTTCCCAATACATGATTTATCGACTGTCTCGCTCGGCAGACTCGCAAAGTTTGTCTTGGTGGCTTGGCTTAGGGACTCTTGGAATTAATGATTGTTTTTTTTTTTAGTTTTTAAAAAGAAGAATAACATTAATATAAAAAAATAATAAATTGGGGGGTTTTAAAGTGACGATAGCGCACCGGAAACGCAGAATAGACAGACCCCCACAATGTGGTCAAACGACCTGATAAAGATTGTGGTAGTACAGGTCGCACACGACTTGTCTTGTATGGCAATCTGTGGGGGTGCCGTATGACCAGCAGTGGACGTTTTTCGGGTATGATTACTATGATAATATGGTAAGTTAGCTATGCTTAAATAATTTATCTTTATCGTATCAAGTAAATATTTTTCGAAGATGTTGTTCACGCTAAATTAACAGATCAATAATACCCTTTGTAAGGTCTCTGAGAAATCCTCTATACATAGATAGATAGATAGATAATACATTTATTTCAGAAGTAATACACAACACATTTTTAAGATTAATTAGCAAAAACACAGTACGATTACAAAAAAACACGATTGTACATCTTGCATTACAAAATTCAACAAATTTACACACAGTGTACACAGTGGCGCATATCACATCCGAAATAGGCTCCGACTCAGCATATTGTCACAGAAACCTATGACGCTGGTATTCTGCCGGTACCTTTCCGAGAGAGGGTAAAAAGAATATAAATTATAGCTAGTTATAAATAAATAAATCTTGCGTATAAAAATATATAGGTAAACGTAAGAATATTTCCCATACCCAATATTTCCCATACACAACACACATACATCTGCCTCGTATTCTATATAAACCGTTATTAGTATAACACTCTAGGCTTGAACACGAAATCTATTCTAAGATCTTCTAAGTAAGCGAGATTAGCCAACTATATGCATTTCAGAAAGCATACACAGAATGCCCCTAAAGTTGGTAAACTCTACAAATCGCTGACGGGTCCATGCATTCATAGGAGAATGGACCTGCATAATCACCACCAAGCTCTTCGAATAGGGAGGACGCACACATATCTATTCTCCTTAAATTATTCAAGTATTCGGTGTTAGGGTGGATTTACATTAAACTGTAACGGCAACAAAACAAAAATTTAAAGTTTTCATGAAACAACTTACTTCTTCGACCATTTCTACAACAAAATATTTAGTGATATACTTAAAACATACCAATTGGCTCAAACACTTTGCTCTAGTATAGTATGAATCAATATGTAGTATTAAGTATAGTCAAATGTCGACCTGACCTACCCTCAAACACATACAAACTACCCACAGGGCATGGGCGAATTTATTTAATAATTACCATTAATGTTAGATTAGTGCTTTGCTTAGTTTCTAATTCTGGATGTAAGTATTTGTTTGTTTCGCGCACCCTAGATCTAGGGTAGTATCTATACTGGTTAAAATCGGTTATTATTATTACAAAATTTAATGTATAAAAATCAAGTGTGCAGTGACCTTTACGAGACATTGAAGTAGTTTGAAGTCTCAATTTCCAAACTTGAAATAGTTAGTTGTGCGTTTACCTTCGGCCAAAGTTCGGGAAACTTCGGCAAAGTTCGGCCATCTTCGTCAATCGCGTAACAGTCACGTATTTCATTTCGTGTTAGTTGCCGATGCTGATCTAGTCACGAATTCACCATTCAATTTTGTTAATTAATTATTTGGTAAAATATATTGATACAGACAGAGATATCAATACATAGTATAAAAACAAAGTTGCTTCCCGCGTCTGTCCTTAATTCCTTATGTATGCTTTAATCTTTAAAACTACACAACGGATTTTGATGCGGTTTTTTTTTAATAGATAGTGATTCAAGAGAAAGGTTTATATTATTATATATAATAAATGCTCATTACAGTATTATATTAGGCGGTACGAAGTTTGCCGGGTCGACTAGTTTAGCTATAAAACAGCAAACGCATGCTAGAAGGTAGGCGATGGTTCACCTAGTCGGTTTTAAAGGAGGCTTTATAAATCGAGCTTAGATAAAAGTGATCTGAGAATAAATGGACCGTTTTCTATCTCAAGTCAGTCACAATACGTAAATGTGCTACTAGCCTTAGACATAAAGCCACACTCAAAATAAAAAAAATTAAAATAAAAATTATTGAAAAAATTTAATTTCATTTAATATTGAATGATGAATATCGATGTTTGTTTCCGGTCTGGGTGTAATGTTCGTATCTGAGTGGGTTTCGGGTGCCCTAGATACAGATTCTTCCTAGTTAGGGGCTGTGAGTGTGATGTGTTATTATTATTATTATTATTAGTGAGTCGCCTTGAAGAAATCGCTTTTAGCGATAAGGCCGCCCATTGCAGGCAAATTAAATTTATTTGTACCCTGAATTTATTAATGTATACTTTTGAATCTTACATTGCAATAAAGTGTTTTCTATTCTGTTATATTAAACTAGAGGCTGCCCCGCGGTTTTTCCCGCGCAGATGTCTCATAAACACAAAAATCTCGTTTTTCCCGTTCCCGTAGGAATTTCTGGAATTCCCTTCTTAGTGCTCACCTACACTCCCCAAGGAACCCACGTGCCAATTTTCAGCTTTCTACGCCCAGTAGTATCGGCTCTGCGTTGTCTGTCAGTCATTCAGTCAGTAACGGAAGAGTTTTATATATATTGATTACTATTATTTATAAGTTCGAGGCCGGCAGCACACCGCAGCAAGTTTTTAATAAATCGGTTTATTTATTCATTGATTCATTTCATTCATTCATTCATTTCGGCCCCAATTTAGGGCCAAAAAAATATATATTTTAAACTGAAAATCCAAAGATTTTTAGTAGAAGATGTTTATCAAGATCTAAGTGGTAAAGTTGGCAGTGATTTCGAGAGATCCGAATTCGATTCGATTCGCGGGCAAGCATTATTGTGATAATATCGATGATTGTTTTCTAGTCTGGTTGAATTTGATCGTCATTGTTTATCATTATAATTTAAATAGAAAAGGTTCTACTTAATTTGCTCTGAGTGATTCTTTTTTTTTTATTATTATTTACTTGGTAAAATGTAATGGAAGCGTATTTTGTTATTGAAATAAATAAATAAAGCTTCCCATTTAGAAACTGAAATAAATAAAAAACAACAATATTTATTATGGTAGTGGCACTAGGCTGAATGTCATTTGAGCCTTAGGCCTGCCGAAGTCAGATGAATGTTTGTGCGGGCTGACTGACGGTGGATTGAATGGGGGACAAAGGCCGGGATTGATGTTTGACTAATGCCCCATTCTGGCGGGGTGACGACCCCTGGTTTCTTTATGACTCGGGTTTCAGAAAACTGCTTTTTTAAATTTCAATAGTGGCGTTTGTGTATCCCTCTTAGAGCCTTTAACTAGGTAGAATTCTGTATCTAGGGTGCCCGAAACACATAGAAAGCAAACACATACAAACAGATAGGGTAAAATACATAGATTTAATTAAGACAATGTTCGCTCCAGCCGGGAATCGAACCGGTGCTACCATGTTACATTCGACATCACTGCCAACCGAACTACGGAGGCAGTCAATTAGTATAATAGTAGCTTATAAGAATTTTCGTATATTTTTTTAAGGCACACAAAAAAATCATGGAGATGGAAAAATATTTAGGAGCGGAAAATCAATTTTTACCTTTTTGTACAAACATCTGCAGACTATATTTTCCTCTTATATACTTTAATATATAGTTAGTTAGGTTACACGTGGTTAAAGTTATATAAAACTTGTGCTAAGGGAACCGTGTCGCCGCGCCCTATTTACCTAACTTGGAACACATTTGGGGATATATCACTAGTAATTTTAACATAAGGTGCGTAATCAAATTCCTATATACCTCTACCGCGAGCGCGGAAGCTTGTTTAAATTTATTAGTGACGAGCTGTCCCGGCTTACTTCGCTACGCCATAGAATATAAGATACTACATAAAGACTTGGCTCTATAGACTATGTTCTTTTGACTGCCCAGAATGGGCGAATAAAAATACAAACAACAACAACAAACCACTTGTCAAAATAATATGTAAACAACGGACAAAATATTGCACCTTGGGTCACATTATTTGAGTTTAAGTAAGGATCCCTAACTTTTTTGAAAATCTTATATAGCCTATGTCACTTGGGGATAGTGTAGCTTCCTACAGTGAAAGAATTTTTCAATTCGGTTCAGTATTTCCGGAGCCTATTCGTTACAAACAAACAAACAAATCTTTCCTCTTTATAATATTGGTATAGGCTAGTTGTCACAGGTAACTTCGTACCGCTTCCTATACACGGTTATAATATTTTGAAATATAGACTTTGATTTTTTTATTTGAAATAATAATCTATGTTAATTAGGGATAATGTAGGTAGAATTGTAATGGTAAAAAAAAAACAAATTGATTCAGTAGTTTCGGAGACTAATCGATTCAAACAAACAGATCTTTCCCCTTTGTATTAAATATTAGTGTAGATACAGAACATGTTTTTAAAAGTTTTATTAAAGAAAAAAATCTGCATTTAAGTCAAGTGATCACGAAAAAAATGATCGTACTCTTATCGGACCCCCATCATCAAAATTTTCGCTGTCCTCAAGAACTGAAAAAGAAAAAAAAAACATAGAAAAGAGAATCGAAAAAAATTAAAAAACTTTGAAGAGTCAATAAATGTCTTGTTAACGTCGCTTTGTGAAAATGAGGGAAAACGATAAGGGCTTCCTGACTTGATGACTATAAGAGATCTTACTGCTATTGAAATAAGTACTATTTTAGCACAATCCGAAAAAAGGGCACGCACCTTTGTCGGATAAAAAAATTAATGATTTCACAATGACATTCCTATTAAACTGTTTGCCTGGAAGTAATCTCTTTTAGCAATAAGGCTGTCCATTGCGGTTATTTCAAAGTCAATACTAAATGTATATCAATACATAGTATAAAACAAAGTCGCTTCCCGCGTCTGTCCCTATGTGTGCTAAAATCTTTTAAAATATGACACGGATTTTGATCCGTTTTTTTTTTCAATAGATAGAGTGATCCAAGAGAAAGGTTTATATGTATAATACATGCACAAAATACTTTAAGGTTAGGCTGTGCGAAGTTCGCCGTGTCAACTAGTCTTTACTAATACTTATTAAACGACTTTGAAATACTGGAGCAATTTGAATTATTTTTTTCACCATTTAATCCTAAATTATCCCTGATTAAAAAAAAAACAGAATAACGCATTTAAACCCTGTTTTTCATAAAAGTTATAGAGTATTTTAGTTATTTGACGTAGGTATATCTTATTTAGACTGAAAGTCACGTATTCAAAACAAGAAACCAAAGAATTAGACCTCCGTAAAGCTATTTTAAACCTATTTTTAACCGAGGAAAAAACAAAAAGGAGGAGGTTCTCAATTCGTCGCGTATATATATATATATATATTTTTTATGTATGATCACGCATAACTTTTTACTGTGTGGACCGATTTTGATAATTCCTTTTTTATTCGACAGGGTATACCTTGAAGTTGGTCCCATAAAAATTTTGAAATAAAATTCCAACCCTAAGGGTGGAAAAATAGGGGTGACTTTATTGTTCACTCACAGATTGTATTGCCGTTTTGTGATTTACATGAAAACTGTTAGGTATAATTATGAGTCTTTTTGACTGCTCCGTAGCTCAGTTGGCAGTGATGTGGACTAAGTAAGCGTGAGCACCCGGGTTCGATTCCTGGGCGGGGCGAATATTGATATGATGAATATCGATGTTTGTTTCCGGTCTGGGTGTGATGTTCGTCTCTGTGTGTGTTTCGGGCGCCCTAGATACAGGTTCTTCCTAGTTAGGGGCTCTGAGTGTGATGTGTTATTATATATATTATTATTATATGAATGTTAATAATCATAATCTCAGCCGATAGACGTCCACTGCTGGACATAGGCCTCCCTCAAAAATCGCCTCACCGACCGGTCGTGATCGAACCTCATCCTGTCAGTCTCTCAACCTTCACCAGGTTGTGTGGCCACCTTGTGGGGTGCATCACCCTGTGAAGGGTGATTAGCTGGGGTCAAAAAAATTAGCCCAAAAAAAACTGAAAAGCAAAAAATAAAAACTTTTTATCAAAAAATTAAACCGCCGAAAAAACTGAAAAGCATTAAATAATTGGGAAACATTTTGTATTAGGACTTAATTTACTCACTTCTTAAAGTAATTTTGGCTAACCAAGAAATTTTGAGTCGGTGCCACAGAATCAACGAATAACGATCACTAAATAACCTCAAATTCAAAGAAATAA
Source organism: Euspilapteryx auroguttella (assembly GCA_951802225.1). NCBI lineage: Eukaryota > Metazoa > Arthropoda > Insecta > Lepidoptera > Gracillariidae > Euspilapteryx > Euspilapteryx auroguttella. The sequence goes on along the minus strand of OX637644.1, from coordinate 15,016,007 downwards.
CCGAAAAACGTGTGCCGCCGCGCATCGCGCTTTAGGTAGTTAAGTAATTTGCTTGTGTGGTGTGGCACTGACTTAAAATTTCTTGGTTAGCCAAAATTACTTTAAGAAGTGAGCAAATTAAGTCCTTATACAAAATGTTTCCCAATTATTTAATGCTTTTCAGTTTTTTCGGCGGTTTAATTTTTTGATAAAAAGTTTTTTATCTTTATGAATAAGACTTACAGTGGCGGTCTAGGATGGCGTAACCGATTTTTCTATGGTCTCGAGCGCACAAGACTGTATTACCAAAGAACAAGAGCTATTTTGCAATACAGAAAAACCGGAAGTGTTACGCCGTCCTAGACCGCCACCGTACAGGTAGGCTATAATTCATAATATTGTTGTTGGTGGTGTTGTTATGAAGTTCTCCGTGTCAGTTAGTGAGTATATAAATATAAAAGTTCACAACAAGTATTGTGATCAATTCTATTCACAACAAAAGCCACAGGTGCCTCGGAAACCAAATAAAGTGAAAAACATAATTTTTTTTCATCTTATCGAACAGGAAAATTGGAAGAGCCGTTGAAAATAAATATGACATTTCTTTAGTGTTATTTTTACCCCCAAGAAACATCAAGGGAAAAATAACTTTGACCCATTTTCCTGGCTCTTAATAATAAACTCGGTAATTGCTGGGCTTTTGTCTCTACTGTTTGTTGGTACTCAAGATTTTAATTCTAAATTTAGATGCTTCGTACTTTTGACAGCAAAAAAATATCAATATTAAAATGACCCACTAATTCTGGTTACCACAAAACGAGAGAACGGCTAAACCGATTTCATTAACTCAATTTTTGTGAAATTTCAATTTTGGATTGTTCTTAAGTCAAAAATAAATAAAATACACGCCCAATTTGTATCTTGCATTTTTATCACTAAATAGGGTTAGAATGTTAGAATTGCATATTGCATTGAGTTTTTTGAACGTATCGTCACAGGATTACTAAATAGTATCGTGGGTGTACTGAAATATATATTTATTTAAAAGGGACCCGCCTTCCTCAAACTGGCACAGTATACATAAACTGAGAACTTCCTCTGTTTTGATGTCGGTTAAGACAGCAAAACCTTCTGTTGAATGAAACAAATATTTTTCTGAAAACCACATCAGAGTCGGTTCAGCCAAACTCGAGATAATCGCGGAAAAACAAACTTACACACAAACTGGTCAAACTGATAACCTCCGTTTTGAAGTCGGTTATAAATCTGCATTAAATAAAATTACTTGCCTAATTAGACGATAGAATTGCAAATTGAATTTTTTACTTCTTTATTTTGAGGTATTGTGTAAATAAATATACTTAAAAAAAGATAATTCAACTTAAAGTAGAGAACATTTAAAGTTAATGTCTGACTCAATGGCGCCCCTCATCCAGTCGTCTCCACCATTTAAAGTCAGTTAACTAAAAAGGGCGGCAATAAAAAGAAGCAGTAAATCCCGTCGAGTTTTCAGACCGAAATGGCAAAGGAAACAATCCTTGCAGCCTATTAATTCAAAAGTTTATAACTGTTTAACGGTCACGATTTAAAAGTTACTTAATAAATCGTGGAATGCAACGCTACTGCGGGGTCGTTAAACCTTATTCCAGTTTTTTTCTTGCCTTCTGCCGCTTTTGATTTTTTAAAGATACATGTGTTTTCTTTATCAATATATATAAAACTCTTCCGTTACTGACTGACTGACTGACTGACTGACAGACAACGCAGAGCCTAAACTACTGGGCGTAGCGGGCTGAAATTTTGCATGTAGGTTCCTTAGGGAGTGTAGGTGAGCACTAAGAAAGGATTTCCCGAAATTCCCATGGGAACGGGAAAAAACTGGATTTTTGTGTTTCTGAGAAATCTGCGCGAGTGAAACCGCGGGACAGCCTCTAGTAGACAATATTTGCAAAAACCTAAACTAAGTTTTTGTAAGTTGCTGAAACTAGAACTCGAATTTCCAATTCCTTGGAAATTCTTTTTATGCATTTCTAGCTGCATTAAAAACTTCGTTGCAGGATGTAAAAATCAGTTCGTGCGTTCTCCGTTGTAGCACAGTATAAAAAATATATATTACTACATGCAGTATGGGCACTCCGTGCCTCCCTCAGCAAGTGCGGCTTCCCCGATCTCGGTTACCTCTGGGTTACCGCTCAGTACAAATAAAGCAGCGTCGCACGTCTTATCTCACTCACACAAGCACGATCCTCGTGCATGTACACGAGTTTCAGCTTTGCGCGGGAAGCAACTCGATTTTTTCTATGAAGTGTCCGAGGTGTATGCAGTACTATTAATTAATACTTTGGTTGTTGCGTTAGTAAGCCGCTTCAGATTTTACCGTGTGATGTAATAAATTAACTCTTACCTGTCTCACTTGACTTTCGGCCCCGTTCGGTAGATAGTGTGTCTGCCGCAGATTCGGCGCTAGGAGTTGCCTGGAACAAACAGGAAATGGCCGTAAGTCCACAGGTTGAGATGGGAAGGGAGACTAAAAGCCGGACGTTGCCGCGGGCAATACAAATTACACTAAGAAATACGTATATAGGCATAATTTTTTAAGTATAAACGTTACACTACAAAAACTTTTTATCAAAAAATAAAACCGCCGAAAAAAAAACTGAAAAGCATAAAATAATAATCGAATTACTAAGTTCTTAAACTAATGTAGGGTAAACCAAGTAATTTTAAGTCGGCGCGCCACACAAGCAAATTCCTTAATTACGTAAAGATTGATGCGCGGCAGCGCACGAATTTTGGTTATTTCTTTAAATTTAAGGTACCCAATTTAGTGATCTTTGTACAGTGGCGGACACGGTGGGCGTAACACTTCCGGTTTTTCTGTATTGCAAAATAGCTCTTGTTCTTTGGTAATACAGTCTAGGGCTGACGAAAGCATAGACAAATCTGTTACGGCCTCCTAGTCCGCCACTGTACGAGGAATCTGTGGCGCCGACTCAAAATTACTTGGTATACCCTACATTACTTTAAGAACTTAGTAATTCGATTATTATTTTATGCTTTTCAGTTTTTTTTTCGGCGGTTTTATTTTTTGATAAAAAGTTTTATTTTATGCTTTTCAGTTATTTTAGGGTTTTTTTATTTCTTCTCCCACAAGGTGTTCAGTGGTCTCACCGCATAAGGTGATCAGACGACATGGTTTACAGGGACGACAAGATGTATGAAGGTATGGCGATTTGTGGGGAAGGCCTATGTCCAGCAGTGGACGTCTTTCGGCTGATTTTATTTCATTTCAAAAGATATTGTAAGTAGGTATCAAAAGTTATAATGTAACACGGAAATGCAACCTGTGAGTTGATAAATCGACCCGCCGACTAAAAAGTAACCCCTATTTTCTCACCCTTAGGGTGGGAATTTTATTTCCAAATTTTTACATGACCCACTTCAAGGTATGCCCTGTCGATTAAAAAAAGAATGATCAAAATTGGACTACTCTGTAAAAAGTTATGCGTGATCACTGATCATACATTAAAAAAAAAAAAAAAAAGAAAAAAAAATATACGTGTCGAATTGAGTACCTCCTCCTTTTTTTTTCGTCGGTCAAAAATACGATTTTATTACATTTTTCTTCAAAGGGTTAAAACGTCCTTTTACGACGGTAGGTATTCAAATCACGTCCATATACGGCGGCAATTTTTTTGAAAATCTAATATAGCCTATGACACTCGGGGTTAATGTAGCTTCCTACCAGTAAAATAATTTTTCAAATCGGTTCAGTATTTCCGGAGCCTATTCGTTACAAACAAACAAACAAACAAATCTTCCCTCTTTATAATATTGGCATAGATAATTATTTGCGTCAAATTTTTTTTTTTTTAATATTTAGTTACGTGTCTACTATTTCTTGGATCTTTGAAGTTACTTTTTAACGAAATCATAACTTATTAGGTACATCATAATCTCACGCCTATATTCCCTGGAGGGGTAGGCAGAGGCACTAGCTCATTGACTGAGCCCACGAGAGCATCAGTGCATCAATCTGGACCCACAAATAATTATGAATTAAAAAAAAAAAAAACCGAATGCTAAAGATTGTGAGGATGTTTGATTGTTTATTTAACTTTCATGTCAAATTACTACCTAAGTAAATTTTTATCAAACTAGGTTATACCTTTTTTTTATGCAAAAATAAACTCCTAAGAATATATTTTTCGGAAATAATCCTGTTTTCGACATTAAAGAGTAAAATTTTTCTTTTACGATCCATACATAATATAATAGCTAGGTCTTATGAACAAAACAAAAGCCTATGATTAAAAAAAAAACGATTCTCGCCAAAGTACACAGAAGCTGTGAAACCCCGTGTCCAATACATCAAAGCCTCTTTGTATAGGCACTCGGTAACTCAGGACTTGCCTTTAATTGGCACTAAGCGAAATTGTAGGTTAGCGGGGAATGTGGGGTAAATCGGGGTGGGGAACCTAGTTTGTTTCTAAGGTCTATTTTAAAGTTTTTTTTCTTCTTTAATTATTATCCCTTACTGGGTCATTGGGAAAAGTAAAGACTGGGAACAGCTCTCGTATTTATTAGATTTTATTTTTAACTAGTCGATCCGGCGAACTTCGTACTGCCTAATCTATAACAATTTTGTGCATATTATACTTATAAACCTTCACTCTATTCATAAAAAAACGCATTAAAATCAATTGCGTAGTTTTGAAGATTTAAGCATACATAGGGACGGACGCGGAAAGCGACTTTATTTTATACTATGTATTGTTTTGCTCTTAAATATATAAGGCTATTTTTTTTTTTTTTGCTACTTCTAGAGTGGTTTTTCAGCAAAAATTTAGCGGTTTTTCTTACTGGGTACCTACTACATAACAGAACTTTAAAGTAGTTTTAATTTTTGGTTTAGTTACTTCCAAGGACCAAAAAAGTGATAACAAGCTCTGGTATATTTTTTTTTAACCATCTCAAGTTTTTATTAGTTGAATATATTGAATATAATAAGATAATTGTATTTTGTTAGACAGTGTATTTCTCACGCTCCTCCAATTAGTAGTCTATGGCTTTCGGTGAAGACTAGGCTATTTATTGGTAATACATAAAAAAAAATTGATCATCGCCTTTTTAGCATGACAAAAAAAAAGCCCAGTTTTGCGTTCTCCCAAACAAATCAAATATTCTAGATATTATTGATTTCTGTTTATCTACTCGCCCTTTCTGCTCAAAAATATTTGTTTTACCTTTTACTCGACATTTTGTTTGCAGCTAATACAAATGTTATTTTTTCTCTGATCGCTAACGGGACAAAGGGTCCGTTCCTTTGTTACCGATATTATTATTTTTATTCAGTTACAATTCATGTCAATTGGCAATGCGAATGACAGAATAATGAGATTTTAGAAAAAAAAAAAAAGTGCGGTTCTCATATTTTTACAGGAAAGCTTAACTTTTTTTAACTCACATCACAAATAGGGAGTAAATTTCATGTAGCCGGCACATCAACCCTACCCATTTATATAGGTTTGCCTAATCGCCAGGTGGGTTGGCGAACGCTGTATGGCTCTTCAAGTATTTCAACAAAGAACGCTTTTTCCCGTTCTTCGCGTGTTGCCTTAGTCCTTTAGTCGCCTTTTACGACACCCATTGAAGTAGATGAGGAGGTACTTAAAGCCGCCCCCTCACGGCAAAAAAAAAAAAAAACTATATGTAAATCATTGATTACATGATTTGAATTTGGTATTATTCTTCAACTATAATTTTAAGAAATTCCTGTACCTTATTTAATTGATGTAAGTATAGTAGATAAATCCGTGCAAACCTGTTTCGTTTTTTCAGGGAAATTAACAATTTATCATAATTAAAGTTTAATAATTAATCATTATTATCAATACGCCCTGTGGAGCGCCCTCAAATTACTTTCAGGTGAAGTTTATTAACACCTGCCCTCGGTACTGTGGCGGTCTAGAACGGCGTAATATTTCCGGTATTTATGTATTGCAAAATAGCTCCTGTTCTTTGGTAATACAGTCTAGGGCGTACGAGATCATAGACAAAAGCGTTACGCCGTCCTAGACAGCCACTGTTCCCTAATAGGGGAGTATATTCATCTAAAGTATTTTTTTAGTAAATACTGACTTTGGTCTTCGTAGTCAATTATAGGAGACTAGTTAGTGGGCGCGCCCCGCGGCTCCGCCAGCAAATTCCTAATTTTCCCGTGGGAATTTCGTGATAAAAAGTAGCCTATGTCCTTTCTCAGGCTCTAAACTAACTATATACCAAATCGGTTCAGTCGTTTTTTCAGGAAAGCCAGACAGACAGACTCATCATATCAATATTCACCCCGCCCGGGAATCGAACCCAGGTGCACACGCTTACTCAGTCCACATCACTGCCAACTGAGCCACGGAACAGTCAAAAGTTATTAAGTAGGTTATTGTTACGTACAGTGGCGGACACGATCGGCGTAACACTTCCGGTTTTTCTGTATTGCAAAATAGCTCTTGTTCTTTGGTAATACAGTCTAGGGCTGACGAAACCATAGACAAATCTGTTACGGCCTCCTAGTCCGTGACATTAATTTTCTATACGTTAAAACACAAACTCTTTAAAGCTGCCACAGATCTCTCTCTGCCGCACGAAAGCTCAGTATTTGAATTGGTAATGCTCAGATTATTATATCAGACCCCGAGGGGCTGAGTTTACACGAGTGTAGGTACTAAGGTCATTGTTATTTGTATTGTCTTGGGGATTAAATTTCCCTCAAGTATCAAGTACGAGGTAATATATTTCTAGAAGATATTGTGGATAAATTTAGGAGTGTAAACAAATTTTGGTCCCGGCCGCAGTAGTGGTCGTTATAACCGCGGCGACAAGCTGGCCCCTTGTCACGTTGGTAATAAAAGCATAAACTCGGCTAAACGTGGGTCCGGCTCTTGAGCTGGTACCTCTGCCTAACCCTTCGGGGAATAAAAGGCGTGAGATTATGTATGTATGTAAACAAATAAAAAAATAATGAAATAGACGTTTATGCAACATGGGTGTATTTTGTTTGCGGAAAAGAGGTTCAAGGATTTATTTCCGAGCATAGTGAGAGATTTGAAACTTAACGAGTAAGGGTTGTTGTAAACCCCCAAGTTGTTTAAACTGCTTTTTATTCCATTCGGCGAGAAAGAAATCACTTCATTCATTTATTACCACCTTGTCAAATTCAAATTATTTATTGCATTCACATTTGTAAAATGAGATGTAGTACAGTAACATATTTAGAATCAAAACATGAACCCAGATAGGGCACTGCAATGAAAAAATAAAAATATCGGGTTGTCAGAAACCACCTGTATACATATTATCTATACCAATATTCGGCGAGAAAGAAATCACTTCATTCACTTATTACCACCTTGTCAAATTCAAATTATTTATTGCATTCACATTTGTAAAATGAGATGTAGTACAGTAACATATTTAGAATCAAAACATGAACCCAGATAGGGCACTGCAATGAAAAAATAAAAATATCGGGTTGTCAGAAACCACCTGTATACATATTATCTAATATATAAAGTATAATGTATACATATTATCTAATATATAAAGAGGAATGATTTGTTTGTTTGTTTGTAACGAATAGGCTCAGTAAATACTGAACCGATTTGAAAAATTATTTCACTGGTAGGAAGCTACACTAACCCCGAGTGACATAGGCTATATTAGATTTTCAAAAAAAAAAAGGATCCTTACCTAAACTCAAATAATATAACCCAAGGTGCAATATTTTTTCCGTTGTTTACATACTTTGACAGGTGGTTTGTTGTTGTTGTTTGTTTTTTATTCGCCCATTCTGGGCAGTCGAAGGAGCATAGTCTATAGAGCCAAGTCTTTAGTAGTATCTTATATTCTATGGCGTAACGAAGTAAGCCGGGACAGCTCGCTACATATAAACCGCATCATAAGTTTACGTTCAATTAGTATATTTGGCTGCCTGGAAGAAATTGCTTTGAGCCTTAAGGACGCCTTTGGCATCGTTAGATGTCATTTACTTTAAAGTTGATATTTATGTCTCAAGAACAGTATTATTAAGTAAAGATTATGTAGTCAATAAATCCATCAAAAAATGATCAAAAACAACAAACAAACACTTTGCATTGTAGCAAGGGTCGTTTCGGCTCAACGCGTCGTATGTATTTGTCACTACAACGTCACGTCACGTGTCACTCAAGCGACACGGCTTGTGACGTCACGCAGCACGACGCATGACGTTGTACACGACCGCCGATCATGTCACGTGATGGGGAGATTAGTGATCATCAGGGATAATGTGCAAAATGTCTGTTTTAGAGGCTTCAACGGAGATTTATGTAGTTTTAATTGGGTTAAATTACTGCATATATATAGCATGGTTGCATTAAAGAGTTACTTTTAGCGATAAGTCCGCCCATTGCTATCTATCTCTTCTGTTCGAGATTTTCCTGTACTTATATGTGTTATTTGTACTGTTTTTCTTTCTTTTCTTATCTTAAGTACTTATATTTCTGCGAAAAGTATATCCTAATAACAGCTACCGGTGAACTTCGTACCGCTAGCTTTTTTTCTGGTCGATCTCTAACTTGTTTGAAATTGAAAATATGCCTGTTAATCAGTAATATAACCGTAAAAGTTTTTTCTAATCGGTTAAGTTTTAAAGCCTTTATGATTCAAACAAATAAATCTAATCTATTCTCTTCATATTATAAGTGTTAATAACGGTTGTTTTTCTATCGGTTCGGTCCATCAAAAAAAATCTTAAAATTTCCAAAATGACAAGTCGAAATATTAAAACTAACTGAAAAAAATAAGGCAAAGAATCAGAAAACCGCGCTACAGATGGCATTATTTTTCTGATAGCCCCAAGCTATGTTATTTAATAATTTTCCGTCCACAAAGCTTACACACTCAAAAGCGGCTACCAAAAAAAGGACAAACAAAATTTTCCTTTCCGAACAGTTTGCTCGCAAACTCTCCAGCAGTTGCTTTCCTCTAAATATTTGAAGCGAAACAGGCGAGCTGGAATCATAAAAAAAAGCGCTTCAACTCGAGGTAAAACAACGAGATTTCACTCGGAGAACTACATTCAGTGGCACCTCGATGTTTTATATATCGACCTTGCAGCGAGCGAGCAGTGGAATTGAAAACTGCACGCTACTGACTGCTTGTGGTCAGGTTTTTTTTTTTTTTAATTTTCAAATTCAAAATTCATTTATCATTTTTATATAATACGAGCTTTCCCGGCTTACTTCGTTACGCCATAGAATATAAGATACTACAAAAGACTTGGCTCTATAGACTATGTTCTTTTGACTGCCCAGAATGACCGAATAAAAAACCAACAACAACAACAAACCAACGTCAAAATATGTAAACAACGGAAAAAATATTGCACCTTGGGTTATATTATTTGAGTTTAGGTAAGGATCCCTTATTTTTTTGAAAATCTAATATAGCCTATGACACTCGGGGTTGATGTAGCTTCCTACCAGTGAAAGAATTTTTCAAATCCGTTCAGTATTTCCGGAGCCTATTCCTTACAAACAAACAAACAAACAAATCTTTCCTCTTTATAATATTGGTATAGATACATCGTATCTCTTAACGAAGGGTCTAGCTAGAGTACACTACGATTTATTCATTCGTAGTACTATGCTAGTCCTAGTACGTCAAAGGCAGTCCAGGTTTCATAGCCAGTTGGCTGCGACGGCCGTTAAAGAGACGAAGTTATCAGCGTCACCGGGGTAATCTCGACTTAAAGTAATTAGAAACATAGAATTTAAACTGCACGAGGTGGATCAAGGTTGTCTACCATGCAGCTCCACGCAAGCCAATTTGAAATCAACAATCCACAGGAGCACCAGTCAAACCAGAAGTTCCTATACAGGTACAGATAGAACTCCAGGGCTCTTCGCAAGACCTGAAGGGGGTCTTAGTTGGAGTAACATAAGGTTTTCTTCCTACGTTTTGGGAATAAAGTAGAAATATGGGCTGCAGAGGGGTCCAGTCAATCAGAACTAGCAAAATTTTAAGTATTAAAAAAATTATGAGAAAGGAGGTTTGTCAAGCCAAGTCCAATTCAAGCGGAGATGAATGGTAAGGCGTTACATATTTGAATGAAATATAAAATTAAGCATTAGAAAAGTTAAGGGCGTTGCTCTAAGCTGGCACATACTGACAATAAGATAAAATTATGCCGAGATAAAACGCTTTTTTCTAGAATGTATTTAGAAAAGATTAAACGCTTTACTAGAAGCACAGAACGCGTACAAAGACATCTAGCTCACTCGAGGATAGCTAGAACCTAGAAAGAAACGTTTGTGGAAACTCCTGGAATAATCTTTTATTTACTCCGCGTCGGTTAAGACGTCGCAGAAGCGCTGCGTTGGTTTACTGAATCTTTTACTTTGAGAGAAGATAGAGTTTGCAAGTGACAATGAAATTGCAAAGTGCAAAGCTATGCAAGAATTAATAGGGGTATTTTTCTTGACAGAATTTTCTACACAAAGCCAAACAACAACAGAAATGGTGATAAAGATGGTAGGTTTTTTCAAATTCAAATTCTTTATTCAATATAGGATACAAGAATCACTTATTGAAAGTCAATTAGACTACATCTAATCTAATTGCTATTGACACCTTATTTGGTAAAGTATCCTATACTGTGAGAGGCGAGGTAGTTCAGGGTGCCCATCAATTGGCTCAGGTAAACAAATATTTGCCTTGCCTTACGACAATAGTCGCCTGGAGAGGCCCCCAAACGAGCCCTCATCTGTCAAATGATTCTACTCCCTTTCGCAATGATTTTACAGCGTAGAGAAGAAAGGGGTAACAAACTCTACTTTACAATTTATCTCTCTTTTTTTTTTCTTTTTGTTTTGTGATATTCAATATATAGTTCACATATAATTGTTTTTTTCTTGATTAAAATATTACTTCCATTGCTTCCGTGCTTCATTGGTAATAATAATAATAACACATCACACTCACAGCCCCTAATTAGAATTAAGAAGATCCTGTATCTAGGATGCCCTAAACATATACAGAGACGAACATTACACCCAGACCGGAAACAAACATCGATATTCATCATTACAATGTTCGCCCCGCCGGGATTCGACCAGGTGCACACGCATACTTAGTCCACATCACTGCCAACTGAGCCACGGAGCAGTCAAAATGCATGATCTACACTTGCTACGATCCTGACAAAGATCTCTCGCTTCTTTTTTGCAAGAAGGTTTCGTTAAATCGTCTTTTCTTGAGAACGACACCAATTTAGTCGGTAATTTTTCGATATATTGACCATCTATCCTAACAGTTCCTTCATCAAACTTACATCCATCCGCTCTAAGGCTGACTATCAAAGTCGAGTTGGAGTGAGGAATAGCACTCCAAAGTGTCAGAATGTAATTTTAAATTAATTTTTGCTCCAAATTTGCATACAGACGCGTTCCGACTTCAAGACAGTGAAACATACGCTCACTTAAGTGCCAGTTTACAGCGATGCTAGTGCCATTCGCGAAAAAAATTAATATCTTCTAAACTAAGGCAAATATCAAAAATGTGGCACTGTGTGACACTAGATAATGTAGCCTAGTATGTTTAGGGCACTTCTGTACAGCTTTTAGGTTGAAGACCAAAGAAAGCTACAAAGTGGCCACTTTTGGCAACAATCTATGTTTTTTTTGTTCTTTTTACTTAGGACTACTTTGCTGTGCTTAAAAAATACTGTGCTACATTATCTAGTGTCATACAGTGCCACATTTTTGATATTTGCCTTAGTTTAGAAGATATTAATTTTTTTCGCGAATCGCTGTAAACTGGCTCTGAACGGAGTATTAGACTGCTCGAGCCATGAACATCTGTACTCGACAACGACTTCTCCGAGTGGAAACTCAGGCGAGTAGCTTCCAAAACACTGTCCGTGAATGTCAGTTTAAGTGAGCCCACAACATAACTCGCAGCGCATAACTCGCAGAGCATAACTCTTTTCTTGTTGTTTTCGTCTTCGAACTAAATCAGATATATTTTTACGCTTCACTGCGCTTTGCTCCGCTAATGAAGTGTGCATGCGTCAGTGTAGCGTAAGCGTAAGTAACTCTTGTTTCCGGGAAAACGTCGCTTCGCCTCGCGAGTCGCGACGGTGGTTTCGGACGTTTTGGAGCGGAAAAATAAAGATTTCTGCCCTTCCTACTTGAAAATTATAAAAAGGCTTACTTTTAATATTAAGTATTTTTATGTTTCAAAAGTACCTAACGGGTTTTTAGAACAAATTGCGAGCTGAGATTTATAAAAGAAAATAATTATGTAAGTAAAGAATCTATTCAAAAAGATATAATAAAGACACTTTAATGCAATTGAATCAACTATATTTTAGGATAATTAATAATATTAAAATTACAAATATAAACAGCTAATCTGCTTTATATAAAAATAAATCGCGGTACGTTAGTTTTGCTAAGAACTCGAGAACGGCCGGGCCGATTAAGCTGGATTTTGGTTTTGAAATGATCTTATAAGTCAGTCCAGGGGAGGTTTTGAAGGTGAGATAATATGTAAAAATGAAAGGGAAGTCAATAAAACAACAATTTCATTTTCAATACAAAATATTCCATAACTGTTCTATCAATTTTCCTGTCAAATATTGATTAGACGTTGTTATTTTTTAATTCTCCCATTCTGGTTCTGGGCGGGCAAAGTAAAAAAGTCCGCACAGCGAAGTTTTTAATTGGTATGTAGTACGAGTATAATAATAATCCTGTCAACTTATAATCTTATGCGATACGGAGTTTTCCGGGTCAGCTAGTTTATAATCTTTAGTGGAAATAAGCTTCTGCAAACGCTTCGACAAATATGTCTTGCCTTAGGCTTACATGAATTATCGCTCATAAAGATTTATTCCAGGCAGCCCATTTTAAGGGTGGTAACTAGCGATAGCCATATACTTTTTATTCAATAAACGATATTCTATTCTATTTTCGAAAAGTCATTGGTAAACGATTTTAATAAAAGTACCTTTTCCGAATGAATTTAATTTCAAAGACATCAGCCACGCAAATGTGCATCACTAAACAGGCATTCCCCGACTGCGAAATAGTTGCAGACTATTCAGAACGTCTCGCAAACTAGACGTCGACTCCGACCCGACTGCGGCATTTCACATCGAATTCCCGTCTCGTGTGTGTCTTAAATACGATGGGGCGGTTTGCGGAATCGGTTTTAGACCATTTCCTAGTTTCGAAGAGCAATTCTTAATGGATTGCATAACTTTTTGACTTCTAATTTATCTACTTTTACTTTACACGGATACTTTTTTTCCGTGGAGGAAAATTTAATACACGGTAGGCAAAGTAATCTATACCAATATTATAAAGAGGAAAGATTTGTTTGTTTGTTTGTTTGTAACGAATAGGCTCCGGAAATACTGAACCGATTTGAAAAATTATTTCACTGGTAGGAAGCTACATTAACCCCGAGTGTCATAGGCTATATTAGATTTTCAAAAAAATTAGGGATCCTTACCTAAACTCAAATAATGTAACCCAAGGTGCAATATTTTTACCGTTGTTTACATATTTTGACAGGTGGTTTGTTGTTGTTGTTTGTTTTTTTATCAAGCCCATTCTGGGCAGGCAAAAGAACATAGTCTATAGAGCCAAGTCTTTTGTAGTATCTTATATTATATGGTGTAACGAAGTAAGCCGGGATAGTATGTTGTATTATTTCGTACATCGAAAAGGGATGGCACATTGAAGTACTTATCGCTACCTTACAGGTTAGAAACGTTTGTTTTGATTTCAAAGTATTGGGACCTATTAAATCAAGAATTCAAGAAAAAAACACGCTTTACATAATGTAATGGAATGCCAGTGCTTATCTTTCGGCTTCTTCATCAGACCTTGAAGCCCTAATCGTGGTCAAAGTTCATTACAAGACTTTTTTAACAGCTTCACACACAGCTTCGATAGGTACCGATGTTTCATAAAGTTCCAGTTTAAACCCTCCGGCTCCATCATCAGATCAGTTGTACAGTACAATATTATTGTATTGTCATCAGAAATACACACTGCTGCCACTTTTCATGACGCTTCGCTACGACCCTTGGAAGATGGTTAATTTTTTTCCAATTCATAAGGAGCAAAGCCAAAACGACCCACTGACCAAGCCATCCTCAAATGGAGAACAAGAGATGGGAAAAGAAGTGCAGGCAGACCACCAGCCAAATGGACCTACGATATAATGACCGTTGCTGAGGAAACATAGATGAGACTGGCAGCCGCTGGAGCGAACTGGAAAATACTTGGAAAGGCATTCGCCCAGCAGTGGGCTTATATATGATAAAGTAAAGGAAGAAAATGTTTCATACAGGTCAACTTCATAAAAATAAAATGATAAAATTTAGGTTTTTGGACTCATTTTGTGGTAAAATAATTATATTTATAAAAAAATTAATTTTTTTTATTTTTAATTAATAATTCTAACTAACCTAAACAATAGCTTACACACAAGCATAGCCTGTATTGTTGCAAATAAAAAATTTTAGTTAGCGGGCCGCTGTTAAAAATTTACAGTATAATTTTTTTTATTTTGGTTAGTGGGATGTGTAGTTATTATCTATACCAATATTATAAAGAGGAAAGATTTGTTTGTTTGTTTGTAACGAATAGGCTCCGGAAATACTGAACCGATTTGAAAAATTCTTTCACTGGTAGGAAGCTACATTAACCCCGAGTGTCATAGGCTATATTAGATTTTCAAAAAAATTAGGGATCCTTACCTAAACTCAAAAAATGTAACCCGAGGTGCAATATTTTTTCCGTTGTTTACATATTTTGACAGGTGGTTTGTTGTTGTTGTTTGTTTTTTATTCGGCCATTCTGGCCATTAAAAAGAACATAGTCTTTAGAGCCAAGTCTTTTGTAGTATCTTATATTCAATGGCGTAACGAAGTAAGCCGGGAAAGCTAGTTATATATATACGACTGATTCCTGACTCTCACTCAAAAGTGCTCACTTGAGAGTCCTTCGAAAGTTTTTGTAAAAAAACCTAAAAGTATTTGTAGCATCAGAACAATGACCTACCGGTGGCTTAGCTAGCGACAAACAAGACATGAGGTAGAGGGCAATGCGCGAAAGGGGTCCATCGGTCTTAAATATATTTTTTTATTAAAAAACATTTTTTTTATTATTATTTATTCGATACATAATTTCGTTTTTGTACCAAATCTATTTTTGAAAATATTCTATTACCCTAAATTGATTATGTAGAATTCTAATGAAGAAAAAACGGTCTTGTAGTCTCGGAACCTAATCGATTTAAACAACCACATTTTCTCTTTATAATATTAGTTCAGGCGTAGATTTGCGGGGAATTCAGCACCAAAGACCTACGGCCTCACTTGACATCGCTTCCCACTGCATCACAGTGGCAGTCAATAAAATGCCTTAGAAACCTAGAATTCTCGTTTAGGAATCGGCCTCTCGCCCGTTCCGTTCGGAAATTGCCAAGATGCTGCGGTCGCCCGAACGTGCACATATTGCAAGCAATTCTATATTCAACTGTGTATTTAGGTATACTACTAGTTTGCGCCCCGCTGCATCGCCAGCGTAATGTCCCTGAGATTCCATTTTTCCGTTCCCATGGGATTTTTTGGGATAACAAAGTCAAGTCAAATGTCAAAAATGATTTATTCAATATAGGATACAAGATATCACTTAATGGAAGTCAATTAGACTCATCTTATTTGTATTGATACCTTTTTTGGTAAAGTATCCCTGCAAGAGGCGAGGTAGTTCAGAGTGCCCACCAATTGGCTCATGCAAACAAACGTTTGCCTTGCCTTACGACAATGGTCGTCTGGAGACGCCCCCAAACGAACCCTACTCTGTCAAATGATTCTTATACCCACGTATCCTATGTCAGCATCGTTTTTTAAAAGATAACTATTTCCCTCCATATACCGCGATCAAGGGCTATGTGGGCTGCTCTCTGCATGGAACCACACATGCTTGTTTAATGGAATCCGACCATCTTGTAGGGGCTCTTCCTCTAGCGCGCTTGCCTTCAACTTTCCTCAGTATGATGTCACGTTCCAAGATACCTTTTAATTTGTAGCTATACCAGTTAGACTCGTCCACAAAGTCAACGATGGAACTGTCAGGAGACGCCACCAAAAAACCGGCCCCTTAGTCAAGAAGAGAGCAGATCTCATTCTTCACAGACATTTACTCTTACCGTATTAGGTATTCATAAAGATGCAATAGGTTTAAAATAGCTTTACTGGAGGTCTTCTGTTTGATTACTTGTATGGTAAATACGAAAATTCCAGTCTAAATTAACATTCATCAAATAGATAACAAAAATGCTCTGTAACTTTTTATGAATAATAGGGTAAGCATTTATTTAGCTTTATATTTGTGTGATTTCTTTGAATTGCACCTGCATAATAGAAGGTTGTCGTTTACCCTACGTCATGCAAAAGAAAACCCGCTTAAATCTTCACGACGTCTTTGATACCAGTCCAACTGCGAATAAGCACTATTGAATTAGGAAAAGGTACAAAAAGGAAAGCCCTTTTTTGTCGAGAGAATTATATTTTTTCCTTTTTTACTCTCTCAAATTAAATTAAATTTGAGTTTCTGGAATTGGTTAGTTACAACGAGGTTTTACTTCAACAATTGACGAGGTGCCGGAGTTTTAATTCCAATTTTCTCAGTTGAAAACTTGCGTGGGAAATCAATTTAGGCTGCTTTAAAAAATTAATCGTGATAAAGAAAACAAATTTGTGGAGAGTTTCTATTATAATTTCTAAGAACCTAGAAATAAAAATAAACTCAATATCATACATTCAAGTAGGTAATATGAAGTTTAAAAAGCGATGCACAAATAATAACGGAGCGAACCAGCGCTGCGAAAAATGGAAAGCAATGTGCTCTCGCTGCGGCTCAGCAAAGAACCAAATATTACGTTCCATTCCATTTTTTTAATAATGTTTACTTCACTCCAACGAGCTGCGAGTGAAACAGCGAGATGTACAATTGCAAAAAAAACTGAACAGATCATAACAACAGCGATGCTGTATTTGAATTTCGAATCGGTTAATTGAGAACTCGTGTTTCCTTTTGTTCCTTTTTTGAATTACTCTATTCCGGCTGGATTGGTCGTTTCTTCAGAGCTTAAGACAACGGTTTGTGCCAGCCAGTAACAATGGATTTCAGAACAATGCGGGTAGATTGATATTGATTTACTACGAAATGGGCCAAGATTTTTGAGGCTTTGTGCCTGTGTCAGTTTATGGATTATGTCAAGGATTCTATCTGATCTAAAACGATGTTAAACGAGGTCAAATATGGGTTACTTTAGGAATATTTTGAATTGAAGGCAGAATTTTACTAAGAAGTCCTTTAAATTAAACAATTTAACGTCAAACATTACAAAACCTTTCAAATTAAAAAGTAATTACGATATTTTCTTAGGTACTCCTACCAATGCTTTTCCCTCAGGCTGTCCTGTAAAAATCTCACTTGTCATGATCGTAAATCTGACGTTAAATCCAACGACAGATAAGTTTATGACATAATTTCACCGCAGATTTAGCAAAGCACTTATAATTAAAGGCGAGGTCGCAGTAAAACCGAGTGGGGCGTTTATGTAAAGCGAATTACGACTCTCGTTTTGATGACATGATAAACAAAATATTTACTGTATTGCTCTGTAGTTTAGTTTTTATAAGAGAGTAATATAACTGTAAATTATTACCTTGATTCAAAGTCTAAGGCACCACCAAATTTCAAATAATATTTCACTTTTCATATTGTCAGCACTGCACATAATTTTATGAGTTGAAGGGAAATATTATTACAAATATATTTTAACCTATGCAGCCTTGTATAAATTTGTTTTTTCATCTTTAATCGATTAACAACGAAATGCGTGGCGTTTTCTCACGTTGCTTGGAATCTTCAAGAGCGCATATTCCAAGATAATGAAAATATATATTCGTATTTATGCATAGGAATGCAGTGTAGTGTTATGTGTGGCAGTGAAATAATCGCCTAAAATATTGCATTGCCTAGCAACAAAACGTGCCTCGTGCTTAGAAAAATTAGATTATATTTTATTTCAGTTTTTTTCCTGAAGGAAGATCCACTTCTCACATTCACCTGCCCACTTAAGATACATCCATCACTTTGTCCGCCGAGATTTGCGACTGGCTGGTAAGAAAACCAAAGCTGAAAGTTATTTTTTTCTAATTTTCAAACGTTCTACATTATTTCTTGCTTAATTTTTTTTTTCCATGTTTGTTTGGCTTCTTTTCTTACCGCACAGATTTCTACAATGGCCGGTCTTGTGCAGTGCAACCCTCATTCAGTCAACACCCGCAACCAGGTTGACGACCATCTTAAAAGCATCTGCATAGTACATACTCTGCATTTACGGTACCAATGCGACCATCTGTTCTTTGAGCTATATGCGCTGCCTATTGTTACTGAAGAAAGATTTTCAACTCTTTGGACTATGTCGTTAAAAGGTAAACCTAAAACTCTACAGCCAGACAAATACAAACCATATAATTTAATGATAATTCAGTGATATTTTTTTTAGGTAATTGATGTCGATGCGCAACCGAAACAGCATTCGATTTCCACCACTTCCTTTTCCTTCAAAGGATTAACAAACCTTATAAAGCTACGCACTTTAACATAATACATTATCTCGCTAGCTCGTTAGCAAATGAAAGGGCAGCCACAAAATTTGGAAAGCATTCACGCGGCTACCAAAGACGCGTGTCCCATAATAAATAGGGCACGCCGCCGTCGACGGCAGGCAACGTACGTTTGCACAGTCTCAGCTTAAATTAACTTAGCGCAACTTGAGCCTTATTTGGCTGCTAGTTGGAGCACTCGAGCTAGATTTAGCGAAATTTTTAAGTCGCTATAGATTTCCGTTAAGCGACAGCATTGGAGAAAAGAAGGAGTCTGTAAATGTCTTAGTTCTAAACATAGATGGATAGTCCGTAATTCGTCCTAAGTCGTAATTGACTTTTAATAAGCGATACCTTGTATCCTATATTAAATAAATCATTTTTCATTTTCATTTCCTAGATACCGAGATACCTAGTAAGGGGTAAAATCCGAACATAAACTACTATGTCGTACTCCGAACCGTTTATATTTTTAAGTTAGTACTTACCTAACTATAATACCTAACTTCAGTAAAAATGTTTGTCACTGAAAACGATGTCTTTAAATCCGATATCAACTGTTTTTGAACTACATACACTATAATTTTTGACCGCACACACACAACCAATGTTTTATCGAGTTCTAGCGAAATAGCGAAACTCCACAAAACCGCAACTAAACACGAACATCACTATTAAAAACATGATGAACTTGCCAAGTTAGGTAATTATTTATGTTTACAATGTCCCGACACTGTGTGCTCAGCCTCGTGATGGCTTTAAGTTATTGAGAGTCAAGTTGGGCGTGTCTTAGCGTTTGACAAGTTAATAAAGGCTTGACGTCTTGCTTTATTAATTTTCTGTTTCACAGCTCTAAGTGCGAAGGTTTTTTATACGAAACTTAATTTAAACATAAACATAAAAAATACTTTATTCAATATAGGATACAAGATATCACTTATTGAAAGTCAATTAGACTACATCTAATCTAATTGCTATTGATACCTATTTGGTAAAGTATCCTATACTGTGAGAGGCGAGGTAGTTCAGGGTGCCCACCAATTGGCTCAGCCAAACAAATGTTTGGCTTGCCTTACGACAATGGTCTCCCAAACGAGCCCTCCTTTGTCAAATGATTCTACTAATTCTCTAATTAGTTTAAGACAGAATCAAGAATTGCAAATCTTTAGTGGCAATGTCAAGGGCAATTAGCTCAAAGAACAGATGGTCGCTTGGGGCTGAAAAGCTCTCGAGCTACGACCTTAGGAAGACGCAGAGTAGGCAGACCCCTCACAGCGTGTTCAGACCATCTGGTGAAGGTTGCAGGACACTGAATGAGGGTCGATCAAGACCGGTCGCTATGGCGATTTATACCGACCGGGAGCCCTACTATGTCCAGCTGTGTTCTTCCGCTGAGATTTTTCAAGTTAAAATTTCAAGACATAAGAGGGTTTTACGAAACCAAAATTTAGTATAAAATAAATCTGCGATTTAATGCTCTAAAAGTCCTGGAACAAGCCACAGAATACAACCTTTAAGCTCGATTCTAAGGTTTTAAGCATTAAGGTGAGTTTGGATAGCCTTAGTAAAAATAAAGATACTAGAGCTGCATCAAGTGAGATAAGTGCAGGAACTTTCAGCGTCTTACAAAAATAAGAAATTCAGGCAAGTAAGTGAACATTTAAGAGACACTTTGGAGCTAAAGTTGAGTTTGACTATTTGACTAATTTGAAGATTTTATCACTTTTATTTAAGTATAAGACCCTTTAGTTTGATTATTGAAGTAGCGGTAAAAATACGGCTAAATCTAAGAGTCGTTTTTAGATCGGTTCTTAATTTTTTTTGAAAATATACTTTAGTTCATCAGGGATATTATAGGATTCGTTTTTTTATGTAGCCAAGATAATATCCCACTGCTGTCCAGCTGGATTCTCATGGTGAAAGAATCTTTAAAATCGACCTAGAAGTTTTTGAGCTTAAGAGGAATAGCACAGCTAAAGTAGCGCCACCCGCGAAAAATATTAATATCTTCTAAACTAAGGCAAATATCAAAAATGCGACACAGTATTCGACTAGATAATGCAGCCTAGTATTTTAGGGCACTATTTAAAAAGCTACTGATTGTTGCCAAAAGTGGCCGTTTTTAGCAACAATCAGTAGCTTTCTCTGGTCTTTAACGTAAAAGCTATACAACAGTGCCCAAAAAATATTAGGCTGCATTATCTAGTGGAATACTGTTTCGCATTATTGATATTTACCTTAGTTTAGAAGATATTATTTTTTTCTCGGGTGGCGCTACTTTAGCTGTGCTATGCCTCTTAATGGAATTGGATTCAAACAAACAAACAATTACATCTTTCTTCTTTATAATATTATTCTAGAAAACACCCAAAAAACCACAAGAAGGAGAAAGGAAAACAAAACGGTTTCCAGCCTAATATTTTGCTGTGTACCATTAGGACGGCAGGTTTGTGTAATTTATAGCATCCCTAGGGCGGTTATATACGCCACTGAAGGGCCCGTATTCGCCTATTTTTACAGCCACTATACAAAAAACCTAGTGCAAGTCAATGTTAAAGTCATACAACAGCTATCCATAGTAACTTTTCTTTAGATAATTTGTTTAGAGAATATCAAAAACGTGACATTTGACATTATCATTATATTATTATGAGCCTGTACTGTCCCACTGCTGGGAAAAGGCCTTCCTCCCCTTCTTCCGCTCATCGCGTTCTTGCATATCATAATAATGAGACAATAAAGAGTTTTTTCGCTTTTTAAAATAAGAGAATGAGGCCCTTGGGGTCTTATTCTTACTTCACTTCACTTAACTTTTTGTGTATTTAACCGGGGACGGTTTATTCTTGATTTATATGCACAACAACTCATTATTGTCACTGCATGATACATCAAACGTCAAATTTAAAGTTTTTTAACAAAAAAAAAAACCTAAAGAAAAGCTATGTAGGATCGCTGTTAAATGACATTAACATCGACTTGTGGCAGGTACAATAGTAGCTTACGCCCTGCAGTACATAAGGCCGAAGAATAGGACTGAGGTATACCCTGTCTGTCGTAAGAGGCGACTAAGAGGGGACCCCGGGGTCGTTGGGTGCATGAGGCGGGGGCCTCGTGTAGTCATATAACGGCCCCGAGAAGGACGGTGGAACGCGGGTGTACCGTTTCCGCCGTTGAGCGTTGGGAAAGCTACCACGCTCCGGGGGGACAACCATCATGTCCCCCCGAGGAGAGATTATACAGCCAATGTTGGGGGGGTCGCGGAGAATTCCACAGGCTCACCCGCGACCCTCCTGTTATCAGCCGAGAAGGACACCGGCGGGTGCGAACCCCACATAACCCTGCGGCTCCCCCCGGGGCTGCAGGGTACTCGTTAGGAGTTTCCCCGCCTAATAAAAAAAAGGTACAATAGTAGCTTCGTGCAATCATATAACGGCCCCAAGAAGGACGAAGGAACGCGATGTCCAGTTACGTCGCCGAGCGTTGGGAGAGACGTCCGGCTCTGGGGGGACCACCTTGTCCCCTCGCGAAGAGGCTTAATAGCCGATGCAGAAGGGGGCCGCGGAGTTGAACATAAAGATCGAAAGATCTCCCGTGACCCCCTTGTCAACAGCCGAGGAGGACCGGCGGGGTTTTATTTGGTGCGAACCCCACATAACCCTTGCGTCTCCCCCCGGGGCGTAAAAAAAAAGGTACAATAGTGCCTGTCCAATTATGAGAATACGGCCCCTGGCTCCACGAGATACGAACAACTGTCTGGCCATTTGTCACGCGTAACTAAATATATATATGGAAATAAGTAGGGAAGGTGGGCTGTGCACGGAGACATACTGAAGAAAATAAATGATAATTCTTGTGATAACTCTTCAATTTCTAACGCTCTTTAAAAAAAAAAAAGAAAATAAATAATAAAAAAAAGGTAAAGAAAAAAAAATATAATAAAAAAAGGTGAAAAAAAATAAAGGTTAAAATAAAGGTAAAATAGGTTTAAATAAAGGTTCAAATAATTATAATAATTGCCAATTTGAAAAAAAAAACACCCAATAAATACATTATCTCTGATGAACGTTGGCTATAGAAAATTTTCAAAAAAAATGTTGTTTTTTCTGCTTCAGATAAACAATATAGTTTTTGCAGCAGCATTCGTTAGTGTAGTAAAATAATAAGTTGATTTGATTAAATTAAAAAAAGAGATCCATCAAAAAACACATTGCTAGCCGTAAGAAGTTTAGCAGTAATGTAACTTAATGTCAAAATTATTGTATTCTTAATAATTGCGCAGTACGATAGCTACACTCTCGTATTTCCTTTAATAACAGTAAAAAAAAAAAAGGCGACTCTAGCAACATCAAAATGTCATAAATAATGAAAGCAGAAACAATCCACGTCACAAAACTGCGAAACAGCAGAGCCTTAATGAGTTCCCCGTTTACCGGCAATTTATCACCGAGGTATGACGTCATCACTCTGTAATTAACCAAAAAAAAAAGTGCTTTTAATTACTAGTCTTTGAAATACTTTTTTTCAGGCCTATTACCTGATGTGCACTTAACTTGTTAACTTTCTGTATGGAATTTTATGTCGCGTTTTTGAGGAATAACTGCGAAAAGTTAGTTAGACTGATATACCTCTACATTATAGGTACAGTGGCAGTCAAGGAAGGCGTAACAGATTTGTCTATGGTCTCGTGCGCCCTAGACTGTATTACCAAAGACTAAGATAAATAAAGACTTCAATAAGTGATAAAGACTAAAGAAAGACTTCAATAAGTGATATCTTGTATCCTATCAATATATATAAAACTCTTCCGTTACTGACTGACTGCATGACTGACAGACAACGCAGAGCCAAAACTACTAGGTGTAGAAAGATGAAAATTGGCACGTGGGTACCTTGGGGAGTGTAGGTGAGCACTAAGAAGGGATTTTCCGAAATTCCCACGGAAACGGGAAAAAACGGGATTTATGTGTTTATGAGAAATCTGCGCGGGAAAAACCGCGGGGCAGCCTCTAGTATTGAATAAAGAATTATTTGAATTTGAATAAGAGCTATTTTTTAATACAGAAAAACCGGAAGTGCTACGCCGTCCTAGACCGCCACTGGTACGCAGGCAGCTGCTGCTGCGTATAGTAAAACTTATAAATGTTTCAATAAATCCTTTTTTTTATTGAATTAGGCAAATATTCGAAAGAGCCTCGCCTTAGGCGCTCACGGCTTTGACAAAAAATATAATAATCTCTATTTACGTACAATACCATGTAGGAAATATTCATAAAATATTGCTGCCACAAATCTCTCTCAAAATATTGACAGGGCTATGTATTACGCTCTTACAAAATATCATAAAATCACTATGTTAAACTAAACGGTCGCTCAAGACAGTTCGTTATGGCGATTTATAGGGAGGCCTATGTCCAGCAGTGGACGTCTTTCGGCAGCAATGATCTTACTTTCTACTATCATCTACCAACTCCGGGTTCAGTTGGTAGCAGTGATTTGTGTGATACTTTTATTACGGTCGGATTCGATTCCCGGCAGTGAAAAACATTCAAGTAATTAATATGGATGATTGTTGAAGACATCCTAGTTGGGACTAGCTGTCCCGGCGAACTACGTATCGCGCCTTACAATTTTATATCGAAAAACAACATTTTTTTACTAACTTATTACCCTTTCTTTTGCCTATTTTCTCACCTTTTAAACCTTCCCTGGACTACTACGAACATTTCAAAACAAAAATCAGCCAAATCGGCCCGTCCGTTCTCAAGTTTTAGCGGGACTCACGAACCACGATTAATTTTTACATATAAAGTAGATAGAAGAAGATAGTAGAAGTAGATTTCACTCAGAGAAAAAAAATACACAATCACACATTAACATTAAATTGTACTATTAAAACGATATTACATTATGGTAACTCATGATGTGGTATTGAGCTGGATTGCCAATAAATCGGAATTGCCATGCAGTCGGAAATTTAAGGCAATTATGTAAATATACGGCAATAAAGAGGAGTGCACGATTTTATTGCCACTGACTGTTTTTATGGCCGATGCAGGGTATAGTGTAAAAGAGATCTTTAAGACAAGCTCTCGTTTAGCATTGATAGCTTTACGATTTTAAAAAGTCATATGGTAGACTAGAGGCTGCCCCGCGATTTTTCCCGCGCAGATTTCTCATAAACACAAAATTCCCGTTTTTTCCCGTTCCCGTGGG
This sequence comes from Euspilapteryx auroguttella, assembly GCA_951802225.1. Classification (NCBI taxonomy): domain Eukaryota; kingdom Metazoa; phylum Arthropoda; class Insecta; order Lepidoptera; family Gracillariidae; genus Euspilapteryx; species Euspilapteryx auroguttella. The sequence continues at coordinate 14,991,079 of OX637644.1, read as the reverse complement.
AATTTCTGGAAATCCTTTCTTAGTGCTCACTTACACTCTCTAAGGAACCTACATGCAAAATTTCAGCCTGCTACGCCCAGTAGTTTCGGCTCTGCGTTGTCTGTCTGTCAGTCAGTCAGTCAGTCAGTCAGTAACGGAAGAGTTTTATATATATTGATTAGAAAGACCATTTTAAAAATAAAAAAACTGACCACTTTAGCAACAAGCAGTACTATTAACAAGCAGTATTTAGGTCTTTTAACCTTAGGACTGCATAACATAGCCCTATAACAACTAAGCAAGATTATCTTGTGTTTTAAAGCATCACCCTTTTTGATAATATTTGCCTGTTGCATTTTATTGATAGAAAGAAAAGCCCTAAATTGGCGTCCTGCAGGTGGGTCTAGGAGGCCAGGCCGACCAAGACACCTGGAAGCGGTCCGTCATAGCCGAAGCTCGACAGTTGGGATGCAGCTCATGGGAGGAACTGCCGGACCTTTTTTTTATGGCGGGGAAACTCCTAACGAGTACCCTGCAGCCCCGGGGGGAGCCGCAGGGTTATGTGGGGTTCGCACCCACTAAAACCCCGCCGGTGTCCTTCTCGGCTGATAGCAGGAGGGTCGCGGGTGAGCCTGTGGAATTCTCCGCGACCCCCCAAATATTGGCTGTATAACCTCTCCTCGGGGGGACATGATGGTTGTCCCCCCGGAGCGTGGTAGCTTTCCCAACGCTCAACGGCGGAAACGGTACACCCGCGTTCGACCTGGCCCAAGACCAACAGCGATGGAGACGTCTTCTGAAGCCCCAGGCTCTACGGAGGAGCAACGGGAATAAAGAGAGAGAGATCTTTTAGATTCTATACTTTAGTTTTATTTTGGAATGGCGCTAATATTGGCCTTAAAGGCTATTGTGAGACCCAAGCTTACAAGAAGTTTACAGGTGAATTAAAATAAATAAAATTACTAAGGTTTCTTTGTATCAAATTATAAACGTGTACAAACAATTTTCCTTGAACAATGTTATTGTGTGAACATTTTCGCGAGTGAGTAAGTAAGCCTTGAGAGTAAAATTTATAAACTTGCCAAATAAACTTATGTGATTTCAATTAAAACTTTCGTCGTAAATTTGAATTAATTTTCGTTTATAATGTTGTTAACAACACATTTACTAAGCGTTCCGTTTATAACCTTCAAAGTTTCTGAACGAAAAAGAGAAAAACATGCTGAAAATGTCTCAGGAAAATATAAGTCTTGGATTTCCGTCCAAAAATTACAAAGTTTTCTTCTCACGTCAGGAAACCTCATCAAAAGCGAATTGCTCCGAACTAAAAAAAATCTTTGACCTTCCTCCCGTTGCACAGAAATTGCGAATCCACTAAAACGATTGCCTCTCTTTCTGACTTACCCATTTGGGGTATTTCTGTCTCTTTCAGGCCCGGTAGCCTACTTGCATAACTTTCCGATTTACGAAGGGTTCAATTCAATTTCATTTATGACCAACTTCGATCGTTCTCAAGTTTGAATGGCTACTTTCCACAGGTGCTTCGGGAGGTTGTATTGTTGCGGTGCTCGACTGCGGGATTGTACAGTCACTTGCAAAATTTCAAACATAATTTTAGGTCTTAAACAGCTCGTAAACAAATAACACACACAACTGTTACAAATAGCTGGATATACTCGAAATGGGTACAGATCTGCACCCAAATTGCGATGAAAACTGAGAGTGAAGCGAATATTTATATGCGCCGGTGAATTAGATTACTGGATGCGATAATTTTTGTTATCTTTGCATGAATTTTTATACCTGTTTTTACGTAATAACGTTATGAACTTAGACAAACTAGGTAGAAAAAAAATGCTTAAGAGGTATAGCACAGCTAAAGTAGTGCCACTCGAGAAAACAATAATATCTTCTAAACTAAAGCAAATATAAAAAATGTGAAACAGTATTCCACTAGAAAATGCTGCCTAGTATTTTTAGGGCACTGTTATATAGTTTTTCAGTTAAATACCAAAGAAAGCTACTTATTTTGCCAAATGTGGCCATTTTTAGCAACACTTTGTACCTTTCTTAGGTCTCTAACCTAAAATCTATACAACAGTGCTCTAAAAATACAAGGCTACTTTATCTAGTGGAATACTGTCTCACATTTTTGATAGGTATTTGCCTAAGTTTAGAAGATATATTAAGTTTTTTCGCGGCTGGCGCTACTTTAGCTGTGCTATGGCTCTTAAGGCGATGCGCATTTTACAACTGATAGGTCTCCCTACACTTCTGGGCATTTCCCCTAGAGATTGCCCTATAGAAAAAATTATGGAGAGGGTTTGCCATAATTGCTACACTTGGCTGGCTATCACTGTTGGCGATAGCAGTAATAACTCTTCAAGTATTTCAACGAAGGACGGCGCTGTACCTTGGATGTTCCCTCAGTCGCTTTTTACGACACTCATTGGAGGTGATAAGAGAAAATGGTGGTAGCCTAGGGTATGATCCTTCGATGCCCAGTGGTGGCGCATACAGTCATGTATTTTCTGACTTGGAATGTAGACATCTCAGAGAAATATGTGGCCACCGTCGCTTCCGATATAGCTTTGTCCAACGTGAGTCCTGACTGACTGGTGGAGCACTATTTGCAGACCAAGGAGTGACCTCTATTCTTCCTTAATTATATTCCTTAACATATCTAGGGGGACAGGCCTCTCCAGGAGACTATTGTCGTAAGGCAAGGCAAACATTTGTTTGCCTGAGCCAATTGGTGGGCACCCTGAACTACCTCGCCTCTCACAGTATAGGATACTTTTCCAAATAAGATATCAATAGCAATTAGATTAGATGTAGTCTAATTGACTTTCAATAAGTGATATCTTGTATCCTATATTGAATAAAGAATTATTTGATTGATTTGATTTGGTACAACAATAGGTATTTATACTTTTACTCCATACCTGTGCCAGGCGATACCTCCATTTCGAAATTTGAATAAAGCTAGTTTTGTTACGTAGTTTTGTGAGATTGTATTTTCAGCGGAAAAAGCTTTTGTTATTTTTCTAAACGAATTGAAAAGGCTCTTTGTTTTAACTATTTCAAAGAGGCATTTGGTAGGTATATTTTTATAAAGTTAATAGACTTTACCCTCTTTGTTTTACTTATAACCGTTTTTTTTAATTAATTTATAATGAATAAATTAGGTTAGTTTCTTTTATGAAAAAAAAACGAAATCATGAATTTTTTCCTGATAAATATAAAATAATTTTCTTGATTCAGTTGTCAGGGACTGTGACTTTGGAGATCCGAGTTCGATTACCGCCGGGGCGAACATTGTTTAAATTGTTGTGCCCCTATAGAAGTGGGCAGTGAATGCGCTGAGTTCGTGGAGAGTAGTAGTTAGGTCGAATCCTGCCTGGCTTATTTCCAATCTAATCTTGCCCTAACAGAAGCTAAAGATTTGCAATGAGCCTTGATATTATGTCTATCAGTGGACATACATCGGTTGAAATTATTTTTATTTATTATTATTTTTATTTAATGTACTTGACTCCACTTCAGTGGAGTATTTTGCCAATGCCAAGTTCACAAATTAGGTTAAAAGGGTGGACTTAAAGCCCGGCAACGTTGTACGGTTATTATAAGTTTAATGATGGTTGAGAAAGGATTTTTTTGGCCATGGCACCTAGTATCAGTATAAATAACTTAAGATTTAAGTACTTACGTGTTGAGCTCGAGGTCTAGCCTGAATTTATGATTGAAAGCTTTGATCAGAAGAGAAGTGCGGTGAACATGTTTCCCAGTCTGTAACAAGAGGAGACATTTTTTAATTAATTTTATTTTAGCTTAGTTTTCATTAAAAATGCACATTTAACGGGCCTCAGGATGCGATACTAGCGCCACTTCCGATAAATAATTATCAATATATATAAAACTCTTCCGTTACTGACTGACTGACTGACTGACTGACTGACTGACAGACAACGCAGAGCCGAAACTACTGGGCATAGAAAGCTGAAATTTTGCACGTGGGTTCCTTGGGGAGTGTAGGTGAGCACTAAGAAGGGATTTCCCGAAATTCCCATGGGAACGGGAAAAAACGGGATTTTTGTCATTTATGAGAAATCTGCGCGGGTTAGACCGCGAGCCAGCCTCTAGTCTAATGATAAAATATTGAAAACAAATGATTTCGGATTTTGTTTTGTTACAATATTTTTTCATAAGTAATAATATATCAATATATATAAAACTCTTCCGTTACTGACTGACTGACTGACTGACAGACAACGCAGAGCCGAAACTACTGGGCGTAGCGGGCTGAAATTTTGCATGTAGGTTCCTTGGGGAGTGTAGGGGAGCACTAAGAAATGAATTCCCGGAATTCCCATGGGAACGGGAAAAAAGTGGATTTTGGTGTTTATGAGAAATCTGCGCGGGTGAAACCGCGGGGCAGCCTCTAGTATCTTATAAAATACTAGAGGCTGCAGTTTCACACGCGCAGATTTCTCATAAACACAAAAATCCAGTTTTTTTCCCGTTCCCATTAGAATTTCGGGAAATCCTTTCTTAGTGCTCACCTACACTCCCTAAGGAACCTACATGCAAAATTTCAGCCCGCTACGCCCAGTAGTTTCGGCTCTGCGTTGTCTGTCAGTCAGTCAGTCAGTGACGGAAGAGTTTTATATATATTGATAAACCATGTGCGAAATCAAAACGATGCGTCTATGACCCAAGATAATCCCTAGATAATCTTGCTTAGAATTTTTAAGGCTCAGTTGTGTAGCTTAAGGTGTTAACTCTCGGTATGGCGCGATATTCAAATTTTTTCGTATTTTTTATTTATTCTGGCGAAAGTATACATTTTTATTAAAGTTAGAATGAATTTGCGTATGTAAAAAAAAAACATTACTCACATAGACCTACTGATTTTGTGTTTAAGGGGTAAAAGGCCAAAAATCAAGTTCCTTGAATATACACAAAATCTGTAACTCTTACTAACGCTAGTTTTTTACGTACGCGAATTCATTTAAACTTTATGAAAAATAAATACTTTCGCCAAAATAATTAAAAAACGTGAAAATTTTTGAATTTCGCGCCATACCGTGAGTTACCGCCTTAAAGGATTATTTTATCATAGAAATATTAGTTTGTTGCTCTTACTTTCACAACAAATATTTCTAACATCATTAACCTGAAAGCTACACAACAAGCAAGATTATCTAGGGCATCATGGACGCATATTTTTGATTTTAGCCACGCTTTTGAAGATAATATTAATTATTTACCGAAGTGGCGCTAGTATCGCAGCCGTTTGCCCCTTAATTATCTATTTTACATTAAAAAAAATACTTTAAGTACATACAATATGTATTTTATTATATCTAAAAATAAAAATCTGTTACCTCACTTTCAGAGGAAATCAGATACTCCTAACACACGACATGAAAACGAATTGGAATTGTGCCTTTTTCTTTTTCTCGCAACACAAACTTATTCCGACGAGAGACAAGCTATTTTGAACCTTGTCGCATTCGAATAGGATCCTGACGGGTGTAAAACAGAATTGGCAGTTTAGCATAAAAAGTTTTTCTCAACTATTGAAATGTGATTTCGCTGGAATCGTGTCCTCATTTCTTTGATCGGTTGCTCGGAGCGTATGCGACGTTTTTATGGCATTTTAGGTACATATGAACTTATAAAAATATAAAATAACTAGCTGTACCGGCGAACTTCGTAGCACGTCCTACAATTTAAAATGGAATTTTTTTTTTACTAACTTCCCTAAAAATTTTCCACATTTTCTCACCTTTTAAACCTTCCCTAGATTAATACTAACATTTCAAGACCAAAATCAGCTAAATTGGTTCCGGCCGTTCTCGAGTTTTAGCGAGACTAACGAACCACAATTCATTATAAAAAACTTTTTTTTTTAAGATTATCAGTTGTTTTTTTTGCGGTGATAGTGATTCAATGATTTTAGTTTCATTTGATTACCTCCATCAGAATAAAGCAGAATAAATTATTAAAAATATTGGAAACACAGAAGAAAAAAGTTTGAGAACAAAATTAATTTCTTTAAACAATTTAGGACAGGTCGATCATTCGTATTTATTTCAATGATGATTTGTCATTTGTGCGATACCAAGTTCGCCGGGCCAAGTAGTTTAAATAAAAATAAAAATATTATTATACTTAAAATAAAAACTGCAAAATTGAAAACAAAGGTAATTTATTGTAAATACAGTCGCCCTCATCACTAAAAGCAATGACCAATCAAACTGAAAATATAATAAGAGTTTTTGACAGCTGAGCGGCAGTCCTACTCTACGCAACACGCTCATTACGCACTGGCAGCGAAATGCTCTAGATCACGAAATCGATACAATCTCGGTGTGTTCAGGATTACTCCCCAGGCAGACTCCCGAATCTCTGACGTCATAATCTAGATTCTCTATTGTATTGTAGTACAACTACAAACCATTGTTACGCAGTAACATACAAACCTGAAAGTAGAGACCGACCGAAACATGATTTTCGGCCAAAACCGAAACCGAAACTCAAGTGGCATTCTAAAATATTTGTTTTTATGTTGAAATCTGATGTATGTTTAGATACAAGTATCACGTGAATAGTGAACTAAGATTAATCAATATATAGTATAAAACAAAGTCGGTTCCCGCGTCTGTCTGTCGCTATATTATATGCTTAAATCTTTAAATTACTCAACGGATTTTGTTCCGTTTTTCTTTTAATAGATAGAGTGATTCAAGAGGATAGTTACTATGTATAATACATGCACAACATTGTTAAAGGTTAGGCAGTACGAAGTTTACCGGGTCGACTAATTAATTAGAATAAAAATACAATAAAATTATCACGCGCGTAACGACGAATTCTTCCAAATTTGCCGAGTAAAGCACGAACATCGAGTTTCGGTTTTGGCAAAAGTTTCGGCCGTTTTTAGCCTAGAAACTAGATTTTTTGGCTGATACTGGGCGAAACCGACACCGAACCTTCAGTCGGTCTCTTCTCAACCCAAAAGCGCAATCGCTAGTAAGTCGTGCGCCGACTGTTCACTCGAGTTTGATTACTAATGGCCTGCAAGTAGAATCCACATTCCCATGACAATCGCATCTTATCACTACTGACACACAGTGTTCCAGCTAAATTCAGAGAAACTGCTAGGCGTTTAACAAGCACTAAGTGGAAAGCTTTATTCGTAGACAGAGTTAACAAACAAGCTTGACTAAAGAAGCTCTAACAAGGAGCTTTTGTTAAATTTGCTGCTGGGAATAGTTCAGCATCATAATGTCAGCCGAAATACGTCCACTGCAAGACATAGGCCTCCCCATAAATCACCGGTCTTGAGCGACCCTCATCCAGTGTTATCCCGCAGCTTTCACCAGGTCGTATGGCCATATTTAGGGGGGTCTGCCTACTCTGCGTCTTCCAGTAGGATAAATGGAAAACATAAATTTATGTTTGAGTGCAATGCAAAAGATATCACAAATATCAATATCAATACACAGTATAAAACAAAGTCGCTTTCCGCGTCTGTCCCTATGTATGCTTATATCTTTAAAACTATGCAACAGATTTTGATGCGGTTTTTTTTAGTAATAGTTAAAGTGATCCAAGAGGAAGGTTTATAAGTATAATACGTGCACAAGATAGTTATAGGTAAGGCGGTACGAAGTTCGCCGGGTCGACTAGTAGTGTTATAAAAGGGACAGCCAGAAAGCAACGGTAAATACAAAATAGCAGTATTTGAGAGAAATCAAAAGGAACATTTTGGGTGCAAACAGAGCGGAGGGAGGTCGGGCGTAGTGACGTATGAATGAAGTTCCGGGTCTGTAACGAATTCCGGTTTTTGATGTTCGAATCATCATCATCATCATTTCAGCCGTAAGACGTCCACTGCTGGACATAGGCCTCCCTCAAGGCTCTCCATCTGTACCGATCGCAGGTGGCCTGCATCCAGCGTGGACCCGCAGCCTTGCGCAGATCATCCGTCCATCTGGTCGGTGGACGTCCTACGCTGCGCTTGCCGATCCGTGGTCTCCACTCGAGAACTTTTCGGCCCCAGCGGCCATCTGTTCTGCGGGCTATATGACCTGCCCATTGCCACTTCAACGAGCTTATCCGCTTGGCTATGTCGGTGACCCTGGTTTCTCTGCGTATGTCCTCATTTCTGATTCGATCCCGCAGAGAAATCCCGAGCATAGCCCGCTCCATGGCTCGTTGAGCTACTCGGAGCCTGTTCATAAGCCCTATAGTGAAGCACCACGTTTCAGAACCGTATGTCATCACTGGCAGCACACATTGGTTAAATACCTTCGTCTTCAGGCACTGAGGAATATTGGACGAGAAGACGTTGCGTAGTTTCCCGAACGCGGCCCATCCGAGCTGGATTCGGCGATTGACCTCCTTCTCGAAGTTGGACCTACCTAACTGGATGGTTTGTCCTAGGTATACGTACTCGTCGACAACTTCGAGAACCGAGTTCCCAACCATAACTGGGGTAGGCAGAACATGGACATTAGACATGACCTTCGTCTTGTCCATGTTCATTTTAAGGCCCACCTGTTGGGAGACTCGGTTGAGGCCTTCGAGCATCGTGCTGAGTTCCTCCATCGACCTTGCCATGACTACGATGTCGTCGGCAAACCGAAGGTGAGTGATGTATTCGCCGTTAATATTGATGCCCTGCCCTTTCCATTCTAGAAGTTTGAAGGCGTCTTCTAAAGTGGCGGTGAACAGTTTCGGAGATATAACATCTCCCTGTCTCACGCCTCTGTTCAAGGGAATAGCCTTCGAATTCTGTTCCTGTACTCGGACAGACATGGTGGCGTTGCTATACAAACACTTCAGCACTTCGATGTACCGATAGTCAATCCGGCATCGTTGGAGGGACTCTAGCACCGCCCATGTTTCGACCGAATCAAAGGCCTTCTCATAGTCCACAAACGCTAGACATAGCGGCAAGTTATACTCTTCGGTCTTCTGTATAACTTGCCGCAGCGTATGTATGTGGTCTATGGTACTAAAGCCTTTTCGGAAGCCGGCTTGTTCGGGAGGCTGGAAGTCATCAAACCTTCGTTCGAGACGATTGGCGATGATCCTGGAAAACAGCTTATAAACATGGCTCAAAAGCGAGATGGGCCTATAATTCTTCAAAAGGGTTTTATCGCCCTTCTTAAAGAAAAGCACCACCTCACTTCTGTTCCATGCTTCAGGCGTGGTCCCTTCGAGTAGGACAGAATTAAAGAGCCTCTGAAGGACTTTGAGTACCGGTGTTCCACCCGCTTTCAGAAGCTCTGACGTGATTCCATCCTCACCCGGTGCCTTGTTGTTTTTAAGCAGTTTCAGGGCCATCCTTATCTCGTACAGGCTGATGTCCGGGATATCTTCGGTATAGTGTCGGGTTAGTTTGGCTCTAGGGTCGTTGGCCGCACTAGTAACAGGCTTAGTGACCGAATCGTATAGCTGTCCGTAGAACTTCTCGATTTCCCTGAAAATTTCCGCTTTCGTCGACGCTATACTGCCGTCATCCCTCTTCAGCTTGGTCATTTGGCTTTGCCCAACAGACATATCTCTTGCGAACACTTTGGAGCCTTTATTTCGCTCTATCGTATCCTTAATACGCGCAGTATTAAAGACACGGATATCGTGTCGCAAGGCCTTCGAGATCTGCCTATTGAGCCGCCTATATGACGCAGCATCATCGGGAGACTGCAGTCTAAGCAAGCGTCGTTCAGCCATAAGTTTGAGGGTGTCTTCAGAGAGTTTCTGAGTTCTAGCGGTACGGCGAGTCCTAAAGAATTTAGATCCGACCGTATGGACAGTTTTTACGAACCTGTTATTGATCTCGTCCACTGATGCGTCGTCTAGACAATCAAAGCGATTAGAGAGCTCGAGTTGAAAGCTCTCTTGGTTTTCGATCTGAGCGAGGGTAGGACGGAGCGTAGACTTCATCAGGCGGTACCGTTCAAGTTTAACGTTCACATTCAATGTGCCTCTTACTATTCGGTGATCACTGCCGGTTTTTACCCTATGAATCACGGAGACATCATTGAATATCCGTTTCTTGTCGGTCAAGATGAAGTCTATCTCGTTCCTAGAACCACCAGGGCTCATCCAGGTCCATTTCCTATGAGGTGGCTTCTGGAAGAAAGAATTCATCATGAAGAGTCCTTCTTTCTCCATGAAATCGGCCAGCCTCTGACCTCTAGGGTTCCGTTGCCCATAACCGAAGTTCCCCACTCTCAACTCATGCTCGCTTCTCTTGCCTAGTTTCGCATTGAAGTCCCCCATAACAACATTGAAGTGAGTTTTATGCGTATGTATGGCCCGACTAATGTCCTCATACATAGACTCTACTTCGTCATCTGAGTGTGTCGAGGTCGGTGCATAGACCTGAACGACCTTCAGCAAATATCTTTTAGATATTCTGAGTGTTAGGTATGCGACCCTGCTCGACACACTGTCGATGGTAATAATGTTGCTAACGAGGGACTTGTGGACGAGAAACCCGACACCACCTTGGGACAGTTGGTCGCCCTCCCGGTGGAAGAGCAGGTTACCCGATTTCAGGGTTATCGTGTCCTGTCCCTGTCTACGGACTTCTGATAGCCCTAGAATATCCCACCGTAACCTGCTCATTTCCTCTTCCAGCGCAACAATCATATCGTCAGTCCTCAAAGTGCGGACGTTGTGTGTTGCCAGGGCCAGTTGTCGTTTAAAGGGGTGGTAGCCGACCGTCCGGGGATTCTTAGCACCCCTTGCCCCGCCGTTACCGTAACCGCTACCGTGGTCAGGAATAGCGGGGCTGCCGGGGACTAGGGGCCTGGGCACATGCTGACTATTCATGAGGGGGGGGGGTTGCCATACTCGCCACGCTTGGCAGGCGGGTTGGCGAGCGCAGTATGGTGTTGTTTAAAAACCAGAAGACGCTGCTGCCCGTCTTCTGGTGCTGTCCCTCAGCCGGGTCCTACGGCTCCCACGGGAGGAGAGGGGAGGGCGACATTCTAACGCCGGCGCCCGCGAATATAAAGATTCATTTTTCGCGCAGCTTGTTTTTAAAAATACCTTTATTATCGCATTTAGGTATTATGAAAAGAAATATGACTGTTGAAGAAGCAAAGGTATGTCAGGATAGTAGCGAAGAAAACTTGCCGGCCCCGATGGAAAACAGGCGTGACTTTATGTACGTACCAGTATTATGAAAACCAACTGAATTAAGTTATTGCTTGCTTATATGGACTTTAATTAATTTTGTAAAATGTCTAATAAAAAAAACAATTGCGCTGCTGTTTAGTTGACTCTGACATAGTATAGCTAATTATCAAAGACTTACTTAAAGTTAAAAGTTAGGGTAAGTAAATATTTTTGTAGAAAAAAAAAGGTTTTTTTATCAAGAGCAGAACAAAAGCAAACAAATAATATTATTGGACCGTACCATTTCAACTTAATCCGGTAATTTAGGCCGTCAATAAGTGACCCAATATTCCGGATTCCCGGAACTGGCACACATCACTAGCGGTACGGAACACGATACGCACGGAAAATGGCCGACTCTCTCCTAGTAACGTGATTTTGATTCAGGAAAGCTATTGGCAGTGCAAATACGCTCTATTTGCCAGACGGCATACTAATAATACGTCTTTTGTATAGAAGTTTTGTTCTAGTTTTATAAATACACTAGCCGATACGGCGTACTTTACTTTGTATTGATTAATAGAGATTCTAGTCGACCCGGCGAACTTTGTACCGTCTTAGGGTGCTTTCACGTACAAAGCTGGTAACATGCGCTTGTTGGCGCTGGTTCGAAAAATGTATAGAAAATACCTGCGCTGACATTCGCGCTGGAACAAGCGTCTATGTCCGAGAAGGTATTTTCAGCGCTTGTTACCAGCGTTTTACGTAAATGCATCCTTACCTATTACTTTTTTGTGCATTATTACTCTTGAATCACCCTATCCTTTAAAAAAAACCGCATTAAAATCCGTTGCATATTTCCAAAGATTTAAGCATACATAGGGACAGACGCGGGAAGCGACTTTGTTTTATACTATGTATTGATATTGATGTCTACCTCGCAATGAAGAAACTGGCTGGTTATAATCTGGGATCAATTATCTTTTTATGAAGATTACAGAGAACTAGTCTGTTTACGCTCCTGCAACTAACATGAAGTGTGAAGCAATGCAACTTCATTCTTCATATGCGATACGTCGCCCCTCCACAAATATGGCTATTCTTCACTTTTTACATCTAACTTCTAACCTACATTGCCTCTAAAAATAAAATATTGTAAAAGTCATTAAATTATCAAGAATTCAACCAAAATATCTTTAATATCCTTTGTTCACATCACAAGCGTGAACAAGTCTAACTAATTTCTGATTTCAATTATAAAAATAATATTCACTTGTTTTTTTCACGCTTTTCTGTACCGGTACCGGTTGATTTCTTGTTCAAAATTTTAAATTAAATTAAAATACATAACTGTTTCAGTTATTATTCTTGTTTCTTTCTATAAATAGAATAACAAGACACTAACTGATACGGCGAACTTTAATTAGTGATTTTTAGAGATAAGATTCGTTATTTTATAAAAAGTAAATTGGTGACCAACTTGAAATACGAATTCAAACTATTTTCGCTCCACTTTAAGTTTTAATTGTTCAGTTGTTTACCGGAAAATATCTAGAAAATACCGCCAAAAACAACTGGCCAAGTATTTTTAGAACTCACGTACCTTTAAGAAAGTGGTTATTCTTTTCTTTCTTTCTTTCTTAGTATCATTTGCTTACGAAAACAGATCCGCAATCAATCATCTTTCACAAAAGCCGACTAGTGAAAACAGTAATAAAAGGAAATTATGTAAGAGAAAAACACGAGATTTTAGCTTTGTGAGCCGAAATCCAAACCTACTACCATAGGTACAGAGGCGGTCTATAACACTTCCGGTTTTTCTGTATCGCAAAATAGCTCTTGTTCTTTGGTAATACAGTCTAGAGCGCACGATGCCATAGAAAAATCTGTATCATCCTCCTAGACTACCACTGTACTACAAATATATGTCTAAAAATTATTTAAAAGAACACAATCACACTTAAGAGCCAGTTTACAGCGATGCTAGCGCCATTCGCGAAAAAAATATTTTTATCTTCTAAACTAAGGCAAATATCAATCGAAAAAAAATTATATTTTCTAAACTAAGGCAAATATCAAAAATGTGGCACAGTATGACACTAAATAATGTAGCCTAGTATTTTTAGGGCTCTTTTGTATAGAGCTTTTACGTTAAAGACCAAAGAAAGCTACAAAGTGTGTATAATTTTTTTTTTTTTTTTTAAGTTAGGACTACTGTTCTGTGCTCAAAAAATACTAAGCAAGATTACCTAGTGTCATACTGTGCCACATATTTGATATTTGCCTTAGTTAAGAATATATACATTTTTTTCGAGAATGGCGCTAGCATCGCTGTAAACTGACTCTTAAATGATAAAAAATAAAAACTTTAGTTAACTTAAGTATACAACAAAACGCGTCTCAATAGCAAGAAGCTAATTAATGGTTGTAAGTAGAAACATGAAATCTAAGGTATAGTGTTTTGTACTGTAACTTTCCTTAATGAAATGTGATAATGCTCGTCCTCTACAAAGTCTTCAAGTTAATGGACTAGGTTTTACTTTCAAGCGAACAAAAGATCATACTTGTGATGTGTCATGAAATTCTTTGAACATAGATTTTTTGTCGCCTAAAGATGTTGAAGAACTGTGGCGAAATAGAAGAGGTTTCCCAAGACTTACACCCAAAAACTACAATAAGATTAGGATTCGATAAAACTCTACAATAGGTATGGTATATTATACAAAATAATTTAGGTTTATAACCTTACCTATTACTATGTCGTGCATGTATTATACATATAAAACTTTTTGTTTTTTCTTTCGTTACAAACCGCATCAAAATCCGTTACATAGTTTTAAAGATTTAAGCAGACATACGGACAGATGCGAGAAGCGAATTTGTTTTATACTATGTATTCATTGATGATATTGATGCTACTGTGGATTTTTGGTTTCTCTTTGGCTTGCCAGGAGCTGCACGAAGAAAAACTTTAAACTATGTACTTTAAAGTTTACTAGACTTTCAAACCTTCGACCTTGTATTGTAACCTATCTTGAATATTATTTTAATTACTTAGAGAATGTCTTTGAAGAAAATAACCATTTTAAGACGGTATTTACTCAGTTTTTCAGTATTAAAATAGTCTGTAACTCCCATTTTTTAACCGACTTAAAAAAGGAGGTTATCAGTTTGACCTGTATTATGTATGTATGGATGTATTTATCTATGTATGTCCGCGATTATCGCGCGTTTGGTTGAACCGATTTTGATGCGGTTTTCACAAAAGTATTTGTTACACTCAGGGGAAGATATAAGTGCCTATTTTAACCGACTTCTAAAAATAAGAAGTTCTCAGTTGATGTATGGTGTCAGTTTATTAAAGGCGGTTCCTTTTTTGTAAAAAATATTTTTTTCTATTATTTTACAGCTCTAATTTAATTTCACTTTACGGTTTACATTTACAATTTTCGAATATAGAACCAAAGAACAAAGTAATAGCATGTTTTCAAGCCCAGCGTTCTACTTTGTCTATTATGTTTCCCATCAACGATATTTCAATATTCCGTTGCTATGGTAACGTGCGTGCAAGAGAGCGTGGCAAGGATTATTATAAAGCCTAGCTACCTACCCACCCACATCTGTCTCGAGTTGCAATTTAATAATCCAACGCTTGAGGCGGTGCTGTTTGAAGTGTGGCAACGGATTTACTTGATGCAATTTACACGCTTTTTCAGGACTCGAAATTCAAAAATTTCAGTACGATTTTTTTAAAATGCAAAAACTAAAATTTAGAATTTTTGCATGTAGGTGGGACCATTTCATAATTAACATATTTTAAACTCTGTTTAGTGTTAAAAGAGAAAAATCATATAATTAGCCTATTTTTAATAATTAAAGCACTTTTTGGTTCCCTCTATTGCATATAACTAGGCAAGTACTTTAATTTTTTTTATCTTTTAAGAATATATTTTTCTTTGTAAATCTTTTGGTGATCCAAATTAAATTAGTATCAAATTAACCATTAATCATTTTTTTTAATTAAAAATTCATAATAACACATAACACTCAAAGCTTCTAACTTGAAACTCTTGGAAGAACCTGTATTTAGGGTGCCCGAAACATATACAGAGACGAACCATTACACCCAGACCGGAAAACAAACGACGATTTTCATACAACAATTTTCGCCCAGCGGGGAATCGAACCCAGGTGCACACGCATCGCAGTCCACATCACTGCCAACTGAGCTACGGAGCAGTCGAAATATTATTTTATTAATTAGTATTTATTATTGCTACTTTCGTTTAGTGTTCAACATTCATATCTATTTGCCGCGGGCGCCGGCGTAAGAATGTCGCCCTCCCCTCTCCTCCCGTGGGAGCCGTAGGACCCGGCTGAGGGACAGCACCAAAAGACGGGCAGCAGCGTCTTCTGGGTTATACAACACCATACTGCGCTCGCCAACCCGCCTGCCAAGCGTGGCGAGTATGGCAACCCCCCCTCATGAATAGTCAGCATATCAGGCCACCTGCGATCGGTACAGATGGAGAGCCTTGAGGGAGGCCTATGTCCAGCAGTGGACGTCCTACGGCTGAAATGATGATGATGATGATGATATCTATTTGGCGAACAGCATGACGTAAAATATCTAAGAGCAATTCCTTTTTTCGTATTATCGGCTGTAGAAATCTCGCAATTTGCCACCTTTAGAGCGAAATGCGGAAAAATGCGAAACAGACGAAATAAAATTAAGCTTTTCACTTGGATAGAGAAGCTTTTTTCCTTTGGGGAGTTTCGGAGGCTTTTTGCGTCATTTTTCGAGACGTGACAGTTTGAATGAATTTGTTGTATTAATGTGGTTTCTATTTTTGTTATCATTCGTGTCTTTTTGGCGGTTTTAGAATTCGAAGTACGTAATTTTAATACAAATATGAGTATCTGTTCTAATTTGTAGCAGTCGGGTTAGTATTACAAAAATTTATGTTTAGGTTAAAGTAAAGTAAAAGTAAAAAAACACTTTATTGCACACAAAGTAAGATACAAAAGTAAGTAAATTATCAGGGTAAAAAAGTAAAACATAGGTTAGTTTTTTTTTTCTCTTAACAATTTAGGGAACAAAAAATATTAAGTGCAGTGGCGTTCTAGGTCGCCGTAACACTTCCGGTTTTTCTGTATTGCAAAATAATTCCTGTTCTTTGGCAATAAAGTCTAGGGCTGCCACTGTACCTAATAAATCAATACATAGTATAAAACAAAGTCACATTTGCTGACTGTTCCTATATATACTTAAATGTTTAAAACTATGCAATGGGTTTTGATACGTTTTTTTTTTAAATTGATTCATTATTACAAGAGGAATGTTTATATGCACATTATTGTAAAAGATTGGGCGGTACGAAGTTCTTCGGGTCGACTAGTAACTAATAAACAAAAGAAAAAAAAAACGGTTGAAACAAAATATCGAGGTAAATAATACAATTTCCAATATTAAGTATACGGAGATATTTTTTTTCTCTCTATGTAAACACATTCAGTAGCTGCGGAGCGTAGGGTCTGATGTTTGCATGGACCTTTTTAGGGCGGGCCGGCGGGGCGGCGGGCCCTTGTTTCGAGATGAGTGAATCGGCAAGACCATTTATATTATTGGGTCCTAAATAGAGCTCTGACTAAAATCTAAAATGTAAAAGATTTTAGATTTTAGTCTATTGCATGTTCACTTGTAAATAATGAAACTGATATATACTTACCTGAATAATACTAATTTTGGCAAATAAAGGCTATTTTTATTTTTATTTAAATGAAGCGCTGACTTAAAATTTCTTGGTTTACCAAAATTACGTTAAGAACTGAGTAAATTAAGTCCTAATAGAAAATGTTTTCCTATTATTTAATGCTTTTCAGTTTTTTTGGTGGTTAAATTTTTTGATAAAAAGTTTTTTTATTTTATTTTATATATTTAAATAAAATTTGGTTATTTATTTATTTTTAAGCTGAATATCAACTTTCAACAGTTAATTAAAAAACTCTTATAGTTTTTGTCTATCTGTTTGCAGTTTACTGTAATACTTAAAAAAACAAACAGACAACTTCAAATTATAAAACTCTTTTTTAAATTTACTGTTAAATATGTTAATATTTCTGATATCAGTTAAAAAGTGCTTCGAGTATGCAGCGTTTAGACACACGCATCAGTTTAAGCAATACGAAAAATCATCAACCGTAAACGCAGGGTATAAAACACGGGTTAGAAATAAAACAAAATGACTTGAGCAACTGAGGCGAATCCCGTTTCTCCGTCAAACCTTAGTTCATGCTTGGGTGGACACCCTTCGTATATTGCAGAAAATTTTCAACGAAATGTGAATGTTTTTACAATTAAACTAGCTGTCCCGGTGAACTTCGTATCACGCCTAACAATTTGTATGGGAATAAGAAATTGACACTTTTACTAACTTTTTCTCAATTTTTCCATATTTTCTAAACTTTCAAACCTTCCCTGGACTACTACGAACATTTTAAAACCAAAATCAACTAAATTGGCCCGCCGTTCACGAGTTTTAGCGAGACTAACGAACCACGATTCATTTTTATATATATAGTAGATTTACTGTCTGTAAACTCGGTTTTAGGACGATAGTTTTACGTGATAAAGTCATAAAGAAATATTTATGAAATAAGTCACAAGCTAGCCGACACTTGGGCTGATTGTGCCTCTTTGTAGTAATACTAGTCGACCCGGTGAACTTCGTACCGCCTAACCTATTACTATTTTGTGCATGTATTATACTTATAAACCTTCCTCGTGAATCACTCTTTCTATTAAAAAAAACTGCATTAAAATCCGTTGCGTAGTTTTAAAGATTAAGGCATACATAGGGACAGACGCGGGAAGCGACTTCATTTTATACTATGTATATTGATTTATTATACTGTGTCAATACATAGAAAAAGTAGAACTCTGCGCTTCCTATGGACGGAACATAGAAGAACCTGAATGCGAGCAGTCATCTAATGTATATGTGTGTATAACTTTTATGGTTTTGAGTCCAGCTGGACTCAAAATAGTAGGCTAAAAAGCAAAAACATAGACAAAAAAATGCTAAATGCTGCTCGCGTGCATTCTTAGGTTAGGTGAGGGTGTTATGAGTTTGTCTCTGTCTCTAAATTGATAGGTTTGTTATTGTTGAAGGAATACGAGTAGAAGTTTTCCGTTTCTGCTTTAAAAGATTAAATCTAGTACATTCAATAGGCTTAAATACTTTAAAGATACTTCTTATGAGACTGGATCAATCATCATCTCAGTCAAAGTCGTCCACTGCTAAACAAGCCTGTGTCACAGATTTCAATTGACCGGTCTTGTGTGACCCCAATCCAGTGTACTCTCTACTTATTTTCACATTCAACAAGCATAAGATAAAACAATTTATAAAACTTAAGACATTCAAATATTGACTGCTCCGTAGCTTAGTTGGCAGTGATGTGGACTGACACGCGTGTGCCGTGTTCGATTCCTGGTGGGGCGACCATTGTTATGATGAATATCGATGTTTGTTTCCCGGCCTGGGTGTGATGTTCGTCTCTGTTTATGTTTCTGGCTTCCTAGATACAGGTTTTTCCTAGTTACGGGCTCTGAGTCTGATGTGTTATTATTATTATCAATATATATAAAACTCTTCCGTTACTGACTGACTGACTGACTGACTGACAGACAACGCAGAGCCTAAACTATTGGGTGTAGCGGGCTGAAATTTTGCATGTAGGTTCCTTAGGGAGTGTAGGTGAGCACTAAGAAGGGATTTCCCGAAATTCCCAAGGGAACGGAAAAAAACAGGATTTTTGTGTTTATAAGAAATCTGCGCGGGTGAGACCGCGGGGTAGCCTCTAGTATTAATATAAAGATGGGTTTATCAAAACTCACTTTCCCCCTTTTTATTTTTATAAATTGAATCATTGTATCAACATATCTCTTTTTGAATTACCAATATTATATTATATCACATCTTTATGAAAAAAAAGCGTATGACACGATTTGATTTGCCGTGCTCATTTGAGTGAAAACGATCCTTTTGTGCCACCCTATAGGATAGGAGGACAATAAGGACGCATTTAGCTTAGCACGTGTAAGACGTAAGCTTGAAGAATTCTGCCACGGACTGATATGAATGGAAGAAGCGAATCGGTAATGGTTCAGTTTTTATCTCATTCGAAATTTAAAAAAAAACAGAAATTCGAAAAAAAACAGATAACAGAACAGTAGCGGTCGTATAACCGCGGCGACAAGATGGCCCCCTGTCACGTTGGTAATCATCAATAAATAGTATAAAATAAAGTCGCTTCCCGCGTCTGTCTCTATGTATGCTTAGATCTTTAAAACTACGTTATGGATTTTGATGCGGCTTTCTTTAAAAGATAGAGTGATTCATGAGGTAGGTTTATAAGTATTATTCATGCACAAAATACCTAATAATAGTTTGGGCGGTACAAAGTTCGCCAGGTCGACTAGTATAACATAAACTCAGCTAAATGTGGGTCCGGCTTTTGAACTGGTGTCTCTGCCTAACCCTTCGGGGAATTAAAGGCGTGAGATTATGTTATGCTATACTTAAATAATGGAATCAAATTGGATGTTTTTGGTTATGTATAGTTACTGAAAAAAGTGCAGATAGTTATTTTTGAAATTAATAGTTTCATGTTCTATACATACTTTCTCTACTACTGTAGGAAAATTAATATTCGAGTCCGAGCGTAGCAAACTACGCTGCCGCTACGATTACGCTACGCATCTTGCTACGCTGGCCATTACGCAGCCTGCTACGCCGCCGCCCGCCTACGTTTCCCGCTTCAAGCTCATTTTCATGGCTCCAAAATACCTCGGCAGGTGTTCTGGAACTAAAACTAAGTGAAATCCAAGATCTGTGTCTGGCACTTAGGAAATGCTTTATTTTTATTTTTCTGAATCTTTTCTTATAAACCAACAGTCTTCTTGGTATTTTTGAAATAAGACATATTATTGAATGAATGAATGATCTCTTTATTTTTCAAATAAACACAAAACAAGAAACAATATAAATAAGTGGTGACAAAAGCAAAACAGCTGTTCCATACATTGGTTCGATCAACTGTCGGGGTCAATGTACGGGACAGCTGATTATTGTTTTGAGATTTCGACTCGTGTTGCATTGAGAGAGATTTTAGGTATGGTGAGCTAAATCTCTCCTTTGATTTACTACCGCATTGTAAGAAATATATACTATTTTGTGCATGTATTATTCATAATATATACTTTTTTCTTGAATCACTATCTATTAAAAAAAAAATGCATCAAAAATTTCATGAGATGTCGGTTAAAATTACCAATACTCTCTCTCACTCTACCGCACTTGCCGGCAGCTTGTTATTTTTCGACGTCCACGGCACGAGACCGCTGTCTTGTTATTTCTTTTGAAACATAATAAATGTGGACGTTTTATTTAGTTCGATAGCGTACATTACATTGTTTGTTATCACTTGTGTTTGTTATTGCTTTAGGTATTGTGAAATCAATATATATAAAACTCTTCCGTTACTGACTGACTGACTGACTTACTGACAGACAACGCAGAGCCGAAACTACTGGGGGTAGCGGGCTGAAATTTTGCATGTAGGTTCCTTAGGGAGTGTAGGTGAGCACTAAGAAAGGATTTCCCGAAATTCCCACGGGAACGGGAGATAACTGAATTTTTGTGTTTAAGAGAAAATGCGCGAGTAAAATCGCGGGGCAGCCTCTAGTTGTATAATAATAGCACATCACACTCAGAGCCCCTAACTAGGAAGAACGTGTATCTAGGTGTCCGAAACATATACAAAGACTTACAATACATCCAGACCAGAAACAAACATCGATATTCATCATAATAAAGTTCGCCCGCCGGGAATCGAACCTATGTAGCTTAACTACCTAAACAGATTTTGTAGCTGCATTTTGAAGTCAGTTTTGTAAATGCCAAATCCCAAATCACATTCTAATGGGGACAACAGTTTTGCCGTTTAGCGTGAACAAACAAATAAAGCGACACGAAACAGTACAAAAAAGGTTCTTCCTAGTTGGGGCTTTGAGTGTGATAGAGTTCTCTAGTAAGCATGTCGTTGATGTTTGTAAACCCAGACCATATTATCAATATATATAAAACTCTTCCGTTACTGACTGACTGACAGACTACGCAGTGCTTAAACTACTAGGCGTAGAAAGCTGAAAATTGGCTCATGGGTTCCTTGGGGGGTTTAGGTGAGCACTAAGAAGGGATGATGATGATGATTAATCCTTAAACTCCTCGGGGAGCATAGGGCCTCAACAGTCTTCCTCCAGAATTCTCTGTCCTGCGCTCTTTCTTTGGCGTCGGTCCAGGTCATCCCTGCCTCCCTGAGTTCTGTCATGATAGAACGCTGCCAGGTTTCAGCGGGACGACCCTGTCTCCTTCGGCCGCCAGTAGGGTTCCATTCTAAGGCTACTCTGCTGATGTTTGCTTCAGGTCTTCTAAGGCAGTGGCCTATCCATCCAACTAAGAAGGGATTTCCCAAAAAACCCACGGGAACGGGAAAAAACGGGAATTTTGTGTTTATGAGAAACCTGTGCGGGAAAAACCGCGGGGCAGCCTCTAGTTTTCAGTAAGATAACTCATTAAAAACTAACGAGGTATGAAATCCAAAATAGCAAGATCACCTAGATAGACGACGAAATAAATTCTCTGCAGCGATATCCTGACAAATTGGATTGATTCAATTTGCTCAGCACTCGAGATTCGCGCTATTGAACTTTGCGTTTGGTACATCAATAGTTCAGGCGGGGAGGACGGTTGAAACTGCAATTTGTTCCCTAGCTATCTGTTGTTGAACGAGCTTAGTTTACGTTCTACTGCTGTTATGTACTGGGACACCCAACGTGGATCGGACGCTGAAATGCCGAACTCCGATTGGTCAGTTCAGTATTGAGTTAAGAACGTTTTTAAATTTTAAAACGCTATTTCATATTTGGATTGACAATATCAATGCATAGTTAAAAATAATTGCTCCGTGGCTCAGTTGGCAGTGTTGTGGACTGAGTAAGCGTGTGCACCCGGGTTCGATTCCCGGGCGGGGCGAATATTGATATGATGAATATCGATGTCTGGGTGTAATGTTTGTCGCTGTATATGTTTCGGGCACCCTAGATACAGGTTCTACCTAGTTTAGGGGCTCTGAGTGTGATGTGTTTTTATTATTATTAATATTATTTCTTTTTTTTACAAAAAAAGAACACGCCTTCAATAATCGGACATATGCTGACATCAAATGAGTACTGCCTCTTTTTCTAAGTCGGTTTAATTGGTAACTAAAACCTTCCTGAATGTAACAAAAAAGTACTTATCTGAAAACCGCATTAAAATCGGTTCAGGCAAACTCGAGATAATCGCGGATAAACATACGTGGAAAAGACGCCCACTACTGGAAATAGGCCTCCCCACAAATCGCCATACCAAACCTCATCCAGTATTATACTCCCGCAACTTTTACCAGGTCATCAGACCACCTTATGAGAGGTCTGCTTACTCTGCGTATTCCAATCCGCGATTGGCGTTCGAGGAACAAGTACCAGTTGTTTAGAAAACTCGCCTATTTTTTTTTCTGCAGTACCAATAACATACCTAAAGCTACATCTATTAGCATTATTGTTGATCGTGGCTCCAGCATGATTTGTGTTCTGGCAAGGGTAATTTTTCACACTCGCAGTCGCTACTAAATCACGTTGACAACTCCGCACGTATCGACTACTCTGCGTCGTACCCTTATTACAGTGAGGTGCACGAGATTTGACCTTAAGTCGTGCGTGGTAAGGTTCATTATTTGGTTGCCTAGGTAGGGAAGATAATGCGTTTCTTTTTTAAAGGTTGGTGGCAGGATATTTAATTTGAGCATTTCATAGAAAATAATATTATGTGATAGGTATGTTTGCTACTATCTAAATTTACAATTTTACTTGTATCTAAGTGTTAATTTAATTATTATGTTTTCTATTACTAATACATAGGATAAACCAAAGTCGCTTTCCACGACTGTCCCTATGTATGCTTAAATCTTTAAAAGTACTTAAGCAAACGGATTTAGAGGCGCTTTTTTTTTAATAAATAGAGCAATTCAAGAGGAAGATTTTTTAGTATAATTAATGAAAAAAATAGTAAGGTTAGGCGGTACAAAGTTCGCCGAGTCGACTAGTCAAATATTATACAAACAATACAAATTATGTCTATATATAATATTAATAATAAAAAAATAATATATCAATAAAAATCGGAAAATAATAATCTCACATATCACACCAGCCACTCTGAAGAAAAGAGCATTAAATCAACACAATAACAAAATAACGATATAATAAATACACAGAGTAATAAATTACATCCGAACACCGTTCATCACTAGCGAAGATAAGGGAGGAGTCCATCAATCCAGACACGGGCGGTCTTTTGCCACCTTTAACCTCATTTTGTTACTCTTAGTAATTTTATACTTTGTCAAGCATAGCGCTGTAGTGTTTCGCTAGAGTATTAGCTTTACGCAGCGCTAGAGCGCTAGTCTTACGCAGCGCTAGACCCTCTTTAGTCACAAACGAAACAAAATCTGAACGCCCGGCCACACATAGTATGAGTGCATAAAATTGTAGCGCTGCGTAATTTCAGCGCTGCGTAATTCTAGCGCTGCGTTATTGTAGCGTTGCGTAATTCTAGCGCTGCGTAATTCTAGCGCTGCGTAATTCTAGCGCTGCGTAATTCTAGCGCTGCGTAATTCTAGCGCTGCGTAATTCTAGCGTCGCGCTAGAACGCTTTGACGTCGGGTGCTCTGTGTAATAATGTCATAATACATTACAAGATGACGCTCTTGCGCCGCGTCAGGCCAGCTCTCTAGCGCGACGCTCTAGCGCCGTTTGATTAACAAACGCTTTTAAGAACTTGACTCTCACTTTAGAAGAAGAAAAAATCTTGAAATGTCATACTGCGATCGCCAACCCGCCTGCCAAGCGTGGCACTTATGGCAAACCCCCACCCAAAATATTTGCCCTTGCGGCTCTCTGTGGGGAAAGCATGTTTAATACATAGTTTAAAACAAAGTCGCTTCCCGCATCTGTCCTTTTGATGAGGTTTTTTTTAAAGATATATTGATTCAAGAGGAAGGTTTTTATATGTAACTAGAGGCTGCCCCGCGGTTTCACCCGCGCAGATTTCTCATGAACTCCAAAATCCCGTCCCATGGGAATTTCGGGAAATCCTTTCTTAGTGCTCACTTACACTCCCTAAGGAACCTACATGCAAAATTTAAGTCCTCTACGCCCAGTAGTTTCAGCTCTGCGTTGTCTGTCAGTCAGTAACGGAAGAGTTTTATATATATTGATACATGCACAAAATAATAATAGGTAATGCGGTACGAAGTTTGCCGGGTCGACTAGTAAATTGATAATTTAAAAAATAATCTCGACAAAACATACCCGACATCGACAAGGTAGGTAGGTATAAAGCAATGACAATTTTCCCTCTAACAATAAAAACGTTCCCAAAAGAACTCATAACTCATAACATTCAAAGAAACCAACATAATAAGGCAAATCAAAGGAAACCCTAATCAGGATCGGAGTTTTGCCGAAACCAATAACAAATAAAATTGATTCCTTTCGCGCTATTTACTCTTATAAATACCTTCATTACTTGTAAGGGTTTTTTTTTATTATATTGGTACTTACTGTGAATGGTTTTGCTTGAAAGATGCGGAAAAGACGCTAATGAACGTAAAGCTTGATTTTACATATTCATCATCATTAAAAATCTTAAGGGGCACCGGTTGCGTAGTGACGCGATACTAGCGCCACTTTCGATAAATAATTAATGGGCGAAATCAAAAATATACGTCAATTATGCCCTAGATAATCTTGTTTAGAAGTTTTAACGCTCTCCTGTGTAACTTTCATTATCTTAGAAATATTTGTTTGTTGCCTAACGTGGCAACTTTTATTTCACACAGCAATATAATTAGGGACTTTTTAAACAAATAGATAAAATAAAGACTAGAGCACTATTGTAAAACAAAATTTATTAGAAAATCTTGAAGATAATAGTGTTCCAAACGATGAAGGTTAGTGCTAAACTCGTAGTGACGTAGCAATATATGTTTGCTACGCGCGTAGCTAATCATCAGCGCTACAGTATACGCCTTTATTATAATAATCATTTATTTCAGGCAATATATATAATAATTTATACATTTGCATTATAGCTACGTCAAAACCGACGTAAGTCGTCCGTCACAGGTCATACCTTTACAACTTATAGATTTTCGCAAACGAAATTTAATATTCAGTACGAAAATTCGGTTTTAGTGATTCGATTTGCGTGATAGAATTACGGTTCAGAGGTAACCTATATATTTCTACGTTGAGACGACCTCCCCAAAGTGGGAATCAACTGGTTGTTATAATCCACCCCTGCGATCCAATTCCGGTAGTTAATTGCCAAACAGCAATCCAGCGACTGAAGCAATTACGTGTATACCGTAGAAGGTATAAGAGATTCCTTTACTGGAATGCTTAATAAAGTTTTGAAGTGTCTTGTCTTGCGTGACGCTCTCGCAATGATACAGGCGTTGAATAGCGCGGTTTTGAGACAGAGTTTAGTTTAGTTTACATGTTAGAAGACATCATGTAGAAGATAAGTAAATTCTAAATATAGGACCTATAACCGCCACGCCAAGCGCACATCGCCACGAATATACTGCATAAATAAATGGTCTCTGGGTTTATGTTGCGCACATAATGGTAGTTAAAAAAAAACTTTGATTAGAAAACCGTTTTAATTCCTGTGTCATATAACTTAGAGGCTGTATGAGCTTGCGGATTCTACTCAAAAAAAAGAATTGCTGAAAATCATCTCCGGTACTAGGAATACATAGATTGTAGCAAGCAAGTGGCGTAGCAATTTCAAAGCTATTGCTACGCAGCTACGCAGTCGTAGCTACTACGATCCGCATCATCGAGCGCACAGGCCAGTCGTCAGCAACGTTAGACTTTGACAAAAATCGTTATTTCCGCGTCACGAAAGGGAATAACTTATAAATAGCCGACCAATCAACTTAGACTCCATTATATAAGGGCGGAATCCTTCCTTTTGAAATGGCAAATCCAATCTAAGCGATAATAAGGCACGACAGAACTCTGCGAGATAGAAAGATTAAGTTCCATCGTTCACCGCCAACCAATCTGGGGGCAAGGTCGGGCATTCATTAAGGGCACAATGGGGATCGAAAACCGATGCCCTCCCCCCCTACTTTTCTCCTGGGAAGCTGGGCCGGGGTCAATTTTGATTTGAATAAGTTGTCTAAGACGGAATCGAAGTGAGAATACTGTTTTTGATTTGTTCAATGGTGGTGAAAAACAAAGTTTTGAAGACAAGATTTGAATATTATTGAAAGTTGACACGTTTTGGGGAGCAAAAGCATGATGTTTCTTATGGTAGCTTATAATAGTTTTTGTTTGAAAATTTCACATATTTCAAAGCTAATAAGAATGTTCCCTGACGGAAATTAAACACAACACAGCCAACCATGAAGGTAATCAAAATCAAATAATGAATAAAATTATACATACTAGCTGGCACAGAGAAATTAGTACCACCTTGTTATTTTAAAATATTTAAGAATAAACTATACCCTATATCTTGATTGATTGAATGAATGATTGATTAATTGATCGATTGAAAGATTTATTCCATGTTCCAAAAATCCATCAAAACCTATAGGTACATTTTATAAAATTAAGTAGGTAGGTATAACTAGTGTCATGAATCATTAACATATTATATTCTTCGCCGGGAATATTGTAGCTTTTCAACAGTGAAATAATGTTTCAAACCGTTCCAGTACTTTCGGAGCCTATTCAATGCTAGCAAACAAACAAACCGTTTAAACGGTTGCCGGACTATGTATAGCTTATGGTAATAAGAAATGTTTAATAAAATATATATATAAATAAATAAATAATAATAATAAACAAACAATAAAATCTTTCCTCTTTATACATGACGAGCTGTCCCGGCTTACTTTGTTATGCCATAGAAATATAAGATACTTACTACTAAAGACTTGGCTCTATAGACTTTTGACTGCCCATAATGGGCGAATAAAAAAACAAACAACAACAACAAAACATCTGTCAAAATATGTAAACAACGAAAAAAATATTGCACCTTGGGTTACATTATTTGAGTTTAAGTAAGGATCCCTAATTTTTTGAAAATCTAACATAGCCTATGTTACTCGGGGATAGTGTAGCTTCCTACCAGTGAAATATTTTTTCAAATCGGTTCAGTATTTCCGGAGCCTATTCGTTACAAATAAACAAATCTTTGCTCTTTATAATATTGGTATATAAATATGTAGTTAGATTCGATACAAATAAAAAGTCTGATCCCATTTTCCGTTACACAGTTCAAAGAACTTTCACTTCCTTATTGTATCCATAACACGTTATTATTTATGAGTTAATGAACCTCAGTGGCTGACCTCATCACGTCTTTCCCACTGATGGATAACACCTTTGTTATGATGCCTCCTAAAATGGATAAGTATGTCTACGAGATAGTGTATCAATCAATAGATAGAAGATCTGGGCCCTTAGTCTCATCGCGAAAAACGTAACTATCGAATAAAAGTAGAGTAGAAACAGTACTTTAATCGCAAAAAAATACACATTTGGTAGTCTCGTAATCAATTTTGCTATAACTATAGCAGTAGTATCGCAATAGATTGGAATTGACCAAAAAGGGTAGTCTGCTCCATAATAAGATAATGTTATGATTACGTTCGACTGACATTACATACGTCAATATTGATTGATATTTAATGACAGTTGCACTACGCCCTGTCCAATTTCGTCTAATAAAACAGGATTAACTATTAAGGCAGTTGTCCCACCAACGACGAGAAAACGACTAACTATCCGCTATTTTCTCGCTCAAGAAACGTACAATAGATATACTTTCTGTGTGAACAAAAGAGATGCATATACAAACAGTTGATCGCTGACTGTTCTCACTGCTGGCGAGCACTCGCTTCACTAGTTTGTTTAGTTTTCACACACAAATATTGGAACTACGCACTCGCTCCCCGCGTCTCGCTAACTCGTTTCTAGTTCTAGCTCTACTCGTTACTCGTTAATCGTTGCCGGTGAGACAAGTGCCTTAGGTAAAAAAAACCCAGATTATTCTATAGCTTGCTATTCATATTCTATTGCTATACCATAATGATCGATCAAAGTTACGAGACTCGCAATTTTTGACCAATCGTAGTAGAGTAATAGTAGAATAATAATAGATTAGAAGTTTAATCGTAAGTTTAAGAGACTAGAGTCCCTGATCACTCAATTTCGGAGAAGGAAAATAACTTACTCCGTATTTCGTTAACTAAAATAATGTTTTTTTTTTGCAAAAAGAGACCCGCCTTTAACAAACTGACACATACATAATCTGAGAACTTCCTCTTTTTCGAAGTCGGTTAAAATAGGTACTAAAACCTTCTCCTGAATGTAACAAATACATTTCTGAAAACCGCATCAAAATCGCTTCAGCCAAACGCGAGATAATCGCGAACATACATACATACATACAGGTCAAACTGATAACCTCATTCTTGAAGTCGGTTAATAAGTTACAGTTATACAGATAGGCACTTTATGATGCAATCAATAAAATACTTTAAAATTTTTAATTAATAGGCAGAGCACAGCTAAAGTGGCGCCACCCGCGAAAAAAATTATTATCTTTTAAACTAAGGCAAATATCAAAAATGTCGAACAGTATTCCACTTAATAATGTAGCCTAGTATTTTAAGGGCACTGCTGTAGCTTTTAGGTTAAAGACTAAAGAAAGCTACATAGTGTTGCTAAAAGTAGCCACTTTTCTTAGTTTAGAAGATAATATTTTTTCGCAAGTGGCGCTACTAAAGCTGCTGTCTGCTTCATAATGAATAGTTCGTACTTCGTTGAAAAATTTAAACAACAATACTGCGATCGCCAACCCGCCCGACAAGCGTGGCGATTAAAGCAACCCAACCACAAGGATTGTCCTTCTGGTGATCACTGGCAAGCCTGTGTCTAGCATTTGGACGTCTTATGCAACGACGATGATGATGATGTTCTTAATATGTATGGAAATACATACATACACACATAGGTAACGGTGTCTTAAAATGGAACCATTTTTATATTGAGTTGAAAACCAAAAAAAATATTAACTTCTTGTAGTGAAACAGATCATGAATTTGTGGATTTTTTATTTTGACTTATTTTGGGCTTAAATTGTTTTTTATTTAGAGAGCAAGTTAATGAAAATTACTAAGTCTAGTTATATATGCCAAGCTGTATATAAACTATATTTATTATTCTCTTATGCTATGTCAACTTAAATCAGCAATAAATCTCGATGCTTATTTGGCACCAAAATAATACTTTCATCTTATTTACTTTAACAAATAAAGGGAATGAGAGATTTATTAAGGTCGTGAATTTGCTCCTAATAACAGAATAATACGAAATAAGAGTAAGCTTTATGTACATTTTTTTATATATCATAGGTTGTCCCATTCGAAATAATTGCAAAAAGTGTAAGATAATGCAAAATGTATAACAGCACAACATTTAATAATTATACTGCCATAACTCCCGTGATAATCTTTGAAATGTGAGACCACCCTTGCAGTTCATATTCATATTCATTTATTTCGTGCTTGCTTACGGTAAGTACATAGATGTTAAAACATAAAAGTGTCACTTAAGGTGGTAACTCTCGCTATGGCGCGAAATTCAAATTTTTTCGTGTTTTTTATTTATTCTGGCGAAAGTATACATTTTTAATAAAGTTTGAATGAATTCGCGTATGTAAAAAACCATCTCCCACATTGCAATACAACGTTTTTGGAAGACAGACCTACAGATTTTGTGTCTAAGGGGTAAAAGGCCAAAAAACAAGTTCCTTGAATATACACAAAATCGGTAACTCTGTCTTTCAAAAACGATATATCACATTGTGGGAAATAGGTTTTTACGTACGCGAATTAATTTAAACTTTATTAAAAATGAATACTTTCGCCAAAATAATTAAAAAACGTGAAAAAATTTGAATTTCGCGCCATACCGTGAGTTACCGCCTTAAGAGGCATAGCACAGCTAAATTATCTAGGGGATTACTGTTTAACATTTTTGATATTTACCTTAGTTTAGAAGATATTTATTTTTTTTTCGGGTGGCGCTACTTTCTGTGCTATGGCTCTTAAGCTATCTTAAATAAGACATTGCACAAGTTTTTGGGTTGTTGTAGGTATGTTTGTACTCGTTTGTTTCAATTCGTAAACTTAGGAAAAAGACTGAGAGAATACTTTTACAAAATTATAAATATTTATATTTCTTTTGCTTACGCAGAATGAGTGAATACTTGGTGAATACAAACAACAACAACAAACAAACAAACAAAAATCACGGTCCCTCGTGGGAGTGTGAAAACGTACAAAATAATATAACCTCATTCTTTCCTCATTCATAATAAGAATAATATTTTATTATACCTGTTATTTCTTCCTCTCGTGCCCTTAGTACACCGACGCGACGCCTTCGCAGGCAATAACACGACGAAATATCAATCAGTAGTATGATGGGTGAATGTATCTTTGCACTACGCAACACAGAATAGTATCGCCCTTTTCGATATTGTTATGAAAAGTTATGGCATGACGGACAATTGTCCTATAGTTATATTATACATTTTCTCTCATTTAAAAGTCAAAAGCGAATAAAAGTGACAGAAAGATTTGAAAAATAGTCTGTCGCGCTACGCAGGCAGGTCTCCTAAATTAGGCCGTATTTACGTACAACGCATTGGTGGCGCTGGTTCGAAAAATGTATAGAAAATACCTGCGCTGACATTCTCGCTGGCATGCGCTTTCTCAATTTTAGCACTTTCAGTACAAAAAAGATTGCGTCTATCTTGGCTGTCGTTTCGCTGCGATTTTCTGCCGCGTGCAAAAGCGTCGGTGTACTAGGGGCGCAAAAAAGATGAACCTGCCAGTATAGATCCCGTAACAATTCATCTTTGCGCTTTCATGGGGTGTTTTATATGAGGTGTTTTTTTAACGTGATAACAGTTGTAATATAAAAACAATCAATCTTAACATTATAATAAGCCTATTGTTATATGAATTTAATTTGATTTAGATGACATTGTTGTTTATCAATATCAATATATATAAAACTCTTCCGTTACTGACTGACTGACTGACTGACTGACTGACTGACTGACTGACTGACTGACTGACTGACAGACAACGCAGAGCCGAAACTACTGGGCGTAGCGGGCGGAAATTTTGCATGTAGGTTTCTTAGGGAGTGTAGGTGAGCACTAAGAAGGGATTTCCCGAAATTCCCACGGGAACGGGAAAAAACGGGAATTTTGTGTTTATGAGAAATCTGCGCGGGAAAAACCGCGGGGCGGCCTCTAGTATATATATAAAACTCTTCCGTTACTGACTGACTGACTGACTGACTGACAGACAATGCAGAGCCGAAACTACTGGGCGTAGCGGGCTGAAATTTTGCATGTAGGTTCCTTAGGATGTGCAGGTGAGCACTAAGAAGGGATTTCCCGAAATTCCCACGGGAACGGGAATAAACGGGAATTTTGTGTTTATGAGAAATCTGCGCGGGAAAAGCCGCGGGGCAGCCTCTAGTTAATAATAAGTAGCGCTGACCCAGCGAACTTTGAACCTATTTTCAATAAGTACCTATACATTGCATACAATAGAATTATAAAATAGTCTATGTTGCTATCCAGAGTACAAGCTATCATACTGTAAAGTTTTAAAAATTTCTGACTAGTAGTTCATAGTTTTTTCGTTAAAGTGAAACAAATATATAAACGTCCACGTCCAACAACTTCAGCTTTTCAAAAGACAATTCCGTCACAGAGTCGGTTCATAAGAGAATTTTTCATTCTGATATATACCTAATTAAAAAAAAAACTCCAATTTAGAATATACTAAAACATTTTTGGATGAACATACACTAACTCCAAACTGCTGAAGGAACTAAAAACTTTTTTTAATCTCAACAAATCTCGTACCGTCACGACGCGTCGTCATGTCCAAAGAAACATAATAAATTCAGGACTGCTACAGCCATCCCCGACTGCATTATGTTGAGAAATTTTTTAAAGAAGCACCTAAGTTAGTCTGCTTTACAGTTAAATAACTAAAAAGCTATGTTTTAAGTTGTGATAGTGCACTTTTTCTTGCATAAAGTTTAAAGTTTATCAAGCTGAGGTTTTTATACTGGGTGTTTCTGACAAGGCGGTAATAAATCAAAGGAGGGATTCTGCTCACCATAACTAACAACTTTCCCAAAGCAACATAGGTCAAAATCTCAAAAAAAATAACAGCTGTTCCATACATTGGTTCGATCAGCTGACGGGGTCAATGTACGGGACGGCTGGTTTTTGTTTTGAGATTTCGACCCATGTTGCTTTGGGAAAGTTGTTAGGTATGGTAAGCAGAATCCCTCCTTTGATTTATTTCTGCCTTGTCAGAAACACCCTGTATAAACAGATTTTTTATAATGGAAGTGAAATCTCAATTTGGAAACATCGAACAAATAGACTTAAGCGATCTGGGGCTGTACTTCCACAAGCTTTTATTATTACTAGCCTATGTTATCCCACTGCTGGGCAAAGGCCTCTTTCCCCTCCTTCCACACTTCCCTGTCCTGGTCAGATTCCCACCAGTCCCTATCGTGTGCTCCCAATTCGTCGCTCCATCGCTTCCTGGGGCGACCACGTCGTCTCTTGGCGTGTCTCGGGACCCACTCAGTGGCCCTCCTTGCCCAACGATTGGAGTCCATACGGGCTTCTTTGACGTTTATTCCCAACTAGTCGACACGGAAAACTTCGTACCGCCAAACCTATTACCATATTGCTCATGTATTATACTTATAATCACCGTGTTATTCATAAAGATACAGTAGCTTTTAAGTAACTTTACTTGAGGTCTACTTCTCTAGTTTTTTGTATGCTAAATACGTAACATCCAGTCTTAATTGACATACGTCAAATAAATAAATAGCGCTTGAACTTTTTATTAATAACAGCAATAGTTTTCAAGATTTAAACATCAGACGCGGTAGGCGACAGTTTTATTGTATACTATAAACTATGCTATAATATATGTAACAAGAGATAGAGATTTTTTCTAGTGTAATTTTTATTACTTTATAAAAAGAGGTTATTATGATATCAAAGACTACTACTAGACTATTATATCAGAGGATGCCCCGCGGTTTTACCCGCGCAGATTTCTCATAAACACAAAAATCCCGTTTTTTTCCCGTTCCCATGGGAATTTCGGGAAATTATTCCTTAGTGCTCCCCTACACTCCCCAAGGAACCGCCCTTCAGCCCACTACGCCCAGTAGTTTCGGCTCTGCGTTGTCTGTCAGTCAGTCAGTCAGTAACGGAAGAGTTTCATATATATTGATTTTATTAGATTAACCGGATACTTTACTACTAGTAGAGTACTACCGCTCCGTACTGGATGAGTTTTTGTCTGCATTAATTAAGGAGTTTATTCGATACTTCAAGTCCCGTTGTAAGCGCAATGATTAATTAGGAAGCAAAAACTAATTTCCGCCATAACCTCGCCAAATCAGAACCATTCATCCCTTCGCCGACATAAAAGCAAGCCAAAATTAGCTAAGTCCTGTGACGCAATCCATTTGAGCGAGTTTTGTGACTCAATTATCACCGTATCCGGGTTTTCGTCATTGCTATAGGTTCTGTTTTATTTAAGTGATTGATTTTCAGTTATTTTTAAAGCAACGTTTTTTTTAAGTTTAAAACTTCATGGCGATTTGAATTTAATTAGTAGTGGAAAAACGTTTTGTATGGACGCGTTTAGGGTATATGGTCCTCTAAAACAAAACTGCTAAAGGTAAATGGAACAAGTAAGTATACCTATAATAGCGACTTAACTGTTAAACGTGTTGACTGTTAAATTAACACAAGATTATTATGTAGGGTCGACCCTTGAGCTTCATTTGCGAGGCTTCACAACCGTTAGATAAATATTAATATTTATGTAGGTGACGCAAAAGTGAACTTTGTTTTATTAAACCTATAGATGGTAGTACCTATTTATGTTCTTTTCATAGAGTTAATAATAATAATGAAATGTTTTTTATATTCCACTAATAAATAACAAATAAATCTCTGCAATAACAAGTAACTTTAAGTGTGAGTTTCCACTGACGCGGAATCGGCTAGAAAAGAATACACATTGGTAAAATGTATATAAACAAAGGAACAAAAAAAAAATTACTCACCCTTGCGCGCGAGCGTGTGCCCTGATTGTAATCCGAACCATACTGACGCCCCTGCGAAAAAAAAAAAAACAATAGTTCAGAAAAAGTATCGAACACGGACATTCAAAGTAAGAGTTTACATAACTGCCAAACATTTATTTAGGCGGGGAAACTTCTGACGAGTACCCTGCAGAGTACTTTCAAAATAAGTCGGTTCCGGTGGACCTCTTGCAAATAATATACATTTCTACTTAGATCTCAGATATAATATATATACCTATATTAATCGATTGCTTGGCCACGAGAGATAACCCTGTACCACCGTTTTTTTTTAGGGCAGGGTTTTTATGCGGGGTTCTCACTCACTAAAACCCCGCCGGTGTCGGCTGTTAGCAAGGGGTTCGCGGGAGATCTTCCGATCTACTGCCAAACACCTTACTTAAAACTGAATGCTTGGTCAGTCCAAATAGGTACAGTGGCGGACACGGTCGGCGTAACACTTCCGGTTTTTCTGTATTGAAAAATAGTTCTTGTTCTTTGGTAATACAATCTAGGGCTGACGAAACCATAGACAAATCTGTTACGGCCTCCTTGTCCGCCACTGTACATAGTTAAAAAAAAAACACCTAGAATAGTATTCCTTTTTTAGAGGTGCGAATTTTATTTTCACATCGCCTTGGGATCTTTTCTATATTATGAACAGTCACGTACGCTAAACACGGCGTGTGTATAGAATCGGGAATTCTGTAAAATTGTGAGAGGAAAATGGTAATAAAATGTGAGTACTTAGTACGGTTTCCCTAAGTGATGTTTCATTGCTTTTGTTATTTCGTTTGTATATTTGCACAGAGCAGAGATACAAAAATAGATCCGTGGTATTTTAGCATAGGATACAAGGTTTCGCTTATTGTAGGTCAAATATCTAATTCAGTACGTATCCTATACTTACTGTGACAGGCGAGGTGGTTTAGGGGCGCCCACAATGCATGAAATAAACGGTCTATAGAAGGACAGACCAGTAGCAGAACACTGGACGTAGACATGTCATGCGACGCGACCCAGACGGCACCCAGCCGCTGCAAGCCGCGGATCAAAACCGTCAGCAAAGCCAACGATGGAGTCGCCAGGAGACGCTCCCAAAAGAGTTCACTTCTGTCAAATGATTCTAATATCACACCTCAGACACTTCACAGAAAAAATCGTGTTCCTTCGCGCACAACCGAAACTCGTGTACGTGCACGCGTATCATGCTTGTGTGAAGGAGATAAGACGTGCGACGCTGCTTTATTTCTACTGAACAGTAACCTAGAAGTAACCGAGATCGGGGTAGCCGCACTTGCTGAGGGAGGCAGGGAGTGCCCACACTGTATGTAGTAAGTACTATTTATTATACTGTGCTAATATGAAGAGACAAATTAAAGCTGCCTTCGTAAAACGAACTTTGCTACGAATAATCTATAAACCAAGAGTACCAAGGTAGCAGGAAGCCGGTGCTAATCGTCGCTCTAATTCTTCCAACTCAGTTTTCCGCGGCGTTAATTCTCTAATTGAAATTAGGACCGTTAGACGCGGCCTGCTCTCGGTTACATTACAGAACTTTCGGTTTGTCGCTCGAGTCGAGTTTGGTTAAGTTTATGGAATTATTACTGTTGCCTTTAGCTCTAGAGGTTCCAAGACTTGGTTTCTTAAAGAGTACTTTCAAAATTAGTCGGTTCCGGTGGACCTCTTACAACTATGTACATTTCTACTTAGATCTAAGATATCAATACATAGTATAAAACAAAATCGCTTCCCGCGTCTGTCCCTATGTATGCTTATAATATATATTATATCTTTAAAACTATGCAACGGATTTTAATGCCGTTTCTTTAAATACATAGATTGATTCAAGAGGATGGATTATAAGTATTAAACATATACACAAAATACTTATTGGTGAAGCGGTATGAAGTTCGCCGGTTCGACTAGTAATATATATACCTATATTAACTCGCTCGCTTGGCCATGAAAGACAACCATGTACCACTTTTTTTTTTAAGGCGGGGAAACTCCTAACAAGAACCCTGCAGCCCCGGGGGGAGCCGCAAGTATATGTTGGGTTCGCACCCACTAAAACCCTGCCGGTGTCCATCTCGGCTGTTAGCAAGGGGGTCACGAGAGATCTTTAGATCCTATAAGTTCAACTCGGCGACCCCTGCCCGCATTGGCTCTTACCTGTACCACCCTGTACCACCTGGTCGCTACATGCAATATGTTTTTAACTATAATTTTAGGTATTGTAGCTTATTATAATCTAAAATAGAGAGACTTACCTAATGTGATAAGTGCATATTGAATAATTGACCGCCTTCATAGCGTAGTGGTAGTGGTAGCCTTGATTATGGCACGGAAGGTCTTGGGTTCAATCCACGCGGGAGAGATCACATGGTGATTTTTCAAATAATCATGATGTATTTGTTTAGGACATTGCAGGCTTGAATCACCTGATTGTCCGAAAAGTAAGATGATTCAATGCTTCGGAAAGTACGTTGAGCCCTTGGTCCCGGCCGCAGTAGTGGTCGTTATAACCGCGGCGACAAGCTGGCCCCTTGTCACGTTGGTATAAAAACTCGGCTAAACATGGGTCCGGATCTAATGAGCTACTGCCTAACCTTTCGGGGAATGTAGGCGTGAGATTGTGTTATGTTATCAATATCAATACATAATATAAAACAAAGTCGCCGCGTCTGTCCCTATGTATGCTTAAATCTTTAAAATTATACAACGAATTTTAATGCGGTTTTTTTTAGAGAAAGAGTTATTTAAGAGGAAGGTTTATAAGTATAAATAATACGTGCACAAGATAGTTTTAGGTTAGGCGGTACGAAGTTCGCAGGTTCAACTAGTGTAATAAATAAATGGCTTTTTAACTATTATTTTGGTTCAGACACGATATGAAAAAAAATGTTGGTCTTTATCAAAAATTTACAACAAGAACATTCTCAACTAATACGCTACAAGTAAAGTGAGGTAAAACAAAACGTTCAACGTACAAACCTATTTGTTTCGAAAATATTGTCCCAGAAACTCCCCCATTGTCCCCCTCACACGTGTAAAGAGAAAACAACCAGTTTAAACTGAGCTCTTCTATATCACCCAGTTCAAAAGCTAGTGCTCAAAATGGGGAAATTCTGTTAGTTCACAGAGGTCAGGCTAGATTGGTTTTGTCGACGAAATTGTCATTAGTGAACAAAACACGGTCGACTTATGTGACGCAGAGAGTTGCCGTTATACGGTGCCGACTCTATAATAGAGTTTTATTTGAAAACTTCACTTATTTATTAATATGCTTGTGGTTTCCTGAAGTTTCACGTGTGCTTGTAAGGTTATGTGTTAATCTAGGTTCTAAGCTATCTTAATTTTAAATTTGAGCCGAATTTGACATAACATAATCTCACGCCTTTTATTCCCCGAAGGGTTAGGCATAGGCACCAGCTCAAGAAACAGACCCACATTTATCCGAGTTTATGTTTAATTACATCGATATTCATCATATTAATATTCGCCCCACCCTGGAATCTAACCCAGGTGCACACGCTTACTCAGTCCTCATCACTGCCAACTGAGCCACGGAGCGTCGTGCAGTTATGTCCAACATTGGACGTCTTACGAGAATGATGCTAATGAATAATAATGCTGATAATATTTCACGAAATTCCAACAACTTTTTATTTCGAACAAATTACCAAAACAACCAAACAATGTTGTTTGGTAGCAAACAATCAATCAATCTCGCGAAAACATTGTAAACTTCGGACAAAATTTTCTGACACGGAAAGAAAGGTGCAAAAAAATTCAATGGTATTTTAATACAGGGATCGTTAAGAAATAATCCGGGAGTAATAAATTATTAAAGCTTAAAGGGATTTAAATTTGAAGCATGAAGGGATCTTTTATGAGCGATGCACCCTTAACAAAAGCGTGGTAGAGGTTTTGATAAAAACAGATAAAAACGCTATTTTAACAAACTAAAACAATTTATCAAAAATACAAAATATAATACAAATACATTATTTCGAATAGCAGTAAAAGAAGGCAATGCTAGGCCCTATCGCTAAAAGCATTTTCTTTCTGGAGAGAATAAACAGTAAAGAATTGAAGGTAGGCAGAGTTTTAGTTGAAACTTACATTTATAAAGAAAGTTAGGATGACAAAAAAATCCAGATACGCTGTTGTATTTGATCTAAGCTATTTTTCCTATGTCACAAAGAGTGCACATTTGCGTTCATTTTTAAAAAAAATATACATACAGAAATTTCAAAAAAAAAAACGTATGCACAGTGGCGGACACGGTCGGTGTAACACTTTCGGTTTTTCTGTATTGCAAAATTGCTCTTGTTCTTTGGTAATACAGTCTAGGGCTGACGAAACCATAGACAAATCTGTTACGGCCTCCTAGTCCGTGACTGTACAGTGGCGGTGGTGGTGGCAAGAGCTATTTTGCAATACAGAAAAACCGGAAGTTTTACGCCGATCGTGTCCGCTACTGTACAACTTACAAATTAAACCTAAAATTGTGTTGGGTGTCATATCAAGAGTGATGGAACATAGAGTACATACATATTTGCGTTCGTTGTTCAAATTGATACATGAAAAAAAAGAAGGCAAAAATAAAACTTAAAATAGTGTAGGGTGTCCATGTCAAGAGTGTCGTTCAGGCGAACGCCGCCCGTGCGTTCCGTTCCGATCCACAGCGCGTTCTAATTTGACGAACGAAATTCCATTGAATTTCCGTTCGATGTTTTCCGAGTGATTCCGAACAATAAAGGCAATCGGAGCGAGTGACAGTACAACCAGTACCCGATACAACGATGTTACGTTTGAGCGCATATGAATTTTAACAAATTAAATACCACGGGTTTTTTAAACAAGATGTTTTATGAATATCTTAAAATTCTGACAGTTAGAATAGAATAGAAACACTTTATTGCATACAAAGTGAGACACAAAGTACAATTAAAATTATGGGTACAGAAAATTTGAATTTCCCAGTTAGTTTGACAGTTATGTCTTATTTTGATTAAAAACCTTCTCCTGATAAGAAAAAACAGAAAAAAAGCATATAATTGATCTAGCCGTTCACGCGTGATGCCGTGACCAAAGGATCATAGATAAATTTTAATAATATTTGCATGCCACATCATGGCAGAACTATGAAGGAAACTATAAATTTTATTTAACCCGTTGTCTGTGAGTGTCCGCCATTTTGGTCGGCAGTGGCGGATCTTACTGTATTGTATACCCAGTGTTCATGCAAATAAATGACTGATTACTGATTACTGATAGTCACTAAAATATAATTTCACTATTAAGTGTGGCCGCAGCTTCATCCGCTTTCTTTAATGTAAAAATTAAGAAAAAAAAAAACAAATCACGTTTCGATCGACAGTAGACTGAATTCCAGCATAATATATTCAGTCTTAACGAGTTGAAACCTACAAAGAAAAATACTCGATTAGAGCAGCAGGCGAGTGCTCGAGTCGATAACGAATCACTCGTTTGGACGATTGTGTTTTTTTTTTAAAAGTTCCAACCTAATTGTACTGATGAAACGAAGTTCGACTTGGCTCTATCTCTATTGCCTTGAACACGGATTTGGCTGCAATACAAATTCAGCAATAAGTATTGACAAGATTTTGAATAAAGGTACATGTGCCAGAAACCGATAGAGAAGGAGATTTTAATGAGAAAATGGCGTTGGATGCCTGAGAAGGATACTAAAGATATTCTGGCCACAAACCATTACCAACACAGAGCTATGGCGCCTGACAAAGCAAAGGCCAATTGAAATGGAAATCAGAACTAGAAAGTGGTGTTGGATAGGACACTCGTTAAGAAGAGCAGATGGACGTCCTTGCAGGGAAGCTCTGTTGTGGCAGCCCTCCGGAAGACGCAAAAGGGGACGCCCGAAGGCAACCTGGCGCCGTTCCGCCCGCGCTACAAGAAGCAAAAAGTGTGGGACTAAACTGAAGGGAGTTACCCGCTGTTGCGCAAGACCGCCAAAATTTGAGGAAAATTCTTGAAGCCCTATGTCCCCGCTAGGGAAAATAGGAAAAGAAGAAGAATGGCGTTGGATTGGTCACGTGTTAAGGAGAACCGACGATCTCCAAACAGGCTCTGACATGGCACGCATCCGGTAGCAGAAGGCCAGGTCGCCCTCACATCACCTGAAGGAGATCGGTGGAGAAGGATATCGCAACAACTGGTCTCAAATTACAGGACCTGGAGGAGACAGCACAGGACTGTAAAAAATGGAGAAAATTACTTCGAGCTCTTTGCCCTTGATTAGGGGCTATAGGAAGACATCATCATCATCATCATCAATGGTAACTTACTTCCAAGTCATACTCGCTAACTAAGGGCCTGGGCAGAAAGCTCGAAGTCACTCAAAAGGCAATGGAAAGGCAACTACTTGGAGTCCTGCGTGATCTAATCAGCAATGATAAGACCCCAAGAAGAACTCAAGTTACGGACATATCCCAAAGAATAGCAAAACTAAAGCATATATTGTCTTTGGCTGAGATGATGATAATGTTAATGATTATAATTATAATAATAATAATAACACATCACACTCAGAGCCCCTTACTAGGTAGAACCTGTATCTAGGGTGCCCGAAACATATACAGAGACAAACATTACACCCAGACAGGAAACAAACATCGATATTCATCATATCAATATTCGCCCCGCCCGGGAATCGAACCCGTGTGCACACGCTTACTCAGTCCACATCACTGCCAACTGAGCCACGGAGCAGTCAAAGTAAAATGAAGATTAATGAAGTATTACAAATTTGTAATATATTATATGCTTGCTTTGACTGCTATAATATATTGAAAAACCATGAAAAACATGTTCTCACTCATATTCAATTTTAACAAAGCCACATGAAGCTGTCAAAACTTTTCTTTATAGGCACGAGTTTTAGAAAAACGGCCACGAAATTTAAATTTTCCTCAAAGGTCAGCCGCTAGATGGAGCTGGCAACATAATCATCTCGCGGCCACAGTAATCCGAGCACGACTAACTTTTGATTGCCCCCGCGGGAAGCGACCGCGTATGAATTGCCCGGCCAAAATTTTTTTTCTCACTTATTAGGCAATTTTCAGGAGAGAGCTACGAGTTTCGAGATTTACTTGTTAAGTTTGATTGGGTTTCCAAGAAGGAATATTATTTGATTTTGCTTCACGGACGGAGCTAAGTTCATGAACGTTTTCGTTTTCGTTTTAAGTTGTGTTAAAGACCAATTAATTAAGATTAAGTAATTTAGTACGGATTTTTCAAACGATTACTGATTTCACCTTTGTTAAATATAATTTTATTTTTTAAACTATGACTTAAATCATGTTTGAAGTAAACTGGTGAATGTGCAACGAGAGTGTTACGAAAAATGGGATCGGGTAATGCGAACGGAAGTCAAGATGTAGCTATATAAGTTAGAAAGAGAGTTTTGATTGTTGTTGTTTTGATGAAGATAAAAAGCACCAAGTAAACATTTTTTTCAAACCAAAACCTACATACATAGTTTAGTATTTTAATACATAGTATTTTTATTTAAATTCCATTAAAACTTTAAACAATATTTTTTCCTAAATACAACAATGTATTCTTAACATTTTTTTTCACTACAATAAAATAACTCCTTACGAGAGCTCCTCAATTAATTTATGAGATATAATTATTTGAAGGTTATTCTCATCTTGCTAACTAAAATAAATCGCTTGTCGCTCCGCTCGTAGTCATAGCACCGCGTCTTAAGTTAAGGTACAGGGCGGCCATTGGCAATCGTTAGGCAAAACTTCAAATAACTTGAGATAAGTTAAATTGCTTTTAAACCTATATTCTGTGTGTTGAACTCTGATAAAAACTTTACAAAATTTTTCTTTCAAAATTCTTTACAAATCCAAAAGTTTACGCTGTGAATGAATAGATAAGTGGAGTGAGAAAAACTTTGTTTTTTATTCTTTTTCTTAATAGAAAAAATACGTTGATGGTTTAAATTTAAACTCCTGATAAATCAAACAATTTAAAAAAAAAAATCCTACATTACAATTACGGAGCGTAAATAAAACATCATTATATTAATATTTTTATGATGAAACATCTCGGTGTGCAATATAATCCAATGTAACTATAGAAACTTATCTTTTTTTTATTTAAGCAAGAAAAATGGTGAAGAAGCGGCCAGTACGCCTCAAAACGGCAGCTCTGTCCCGAGATATGTGTATTTTTTTTTTCTGGAAAAAGTCACGCAAA
This sequence comes from Euspilapteryx auroguttella, assembly GCA_951802225.1. Taxonomy (NCBI): domain Eukaryota; kingdom Metazoa; phylum Arthropoda; class Insecta; order Lepidoptera; family Gracillariidae; genus Euspilapteryx; species Euspilapteryx auroguttella. Next base: position 14,948,289 of record OX637644.1, on the reverse strand, counting down.
CTTTTTGCTTGTTTCCGAGCTAACTACTGTCGCTGGTTTTTGCTTCCAGCCAGTCTCGTAAAGTTCTCATAAAAAAAAGAAAGCGGTCGGTTTTTACCGCCAAATTCAGATTGTAACCTTTCCAAGGAATGTTTAAATAAAATTTTGTATACTTTAGCCATTTTATATGCTTTAAAAATATAAAAATAAAGTACGTATCGTATATTCGTCAGTAACAAAGCAAGCATTCAGTAAAAAAAGATAATAATAGTAATATTTTGGCAAAACAATCATCTACACCTAATACTCTGAAAATTTAATACCAATATTATAAAGACGAGGTTTGATTGTTTTTTTTTTTGTTTGATTCGAACAGGCTCCGAAACTACTGGACCCAATTTAATAACTATTTGACCATTATAATCCCATATTAACTCTGAAGATCAAAGACTTTAGAATATATTGAAGAAAAAAAACATTTGGGATCGTCCAAAAAAATACATTGCAAACGTTACGAAGTTAGCCAAGTGACCTAGTATCTACTAAAAAGTAAAAAAATATCAAAACATCAATTCAAGATAACAGATAACCACTACTCTCAATATTACAACCTAACCAGAGTTAAGAGGCACAATAAATCCTTCAAATGATCTAGCTCAGCCATTCTGAATCTAAGTTATCGCTGTCTCCTAAGCTATTTGGAATTTAGTGGAGGTATCATTGAATCTTTTCACCTGCCATCGAACCCCGTAATGTATTAGCTTTTATTAGTAAAAGCATTGGGGACCATTTATTTTGTCAAGAACTAAAAAGACTGGGCCAATATTATTTTAGTCTCCTTAAGAAGGTTTTTTTACCATTTCGGTTTCTTATCGCTTGCCTGAAACCACGTGTGGGAAAACCCTGAACTACCACTATCCAAAAATCTGCCGATTTAATTTCTATAAAATTCTTCGTCGGATTTAGAGGGGATGATCTGTGAAGGGCTGTGGCACGTGGTCTGTTAACTATTGGTATCTTTACAGAAATATTCGAGTTTGATGCCCATAGTCTTTGAATTGTTAAAAAAAAAAAGGAGGAAGTGTCGTGGGACACGCGATAGAAACGAAGGCTGACTGACAGTCGACCAGACCAAGCCACTGACCAACACACAGCCCGTATGGAGGGTAGCGAGTACGAGCGAGCGAGTGAGAGAGAGAGTTATAGTTCTCGGTCTCTTTCATTCTCTCCTTCGCTGTAACGCTTTTGTGTCTCACTTCAACCGTAACTTTGCACTTTTTCTTGGCTATGTCCCCACTGCAGCCCGAGATAAGGAACTTCGTTCCAAAAGGTTACTTTACAATAGTTGTCAAGAAAGACTCTTACCTTCTGCGTGTTGACCTCCCTCGTGGAAATGCTCATCTTCTCGTGATGCCTCAGCTGGACCGGGTAGATGATCTGGTAGAACGTGGCGCCGATGTTCCGCACCAACTCCTGGTTCTGGATGTAGTCCTTAAGAAGCCTCTCTACGTCTCCTGGGAACAAGTGAAACAGATTAAATTATATTGGAGAAATAACCAGGTGGGATTGCGTCTCCGGTTCTACGCGCTCGACGTACTAATTGCTTGTGGGTTGATTAGAAATTTAATCTCTTTTAGCGATAAGGCCACCCCTTGAATGCAAGTTAAATTATTTGTTCAAATATTTGTATTGTATAATATACTATTTTATCTTCCTTGTGTAATATCTAATTTATGTGTGCTATTGCGATTTTTAAAAGAAATAAGCAATCTTCATTTTTCAGAAATTTTAGTTACGCGCTCGTGATAAAAATAGAGATAAAACATCGTAAAATAAAAAAGTGACGGGTTTGGAGTTAGAAAAAAGAAGTATCTTTATATGCATTATCTGACCTTCAAAAATATTCTTAGTCTAATTCCAACATAGGCAATCGAAATCAGACTGTTATTTTATGACAAACATTTGGCTCGTTATTTGACTTTCGCACGTAAGATATTTTAAGAAAGTGAATGTGATATTAAGAGATTTTGAGCCCTCTGTAATCAATTATGTAACCATCCAAAGTCTATAGCGTAACAATTTAACATAAAAACAATTATTTGTTTGCATCGAGAGTCCGCTGGCTTGGCGCCACATTTTTCTATGCTGAACGATACAGCCGTCGTAGCCTGTTCCGCTAACGAGCAGAGTTGGCACAGACTAGCAATTAATTCACACCCAGTATAATGCTTTACAGTCTGTACGAATTGTTGAATTCCATTTTTTAAAAGAATCGCTTGCTTTTTGTTTTTTTTTAACTTCCAAGAGGTTGTCTTGTTACTAAAATAAAATGTTCTTGCAGATTTGTCTTCGGTTTTTAAATTTAAAACGTTTTAATTGAGGGTTGCCTGTAAGAGTCGTTAAGGTCGCCTATTTCACTTTTTTTTTTTTGTTTATTGTTCTATTTATTACTTGTTCTAATTTTGACCATAAATCGTTATTTTCTTATATTATAATGCCCGTTCTTTCACGGCCTAGTAGGAATTTCGAAACTTCTGAAAACCTTCTTTTTAACCATCTATTGATATAAATTTCAAGCCTATACCTCAAGGCTCTACCTACTGGACATTATAAAGAAATTAAAAAGGGCGCGATGATTATTATTAGAAGAGAATGTTATAACTAAAGTTAAGGATATAGAACAGAAAAGAATAGAATAGCCTTTTGTTTCTAAAACGTCTCATTTGCGTTCTTTATTTTCTTTTTTCTTTAAATTGGTTTAGTGTGTCAATAGACAGGAGGCCTCCTCTTTACATCTTCTTCAAGTTTTCTATGTAATCAAGGTAATCTTTTGTTGTAAGAGGGTAATTGTCATACTCCCCCGCAGTGACAAACTGTATTGGTTAAGTTAAGGATATACTGTCATTAAACTGATTTTTTAAAATATAATAAACAATTTTAAATTCCTTTAAATTCAGTGGTAATGTGGTCGGTTTTAAGGCTACACAAACCAAACCATCAAACGAATATACAAATGAAAGAGTGTTTTATGTAAATTTATCAATCAGACAACAATTTGATCAAAAGAGCGAAACACGCACTTTGTGTGGTCAGAAATAGTTGAACGCTCTTTTGTGGTCTCGGTTGTTTTGGACAGCAAACAAAGGAAAATCAGACTCGTTGGCATTCTTTTACGGTCCCATTTACAATGAAACAAAATACTTTAAATAAAATTAATAATAATAATAACAATAATAACACATCACACTCAGAGCCCCTAACTAGGAAGAACCTGTATCTAGGGCGCCCGAAACACACACAAAGACGAACATCACACCCAGACCGAAAAACAAACATCGATATTCATCATATCAATATTCGCCCCGCCCAGGAATCGAACCCGGGTGCTCACGCTTACTCAGTCCACATCACTGCCAACTGAGCTACGGAGCAGTCGGAGTAAAATTATATTATACTAGAGGCTGCCCCGCGTTTTTTCCCGCGCAGATTTCTTATAAACTCAAAAATACCGTTTTTTCCCGTTCCCGTGGGAATTTCAGGATATCCCTTCTTAGTGCTCACCTACACTCCCCAAGGAACCCACGTGCCAATTTTCAGCTTTCTACGCCCAATAGTTTCGGCTCTGCGTTGTCAGTCAGTCAGTCAGTCAGTCAGTCAGTCAGTCAGTCAGTCAGTCAGTCAGTCAGTCAGTCAGTCAGTCAGTCAGTCAGTCAGTCAGTCAGTCAGTCAGTCAGTCAGTCAGTCAGTCAGTCAGTCAGTCAGTCAGTCAGTCAGTCAGTCAGTCAGACAGTCAGTCAGTCAGTCAGTCAGTCAGTCAGTCAGTCAGTCAGTCAGTCAGTCAGTCAGTCAGTCAGTCAGTCAGTCAGTCAGTCAGTCAGTCAGTCAGTCAGTCAGTCAGTCAGTCAGTCAGTCAGTCAGTCAGTCAGTCAGTCAGTCAGTCAGTCAGTCAGTCAGTCAGTCAGTCAGTCAGTCAGTCAGTCAGTCAGTCAGTCAGTCAGTCAGTCAGTCAGTCAGTCAGTCAGTCAGTCAGTCAGACAGTCAGACAGTCAGTCAGTCACTCAGTCAGTCAGTCAGTCAGTCAGTCAGTCAGTCAGTCAGTCAGTCAGTCAGTCAGTCAGTCAGTCAGTCAGTCAGTCAGTCAGTCAGTCAGTCAGTCAGTCAGTCAGTCAGTCAGTCAGTAACGGAAGAGTTTTATATATATTGATTATATTAAAATTATAATACTTTAAATAAAACTGAACACATAATGCTCTAAATAAAGTAATAATAACGCATTCGGAGCCCCTAAATACCTTGAACCCTTATCTTAAATGGCCAAAACACGTACAAACACACCCTGACTACTATTCTCTATAACAATGTTTGCCCCAGCCGGGAATCGAACCAGCCCTTCCAAAATCACAGTCAAGATCAAATTAAAATAAACTGCAGCCTGTCTCTATACAGTGTGCTGTCGTTCATACTGGTCTGTGCTCCTGCTCCTTTGGAATGTTGGTTTTTACATGGGGGACGCCCCTGAAACACCTCGCTTGCAGTTAAGGATACTTTGTTTTTTTTAATAAATTTCAGGTTAATTGTTGTTTACTACGCAGATCCTCCAACAAGGTGGTCAGACGACACGGTGAAAGCTGTAGGCGTAGACTGGATGAGGGACGCTCAAGACCTGTCGTTGTAACGATTTATGGGAGAGGCCCATGTCCAGCAGTGGACGTCTTTCAGCTAAAATTAATGAATGAAACTATCGATACCTTGTATCCTATATTGAATAAATGAATTTGAAGAACTTTTACAAAGCGCTTGTTTTAACGAGATCGATTCAATTCGCTGACGATTTGCATATAGCCAGCTGCACTTGGCTTTTAAAATAACTGAATTTCAATTTCTAATGAATACGTTTTGGTGATATTAACATGTCCGCAGGTTTGCCCTGAAGATGTTTTATAGTAATAGGATTCAGGATTTCAATAGGGTATTAAAAATTAATTGAAATTCATTAGTTGGTAGTTGATTTTTTGTGAAAATGTAAAAAGCTTTGTTGGACAGACGGCGCTTCACGCTGGAATACTAGCCTTATGTGGTACTAGTACGTCGACTTGTAATCTATACTTCAATACATACTTAGTATAAACAAAGTGGCTTCCCGTGTTTGTCTGTCGCAATTATGCTTCAATCTCTAAAACTATGCAACGGATTTTGATGCGGTTTTTTGTTTAATAGATCCAGTGGTTTTAGAGGAAGGTTTATAATATGTATAAAACATTCTCAACATGGTAATAGGTTAGGTGGTACGTAGTTTGCTGGGTCGAGTAGTATATTAATATAAATGCGAAAGTAACTCTGTCTGTCTGTCACCCTTTCCTGAGAAAACTATTGAACCGATTTGAATGCAATTTGGTTTAAGGATAGTCTAGAGCCTGAGAAAGGACAAAGGCTACTTGTCTTGGGATAATTGGGAATTTTATTTTGAATAACCTATAACAGTATTATGCTGTCAAACAGAGCTTCGAAAAGCTTTAGCGCGATGATACAGCGCCATCTGATTGACAAAACCTTAAGCAATTAGGAAACCAAAAGTATTTAAAGCTGTCTACGTATGAAAATTTTATTCATATTCAAATTTTCATTAAAATTCTAGAGTGTGTTGGAATCCCATCGGGGCTTGTCGCAGACTCGCAGTATCGTGGAAAAGGGGCTAAATTGACGTTTGACTGACACTTGCTTTTTTAAGAACATGGGAAGACAGAGGATGGAGTTTTATCACTCAACCTAAAGTTATTTGAGCGATCAAAATACAGATCCTATATTCATTGAGACGATGACGATCTGAAGCCAAGAAAAATGCCTAATTTTTAAACTCAGTACAAGTGTCCACGATTCAAGATCCCTGTAATTGGAGGACGACCCTTTATTTTTCTCACTAATTACCTTTGGACGAAGGCTCGACCCCTAAAGTTAATGAGGCCTAACGAATTCCTGTCAATTTTACTTATTATTATTCTTAAAGTAAAGCAATCTGGGGCAAAATATCGAGGAACGACGTAGAGTAATTTTGGAAATCTTTTTAAAGTTTATATATTTTTTCATTATATTGCCTTGAGCATAGCGGAAACTGCATTTTAAGTTTAAATTCACTTTTTTGATAGATTCTAAATCTATATATAATATTATAAATTCGAAAGTAACACTCTCTGTCTGTGATTTACTCAATCACGCCTAAAACTACTCAACCAATATGGCTGAAAATTTAATCGCGGAAATAGATTATTTTTTATTCGGATAATTAAAAATTTCTGTTGGGAAGGAAATTGTGCACACTGGTTACAATAATAAAATCGGGCATGGTTTTTCTATGAAAATTACAGCTAATAAAAAAAAAACGGTTTTGAAAATAGAATGCCTCGCCTACACTACTCATTTAGCTCCCAACCCTCAACACAACAAAGTGCCGGCTCCATACTCCTCGCCCGCTAGAAAAGTAGAAGCCCGTCTGTTTTTCACCGTCATCTCAATCCCGCAATCCAAGATGGCGGACGGCATGGCACGCTCCAGTTGCAGCCGCACAATGAGTCGAGGATTACTGCCTGCTCCGCTGGCTGGCTGGCGTGTGACGTCACCACTCGGATGTGATTAGACGATTTCCGGAGCGTTCCAAATTTTGAAATTATTGCCGGGACGTGCCGCCGAAAATGGACTTAAACCTAAAACGGTTGAGCATCGCTTTTTTTTGTTTTGGTTTTGGTAGGTTGGAGTTTTGGATTTTCCTCGTAAAAAGGGCTTATAAAGTTATAAAAATAACTCTCAGAATATTTATACGTACATTTACAAAGTTTTACGAATAAAAATTGTTAAATATTTCTTTAATTGAGTACCAAAAATACAAAGTATAACTTTAACTCTATAGTACTAAACAAAAATAGAGTTCCATATTGCAAAAGGCAAGCTGTAGGCAGACTGGTTCAGAATCGTCCCCCACGCGACTCCAGGCAAGCGAATGAGAAACCAGGAGCATACAAAGCACCTCACAATAACAAACCATGGCACACTAATTGAAATATTCATATTTCAGCACAACACCGCGAGACATACAGCGCAAACTCGTTAAAATGTTTTGATCAAAGAGGTCGTTGGAACTTTGTCACCGCGTCCCAGGAGTTGGGTGAATCTGGAAAATTATTAACAGCTGGATTTGATCTTCGAGTTACTTTGACTTTTGCCGCGAAATTAGGATAACAGCCAATCTTAGAACAAGTTTGACAAATTTGGAATAATAATCACGATCTTCAATTTTTAAATTATCAAGTTGGAAGTGTTAAATGTATAACGCCGGGTGCATTTAGGAGCATGCGGGCCGTTGCGCGGGGCGTCGTGCGGGGCGTGCTACGATTAGATCAAACGTATAGAGACGCGTTGGCGGACGCCGACAAGGGGCCCGCGTCGTTCAACGCTACAAAAGCAATACATAGGCCTATGTTCGATATCGTATTAGGAGACGCATCGGTGCCCACCGCGGCGCCCGCGGCGGCGCCCGCAGTGGCGCTCGCACGACGCCCCGCGCATCGCGCCGCCTCTCCGTTCATGAGGCCTTAAGCTGTCCGCCGTCTCTACTCTCGACTACCTTAGCTGTCTAGGACCAGTGTTGCGAACTTTTTTTTTTTTTTAAGGCGGGGAAACTCCTAACGAGTACCCTGCAGCCCCGGGGGAAGCCGCAGGGTTATGTGGGGTTCGCACCCACTAAAACCCCGCCGGTGTCCTTCTCGGCTGATAGCAGGAGGGTCACGGGTAAGCCTGTGGAATTCTCCGCGACCCCCTCCAGCATTGGCTGTGTAGCCTCTTCACGGGGGGACAGGTGAAGGTAGTCCCCCTGAGCGCGGATGGCTCTACCAGTGTTGCGACCTATACCAACAGATCGGCGACTTAAGTAGAAGCCCACCCAGTGGACAGCGAGTCACCTTCTGCCATAGCAAAAAATGAAATGTTGCACTATAGGCAGGCGTACCGTATTTCACGCCATAGCACTCCACTTCAAATTGATATACACAACATTGTCGAGTTCCCACTTTAGAGTTTGTTACCCATTTCTTCTCTACGCTGTTAAATCATTGCGAAAGAGGGTAAAATCATTTGACAGAGGAGGGCTCGTTTGGGGACGTCTTTAGAGTTTGTTACCCCTTTCTTCTCTACGCTGTAAAATCATTGCGAAGGGAGTAGAATCATTTGTCAGAGGAGGGCTCGTTTGGGGACGTCTCCAGACGACCATTGTCGTAAAGCAAGGCAAACGTTTGTTTGCCTGAGCCAATTGGTGGCACCCTGAACTACCTCGCCTCTCACAGTATAGGATACTTTACGAAATAAGGTATCAATATTAATTAGATTAGTCTAATTGACTTTCAATAAGCGATATCTTGTATCCTGTATTGAATAAATCATTTTTTTACTTTTACTTTTTACCGAATTCAAGACAGTGAAGACTTCGCTCGACGGATAATCTATACTTGAGAACGATTTTTCAGAGTTCAAAACTCGAGCTAATAGACAACAAACACTGACATAGCCTTGAGCCTAAGATGCCTGCGAAACAGAAATACAAAAACATACAAATACACTGACTGCTCCGTAGCTCAGTTGGCAGTGATGGGACTGAGAAGCGTATGCACCTGGGTTCGATTCCCGGCGGGGCGAACATTGTTATGATGAATATCGATGTTTGTTTCCGGTCTGGGTGTAATGTTCGTGTCTGTATATGTTTCGGGCACCCTAGATACGGGTTCTTCCTAGTTAGGGGCTCTGAGTGTGATGCGTTATTTATTTATTACTAGAGGCTGTCCCGTGGTTTTTCCCGCGGAGATTTCTCATAAACACAAAAATCCCGTTTTTTCCCGTTCCCGTGGGAATTTCGGGAAATCCCTTCTTAGTGCTCACCTACACTCCCCAAGGAACCCACGTGGCAATTTTCAGCTTTCTACGCCCGGTAGTTTCGGCTCTGCGTTGTCTGTCAGTCAGTCAGTCAGTCAGTCAGTAACGGAAGAGTTTTATATATTGACTAGAGGCTGCCCCGCGGTTTTTCCCGCGCAGATTTCTCATAAACACAAAATTCCCGTTTTTTTCCCGTTCCCGTGGCAATTTCGGGAAATCCCTTCTTAGTGCTCACCTACACTCCCCAAGGAACCCACGTGGCAATTTTCAGCTTTCTACGCCCAGTAGTTTCGGCTCTGCGTTGTCTGTCAGTCAGTCAGTAACGGAAGAGTTTTATATATATTGATTTATTACACTGAGACCCAGAAAACTTGAAAGCTTTTACTAATTATTATTATACTTTCTCATTATTTTCATATTTCGAAACATGCTAAAGCAATAAGAAGCCGTTAGAATGTTCAACGTTTTCATTAAATCATTAATCCTAATTTGATTTTAACAGAATAAACCTAACGCTCATTATTTAAATATCAACCCATATAAAATCTCACTCACGCAACAAAATTTGCTTTTCATGCCAGATTAATTATCAAACGAAGTGCCCTAAAACCGCCGTTTTAGGTAGGTATGGTAGCAAGCACATCAAGCTTTAAATCTACTATCTATCTACTATATATATAAAAACTAGAGGCTGCCCCGCGGTTTTTCCCGCGCAGATTTCTCATAAACACAAAATTCCCGTTTTTTCCCGTTCCCGTGGGAATTTCGGGAAATTCCTTCTTAGTGCTCACCTACATTCCCTAAGGAACCTACATGCAAAATTTCAGCCCGCTACGCCCAGTAGTTTCGGCTCTGCGTTGTCTGTCAGTCAGTAACGGAAGAGTTTTATATATATTGATGAATCGTGGTTCGTTAGTCTCTCTAAAACTCGAGAACGGGCGGTCCGATTTAGCTGATTTTGGTCTTAAAATGTTTGTAGTAGCCCAGAGAAGGTTTAAAAGGTGAGAAAATATTAAAAGCTAGATGAGAAGTTTTCAAGAATTGTAAGGTGCGATACGAAGTTCGCCGGGACAGCTAGTTGGTTATAAAATAGTCTCTAGATCTGTATCTAGGGTGCCAGAAATTTCAATAAAATTTTACTTTTCTACTGATTTACGCTATTTGTGTCCTGTGCTAAAGCAACTCATAGTGCTCAAAATGCGATAACAGCCAAAGTTTCTAAAGGGAAGAATCGTGTTAACAAGAGGGGAGATCAAAACAAGACAGCTGCTGTTTGATACCATCGTTTGAAATTAGAATAACAATTTGTTAAAGAAAAAAAAAAACAGAAAATAAATTCATATCGCTTTAAGAGCGCTTTATGTAAAAACAGCCTTATATTTCACTAAAATTTACGGCTTAGCAGAAAATTTTCAATCGTTCACTTGTGATGAGGCTCTAAAATCAATGTGAAGACAAGGAAAGTTTTAAGCGAACATCAACTTTATTACAAAGAAATAAAGAACAAAGTTGTACCATTAAACTGTACACGCGTGTAGCAAATTAGGACTATAAATCATGCAAAGATAACGAGTTTCAAAGAGCGTAGTTTTAGGCAACCTTTGTTGGTCGATTTTGCTTAAGGCGGTAACTCTCCGTTTGGTGCGAAATTCAAATTTCTTTTACGTTTTTTAATTATTTTAGCGAAAGTATACATTTTTAATTAAGTTTAAATGAATTCGTGTACGTAAAAAACTATCTTACAAATTGTGATATATATTGTTTTTGAAAGACAGAGTTAGCTATTTTGTGTATATTCAAGGAACTTGATTTTTGGCCTTTTACCCTTTAGACACAATATCAGTAGGTCGCAGCCAAAAACGTTGTATTACAATGTGGGAGATGGTTTTTTACATACGCAAATTCATTTAAACTTTATTAAAAATGTATACTTTCGCCAGAATAAATAAAAAACACGAAAAAAATTGAATTTCGCGCCATAGCGAGAGTTACCACCTTAACTTTTGCTTTTCATCAATTTTACTTGTATAAAGTTACTCAGAATCATAATTGATTGTCATTTATATAAAACAAGCTGTGCCCGCAGTGTTTATTACCGCAGTAAAAAGTAGCCCACACATAAACTTTCGCCTTTATAATATTAGTGTGTCCATGGGTGTTATAGGAAATTTTGTTCTTTTTAGTTAGGACTACCTCAAAAAATCCTAAGCAAGATTATTTAGTGTCATACTGTGCCACATTTTTGATATTTGCCTTAGTTTAGAATCAATACATAGTATAAAACAAAGTCGCTTCCCGCGTCTGTCCCTATGTATGCTTATATCTTTAAAACTATCCAACGGATTTTGATGCGGTTTTTTGTAATCGATAGAGTGATCCAAGAGGAAGGTTTATAAGTATAATGCATGAGCAACATAGCAATAGGTTAGGCGGTACGAAGTTCGCCGGGTCGACTAGTATATTAATATAAAGTAAAGTAAAAAACACTTTATTGCACACAAAATAAGTAAAATAACTAGTTAAAAAAATAATAATAGAACAATTGAATTTAATATAATTTTTTTTAAGAATGGCGAAACCATCACTGTAAACTGGCTCTTAAGATCGCTACGCTAACCACTCCGCTAAACTAACCCGCCAGATGGCGTGTTTGACACGTGTACTGACAGTGCGACGTTTGTCTCAATGACAAATGGATGACCGCGACGCGTCTGCGGAATGTCCGTAGGTTTGCCGTTTGTCAGGACTTTGATCTACTGTCCCACTGTTGCGTAACGAAGTGTGGGAATCATTCCTAATAATAATAATTTAAATACAAAAGTAACTCTGTCTGTCTGTATGCTTAGCAATACCGGCTGAACTACTAAACCGATATGGAAATATTGGTGGGTAAAGGAAAATCCTATAGGAAATGAAATTGGAATTTTGTGGTTTAAAGAGGTAAGCGTTCGCGCATACTACAATTTCTAATACAGTACACATAATTTTTAAGTTGAAGTGGTCATGGTCACAAATGGTCTCGCATGAAAGACGAAATATGGAGCAAAGTTGTCCTTGAATGGAGAGCAAGAGAGGGGAAAAGAGGTCTAGGCAGACCATCAGCCAGGTGGGCCGATGATATAAATACTGTAACGCGGAGGCATCACCCTTCGCCGTAGTCGGCTGCCCCACGGTTTCACCCGCGCAGATTTCTCATAAACACCATTATCCTGTTTTTTCCCGTTCCCATGGGAATTTTGGGAATTTCATCCTTAGTGCTCCCCTACACTCCCCAAGGATAGCACGTACAAAATTTAAGTCCGCTACGGCCAGTACTTTCGGCTCTGCGTTGTCTGTCAGTCAGTCAGTCAGTAACGGAAGAGTTTTTTATTTATTGATAAGAAGTTTTCTACTAGGAGAGATAGAGATTATTTTTTTCACGTTGGTTCTGAAACCACGTGTTTTGTTAGCGGGATTTAAAACAATAATAATCCAATAAACTTACAATAACCGTACAACGTTGCCGGGCTTTATGCCCACCCTTTTAATCTTATTTGTGAACTTGACATTGGCAATATACTCCACTGAAGTGGAGTCAAGTCCATTAAATTAAAATAATAATAGATAGATCTCTGTATTGTACAAAAAACATAAAAATTTGAAAAATATATAAGGATGACAACACTTTGGTGGGAATTTGCCGTAATCGCCTCCCTCTTCACTTTTTTGCTGCTGCCCTTCCTTCGGCTTTTCCATTATTAACCTTTTATGAATCCGAAGGAGATATGGTGAGTTAAGTGTATAATGGGAAAACCAAAATCATACCAAAACGTCTGACAAGCTCTAACTTATATTGCCAATTGCCACTTTGCCACGTCCTCAAAATAGTATTATTGCAACTATAACAGTTTTGATGACATATTGCTTTACCAACAAATTCTGCAGTCAGCTCGTTAGGAGCGTTCACGCTACAACCGCATTTATATCTATATGGCATTAGATTGAATTCTGGTTGTATTTGTTTGTGTCGTGACCTCTCGGGGTTTCTATTGTGATGCAAAACATATTATTTGCTCGCGGAATACGCGACTGAAACAATGTACCGTTGGTGCCAGATTCAGACGAAACTTGGCTCGCTAGACGTTTTAGAATATTAATATAATATAGTGTAACTAGTCGACCCGGCGAACTTCGTACCGCCTAACCTTTTAGTATTTTGTGCATGTATTATACTTATAAACCTTCCTTTTGAATCACTCTATCTATTAAAAAAAACCGCATCAGAATCCGTTGAGTAGTTTTAAAGATATAAGCATACATAGGGACAGACGCGCGAAGTGACTTTGTTTTATACTATGTATTGATTGATATTGATGACGGCATAGAGCAGCGGTTCCCGAATGGTGCTCCGCGGAACCATGGGGTTCCGTCTAAGGCTGTACGGGGTTCGGCGAAAATTCGAAGTAAAAAGTAGAGTTTGTTACCCGTATCTTTTCTACATACAAATTGAATTTGCATGCAATGGGCGGCCTTATCGCTATAAGCGATTTCTTCCAGGCTGAGATGGTGATTATGAAAAAAAAAAAAAAAAAAAACTTACTGCTGTTTTTCCCTCCTTGTTTATTAATAAACCAGACATGAAAAACAAACACAATGTTAATTTTTGATGAAATAATAGCTCACACATAATTAGGTAGAAAAAAAAAGGAAAATTATATTATTATTCTGAGTTTTCAGTCTAGGAGATTTAGCTCACTACTATTAAATTTCCAAAAGTAACAAGGGTCGTGATATCAAATCAAAAAAAAAAAAAAGCACTATCCCATAAAACATACCATTTTTGAAAAAAGATATAAAACAATAAAAATAAAAAATAATGAAGGCATATATTTTTAAGTTAACGTTTTTAAGTTTTTATCTGCATATATTTTCATTGTTACATACATTATTATGTTCCTACACTATTGTATTAGATTAATCTGTAATGATAGTGTAGTGTTTGGTGTTAATAAATTAATAAAATTAAAATAAATAAACATTTTAAATATGAGCAGCTTTAAAATTGCTCAATGCTGAAACACTGAAAGTTTATTACTAACACATTTAAGAAAAAAAAATAAGGTTGGGGCTGAAAACCGCAAATTCATTTTTAAGCGTCTCGGCTCCTATTAAAAGTTTAAATTGCGCGTCGTGGCACTGACACGGGGGCCGATCTCAACTTTTGCCACGTTTAGCTTGTTCTAGTAGTACCTAACTTGTTTTTTGGGATTTATAAAAATGGAAAAATGGACAACCTTCTCAGAATGAATGTGCATAAGGCGATCGTGGAGGCTTTTGTCCAAAAGTGGAGTTCTTGCAGTTGTGTTGATGACGTAATATGTTTCGATACTCAGCGGACTGACGTTTTGTCCTAATCAATCGTTCATACCAGCACTAACCTTTCAAATTATTTTTTTTCTTTCATAAAAACTCCTGACAGTAAAAAAGAAAACTAAAAAAGAATTATCGAAATCAGTCAAAGTCTATCCAATTTTAACTTTTTTTTTAAATAAATAGGGAGGTACTCGTTTATTAACTTGAACTACATAAACAAAGCACCACTTCACTTATGGGTAAAGTTCATTACTTTACAGGAAAATCTTGATAGTTTGCATAAGCAAATTCAGGAGTTGGAAACGCATGAGCGATCTTTATGCAGTTTACATCTTATAAAATGTTCAATTTGTTTTATTAAAATGTTAAGTAAAAGTTGTACTTTCTTTTTTTTTTTTTTTTAATATTGTTAGTTGAAATTTACAAAACAGGCTGCTGATTTAGCCCTTGGTTTTTGGGTTTAGAAGACAAATTAAAAACCCATTTTTTTTAGTTAATATATTCGTCTAACCGTCGGTCTGTCTCCTTCGTTTTTTCTCAGGAACTAATTAATGTATAGTATTGAAATTATGCACACAAATGTATAATGGCAACTACACAAATACCGTCGTTCCGATATTTATACATGAATATAAAAAAATACAAAACCTTCAAATAAAAAATCTATGTTTAAAAATATCTATAGTTAATTTTGTAAGTAGAACAATTACGAAGCCTTTGGCAAGTTGCTTGCTGTCTGTCTGTCGCTGTGTTTGCTTATATATTTAAAAACACGCAACGCATTTTGATGCTATTTTTTAAGAGGGATTCAAGAGGAAGGTTTATATGTAAGGTACTTACATACACAACATAGTAACTGGTTTGGCGATCCGAAATTCGCCGGGACAAGTTAGTAATAAATAAAAGAAAACAGCCTTTAAAACTAGACTCAGACTAAGCCCGCCAGGAACAAGGTATCGCAGGCAGCTCACAAAGCGCTCGGCCCTTGACCGCTCACTTTGTTTCAAACATACCTTCCCCCCTCCTAACCCTCTGCTTACCCCCTTCGACCCTTGTCGTGATTGCTTCCCGTTCCCGCCCCTCGCAGGGTGTTTGCTGTTTCCACGTCATAGCAAACCTTAGGTCGTTCTATGAGCAACGTTGGCTAGATTAGTTAAGGGAACAAAATTTACTGTCTAACTTTAGTTTTTTTTGTCCTCCTTATTTCTCAATTCTGTGCTATCAGTAAAAAAAAAAAACATAAACTAAACTGGCCTCTGAAAATCAAATCTCAGAGAATATTAATACAACGTTTTTTTTTTGATAGGACACGCAAAATAGGCACGATAGCTGTCAAATTGCGGAAACTCGCCCGTAAACTAAACTAAACTAAACTACAACGTTTTTGGAAAACAGACCTACTGATTTTTTGCCTAAGGACTAAAAGGCCAAAAATCAAGTTCGTTGAATATACACAAAATCTGTACGTGGGAGATGGTTTTTTACATTCGCGAATTCATTTAAACTTTATCAAAACTCACCGCGTCGTGCGCACATAAATTAAATTAAATGTATTTGAGGGTAGGTAATCGGTCCACGGGTTAAAAATTAATACTTTCGCCATGTTAATTAAAAAACGCGAAAAAATTTTGAATAGAGTTACCGCCTCATTAATCTGGGTGGGAAAGGGAAGACGTGGTCTTCCCAGGAAGTGATGGAGCGACGAACTGGGAGCGCACGACAGGGCCTGGCGGGAATCTGCTCAGCAGTGAGACAGCTTTGACTAATAATCAATATATATAAAACTCTTCCGTTACTGACTGACTGACTGACTGACTGACAGACAACGCAGAGCCGAAACTACTGGGCGTAGCGGGCTGAAATTTTGCATGTAGGTTCCTTAGGGAGTGTAGGTGAGCACTAAGAAGGGATTTCCCGAATTTCCCACGGGAACGGGAAAAAACGGGAATTTTGTGTTTATGAGAAATCTGCACGGGAAAAACCGCGGGGCAGCCTCTAGTAACCTATAAATATCTACTAAAATGTAAGTGTCTGGTGTGAGCTTTTGCGTTATGTATATAAACTCCTAAGGTTAAACGTACTTTTACGGCGGTAGACACAATCACATCTTTAGACGGAGCCGGTGGCATATTTCTTTTGAAATTTATAATTATTTATGTCCCTTTGTATTTTTGTATTTTTTAGACGACCACCTTAATAGGAAATTTTACCTTATATATAACCATGAACTTTTACTAACTTTTAGTTAGGTTTTAGTTAAAGATTCGAATAACAAACGTCACCGAACGCATTCGCCGCGCCAACCAGTCTCGCATTAAACGTTTTAAAGTCCATAAATTCTGTTTGGCTTTCTAAAAAGTTGGCTCGTAAATCTAAGCGGCTGTCAACAAAATCTTTGAGGCTAACTTTCGCCACTTTATAAAATCTTCTGGGGACCCTAACATGAGCACTAAGGAAAGCAGTGCTATTGACGCTCAGTTTTTAATTTATTATCATTTATCATTCTCAGTTTTCAAATAGAAACTTCTGCAACTTACACCAGCCTTGGTACCATGACCGAACATTTGTCGAATCTATCTGTCTTTGAACTTTGAGTCGCTTTTGACATCTAAATGCGGGAAAATGTATGGAGATTATTGTCAAAAGTGACAGAAAGATTCGACAAATGATCGGTCATGCTACAATGGCAGGTCTGATCACCTTGTTGGAGTCTGTGTACTGTGCTTCTTCCGATTAACGATTGTGATGAAACGAAAAAACTGGATCGCCAGTGGAGATCAATTGTCTCTGCCTACCTAGCTGGGAAACAGGCGTGACTTAATGTATTAAATACGTGTATATTATTTTTTCAAAATTAACGGTTACATTGTTAAGTTGCAAAACACAAGGCCATGGCCTCTATACCGTCGGAGGGTTAAAAATAACTCTTAAATCTCAAAGCGAAACGCTACATCTCTCCAATGAAGCGAGTGTTTCGCTTCGATTCGCCATTTGCATCAGAATAGGGCTCGTTGGTCGCCAAAAATCAATAGCTTTCACAGAAGAGATTTAGATGCTATTGCTCGGTAGGGAAACCCAACAACTCTGATATGGGCGTTAGTATAGAATTTGCAATCCTATAAGCAATGAGAACAAACAACAAAACAAAACAAAAAAGCATTTTTTTTTCATTAATATTATAGTATAATTTATATTACCGGAAATTAAGTATTTTTTTACGTACGTTTCATTAGAAATTTTCTGTCGTAAATTTATAAACAAAAACCTAACCGACCCAACGTACGTCAGTTAAGAACCAAACGGATATGTCATTTTACGGTGACTAATACAAGGTATCTCTTAATGAGGGACTAGTAAATTTAAATACTTGAAGTTATTTAAACAAAGTATCCTATCTACGTCTTTAGGCAAGGTGTTGTATCCCATGCGGCTACAGGCAAAGGAATGAGTATTAAATACATCAAATTACATAAAATGAAATAGTTACGGTGCTTTTCAAATGACAGAATTCGTAGGTATCTGAACGCCATAGCCAGTAGCGTAGCGGCGTAGCTAGCTACAACGTAGCGTTCCCGCTACGGCGTAGCACGTGACTACGGATTATGATGTGCAATCGACTGGGTTTCATTGGCTTTAAAATCAAAGTTGCAGTTTCGCTTGGATTTTCAGTTTTATCTTCAAATTGTTGAATAAGAATGTATTTTACGCTAGCTTTGTAATAACAGAGATGATCCTACATTTTTTTTGTTTCTAGAGTTTTTTTCCTCTAAGTGAATTCGAAGTTTTGTGTATTGAATTGATTGACTATTGGCGGTTTAAAAAGATACGAGGGCCGCTGTTATGATGAGCTATTTAAATTTATTTAATGTACTGTTATTACAATTCTTTCTTCCTATAGACGAGATACCTTGATGTATCCTACATTATCTTGAAAAAAAAAAAATACAATTTAGAAAATGTCTGTGCTCTATAAAATTTTAGATTTGAGTATTGAGACGCGAATATAGCCAAGCCGATCATCCCATCAGAAGTTCCGAACACGCAGCCACTCAACAATGATCGCAGCACACAGTCAACACAACCAATTGCCGTACGACATTCGCATTTGCATGCCAACGCGCGCGACATGCCTATACGAGAGATACGAGACGTTGTGACGTGCGGACATGGAGCATCTATTGAAATAGACTCAAGTTATCAACCATTAGTTAGTGTTAAGATTTTTAGCAACACGCTTGTTATTGTATTTTTTTTAAACTTCTGAATGGGACATAAACGTAGCCCTCCCTATAATAGGTATGGAAATATTTTCAAAACTAACAGAGTAAAGTATCAGTTTTATGCATATACTAGAGGCTGCCCCGCGGAAGAGTTTTATATATATTGATTATTCTTGTCTCAAGCACAGAGAATATAAAACGTTGACTCAACATCGCTTCTAAAAAGTTTTGATAATAAAAAATATTTCTTATCCTCATTTAAAGTTGTTGGGAAATACGATGTTTGTTTGTCAGTAACGAAAAAGTCTCATGTTTATATTTCTATAAAGTGCAAAGTACGTTTCGTTAGTACAGTGGCGGTCTAGGACGGCGTAACAGATTTGTCTAAGGTCTCGTGCGCCCTAGACTGTAATAACATAAAACAAGAGCTATTTTTCAATACAGAAAAACCGGAAGTGTTACGAATTTATTTTAGGTATAACAATTTAAATTAATTCACGTTGGCTTCTGAAGCCACAAATTTTTTGCGCTGCTACATTCACATACTTAGTCTATTTTGAAAGATGATCTGTGGCCGGGACGATTCAACAATAAATACGATATTCGCAGTACGGAATCCTTGAACAGGTATTTGGTTCGTTTGTGACAGGATAAATATTTTGATTTGCATTGAAGCTCGTGAAGGCAGAGCAGAGACAACATTCAGGGAGTATTGAAGCATATACCTAGGTACCTACTGTATTATTTGTAAAGTCAAATATGCACAGCGATTGTCAATATGTATAGTAGCAGTCTAGGAGGGTGTAACAGATTTGTCTATGGTCTCGTGCGCCCTCAGTGAGGTGGAGAAACGCTACGCCCTAGACTGTATTACCAAAAAACAAGAACTATTTTGGAAAACACAAAAACCGGAAGTGTTACGCCGACCTAGACCGCCACTGTACAGCTTGGCAATGGTACGGTTCTTCTTAGGTAAGGGCTCTGAGTGTGATGTGTTATTATTATTATTTTCCAACAATTTAAATATTTTGTGCGTTTTTTTTTTATTAAAAAAATATTTAGATTATCAAATATGAAATTTCACCAAGTCCAGCCAGACTAGCTTTCAAATTTTTTATTTTTATTTGATAAACATTAGAACCGACCAAATTACTTAATTTCAAGCGTTCTTACTCAATCACTTGACGATCACAATAAAAATTTGCTTGTGGTTTACCGCTAGCAAAACCTCTTAATAATTAACGTTATTTTTTACGTTTTACGTTATAATTTAATTTACTTTATTTACGTGTTTATTAGTTAAACAATCTAAGTATTTAAAAAACCACATCAATCGGCCCATCGCAACCTGATATTTGCGTTAAAAAAACCAACGCTGACATCACTACTAACGAGTTGTAAAAATCCGGGGTTTCCGGAGTCGCGTCATATATCTCCGGGACTCCGGGCTGGTCCGGAAAGTGGGTGTAATAACAATCACCGTTTTCTTCGCTCCAGCGGCGACGGCGTGGAAATGACGCATTTTTTTTTCGGTAATAAATTATTTTTTTAACTTTACGTAAGCACAAATACCCATAGACAAAGTAGAACGCTGCGCTTATAGACGAAACTTAGAAGAACCTGAATGCGAGCAGTCATGAAATGTGTATGTGTGTATAAGTTGTATGGTTTTGAGTCCAGCTGGACTCAAAATAATAGGCAAAATAGCAAAAACATAGACAAGAAAATGCTAAAAGCTGCTCGCGTGCATTTTAAGACATTTTAATTTATAGAGTTTATAAGTTTGTCTTTGTCTCTCATATGATTAGTTTGTTATTGTTGAAGAAATACGAGTAGTAGTTCTCCGTTTCAGCTAAAATAGCTTCTATCTAGTTCATACCTAATTTCAGCACAATACCGAATTCGCTGAAAGCATATTCGAATTTTGAAATATTTTTCAAATGAATTAAACACTATAGAAGTTGAGAAGCACTGATTTAATGAGCTTGTTGATTGATAGCAATAAAGTGTTTGTCTTCTATCTAGTTTGATTTCGACTTCTCCGTAGGTCAGTTGGCAGTGATGTGCAGGTGCACCTGGGTTCGATTCCCGGTAGGACAAGCATTGTTGTGATGTATTTCGATGTTTTTTTCCGGTCTGGGTGTAATGTTTGTATTTGTATATGTTTCGGGCACCTTAGATACAGGTTCTACCTAGTTAGGGTTAGGGGCTCTGAGTGTGATGCGTTATTATTATTATTTATTAACTGGATAGATCAGTAAAATTATTCAATTCTTTGTGATAAATTTAAATAATTAGACTAAAAATCTTACCGTTTGGGTTCTCTTCATTCCAAAACGAGTCGTCAAGTGTGTAATCGGCTTCTGGAACAATAAAATATTTTTTTGAGTATTTCGAAAAATAGACTGAAAAAGACTTTAGGGGTCGATTTTGCCTGGAAATTTCTGTAACGTAACTTTGTACAATGGCGGACTAGGAGGCCGTAACAGATTTGTGTATGGTTTCGTCAACCCTAGACTGTATTACCAAAGAACAAGAGCTATTTTGCATTACAGAAAAACCGGAAGTGTTACGCCGACCGTGTCCGCCACTGAAAAAGGTTTCTTTTACGCAAAAGACGTAAGTAATAACATATAAGCAAGAAATAGACAACAAAACGAAAAACTCCCGATTATTTTTAATTCGCGTAAAACCTAATCGTTAAATAAAGCAAGACTCTTCGAAGTTTAAAGTGATAGCAGCCTGGCCAGGCTTAACCACTTCCGGCCCGCTATCAGAGAGTTGCCTACTTCCGGTGCCGTCCGCAGACCACCAATTAGATTCCGAGACTAATAGTAACTTGATTACAATATCGGAGGTAAGTAAGAATCTATTTAAAAAGAACGACGACGACGGAGCAAATTCTTTTTAAGTAATTTTTGTTTTTGTGGAAGTGTTGTAAAATAGATTTTAATAAAAGTACATACTGGTATAAATATTTTTATTTAATCATTCAGTACTTGAATAATGTTGAATTTAATTATGGCAGTTTGAACTGGGTTTGGGTTCGTTCCAAATGGTAACAACTTCAAATTGGCACGTAATTATAAAATCAACAAATTCAGTTTGAATTAGTCACGATCAATTTTAATTATCACCTCGCCTCATGCAGCATGAGATACGGTTTCAATAATAAACATCAATTTAGATTTTTTTTTAACAAGACAAACTTTATTTATCAGCGCTGTGTTGGAACTTTAAATGACCTTATTCTGCTAACCGTCTTATTCATAAAGATACAGTTCATTTTAAGTAGCTTTACTGGAGGTCTACTTCTCTGGTTTCTTGTATGGTAAACACGTGACATCCAGTCTAAATTGACATATGTCAAAAAACTAAAATGCTCTTTAACTTTTTATGAATAACAGGGTTAGTGTTTGTTACGTTTCCCTCCAAAATACCTGTCAACTTCAATTTAAACTTTGAAATAATCCGATATACAAACAAAAGGCTTTTCCATTTCCTTCATCTTTCTAAAGCTAACTGGATTCCACTAGAAAACGCCTAACTTTACCTTCAAATTAAATTTTATATAACAAAGAATTTCTAAGCAGTAATTTCATGCCTTTTTTCTTGTATTCCTCGCTCTGTTTCCACTCGCTTGGGCAAATCGTCAAGCCACGAGGAGTGCCTAATTTGCCCAAATTTGAAATTATAATCGTCCAAATTGTGCCACAAATATGTCTGCTTTTACCTGCAAAGGTTTTTGTTCTAGATTAATAATAATAGTTATTTCGCATCCCATTTAGAGCCCCTAACTAGGTAGGATCTGTATTTCGGGTTTCCGAAATAAGATAAGATAGGAGAATGCTTTATTACAATCAAGATAAAACATTAAAAAGTATACATAAACATATAACATCGAACAATGCAATAGACGGCCTTATCATTAAAAGCGACTTCTTCTAGACAACCAAATAAATTTTAATAATCAAACACAAAAAAAAGAGCATATCTACGCTGCTAATGTTCACCGGGAATCGAAACCCGGACATCCGAAGTTAGAGTCAACATCATTTACAACCTGAACCATAGGGGTCAGCTTAAATTTTATGAAGATTGAAGAATGAAAAATTTGTGACAAAGTCTGATCATTAAAACCAAGCAAATAAAGAAAAGATTTATTAAACCATGAGAAACATGCTATCTCGCTCAGATATATCGCAGCGAAGACGCATGAGGCCGTCATGTTTTTCTTTATGTGCGTGAGTTACTTATACTAATTTTAAAACACAACCTTCTGAGATTAACGCAAAATATCACCGCGAAGGCTGACATTCACAGTAAAGTCGGAATTTTGAGCTTGATCTTCAAATTATCAAAATTTAACTTTATTTCGTTCTTCGCTTCAAAACAATAGGTATACACAGTACGGTCGACTAAGTAGGAGACTGCTCGAGCCTGAACAACCTGTACTCGAGAACGACTTGTCCAAGTTCATCCTCAGCGACTGTGAATGTCAGCCTAAATAACGGGTCGCCATCCCGCATAGAAATACGGCAATTAGCAATCTGGTCATACCCCTTTAATCAGGCGTCCCACGCTAATTAGAAATTATAATTGCCGGACAAAAACTCATCAAAACACGCCACGTTATGTTTAAATCACTCCCAATTGTGTCCAGCGTCGGTTCGCAACTCGTTTTATTACGCGACACGTGTTCTGTCGCGCGCTATGAATAATTTATTATGTTATTAACATTGCTGTTTTAGTGTTTATGAGATTAGGTTATATAGAACTATTTAAATTTTAGCGACAATGTAATGTTTTTACCTTAAGGCTTTGTCAAACTGGTGACGCAGAAGCGCTAGCCTGACGCAGCGCTAGAAGCGTCGCATTGACTTTGCCAACGCGGCTCATTAGAAGGTTTCATACATCATTAGGTTTGATTTAATTGCAGCCCGCCCCGCACGACGTCCCGCGCAATGCCCCGCGTGATCCTTAATGCGGCCTTAGGCTATTCTCTCATCTGTGCCTAAGGCTTCATTTACGGAGACGCGTTGCGTGGGGCGGCGTGATGTTGACTGAGTATGCGTTTGCACTTGGGATCGATTCCCGGCGGGGCGAACATTGTAATGATGAATATCGATGTTTGTTTCCGGTCTGGGTGTAATGTTCGTCTCTGTATATGTTTCGGGCACCCTAGATACAGGTTTTTCCTAATTAGGGGCCCTGAGTGTGATGTGTTATTACTTATTACAATATTTTTAATTCATTTAAAGTATTGTAGTTTTCTAGACTTTCGGATATATCTTGAGTTAAATTGGTGTTTTTACAAAGTATACTTTAATAGAGATATATCTGAAAGTCTAGTATAACTCGTAAATAAATTTCTATAGCCGCAAATATTGCTAAAGATACAAACTAAGCTTTCACTGACAATTCAAGAAAATATCAGAATATAATGGATTGTGTTTCACGACACAGCAGATCCCTACTCCCCTGGTATTGTCAGGCAGAAATGCATTTTGATAATGGGATACTGGCTGTCGTACTTCTCATACAATGCTTTTATAGTATTATAATGCTCCCGTTTTGCTATGCAACGTTTTTTTTTAATACATTGTGTAATTACAAGTAAATTAAACCTTAATTAAATACAGTATTTCTTAGTGAAATCTTGTTAGTTTAGTAAATATTATACAGAAAAGACGCCTTGATCTTGGATCAGTTTATTGTGAAGTATAAATTAGAATAGTATTCGATTTGATAATTTATTATTTCTAAGCACAGATTATATTCAAAGTAATTTACTGTAAATATATTTTAGCCTTTTTTAAGGTCCCTAAGATGGAAAGATAACACACAACAATTGAATCGCCCACACGAGTAAAAGGTACATTAGATTACGTAAAAATAAGTATATTTATAATAATATTAATATGCCTGATTTTGACCAAAATCGTAAGTATCGTGATGGAGAGACGACAGACCGATATTCTCAACTCAGATTACCTAAGTTTAACTAAAGCTTTGGAAAAAGGGAACCTAAGTTTTTTGTTACTAAAGTCCAGAATAATCACAAGAAAAACATTCTGAAACTACCAATAAAGCTTCTCTATTTAAAAATTCGGAACAGCAGCTCTTGGCACACGGTTTGAAAACAGAAAAATGAAGGTTCCTTACGTGACACGATTCATGCTCTTATATTTACTAGAGGTAGGTGCGGGCGAGAAAGATTTTTGGATTTAAGTTGGTAATGCAAAAGACTATTTGATTAGAATGAAAAATGAGATATTAAAGTCAGACTAGTTACCAATTTAAAATAATTTTAGTATATTATACTATTTCACTAATCATTTGTATCACAATTGTTTGTAAACGAGTATCAGTGCTTATAATAAAGTGAATTATGAGTAAAATAATTTAATTCTGCAATAAATCATCTGACTTTGCTCGCGGCACGCAGCGGAGCTTCAAATCCAAATTAAGCAACTGTTCGTTTAATGAATAATAAACATTTAAAAATCGAATTTAAATAGCGCCAATGAAATTTTCGGAGCAACTGAAATTAGGTTAATAAAATAATTTTAGAGTTTCAGATCGGTCGGCGAACTGTGGTCGGCGCCGCGTGGGGTCACGTGCCCGTATTCAATTAATACATTTTATGAAATGGTTTTGGAACGTTGCGCGGTTGAGCGCCACCGCCGCCGCCATGTTGAGTTCACAGACTCTGAGTTTCTTCTCTCAAATGTAATTTAAGAAATATCCTTTAGGTTTGTTTCAAATTAACTTTTATTAAAAAAATATGATTAATTTTTTTATGATCGATCTTATGAAATCTATATTTCCGCTATATATTTATCAGATGGTTGGCTATATCGTGAACTCTTTATAAGATCATCCTGGCAACAAAAAATACGGCAAAGCTGCGTCCCAAATCACAGTATACATTACGTGCACGTATTTTGCCCCCTTAATTTCCCAAGCGTATCTCTTTTACACGCGGTTAAACAATTGAATTTCCTCTCATGCTCCCAACTTTACACTCGGCTAATGGAAAAACGACTTTAATGACCCGTTATAGAGAGAGGGTGTGTCTAAAGTAATCCGTTTGGAATTTTTTATACTAAATTCTTGCATTTTATATTAAACTAGCAGACACGGCGAACTTCGTTACGCCACAGAATTTAATATACTACTAAAGACTTGGCTCTATAGACTGTTTTCTTTTGACTGCCCAGAATGGGCTAATTAAAAATAACAAACAACAACAAACCACCAACTGTCAAAATATGTAAACAACGGAAAATAATGCACCTTGGGCTACATTATTCGAGTTTAAGTAAGATCCCTAATTATTCTGAAAATCTAATATAGCCTATGTCACTCGGGGATAGTGTAGCTTCCTACCAATTTTTCAAATCGGTTCAGTATTTCCGGAGCCTATTCGTTACAAACAAACAAACAAACAAATCTTTCCTCTTTATAATATTGGTATAGAAAACACTTTCATAGAATTAAAATGAAAAAAATATATATCTTAATTATTGTATTCAAAAACGGCGTCCATCGACAAAATTGTATTGCGTGCATTGGAATACGCTAGGAAAGCAGCTTCGAACAAACTTACTCATTAGCCTCTATAGCTTTTTAATTTCAATATGACAGCTGACCGACACGATATGACTGATGACAAGCAAACTATGCGCTTGTAGCACCTAAGGAAAGAAAGAAAAGAAGAAAGAATATACATTTATTTCACCTACGCTATATCGCTTATCGTGCCTTCCGAAGCACGGTAGCTATGGTTGCAACATTTAAAGACTGAAAATACTCAATTGACCTAGGCTAGGACCTCCCGCCTAGGAGACCTACACCTTAAGCTCACTAAGTCGAGTCAGAGTTCGGAGTAGCACTCGAAAGTGTCAAAATGTTACTTCAATTCGTTCTCCGCTCTTATTGATAAACAGCCGAGTTCCAACTTCAAGACAATGAGTTTACGCTCGACGTAGTATAAGACGACCCAAACCAGGATATTTACATGAAATAGGGGACCTAATAGCTAATAACTACTTCTTACAGGCAACAAACGTATTTACACGTACATTTCTAAGCTCTCTAATTCAACGCTTCGTCAGAGCTTTGTATAATTTTGCTTTACAACTCTTTTTACCTTAAAAAGTCATTACTAAAAGGATCAAAAAGTTTCACTAATTATTGCGGGTGTCCCGGTCTCCTAACAACACTCTGGGCAAAACAGACCGCAGAGTTAAATAATTATAAAACAACGGTATTTTGGTGACGCAGAAAAGTTTTTTTTCGACCGTTTTAGCTAGTTTATTTTTTTTTTTTTTATTTCTCAAAACAAAAACTTATAAATTAGGACTACAACTATAGGGCTGCTGACGAAAACTAAGTTGTTTATCTGCAGCAGCGAGCAGTCTTTCGTTAGTTAAAAGTATATTTATAGTTAATGTTATACATAATATTTTGACGAATAGGATGCTATACAGTTAATAGTTAGTTTGATTCTGTATTAAGTAGTTCTTAACCTTTTGTTTATACTTATCACTGTTTAGGTAAATATTCTGGAGTTCACTGGGAAGGTAATTAAGAGTTTTAGGTAACATAAATTATTTTGTACGGCTTCCGTACGTATTTATAAAAGTTAGAAACGAGATTTTGTTTTTGGAAGAACGCTGCGTTGTGTTGCGTTGCTGCATGCAAAAACGGTTTTAGAATAACGGTTGTATAAAACGGCTGTGTGGTGGCTGCATATACCACCATCCCATTTCCTTGTATAGGGGTTGTAAAAGCGTCTAAGGCCGCATTTAGGATCACGCGGGGCGTCGTGCTGGTCGTGCTGCGATTAAATCAAACGTATAGCAATATATGGGACCGTTTACGGAGGCGCGTTCGCGGGCACCGAGGCGTGCACTGCCGCTGGCTTTGCGTTGGTCCCCGCGTCGTTCAACGCTTCAAGAACAAAACATAGACCTTCGATATCGTCTGTTTTGCGCGTATATAGACGCGTCGGCTCCCGACGCGTGCCCGCAGAGCGCCCGCGGCGGTGTCCGCGTCGGAGCCTACACAACGCCCCGCACAACGCGAAAAATTTTAAACTTTTTTTTTATATACTTATCAATCTTACAATTTTAGGACAGTGCACTAAACAAATGGTATTGTATAGCAAGAAGTTATTATCTATGAAGTCACCACAAGCCAACCATTGTACACAAAAATAGAAGGAAAACTATTTCTCCTTTACTATAACAACAATATCATATTCAGCGAAACACAATCCCCGGCACCATCAACCCGAACTAACAGAAGCCCGTTTGATACGAACAAGATCGCAAAATATTGTAATCCGTTGATTCCATCACGGCTTGTTACGTTTTTGTCACGTCATATCCGCCGTTCACCCCCTCTCTTGCCTCCCTTTCTACCCCCTCGACCCAGAAAGGGAGGCTGTTGACACGATTACGCGCATCCGACTTCCGGATGTGATATTATGTTGACTTTGATTCCTTGAAACGTGAGTGTAGTTTTCCGTTGATTGGCTTATTGATTTTGTTTAGTTTTAACGCTGAGGTAATCTATACCAATATTATAAAGAGGAAAGATTTGTTTGTTTGTTTGTAACGAATGGGCTCCGGAATTACTAAACCGACTTGAAAAATTCTTTCACTGGTAGGAAGCTACATTAACCCCGAGTGTCATAGGCTATATTAGATTTAAAAAAAAATAGGGATGCTTACCTAAACTCAAATAATATAACCCAAGGTGCAATATTTTGTCCGTTGTTTACATATTTTGACAGGTGGTTTGTTGTTGTTGTTTGTTTTTTATTCGGCCATTCTGGGCAGTCAAAAGAACATAGTCTATAGAGCCAAGTCTTTTGTAGTATCTTATATTCTATGGCGTAACGAAGTAAGCCGGGAAAGCTCGTGTAAGTATTATATGTACGAAAGGGTGCGATATATGGCTTGGCTAGCTTAACCACATCGAGGACACTTCATAGAAAAAAGCGCGTTGCTTCGCGCACTGCCGAAACTCGTGTACGTGCACGCGCATCATGCTTGTGTGAGAGAGTTTAGACGTGTTATTTGTACTGAGCGGTAACTGAGAGGTAACCGAGCGTGGGGCGGCCGCACTTTCTGAAGGAGGCAGAGAGTGCCCGTACTGTATCTAGTGTACTATTTATTATCCTGTGGCTAAACTGTCTATAGTATGTTAAAATTTTGTACAAAAACATAATAATAAGTTCTCCAAGAACTTTCGCTATGACTGCAATATTTAAGCTCAATCCAATATAGCAACCGAAGTTCGTACTTGCGCTCCATAAAATAAAGCACATATTACTTTGTCAGAGCGTTCGTGGAATACGATAAGTCAGCATTTCTCTAATGACGACGAATATCAGTGTGATATGATGAATATGAAAATTATCTTTGCCCGCAGAGTTATTAGGGAAACAGTTTTCATGTTATTACTAGTTATGTCTGAGATTTTTTCCTGGTAAAATAGAGACTTTTATCTATTTTCTCACCATTTAAAATTTCCCTTGACTACAGTTCAGTTCAGTAAAAACCAGTTGAATCGGTCCAGCCAGTATCAGTTTTAGCAAAACAAAGGAACAGCAATTATGAAGGTAAGCAAATTTATTTTAGCTACTGGGTCACCATAATCACTTTTACTTTTTATAATTTGTTAGCTTCGGGGTTATTTCCATTCAAACCACAAAATAAATATTTTTGATTCCCCGTACACTTTTCGGGATAAAATATATAGTCCTTTCGAGTTGTTCCCAACGAGTACCACCAAACTACTAAGTACTACTCTCTCAGGCTTTAGACTATCTCTGTCTTAAATTTGATTCAAATCAGTTCAGTTTGTTTAGCGTCATTGCATACCATACAGAAAAGTACCATATTCGCATTTGAACGCTATGGATTTTATTTTCGCATCATGACTAAAGCCTCACAACTAACATAACATTATTTCATAATCTCACACACACATTATTTTCTAGCAAACATTGGTACAATATTTTCTTGCAGTGACATGACAGGTGACACTTTGATCCATTGCTACAGCTTTCTCTGCGTCTGAGATGACGTTTATTTTGATTAAATATTTACCTTCCAAGAGTGCCAGCCCTGTTTTATCTCGTACCGAATGTAATATTTAAATAAGTAGCGCTAGCAAAACTAGCTATTTTGTAGGGTACCGTATTTGGCCCGGTGCGTATTTAATTTTGGCGACTTGTGTCAAAGATAGCAATTTAAAGTGGTCTCTATCTTAATTTAAGGTTATTAGATACGAGCTGTCCCTGTATAAAAAATACTACAAAAAAACTTGGCTCTATAGACTATGTTCTTTTGACTGCCCAGAATGGGCGAATAAAAAAACAAATAACGAAAAAAATGTGCACCTTGTATTACATTATTTGATTATAAGTAAGCATCACAATTTTCTTTTTAAATCTAATATAGCCTATGTCACTCGGGGATAGTATAGCTTCCCAAAAGTGAAATAATTTTTCAAATCGGTTCAGTAGCTCCGGATTCTATTCGATGCAAACAAACAAACTAACAATCAAACCTTTTCGCTCTATTCTCTATTATTGGCATTGTTATTAAGTGACATATATATTATCGACAAGTTAGCCCCTTGTCACGATGGTATAAACACAAACTCGGCCAAACGTGGGTCCAGCTCGGTGCTCTGATGCCTCTCGTAGGATCAGTCAATGAG
This sequence comes from Euspilapteryx auroguttella, assembly GCA_951802225.1. Lineage (NCBI taxonomy): Eukaryota > Metazoa > Arthropoda > Insecta > Lepidoptera > Gracillariidae > Euspilapteryx > Euspilapteryx auroguttella. The sequence goes on along the minus strand of OX637644.1, from coordinate 14,918,083 downwards.
CTGGTGCCTCTGCTTAACCCTTCGGGGAATATAGACGTGCGATTATGATGTTATGTTAGATATTAGTTTTTATTGAAAGCCTACACAAAATGTTAATTAAGTACCTAAAAGAAACCTGTAAATGAAATATCATTAATAAAACTAATTTTGTATGAAGAAACCATGATTGCTTTTCACTAATATTATGTAAATTCAGTTAATCTCAATCTTTGCACGAAATTATTTAAATAATGTAACCTTTACGAAGTAAATGAGAAATCTAATTTAAGTTATAAAACGATTAATCTTTCCTGAATACAATTAAAATTACTTAATTACTAGCTGACCTAGAGAACTTTTTATCGGCTTAAGCTCAACGCACATCGGGCGAGGCGCGGTGAGGACACCAAGAGGATAACAATTTGAAATATGCTCTAAATTCTATGGAACACATTTAAAAACAGTTTCTTAATCAAAAATTATTTAGTCTGCGTGAAAGTATAGAAAAATCTCTCTTCTTTTCAGCTCTTGTTTCGGCCATTTTAATCGTTAATAATAATCATAAGCATGTGATACTCATTATCTCTCGAATAATCAAAAAGATTATACCCATCATAAATAAGTTTATCATGACAAAATGCTTTTTATTGCTATAACAAGATTGAAAACAGCAATAGAGACACGCAAATTAGCATTATTTGAAATTTAACATTAACCGTATTTTCTTAAACATACCGTAGGTTGCAAGTAGCTTTAATGGAGGTCTATTTCTATGGTTTGTGGTATGGTAAATACGTGAAAATAACTAAAATGCTCTTTAACTTTTAATGAATAACAGGGATAATGTATATTGCAAGGCGGCACAAACTCCGCGGAATCAGCTACTAAGAAACCAAAACTATTATACCTCTCTCACCCACCCGTATATCACCAATTACACAGCCTTCCTTCTTCGTAGACATCACAAGATAAGCTTCGAAATTAGGCCTAATCAAATACTACGTAGCACGCGAGGTTGCGTGCTCCTTGTACTTGCGCCTTTACCTTGCTAGGGATGGAAAAAAAAAAGTTTTAACATCGGGGTCACCATTTTAGTTGTACACCTCGAACACTTCATAGAAAAAAGCGCGTTGCTTCGCGCACAGCCGAAACTCGTGTACGTGCACGCGTATCATGCTTGTGTGAGTGAGATAAGGCGTGCTATTTGTGCTTAGCGGTAACCTAGAGGTAACCGAGTGCGGGGGGCCGCACTTACTGAGGGATGAAGGGAGTGCCCACACTGTATGTGGTTATGCAAAGAAGTACAGGAGCCGTAGTTTCTCTTTTTAAAATTCTCTTTTTAAAAGTCGCTTCGTATTGATTGCCAATTGTCAAATTTCACGTTTTTGCTATTCCCTAAACGAAAAATCTATAGAAAAACTATTGAGGATCATTTTCCATGGTAGGATTATAACAATAATAATAAATCACACTCAGAGCCCCTAACTAGGAAGAACCTGTGCCTAGGGTGCCCGAAACACACACAGAGACGAACATTACACCCAGACCGAAAACAAATATTGATATTCATCATATCAATATTCGCCCCGCCCGGGAATCGAACCCGTGTGCACACGAACTGTGCATTTCGTCTTGCTCTAGTATAATAGTAAAAGTTAGAACATGAGAAATGATAGCCTAATATAGATATATCATTAAAATGCTTGCTCCTGCCAGAAATCGAATCTGTATCTCCAAAGTTAACATTACTGCCAACAAAATGACGAAAGTGTTAATCTTTTTTCTAATACAAACATTCAAAGTGTGTTTTGATTTTTGCTTAATATCGGACTAGTCGTTTTCGAGCAGATTATCATGGCTTGAGCAGTTTCCTACTCATTAAAGAGTGTGTTGAAGTCGGAACTCAAACTTTGTGTATCAAGTTGGAACGGAGAAGCTTAAACTCCGGCTCGACTGTGCGAATGTAATCCTAAAGATTACAGCACTATTTCTTCCATCAATTCCCGAATCTAACTGATTGTAGCACGCACAGAAGTTTGTCACTTTGTATCGTGAAATGGGTCGTTTACTCTAATATATTAGCCGTGAAAATAGAGTGGGGAAAGCGAAAAGTGCCAGAAATAGGTATTGGATTAGATAAATTTAAATAGTTAGATTAACCTCATGTCCATTTAGCCCCATAATATTCATCTCGGTTTAAATATAACCGTCGTATCTGTGACTTTCTTTCTAATATCATCAATAAATAAAATAAAATAAAGTCGATTCCCGCGTCTGTCCCTATGTATCTTTAATTTTTTATAACTACGCAACGGATTTTGATGCGGTAACATTAAAAAATATAGTGATTCAAGAGGAAGGTTTATAAGCATAATGCATGCACAAAATACTAATTGGTTAGGCAGTTCGAAGTTCGCCGGGTCGAATAGAGAACAGTTAAAATTAAGATGGATATTACAGGCATTAGACTATGTTTTGAGATGGCTGCAAGAATAAGCTTTAAGGGGGGAATAGGCCATAATAACCACGCTTGTCGGCTTGCTATGTGGCTCTTTCAAGTTCATCAAATAAAGATGTTGCTGCCCCTCCTTCGAATATTCCCTTAGTAACCTTTTTCTCAATTTTATAGTTCAGTCTTCTTGAGTAGTATCAATCATCACAATACATAGTATAAAAAAATGTCGCTTTCCGCGTCTGTCCTTATGTATGCTTATATCTTTAAAACTATGCAATAGTTTTTAATGCGTTTAAAAAAAAGAGGGATTCTAGAGGAAGGTTTATAAGTATATAATGCACAATAGTAATAGGTAAGGCATTACGAAGGTCGCCGAGTTGACTAGTAAAGTATAAACAGTAGGAAAAACACGACAAAGATGACAAAGTAAAATAAAACAGAACACTTTTATATTTGACATTTCAAAAATCACGAACTCTTTACAAAGGGTGTCATAGCATGAATCCGCGACCAAAAAAAAAAAAGAATTAAAAAATGCAACACTGAAAGCGAAATTTCAACCTTGTTCAAAAAAGTGGAGTGCTCTACAAATCGTTGTGAAATCGACCACGTACACGGGGCATTATGCGGGTAATCTCGATTGATATTTTTTCTACACACATATTTTTTATATACTGTGATAGTTTTTTGCTGACTGCTGCTACTGCAGTAAATATTGTTTTTATTTCGTTCTCTAACGAATTTGAAATAAGAACCCCTGTCGTATTCGCCAACAACCACAATTCAATCAGAGTCCTTTGTCGTGAAATAATAGTCAAATAAAAAGTCTAAATTATGGCAAAATTCATATTTCACAGCGAGACAACCGACATTTTTTCATTCGTCGTTCGACTAGGACTAAACTGGGCGCAACGGGACACTTTTTAAAATACCTAACAATTCAAATATTCCAGGTGGCCAGTATCAAAGTACTTCTCGAGTGGTAGGTTAAAATTTAAACATCGAATATATCCGAAAACGCTACCGCTGCAGTGCGACGTTGCCGCTCTAATATCGCTGATGCAGCTCTATCTGATTTCAAACTGTGAACTTTTGCTGCTGTTGAAATTCGGTGAATTCAACTGTCTATGCAAGGCTGCAAGTACCTTTATATTAGTTGCCATTGAAGTCACGTTCGACTCTTTGAGAGAACACAAGGGTCCAGCTCTTATATTAAACAAGCTGACTCGGAGAACTTCATATCGCGTTTAGCTGTCAAAATAAGGAAGATTACCGGTCTTGAATACATGAAAAAAAAAAAAAGTTTGTAATCTCTTCTCCTTTTCTTTATTGTTAGTTTTTCTGCTTATCCTGATAGAGAGGAATCACACGAAATTACAAAAAAAAAACGCTTTGGCCGTTCTTGAGTAACACGTGGTGTAAATAACACGACTGTTTTTTTATGTATAGTTATCAGAATGATTTATTATCACGTTTTTAATTAAAACAAGCGACTGAAATCTATACCAATATTATAAGGAGGAAAGATTTGTTTGTTTGTAACAAATAGGCTCCGGAAATACTAAACCGATTTGAAAAATTCTTTCACTGGTGGGGAAGCTACACTATCCCCGAGTGACATAGGCTATTATTAGATTTCAAAAAAATTAGGGATCCTTATTTAAACTCAAATAATGTAACCGAATGTGCAATATTTTTCCGTTGTTTACATATTTTGACAGGTGGTTTGTTGTTGTTGTTTGTTTTTTTATTCGCCTATTCTAGGCAGTAAAAAGAACAAAGTCTATAGAGCCAAGTCTTTAATAGTATCTTATATTCTATGGCGTAACGAAGTAAGCCGGGACCGCTCGTAGTAGATAAATACCGGAATCAGTTCCTTGAACCTTCAAGCTCCTAAATATTAATCACACAGATTATCCACCACTGACCTTGCTAAGAATACTTCTAAATAGCGAGTAAAATCACCGCTGCAATAAAACGATAAGATCGTTACGTGTGCCGCGTTAAATATGCATAGAGCGGGGCGGGGGCGGAATTTTTCATGAATTTTTCATATAAATCTCAGTCCACTTCACGATTTGCGGGAAAAAGTGTAAAGGAATGAATCCTTAATCTTTTTTTTTTCCTTTTTTGAATTCAGTTATTTCTTTCTGGTCCCGTTTTTTTGCTTTTGCTTCCGTAATAAGTTGAAATTTCATTAAAATGAAAAAGTTGCGAAACAAAGAAGGGTGGGGTGACTGGTTACCTACATAATTTGTTCAGTGACATATTCTATTGCTAAATGTTTGAATATTCTACCTATCCAAGTACATAATAGCTGCTGTTGATTTAAAAACTTCATGTTGTTGCGGATGCGTCAATGATATTTTGAAAAAATAAGAGAGATATAAATTGTAGAGTAGAGTTTGTTACCCCTTTCTTCTCTACGCTGTAAAATCATTGCAAAAGGGAGTAAAATCACTTGACAGAGGAGGGCTCGTTTGGGGGCCTCTCCAGGCGACTATTGTCGTAAGGCAAGCCAAACATTAGTTTGCCTGAGCCAATTGGTGGGCACCCTGAACTACCTCGCCTCTCACAGTATAGGATACTTTACCAAATAAGGTATCAATAGCGATTAGATTAGATGTAGTCTAATTGACTTTCAATAAGTGATATCTTGTATCCTATATTGAATAAAGATTTTTTGATTTTGATTTTGATTCTGTGTTTTACGCACATATTCAAATAATATTAAGATGCTATGTACAAAAGTAGATATGTTTATTTTATCCTTACACCGAGTTGTCAGAAAGAAATCACTCTAAGTCCATACGCATGCTGCCCGCATGACAGGAAAAACATGTATAAAATAATAAGATACGAGCTATCCCGGCTTACTTCGTTACGTCACAGAATATAGATACTTCTAAAGACTTGGCTCTATAGACTATGTTCTTTTGACTACCCAGAATGGGCGAATAAAAAAACAAACAACAACAACAAACCACCTGTCAAAATATGTAAACAACGGAAAAAATATTGCACCTTGGGTTACATTATTTGAGTTTAAGTAAGGATCCCTAAATTTTTAGAAAATCTTATATAGCCTATGTCACTCGGGGATAGTGTAGCTTCCTACCAGTGAAAGAATTTTTTAAATAGGTTCAGTATTTCCGGAGCCTATTCGTTACAAACAAACAAACAAACAAATCTTTCCTCATTATAATATTGGTATAGATGGGCAGCCTTCACGCGGACCAGATCCGTGCGCGGGCGAAAATAGTCACAGGAAAAGGGCCCTTAAAGCTTGTTAAAATTTGCACTATTCTTTTTTTTTTCTCACGACCGCTGCAATAGTAAACAAACTCCAATCGAGCCTCCGGACCATTAGGCGGGGGTACATTAACTAAACAATAAACAGAGTGGTCTTACATATTTATGAGACAGACTGATACTGAAGAGCTACAGATCCTAGCCATAAGAGGTAGCGGACGAGGTAGCGGGAGAAGTTTGTAGTGTTATTTTCTTTCTTTCTTTTCTTTAGAGGGATAGGTAGAGGGCGTGGTGATGTTTATTAGTGCAATATCGAATACTATGTAAAATGGAATTTTTTTGTTTTTGAAAAAGTCAAAAGTAAAAAAAGACAAAAATTATTTGTTTAATATAGGATACAAGATATCACTTATTGAAAGTCAATTAGACTATTTAATCTAAATGGAATTGATACCTTATTTGGTAAATAATCCTATACTGTGAGAGGCGTCAGGCGAGCTAGTTAAGGATGCCCACCAAACGGCTCAGAAGGCTCAGGCAAAAAAATGTTTGCCTTGCCTTATGACAATGGTCGCTTGGAGACGCCCCCCGACGAGCCCTCCTATTTCAAATGATTCTACTCCCTTTCGCAATGATTTTACAGCGTAGAGAAGAAAAGGAGTAACAAACTCTACAATTTATCTCTTTTTTTTGTTCTATTGTGTCATTACAATTCAATTTAAAGATGACTTTAATTACATCAATCATGTTTTTACACTAACCCTGTTATTCATAAAAAGTTAAAGAGCATTTTAGTTATTTGACATATGTCAATTTAGACTGGATGTCACGTATTTACCATACAACAAACCAGAGAAGTAGACCTCCAGTAAAGCTACTTAAAATGTGCAGTATCTTTATGAATAAGACGGTAAATATATATTGGCAGCAGATTGAATATTTTGACAAAATGTTAAATTAATGACTGTCAAAATATTAAGAGCTTCACTTTTATCGGTGAAACTTCTAATGAAGTTTCACCGATAAAAGTGAAGCTCTTAAATTTGATGAAAATTTCGGCATCGCTACTCCTTTTTTCATGGCATCCAATAAAGCGATCGATTAGAGTTTTTTTTACAAAGAGCTTCAATATGAATGAAAAATAAATTTTTCCCGCCTAATGTTGCGAAGCATGAGACTGTATTGTATTCAAATGTTAATATAGGTTTCGTGGTGAACTTGTTTTTTTTGTAAACCAAAGATTACCTTGAGCCTTGAGCGATTGATTTTTGGCAAGAAAACATATCACTGAGGCTTTATAGAGGCTTTAGTTAAGCAGAAAGATCAGGGTTAGCACAAGATAGATGACAATGCTCGCAAATTAAAATTCTACTATGTGTGGTTTGACAGATCGTCAGCACATTGCTAAACGCGGCCTGTAAGCGCGCGGATGACCCGCTTGGAACTATACGAAATGGAACAAACTTATTATCTTATCATCATGACAATGCTTGCCCATATCGGGAATCGAACCCAGACAACAAAAATCAATATATATAAAATTCTTCCGTTACTGACTGACTGACTGACTAACTGACTGACAGACAACGCAGAGCCGAAACTACTGGGCGTAGCGGGCTGAAATTTTGCATGTAGGTTCCTTAGGGAGTGTAGGTGAGCACTAAGAAAGGATTTCCCGAAATTCCCATGGGAACGGGAAAAAACTGGATTTTTGTGTTTATGAGAAATCTGCGCGGGTGATACCGCGAGGCAGCCTCTAGTATTACTATAATTAGGTAAACTAACTAAACCACGTGACGCACAATGAAAAACACAGAGTAGGCAAACCTCCCACAAGGTGGTCAGACGACATTATTAAGGTCACGGGAGTACACTGAAGGAGTTGTATGGGGAAGGCCTATATCCAGCAGTGGACGTATTTTGGCTGATTTAATTATGTATCAATTAATCTCTTTATTGGAATAAAATCATGTATAATAATCAAAGGGCAGTAAAGTTACAGTAGGTTGGATATTATGGCTCCTTAAAGAGTTTAATCGAAACAATCTAAAAACAACAAATAAATAAAACTTTTCGCTATCAAGCAAGTTTAAGATCCTATCGGCTCAAGGCAGAAATCTTTTCGAAAGTCTACGGATAAAATAAAAAAAATCAATTGAGAGATAAACTGAGATAGGAAAAATATATAGACTGCGGCATTTTGAAGCGAAATGCATTACGAAACTGGAACGATACGTAACTTTTATGAAATCTACTATATACTTATATAAAAAATAAACGTGGTTCGTTAGTGTCGCTAAAACTCAAAAACGGCCGGGCCGATTTAGCTGATTTTGGTTTTCATTATGTTCGTAGTAGTCCAGGAAAAGTTAAAAAGGAGCGAAAGAATAAAAAAATCGGTGAGAAGTTAGTAAAATTAACAATAAAAATTTTCCATATAAAATTACGCGCGATACGAAGTTTGCCGGGACAGATAGTATAAAAATAAAAAATTATGCGCTCGATAAACATTGTTTTATAAAAACTTTTTTATAGCTAATTTTAGTATGATGACTTAAAAAGAGTTCTTTTTATCGTCACATAAAATAACAAAACGGCGTAGTTTATACTAGACAAACCAAAACAATTTACTGCTTCATTCTTTTTAGTAAAAAAGCAGGATCTATTCGTATCTTGCGTCTAAAAGGAGATGAAGTCGGCTTCGATAAAAAAAAAAAAAAAACGTTGAAATAAGATAAAATAAAATGAAAAGGCGGGATAAATTGGATCTGCAGCAGTCGGCCCATATTGTTTGCATGGAGACCATTTTATTTTGTTCCACTTTCGTTGATTGTTTTATATTGGCTTTAGAATGCTGTTGAAAACGTGAAAACAATAGAGGAATTTACTTTTATATTCAACAAGAGGCTGCCCCGCGGTTTTTCCCGCGCAGATTTCTCATAAACACAAAAATCCCGTTTTTTCCCGTTCCCGTGGGAATTTCGGAAAATCCCTTCTTAGTGCTCACCTACACTCCCCAAGGAACCCATGTGCCAATATTTAGCTTTCTACGCCCAGTAGTTTCGGCTCTGCGTTGTCTGTCAGTCAGTCAGTCAGTCAGTCAGTAACGGAAGAGTTTTATATATATTGATTAATAAGTATCATTGAAAGTGCGAACGGGTGCGACACTCTAGCGCCACTTTGATAAATATCGAAATTCAAAAATAAACGTCAATGACGCCCTAGATAATCTTTATTAGAATTTTAAAGGCTCTGTTGTGTAGCTTTTATGCTTATGATCTACTAGTCGACCCGGCGAACTTCGTACCGCCTAACCTATTACTTTATTGTGCACGTTTTATACTTATAAACCTTCCTCTTGAATCACTGTATCTATTTAAAAAAACCGCATCAAAATTCGTTGCATAATTTTAAAGATTTAAGCATACATAGGGACAGACGCGGGAAGCGACTTTATTTTATACTATGTATTGAAGAAATATTCATTTGTAAAACTAAACATGGCCACTTTAGGCAAAAACGAATAATTCTAAGATTATTATCCTAAAAGCTACACAATACAGCCTTAAAAATTCTAAGCAAGATTATCTAGGGCGTCACTGACTCATATTTTTTATTTTGGTCATGGTTTAGAAGATATCATTATTTATCGGAAGTGGCGCTAGTTTCGCACCGTGTTAATACACAAAAACAAACGAAATATGATACTTCAAATCCACATTTGACACACATTAGCAAACTGGAAAGAGTCGCCACCAATGGTACAATTTATTGATTTGGAAAAGAGGTAATTGAGGCCCACAGTAACACCGGTGACCACAACTACAGTATAATAAATAGTACTACATACAGTATGGGCACTCCCTGTCTCCCTCAGCAAGTGCGGTTCGCGCTCAGTGACCTCTCAGTTACCGCTTAGTACAAAAGCACTTCTTATCTCACTCACACAAGCATGTGCACGTTGACAAGTTTCGGCTGCACGAAGCAACGCGCTTTTTTCTATGAAGTTCTTGTGGTGTGCCTCTACTATTGTATATTTTGTGTAGCATATTCGATTCACATAAACAATCTAATATTTTCTCTTTATATATTACTAGTCGACCCGGCGAACTTCGTACCGCCTAACCTTTTATTATTTTGTGCACGTATTACACTTATATAAACCTTCCTCTTGAATCACTCTATCTTTTAAAAAAACCCTATCAATATCCGTTGCGTAGTTTTAAAGATCTAAGCATACATAAGCACAGACGCGGGAAGCGACTTTGTTTTATACTATGTATTGATTGATGTAGCTATGCAAGTAAAATACTATTTAAGAACATTTTAAAGAACAAAGTCTGCAAACTCTGTAACTCACTCAACAAAATCGTAATTTGCATTGTTCAATGTTCACAGTTGAAATAAAGTGATACAATACGACTCCCAAAAGAGCCAGAGCCAGTGTTGGCAAGTCGCCACATCGCTCATTTCGCTATAACTAGCACTTAGCGCCCGCGTTAGCGGATCCAGCAGCCGTTCACACTGCCAAATTAATTAATTTTACATTTGTACAGGAATCAGAATTTATTTTGTACTAGATTTTTTTAGAATACTCGAGCTATGTGCCCTGTCACTTAAGTTTTTATTTTTTTGTGTCATGTCGGTGACTTTAGTCCTTCTGCGGATTTGAATATTTCTGATACGATCACGCAGGGGAACTACGGCAAGGCCCTTTACATTTAAGTAAAATTAAAGTTTCTGATTAGACCCATTAGCAACCATGTCTGGGCTTCTAAAAAATAAGACTTATACTTAAAAATTATGTTAAAAAGGAAGTGAGAAAAAAAAAAGGATTACTTATAGGAATAAGAAAAATAAGAGTATTTGTTTTTAATTGTGTGTACGTGTATGTGTTAATTATTCTACCTGTAATGAAATAGTTGATTCTAATGTTACATTTTCAACCAACCATACAAAAGTATAGGTATAATTCTGTGATTTTGATAAGCGTAAATTATTATTTACGCTTGTACTAGTTAATTCTAATGTTACATTTCAACAAAACAGTCAGAATTATAGGTAGGTATATGCTGTAATTTTGAGAAGAAATTCATTACAATATTTGAAATTTAGCTCTTGTAAGTAAAATACTAATAGTTAGCTGGATTTGCTACCTACAGTACCTACCTAAAAACCTTATTTTCCCTCCTCTGCTTAGCCAGAATTGTAACAAATATTTGTTCAGAGCTTAATTAAGTTTCGCTTCCATTATGCTTCAAATATTTGTTCAAAACTAAATAAAGACGGTTCAACGAAATAGAGTTCGAACCAAATGTGTGTTCAAAGATAAATTTACATAAGACAAAACATTATTTATAGCATTATTTAACAAAGAAACAAAGACTAGATCGGATCTTCATTTGCGCACATGACTGAAAAACTAAATTAAGTTACACACCAGTTATATGGCACAGCTAATCAATCAATCAATCAATCAATATATATAAAACTCTTCCGTTACTGACTGACTGACTGACGGACTGACTGACTGACTGACAACGCAGAGCCGAAACTTCTGGGCTTAGCAGGCTGAAATTTTGCAAGTGGGTTCCTTGGGGAGTGTAGGGTAGCACTAAGAAAGGATTTCCCGAAATTGCCACGGGAACGGGAAAAAACTGGATTTTTGTGCTTATGAGAAATCTGCCCAAGTCAAACCGTGGGGCAGCCTCTAGTCTATCTATAATAATCTTTTTCACGTTTTATTTATTTTAGTTATTATTTATTTTGTTGATGTAAGTATAAGTACTTACGTATTTTAAGTATGTGTTGCTGTCTTTGCTGTAAATAAATTGTTTGTTTCTATATACCTATACATAAAACAAATTCGTGTTAGTCACACTATTATATAATAAGAAAAATGAACTTAATAACGATGAAAGCTAACTTAATGATTGTAGTTTTGAGGAAGTCCTCTCCATCAGAAATAACAGAATACATTTCATTAAAATTAACTTTTAGGCGAAGTTCGCCGGGTCGACCAGTCTAGTAGAATAGAATAGAATAGAATAGAAATACTATTGCAATCAATAGAAATAACATAATTACAATTATCATAAAATACTATTATTTATTGCAATGGGCGGCCTTATCACTAAAAGCGATTTATTTCAGGCAACCCATTGTTAGGATACACAAAAAACTACTGATAAACAGAAAAATAAAAAAAATTAACAAGTTTAAACAATAATATCATACGCTACTTAATTTCTAGTTCAGTATTTTTATATTTAAAAGATCGTAATATCCATTTATAAAACCAGTCTAAGCGATGCCTTAAACAGTAGGCCTTCGCAATTTAAGCTTTGTAAGCACATTTCGGATCGCTGACAAAAGGCACCAGAAAGCGCGAGAGGGTTTTGGCTGATCGCCAAAAGCGCTTTCCGCTGTATCAAATTGAAATTACGCTTACTGAGCGTAAATATTGACTGACTACATGTAATGGGGCGGCGAGGTTTTCATGAATTAGTGTTTATCCTAATTTTTTAAAGTGGAAGGATTTGATTGTTTAAGAGAGTGTTTTGATAGAAGTTAGAAGAAGTTAAATCGTTCAAATACCTGGGAAGCATTATCACCCATGAATCAAGATAGATAGATAGATAGATAGACTCTTTATTACAATCAATAAACTTAAAATATTACAATATTCTTAAATTAAAACATTGATTGCAATGGGCGGCCTTATCGCTTAAAGCGATTTCTTCCAGGCAACCCAAGATGCCCAACTGACATACAAACTAGAATAGCAATCGCCAAAAATCAATTTAATAAGAAAAAGCACATATTCAAAGCCAGAATATACAAGAAGATCAGGAAAAAATTCATAAAAACATACTTACATATGGAGCATTGCACTATACGGTTGCGAGACATGGACACTGAACCAACATAGAGATAGACTGGAGGCATTCGAAATGTGGTGTTGGAGAAGAATGGAGGTTATAAGTTGGACGGACAGAGTCACTAATGAAGAAGTGTTGAGAAGAGTAGAAGAGAAGCGGATGATTTTGAACACAAACAAAAATAGTACATCAATACTAATATTAGAAATGCGAAAGTGACTATCACTTTGTATGTTACGCTTTTACTCCTAAACTACTGAACTGATATGGCTGAAAATTAGTAGTAGTTAGATTGCCTTAAATAACTTTTTAACCTAAAACTCTCACATGAAGAAAAATTATAGAGTTTTGCAGTTTGAAGGGGAAATGCGACTGTGAATTTATGAATAAAAGCATATTTTCAAGACATATTATAAAACAAAGTCGCTTCCCGCGTCTGTCCCTATGTATGCTTACATCTTTGAAACTACGCAACGGATTTTGTTGCGGTTTTTGTTTTTTAGATAGTGTGATTCAACAGAAAGGTTTATAAGTATAATACATGCACAAAATATTAATAGGTTAAGCGGTAAGAAGTTCGCCGGGTCGACTAGTATAATATAAATGGAAATAAGAGCCAAACTATAGCCTTAGAGATAGCCAAATCTCGCCTGTGTCCGACAGTAACGTGTATGAAGTCATAAAAAACAAGGAAAGTTCTAGTCATTGTATGGCAGTAATCAATGAGCGTGGCTGGCAGACATCCAGATCTGATATTCTTAGAGCTAGTGAATAAAATTTTGTATTTAGATATAGTTTTCTAACTTTTTTGTTGTTACAACATCACATTCAGAGTCCTTTAACGTAATATAAGTGTATCCAGGATGCCCGAAGCACATACTGTATCTATATCTATCAAAACAATGTTTGCCCCCGCCTGGAATCGAACCTTGACCTTCCAAGACACACTATCAATGCCAATTGAACAACGGAGGTGACCATGTTAAACAATAGGATGGTGATTCCACTTTTAGAAAAAAAATATATTTTTCTGGTACCTAGTTATCAATATATATAAAACTCTTCCGTTACTGACTGACTGACTGACAGACAACGCAGAGCCGAAACTCCTGGGCGTAGCGGGCTGTAATTTTGCACGTGGGTTCCTAAGGGAGTGTAGGGGAGCACTAAGAAAGGATTTCCCGAAATTTCCATTGGAACGGAAAAAACGGGATTTTTGTATTCATAAGAAATCTGCGCGGGTGAAACCACGGGGCAGCCTCTAGTATTGAATAAATTTTTGACTTTGACTTTTGATTGTACTCTCTGAATATCGCTCAAGACCAGGTCGTTATGGCGGTTTGCAGAGGACTGTTTTCAACTGAGACGATGACATATAAGTACGTGTTCTGAATTAATAAAAACACGCCAAACTGAATTCACTACACTACGCGGACACTCCATACAAAGCCTTTGGCATATAGCCAAAACCTAGTGCGAGAGACTAGCGGCGTATCAAAGGGAAACTTTCACTCGGCCGGTTGGTATAATAACTTTCTATTGTCAAGCATGCGGTGAAGCCGTTATGAATTTCTTTGATGCTTTTTCGACCATTCTGGGCAGGCAAAGGCACATTGGATTATACAGCTGACTTCAGTTTTTTTTTTTTCATAGCATATAACCTGACCATACTCATTGTAAAACAACTTGACACGCTATTTTGTAAAGAAAAAAAGACTAAAAGAAATCACTCTACGCGACAAGGCCGCCTATACAGTCAGTCTATTGATTTAATGAACCCTTTGAATAATGTGTTTAATTTAAAATGAGTAATAATTTAATTGTTTTTCTCGATTTTTTAAAATATTTTTGCGCACCCGATTAGCGTGGGCTACCTGCCCCCGTAGCATGACGGACAATTTTTCGAATTTGTCGTATCTATCTGTCACTTTTGTCGATCATCTCCATACATTTTCCCGCATCGAAATGTCAAAAGCGATTAAAAGTGATAGTTAGATTTGACAAATAGTCCGTCGTGCTACGGGGGGACTTTTTAATATTGATTGGAATCAAGTTTATAAATCTATCTAGTCATATTTTAACATTTTAAACTAATAAAAAAGTAAGAGATTAAAAATCTATCTAGTCCGTCTCTCTGACTATTTGCATCTCCTTTTGTCTTCATCCTGCAATCAGCTGACGCTAGGATTCTGTTTCCAGTCCGCACCGCGATCACTGTTCCAAGGTATTCACTGTTAAACAGGGTGGCTAGCAAAGTTTATCCTTTGTGAAAATTTACATTTCTACTGGATTTTGAAAACACTTTGTGGTTCAAAACTGTTTGCTTTTACGTAAAAAATTATGAAAAATTTACAAATGATATATCACTTTCAATCAAACTTGATAACATTGTGATCAGGCAGTTACTGATAGGGTATTGCTACGACATAGCAAAACGTAGCCAGCTACGTAGCAGCTACGCATTATCTATAGCCTATGACATCCGGCGAGCTTCCTTACAGTAAAACCATTTTTCAAATCGGTTTAGTACTTTCGGAGCCTATTCAATGTCAATAATAAACACACAATCAAATCTTGCTTTTTTATACATTAGTAGATGTATACGTTTGATAAATTAAAGACAATTTTTGTTTAAAATCAATAAGTTTAAATTAAAAATCAAAAATTCAAGAACAGACAGAATAAAAATCAACTTCCCCTTAGATACCTCTCAAATTCATTAGTCCACTAACTTTAGTAAAATTTCCTCTCGCTAACTAGGGAGAGCTGGCGTGCCGCCAGTTAGTGCCTACGTGACCTCTAGGTTCGCTGCGGATGACCTAGGAATCTTAAACAAGGGGCCTGTAGTTTTGTGATTTCTTAGCTACGGTTTTATACCAAAACTAGAGACTGCCTTGCGGTATCACCCGCGCAGATTTCTCTTAAACACAAAAATCCCGTTTTCTGCCGTTCCCATGGGAATTTTATGAAATTATTCCTTAGTGATCCCCTACACTCCCGAAGGAACCCACATGCATAATTTCAGCCCGCTCCACCCAGTAGTTTCGGCTCTGCGTTGTCTGTCAGTCTCGGAAGAGTTTTATAATTTTTAAATAATTAAGTAACTACTTATTATTTTTATATAATTTTTGTACAATATTTTGACGATCACATTATACTTTGACATTTTATTATACAACTTTGTATGTAATATGAATATGATAGTGTGAAATAAATGAATCTAATCTAATCTAATCTATATATATTGATGACGTTGCGCTGATAAATTGTATGTTGCGGAAAGTCAAAGTAAACAAAAATAACCTTTAATATTACGTGGCATACGCGCTATACGCAATGGCGTATTATCATATAATCAAGTTGTTTGTTTTTTTCTAATGCAAAAACATTCAGAAACATTGTTTAGTAAACTTTAAGGAAAGAAAAAATACGGCCTTTTTGCCATGAATAAATTGCAATGCAATTATGAATATTAAGCAAAGATTTATGTTAAGTAAAAAAAGTTAAAATTTAATCTCAGAGGGCGTTCAAATTGTATTTCAATTATTTCACTAAGCCAAGCAGAAAATAAGAATCTTTATTTAATTCTTAAAATCGAGATTCAAAGGTTTTGAATAAAGATTCAAATTAACTTTGCTGATAAATTATTTGAGTTTAACTAAGGATCCCTTTTTATTTTGAAAATCTCATATAGCCTATGTCACTCGGAGATAGTGTAGCTTCCTATTAGTGAAATAATTGACTGCTCCGTGGCTCAGTTGGCAGTGATGTGGACTGAGTAAACGTGGGCACCCGGGTTCGATTCCCGGGCGGGGCGAATATTGATATGATGAATATCGATGTTTGTTTCCGGTCTGGGTGTGATGTTCATCTCCGTGTGTGTTTCGGGCACCCTAGATACAGGTTCTTCCTAGTTAGGGGCTCTGAGTGTGATGTGTTATTATTATTATTAATTTTTCAAATCGGTTCAGTATTTCCGGAGCCTATTCGTTACAGATAAACAAACAAATCTTTCCTCTTTATAATATTGGTATAGATTATTACTATGAATTCTCTGTGGATGCTACTATTAAATTTCATCTCAGCCAATTGCGGCAGGTCAGGATCGTAGCAATTGGCAAATCAATTGTCTCTGCCTACCCTGATAGAAAATAGGTGTGACGATTTGTACAATTATGTAGCAAAACGCGCAAAATGAAGAATGTAGAATCCGGATATAAAGACTTTTCTTAAACCGACTTTTTCTTAAAACGACTACCTAACAGTTTGAGCGACGTTAAGGTTTCTAGATAAGTACTTAGAAAATATAACAATTTTGTGCCTCATCCGGTTAGTACGACATAGTATTGCGGTAACTTGAAGGCTGCCGTTATATTCGGATTCCACTAGCAAAATTCATAAAGCTCAAAGTCAAAGTCAAAGTCAAATTCTTTATTCAATATAGGATACAATATATCATTTATTGAAAGTCAATTAGACTACATCTAATCTAATTGCTATTGATACCTTATTTGTTAAAGTATCCTATACTGTGAGAGGCGAGGTAGTTCAGGGTGCCCACCAATTGGCTCAGGTAAACAAATGTTTGCCTTGCCTTACGACAATAGTCGCCTGGAGAGGCCTCCAAACGAGCCCTCCTCTGTCAAATGATTCTACTCCCTTTCGCAATGATTTTACAGCGTAGAGAAGAAAGGGGTAACAAACTCTCCTTTACAATTTTTCTCTCTTTTTTTCTTCCTTTTGTTTTGTGATATTACAAAACAGTTAGGTGACAATACAATGAACATTATACAGATTAATAAAAATGAATTTACATGAAATAATGAAAAATATCGTAAGTGCAGAGCTAGACTACTTCCATGCGCCTTTGTCGTTTACATAATCATCAATATTCAATTAAGCTTTTGCACCCAGTTATATCACAACAACCCAATTTGTACCTATACGCCAGGGAGTAGCCAATGCAACATTGCTCTGAAGTCACGGCAAAATTAACCCGTAATTGCAAAATGCATTCATTGTGTGCCGAGAGCGCTCCGAGACGAGCAATTAAATCGTTTTTCCCTTTTTCTTATATAAGGCTCTTTTAGGGGTTGCTAGCTTGCTAGTCCGGATTTTGCTATCGTAAATTAAATCGTGTTATTATGGTATCGTAATTTTGTTTATAAATCAATATATAAAAATGCTGCGGCTGCGGGTCCACGCTGGATGCAGGCCACCTGCGATCGGTACAGATGGAGAGCCTTGAGGGAGGCCTATGTCCAGCAGTGGACGTCCTACGGCTGAAATGATGATGATGATGATGATAAAAAACTCTTCCGTTACTGACTTAATCCAGGGTGTCACCTAACACCATACTAAATTTCATTAAAAACGCTCCAGTCGTTTAGACGTGAATAAGTAACAAACATACACAATTTTCTTTAATATCTGTGTGATAATTTGACTTTCTTAGGAACTTTTTTTATATTTTTAAATGCTACATAAAGAATACTTTGTTGTTCAGTTAGGGGCTGATAAGTAAAATCTGTTTTGTTTTTGTCAAAAAATTAAATAATAGTCGTTCCTGTTGAAAATAATTTTCAAAAGATACCCTAGAAAACATTTAAGTTTTTAGTTATATTTTTTTTTTTCATTACAGCTGGGATGAAAACTGAGTAGCGAGCAACTGCAATGCATGTTTGAAAAAAAAAAATAGCTTCAGTTCACTTGACTGAAGAAACGAAGCATAGAACTGAAGGCTAGAAATAAAGTTACAAGGTTTTTTGTGCTGTTATCTTTTTCTGTTTGCTTTCAAATGTTTATTAAAACGTTCATTATTCGTTCCAATTTCAACGTACAAAATAAGGATACCGTTCATTTTTTTATTCTATTTCTCTATAAAATTGTATTTTGTTCTTTCAAATGAAATCGTGAGATTTAGGTTTAGGTCGGTTTTCTTTTTATTCACAGACTCAAATTGAGTTTTCTTTAGTTACTGTATTTATTTTTGTTATATTTATTTAAAAACAATACAATATATATATTATCAAAGCAACTTTGTCATCAATCATCATCAACAATATACATACTATAAAACTAAGTCGCTTCCCACGTCTGTCCCTATGTATGCTTAATATATTTAAAACTATGCAACGGATTTTGATGCGTTTTATTTTAAAGGATAAAGTGATTCAAGAGGAAGGTTTATATTATTATGTATAATACATGCACAACATAGTAATAGGTTAGGCGGTACAAAATTTGACGGGTCGATTAGTATAAAATATAATGTAAAGTTTGATGATTTATTGATTATTATTTTGATTTTCTTTCTTCATACTTCTTTGTCTTCCGATGCGTATAATACCATTCTATTTCGTTCTAGAATCCTTACGCTTTGCCCAAATACTTGGCAACGGTAAAGCGTAGGAATTCTAAAACAAAACAGTGGTGGGCGAGTCCATTCTTCTTTGGCTGCTTGGTCGAGTCCATTGTTGACCATGTCTATTGGCTGGCTTCTTGTCGATTCTATCTATCCTTGTTCGGTCGCTTGGACAGTCAAAAAAAATTTATATGTCAAAAATTAATTATACAATATAGAGTAATCAAGGTATTATGTACTTATTGAAGGCCAATTAGACTAATTACTATGATTGCTATTGATACCCTATTTGGTAAAGTATCCTATACTGCGAGAGGCGAGGTAGTCCAGGGTGCCCACCAAACGGCTCAGGCAAACGGTTTGCCTTGCCTTACGACAATGGTCGCCTGGAGACGCCACTAAACGAGCCCACCTCTGCCAAATGATTCAACTCCCGTTAGCAATGATTTTACAGCGTAAAGAAGTAAGGGATTACAAACTCTACAATTTATCTCTTTGTTTTTTATTTCGGACCATTATAAGTCATTTTTGGGATTGATAGGCACATCGGACAAGGCGCGGGGAAAATACAAACGGGTTTATTAATTTACTTTAATTTCTTTTTTGTTTTATTTATACTATTTTTTTTATTGGAATTTTGTTTTGAACGATATGCCATAGAATTTAAAAAACGAGATTATTATTTTTTCCGCTAAGTAACTCCGAAGCGTCTCCCCAGACTTGCGCTGTGCCTTAAAGAGTATTATCATAAACTATAACACATCAATATTAGAAAATAGTTATCACAAAAGTTAACTCTACTTAACACTAGTTACATTGCAGAATTATATTTTGTAAATCTCAAAATACTTTATAAGGCAACCCTGAAAGCATTTACAATGCCATCCAAAGTTACCCATCTGATAACCTCCCGCAGTCACCAATTATTGTTACAACGCAATTCAAATAAAATAATAATTTTGCAGAACAATCATAATAATATTTCGTGCCGACCCCGCAAGATAGCATCGGCCCACCTGCTTGCGAAACGTATGCCACAAACATAAGCGGAGCGACAAAATCTAGAAATAAAAATATACTGTCTAAAGCACACTTTGTATTTTGGATTTTCATAAAATTTCCGTAAGGATAAAGAACTGTGTAAGTTACCGACAAAATCTTATGAATTTCATGAAATAAATAGGGTTTAATAGTTTTTAATTTCTCTAAAATAATTTATCCCCTTGTATGTTGTAGTACATGGCGGCCATTTTGTTTGTCAAACTCCCTTCTGTTGCGCCACTCAGTGGCGCCTTCAACAGATGCAGTGTCGAAAAATTAAAAATCAAAATAAAGAGCTATTATTGATGTCAATCTGTTCTGTCAATCAATCAAAGTTGTCCATTGACCTATACAAGTGGACATAAAACCATTGACCTATGACAGTCCACAGAGTAAAAACATATTGAACAAGATGCGGTAAAAGTCATGGCGGCCATCTTGGATGAAAACATCCAGTTCAACAGACGCGGTAAAAGTCATGGCGGCCATCTTGGATTAAATCATCCAGTTCAACAGACCAGGGGAAGACCTATTTTTATTACCGTGGTAGTGTTATTATGTTGTTGAAAAGGCAGTCAATTCCATAAATCAAGCCTATACATTATAGCGTCTCAAAAATTTTAGTGTTAAGAATAGGAAGTGTCGGTATTGCGAAATTAACTTAAATATGCAATTAAATGATTTATTTTTACTTAGAAAAGAATCAATCAATGTATAATTATTATAATAATATATGAAAATGAAAATGAAAATATTATTTATTCAACCAAAAAACTTACGGCTAGAAATACAAAAGTAATTAAATTAAAATAATTATTACTTAAAAACAAAATAAGTTACCAATCATGTTACTATGTTTGTTGTAATTATATTGATTAAAGAATGAATAAACAGGATATTATCATAATCATCATCATCATCATCATTTCAGCCGTAGGACGTCTACTGCTGGTCATAGGCCTCCCTCAAGGCTCTCCATCTGTACCGATCGCAGGTGGCCTGCATCCAGCGTGGACCTGCAGCCTTGCGCAGATCATCCGTCCATCTGGTCAGTGGACGCTGCGCTTGCCGATCCGTGGTCTCCACTCGAGAACTTTTTATTATTATTATTATCATAATAATTATACATTATAGAATAGAAGTTCAGAAAACACGCACAGTCTAAAATAATGAATTGAAAATGCATCCATGCATATACATTTGTCGAAACGCAACATGCAGCGTGATTCGGGCCTGTGAAAATCGCCTAAAACTTGATCTCATAGCATAGACGCGTAAAGTAAAGGTAGCAAGGGCCAAAACTGAACGAAATGTTATTATCTCCTTATCTCTGGGCTTATTTTCGTGAATTATGTCCCCAGTAATTTGTCTGCAGTCCCAGCTATCTCTTCACGATATTGTTTCTGCCGCAACTTTGGTAAAGTTATTTTTGCGATTTCCGATCGGTTTGCAGAAAGTTTTTGCTCTTTGAAAATGTGTTATCAATGTTGTCAGTTAAATAAATACCGTATTATTCGTAAATATACAATAGGTTAAATATAGCTTTACTTCTCTGGTTATTTGTATGGAAAATACGAGACATCCAGTCAAAATTGACATACGTTCAATTACTAAAATTACATATATTTTATAAAAAAGAGGGATAAAATGAAAAAACATTACCACTTGAAAACCATTATTAGAAAAAAAATACTGTTTACATTGGACGTTTTTTATTGAACAGCGAGTCACCGCATGTCATGAGCTTTATAAAAAGATGCATTATCGACAGGTATTTTACTCCATAGCATCGGTTAAAACGGTTTATTAAACAAACAAACAAATATCTCATCCCCATAGAACTTTTTATAGTCAACCATTTCAAAATATTCTTTTTGCGTTTTCAGACCCGTAGCAGTCAACAAAGTTTTTTCTTATACAAACACTAGTCCCATTTACTACTACATAAAATATTTTAACCAATCAGAAAAGTCCTAAGTACTATCAAATAAGGTCCTTGGGCAATTTTACATAGAAACATCACGAAGTCCTTATACACTTTGTGATAAGTTTCAAAATAGCATAAAATGGTAGCAGGTACGTTCAGCCAACTGTACATGACCGCAAGGTGTGTCCGTGATAGGAATACTAACGCGCATATTCCAGGTTAATGTATGTAAGATAGAGATAGAGGACACTTGTATTATTTACTTTGGCATTTTGTTAAACGATTTGCTTTGATAAGGGCCTTTTTTTGTAACGAGGGGAAATGCCTATCGCATTTCCCGACGCTCGGGGGAGCGTCGGGGGTATGTGGGGCTCGCACCCACTAAAACCCCCCGGCGGTCGTCTTAGAGCTTTTGGAAAGAACCCCGGGAACCATGCATTCTAGCGTCCGAAGTCTTCCCACGCTCAGCTAATATCAGCTTCGTGCTCGGGGAGGGCATATTGTTCCCTCCCCTGCTCGACTTTGGAGCTGCGGCGGCACAGTGCCACAAGCTGTGCCGCCGCCCATCTCGGGGCCGTTTGATGAGTGTGTCGGGCCCCCGCCCTTCACACCCACGACCCCAAAGACCCCTTTAAGTCGCCTCTTACGACAGGCATGGCATACCGTAGACCTATTCTTACGCCCGGACCTACAGTGCTTAGGTCTTCTGCCTGAAACCAAAAAAGTGAAAGAGATAGGGCTATTGACTTCATCGCGTGGAAACTGAGATAAGTGCCAAATCATCAGTTAGATTTACTATTATGATCATTATTCAAATCGAAATGTTCTTGCCAGATGAAGAGTAATGTATACTTCTTCTATCACTATGCGAGAAATCATAAAGTAACGCATGGTACTATATTCATACATACTATATTCCGTGCATTTTTATTAAAAACGAGCTGTCCCGGCTTACTTCGATACGCCATAGAATATAAAGATACTTCTAAAAAATTGGCTCTATAGACTATGTTCTTTTGACTGCCTAGAATGGGCGAATAAAAAACAGACAACACAAACCACCTGTCAAAATATGTAAACAACGAAAGAAATATAGCACCTTGGGTTAAATTATTTGAGTTTAAGTAAGGATCCCAAATTTTTTTGAAAATCTAATATAGCCTATGTCACTCGGGGATGGTTTAGCTTCCTACCAGTGAAAAAATTTTTCAAATCGGTTCAGTACGGAGCCTTTTCGTTACAAACAAACAAACAAATCTTTCCTCTTTATAATATTCGTATAGATATAGGTAACTTAAGGTTTTTTTCTATCTAGAACTTTTTGTCTAATCGTGTTTAAATTTCTATATTGGTATATAGATTCAAGCACCCTATATACAGTTTTTTACCTAGATTAGGGTTTTGAGTGTAATTTACTATTAGGAATTAAGCATTTTTTTACTTAAAATGTAGGTATGTAAGTTATTTACCTTTTAACTATTTTTTTTTAACGAAAATAGGCTAAGAGCAAGCGTCAAATAAATCTAAAGAAATGCCTTGAAGGCAAATCCCAGGCCTGTGTGGTCCAGTGAACTTTTTAATCTCAGTAACGACTAAACGGGCAAGATTGCACTTTGACCCAATAGACATATAGGTCAATATTCTTTGGACGCGACTTGAGTCTCAAATACGCTTTTCAAAGTAAGGAAATAGGTAGTTAAAAGGAGGATAGTCGGATGGGATTAAGATTTATTCGGTACAAGTCTACCTGGCGAACTTCGTTCCGCCTTACTTATTACTATGTTATGCATTTGTTATAGATATAACACTCTATCGTTTAAAAAAAGCCGCATCAAAATCTGTTGCATAGTTTCAAAGATATAAGCATAAATAGGGACAGACGCGTACAGAAATGTATGCTTAAATCTTAAAAACTTTGGATGGAATTTTGATAGATTTTTTGGAAAAAAAATAGAGTGATTCACGAGACGTGACGTGACTCGGCTAAACGTGGGTCCGGCTCTCAAGCTGGTGCCTCTGCCTAACCCTTCGGGGAACAAAAAGCGTGAGATTATATTATGATTCACGAGGAAGGTTTGTAAGTATAATACATGCACTACATAATAGGTTATGCGGTGCGAAGTTCGCCGGGTCGACTAGTAAATGCTAAACCATATTATTACCTGGTACAAATTAAGCAAGACAGACGGTCGGCAATGTCACACTCGATGAACACCGGCTGGTCGGTTAATCAAATCAGAAAATTCACCGATCCGTTAATTCCTTTGGAGCTTCGAGACAATATTGCCTTGAAATACGAATAATAAATACCATATTCAAGGTAAGATAATGTACGTATAAATATTTCAGTTTGACAAATTCGTATATATTTATCTCACTATCTAGGTATTTTACTGTGTAGTTTCCATATAAGGGAACTGTTCCACTGTTCTGGTCATTTGGTCTAGGACAAAGTTAATATAATTAAGTAAAGTAAAAAGTAATAAAATATAATTTATTCAATATAGAATACAATATATCACTTATTTAAAGTCAATAAGAGTAATCTAATTAATATTTATACCTTATTTGGTAAAGTATCCTATACTGCTAGAGGCGAGGTAGTTCAGGGTGCCACCAATTTCCCAGGCAAACAAATATTTTCCTTGCCTTACGACAATAGTCGCCTGGAGAGGCCCCCAAACGAGCCCTCCTCTGTCAAATGATTCTACTCCCTTTCGTAATGATTTTACAGTGTACAGAAGAAAGGGGTAACAAACTCTACTTTACAATTTATCTCTCTCTTTTTTTTTGTTCTTTTGTGACATTACAATTCAATTTGGCGACAATACAAAGAACATAAATTAATAAGATTTAAAGTACATACATGAAATAATGAAATCGTGCAGAGCTAGACTACTTCTACTCAATAAAATAAATTTTAGTTTAATCATTAAAAAAATCCACCAATCGCTCTTCGTTCAGGCGATAGGCATTTCCCCCCATTACAAAAAAAAAGGTCAGAAGATCTAGTGAAGGTTGCGAAAGAACAACCTTCACAAGTTGAGGGGCGAGCAAGACCGGTCGCTATGGGAGAGATTTTCTAGTGTTGACGTTTCAAGGCTGAGTTGATTCATTCTTGTGACATTTCACCGGTAATTTTATGGAATTTATGAAGGAAAATGCAAATCAAGGCTGTCTATTCTAATACTTTCCTTAAATTTTGTTACTACACTAATAATACTAAATAAAATTATAAAGGGAAAAAGTTCGATTGTATTTTTTTTTATCAAATGGGCTAGAAAACTAAATGACCGATTTGAAAATTATCTCACAAATAGAAATTGTACAGTAGTGGACACGGACGGCGTAACACATCCAGTTTTTCTGTATTGCAAAATAGTTCTTGTTCTTTGGTATTACAGTCTAGTGCAAACGAGACCATAGAAAAAAGTGTTACGCCGCTCGTGTCCGCCACTGTACAGTAATCCTTATTAATCTATACCAATATTATAAAGAGGAAAGATTTGTTTGTTTGTTTGTTTGTAACGAAATACTGAACCGATTTGAAAAATTATTTTACTGATAGGAAGCTACACTAACCCCGAGTGTCAAAGGCTACATTAAATTTTCAAAAAAATTAGGGATCCTTACCTAAAACTAAACAAATAATGTAACCCAAGGTGCAATATTTTTTCCGTTGTTTACATATTTTGACAGGTGGTTTGTTGTTGTTGTTTATTTTTTTATTCGGCCATTCTGGGCAGTCAAAAGAACATAGTCTATAGAGCCAAGTTTTTTGTAGTATGGTTTATTCTATGGCGTAACAAAGTAAGCCGGGACAGCTCGTATAGGATAAAGACAATTCTCAAAAAATTTAGAATAGCACGTACACTATAATTCATAATATTGTGTTAACTTATATTGTAAGACAGTACAAAGTTCGCCGGGTCAGCTAGTTAATAAATAAAATAAAATAAACAAAACAACAAGATAGAAAACAAGCAATAAAATATCTTATTCGAGTTTATGCTACGCGCAGTTTCGCCGAGCTTACATTATTGTAAGCTCCTTAAAGTTCGTAGTCAGTTACTTTCACAAGCAACATCACGAAACAGAGTAAGCTCGTGGAATCTGGCGTCTCTATTGTTGGCTTTGCCAATAGGTCTGACCCCCTATTACGGCCGCTTCTGCAATATTGCTTTTCGTCCTCTTTACGTTTGTTTTTTGTATTGACTTTGACACTCCAGAGGACGCAAGACAATATTGCAAACGCGCCCCAATGTACCCCTTTTTTTTTGTAACGAGGGGAAATGCCTATCGCATTTCCCGACGCTCAGGGGAGCGTCGGGGGTATGTGGGGCTCGCACCCACTAAAACCCCCCGGCGGCCGTCTTGGCGCTTTTGGGAAGAACCCCGGGAACCACACATTATATTATAACGTCCAAAGCCTTCCCACGCCCATAATGTACCCCTGATCAGCCAGCATGTCAAAAGGGTGCAGTCTGATCATAACAGTTAAATCCAATCTAATATTTAACATGCGAAAGTAACTTTTTCTGTCTTGCTTTCTGCTGGCTCACACTAGTAAAACTAAAATTATGATTGACCAATTCAAAAACAAATCAAATAATCCAACCCCAACTAGGTACTCAGCTGATCGATTTTATTTGCTTATTTTTAGTACAAAACTTGAATAACATGAAAAGATAAGCGGAACTTTACTACAAGGAGCTACTTTGATGGATAGATTAGTCAATTAGGGATCAGTTTGAATGTTATCCACTTGGTATCTTCGCTGTGCCTTGGCAGATGTGAGCCAAGAGACCTACGGTGCACCCCCAAAAAAATAAGACCGAATAAAATTACGAGCTCCAAATTTCCTGACTCAAGTTTTAACGGTTATCCGCGACAGGTTTTTATCGCGAGCAATATTTATCACGGAAAGTGTAACCCAATTTAGGCGATACGATTTGAGAGAGTGAGATTGGGAGGCTTGGCGTGCGATTGGAAAGCCGCTGGGGAGTTAGGGATGTGTTGGGTGATAGTTAGTTTTGTTATCGATAAATCCGTCTTAGATTGTAAAATAGTAACTTTGTCGGAATTATTGGATATTTTTTGGACTACTTTTAACTAAAACATATTCTTCTCTCGTAAGAGCTGTGCGCTTGTCAGTGGAGCCTTCTCTATTCTCCCCTGTTCCTCGCCAGCTTCTTGACCATCTGATACGACTCTGCACTGACTCGCTCCTTTATTTGGTCGAAGTAGCTTCCCCTTGGTCGTCCACGCTGTCTCTTTCCTTCAGTCTTTCCATACATGATGTTTGTTTCCGGTCTGGGTGTGATGTTCGTCTCTGTGTGTGTTTCGGGCACCCTAGATACAGGTTCTTCCTAGTTAGGGGCTCTGAGTGTGATGTGTTATATGTTATTACATATTGATCGAAATTAGTTGAAAATTATCAGTATGTCTGGTTTTACGTCAATATAGCTAATCCATACTAAGAATTAAGGTAACTACGAAATGGAACTCTTTATGTACGCGATAGTGACTATCTACTGAATCGTTTAAAATTTAACCGTTTTAAATTATTTTTAAAATTTAATCGTTTAAAATTTTTTAGACTTGTGGAACCATTATTATATTGTTAATGTTGAAGTATATATGTAGTTCTTTACACATCTTAGTATCTCTTTACATTATATTTTCTTCTTTATGTTTTACCTCGCCCTCACTCCATTTTGGTGCCGGCAGAATACCAGCGTTACAGGAAACTGTGACATGATGCTGAGTCGGGGCCTTTTTTCAGTTGTAATACTTTTCGCACCTTTTGGAACTGTACATTTTATATGTAAAATTGTTATTTGTCTTTTTATGTGTATTTTATGTTGTGTGTATTAGTATTATAAGTGAAAATAAATATGTTATCTATCTATCTATCTATCTATCTAACCAAGTAAATATAGATAAAATTTGTCGAGCCCCTAAAAAAAACCATTGGATACTTTTCATACCAAAAACTAAGCTGCGTAGTGGCAAACACTTTCTTAATTTATTGGATTTAATATCTACCTATTGTTAGGTAACCCCTTACAATTAATATGAAACAGTGCACATAAATATGGATAAAATACTATCGATATCGAAATCATCAAAATCGATAAAACTGACAAAAGAACATCACTAAATGGATTTGGTCCGTCTGAAATTCGCTCTTGATAATCGCTCTGTGCTCGCCATTCTAATGACTTGGGACTATGGTCTGCTAGACCTATATATAAGTACGGTAGACAGCACTTTAAATTATACGTATTTATGTCGTAAGTGTTATGGGGTGTTGTGTAGGGTAGGTAAGTTGATGTTTAAGACTAACATTACTGTTCAAAGTAACTAGTAGACATACTGTACTATTACATGGATGCACTCATACTTATTTAAAGTAACTTTACTCTGTCTCTCTTTGTAAGTAACCTTTCACACCTAAACTTCCTACAGAACCAAATTTTAATATGGCAAAGAATTGATCTGTACTTAGACTTATAACAACGAGAGAAAAATAGGATGTGCCGAAACTCCCACGGGTCCATCGACCAATTGCGCTTTCATCGCCGCAAGGCGCACAAGAGTGTATATTACATCTAAAAAAATTTATAAATTTAAATAAAACTCTTCCGTTACTGACTGACTGACAGACAACGCAGCAGAGGCGAAACTACTAGGCGTAGAAAGCTGAAAATTGGCACGTGGGTTCCCTGGGTAGTGTAGGTGAGCACTAAGAAAGGATTTCCCGAAATTCCCACGGGAACGAAAAAAAACGGGATTTTTGTGTTTATAAGAATTCTGCGCGGGAAAAACCGCAGGGCAGCCTCTAGTCAATATATATAAAACTCTTCCGTTACTGACTGACAACGCAGAGCCGAAATTACTGGGCGTAGAAAGCTGAAAATTGGCACGTGGGTTCCTTTGGGAGCACTAAGAAGGGATTTCCCAAAATTACCACGGGAACGGGAAAAAACGGGATTTTTTTGTTTAAGAGAAATCTGCGCGGGAAATACCGCGAGGCTCTAGTCTGCAAATATAATAAACGAAACAACACAAGACCATTCGTCTAAGAGAGGCTTTCAGTTCGGCAAACATTTGTACAAGTGATGCGAGGTCAGAGAAAAATAAAATATATATAAAACAAACAGAGGTTCGTATACCTCTATTACTGTACTACATTAAGCTGCACATCAACCTATTCACTCACCTTAATGAGAAAGATATAAAAGTAATTACTAAGTGGGCAAGGAGCATAAGCGAGAGTTTCGTTTTTTCTTATAAGCAAACTAGAGGCTGCCCGCGGTTTCACACATTTCTCATAAACACAAAAATCCCGTTCCAATGGGAATTTCGGGAAATCCTTTCTTAGTGCTAACCTACACTCCCTAAGGAACCTACATGCAAAATTTCAGCCCTCTACACCTAGTAGTTTCGGCTCTGCGTTGTTATCATGAGCATGCAAATATTCTCATCGGCTGTAGCATGACCGATCATTTGACAAATCTTTCTGACAATTTTGACAACTTTTGACATCATCTACATAAATTTTATCGCATTTAAATCAATATAATTATATAAAACTCTTCCGTTACTGACTGACAGACTGACTGACTGACAGACAACGCAGAGCCGAAACTACTGGGCGTAACGGGCTGAAATTTTGCATGTAGGTTCCTTAGGGAGTGTAGGTGAGCACTGAGAAGGGATTTCCCGAAATTCCCACGGGAGCTGGAAAAAACGGGAATTTAGTGTTTATGAGAAATCGGCGCGGGAAAAACCGCGGGGCAGCCTCTAGTCTGCTATAAATGTGTTTTCTATTACTGTTATTGTGCTAGTGTGGTAAAATAAGTTTAGCAATGTGCCCTTCAAAAACCACATTATAATCATTACTAGAGGCTGCCCCGCGGTTTTTCCCACGCAGATTGCTCATACAAACACAAAAGTCCCGTTTTTTTTCCTTCCCGTGGGAATTTCGGGAAATCCCTTCTTAGTGCTCACCTACACTCCCCAAGGAACCTACATGCCAATTTTCAGCCCGCTACGCCCAGTATTTTTTAACAACCCAGTTTTACAACCCACAGACGTCAACTGCTCGACATGGCGTCCCCCACAGACACAAATGGCAAAAGGGCAAACATTGTGGAGGGAATTTGCCCTAATCGCCACGCTTGGCAGGCGGGTTGGCGATCGCAGTATGGTTGTTTAAATTCTTCAACGAAGGCCGCTGCTGCCCGACCTTTGGAAATTCTCTTAGTCGCCTTTTACGACACCCACACGCAGAGATGGGGTGGTAGTGGTGCCACAATCATCACAATAAAAGAGGGTAACTTAAAGCAAATCCTATTACTGTGTTACAGAGATGATCCCGGCAAAGTGTACGTTTATGTCTGTATTTACTTAGCTGAATGAAACGGATATCGTTTTTGTGGGACCTACTCTTTCTGACCCATTCTATAAATGTGAAAATCCTTTAGATAGTTCACTTTACCCTTACATTATTCTGGATAAACCTCTTTGTTGAGAGATACATAATAAACATGACGTTAAAGCCTTCCAGTTTTACTGAATTACAGTTTCAGAGAATGTTCCAAATATTAATTAATAGTCCATCCGTTTGACAATCCTCAAATAATTAAAACAGTGATATAAAACGAAATATTATGCAATTTCGTAGCAAATGTTTGATAAGCTACGCCAGTGCTACGAGCGTAGCTAATTTTTGATAAGCTATGCCTTTGCTACGAGCGTAGCAAGTTGCTACGCAAACCGCGTAGTAGCAATATTATAAAGAAAATAATGTCGCCGTAGGAATATAAAATATTTTGTACACTATGACAGTGCTTCGCAACTTTGTATTCCGACCCATTACCGCAATACAGTGCAATGCTTAAAAATGTATAGGGCGAAAGGAACAGCCGGAGCATGGAAAGAATACAAGCATTGTTGAATAGTGGGCCGGTACAATGCAGCAGTTTTTTATTTATTTTTTCATGAAATTTTTAGGGAACACTTACACGGCGTTTCCGAAAAGTTGGTTATAAATATAATGTCATAAATGAACTCGCTATTCGAACAACTTTCCCTCAGCAACAATGTTTGAAATCTCAAAATAAATTTATATTAATTGTCCTGTACGGAAATAAAAAATTTGGACTATATTAGACGGATTATAGGGGCCATATGGCCGTGGCTGTCATAATGTGACCCAGTGCCTAGCGAGGCGAATAATAATGTATAATGGTTCTTAAATGTTAAAGCACACGGTTCAAAATACCTTTTCAATCGAAAATTATTCTAAGCGGCACGGAATTGCTCCTCAACTATATGGGTAATAGAATTTAAGACTAGTTTAAATTGTTATACCGCAATATAATCTCCACCTTTCGTTGACCTGGTTTACCCAGAGCCTAAGAATCTTCATTACATTAAGGTAATGGGATCCCTAAATCTATTAAGCCAAAAACATTTAGGGGCCTTCCACGCAAACTGACATTCACTCCGCATTAAGTATGCATGTGCCTTGCATGTCAGCCTGAGCCCCGGATACCCGGATACCCGGACAACCGGAACCAGTGGCATTGGCACAGTTCCAGGTCTAAAGGAACGCCCTCGCGATTGGGTTTCCATCCGATTTGTTTTCGGGTTGGGCTGCGTGAAAAAATATTTGGGTAATTTTTTTACTTGGAAAAATTTACAGGTTTTTTTTCTCTCAGGTGTTATGTTATTTCAAGTGTTCTGTGCTCCTGTGTACTTTAAGTTTCTCATTTGTTTGTCTGGAGTCACGTGGGTAATGATTCTGAACCACCTCGCCACATGCAGTATAGGATTTAGTTTTGTTATTTATATTCATATTTAAAAGGAATAAAAGGCGTGAGATTATGTTGTTGTTGTTGTTTTTTTATTCATATGGGTGAATATTTAGACCTTCAAAAACATGCGTCCGGACGTGAAACTGCGAGATTGAAGAATCTATGAGCCTGAGATTTTAATATGTTATAATATATCCAAAAAAGGACCTAGACCTAAACAGTTTGTAATAATTGGATTTAGGAAACGTGGAAAAAAAATTTTTTTTCACCTAAAATCGGCCGTCAGCGGTGCGTCCGGACTCCGACCAGCGCTCAAAATGATGTTATAACTTTTTAACTATAGGAGACTGAACTAAAAACTTTATTTTAATCGATGGTTGATAAGTTGTTTAACATTTAAAAAAATATGATAACTTAATTTAATAATCTGTTAAAGATATTATTCAACTTATACGAGCGTCCGAAGTTTAGTACTTTTTGAACTACCGCGCAGTTCTTCTTACATAACTCGCTAACCAATGGGTTTTAAGTTTTGTAGTGTCAGTGCCGTGAACCCTTGGTGATGCTGAGTAAGTCACAGTAGTGACACATGTACTGAGATGCTTCGTTTCGACTCAATCACGTTATGTTTGAGCGCAGTTACGCTTGGTCACCCTTTCTTAAAAATCTGTTCTGTAGCATAGAAAAAAATCAAGCCATTATATCATTGTTTTAATTAGATTATAATGAAATACTATGTGTTTTGCATACTATTGTAGTATTATTTACTTGCTAGACCTTTTATTTCCTATAAATAATCCACTTTTTTTTTTAATTGCTAAGATCGCTGTCCATAAGATCGCTGTCATTTCTGAGATCGCTGTCCTAAGGACAGCGATCTTAGAGTCAATGACAGCGATCTTGTAATTTACTTTTCAATTTCAATGTTACTATTTTTTTCTAGAATTCTTTTTTACTATGTAGTGTAGGTATAATGTTTCTGATAAAGGGTATCATCAGTTCAACCACAGGTGAACTTCTGAAGGCGGGTAGAAAACCGATCCTTAGGGCCAACAGCTACAATTGTATAATTCCGTTTAGAGGCATAGCACAGGTAAAGTACCGCCACCCGCGAAAATATTTAATATCTTCTAAACAAAGGCAAATATCGAATTATTCCACTAGATGATGACGCCTTTGTAGGCGGGGAAACTCCTGACGAGTACCCTGCAGCCCCGGAGAGAGCCGCAGGATAATGTGGGGTTCGCATCCACTAAAACACAGCCGGTATCGTCCTCGGCTGTTGGCAAGGGGGTCACGGCAGATCTTCGATCTTTATGTGTAACTCTGCTACCTCCACCAGCATCGGCTATTAAGCCTCTTCACGGGGGGCCAAGATGGTAGTCCCCCCAGAGCGTGGATGGCTCTCCCAACGCTGAACGACGGAACTGGACACTGCGTTCCGTCATCCTTCCCAGGTTTGTTATATGAGCAGAGCTTGTTACTGGGGGGCCACGGCGGAGTGTTGACACCGTGGTGGCAGTTGAAAGACCCTGCTACTTCCTCCTCGACCGCCAGGTGCTACAGCCATTCCACCTTGGCCACAGCACCCAGCGATCGCGCGTGGCAGTGTCCTAACACTGACACCCTCTTCTATGGGGCTTGTAAGCGCCTCATTGGTACGCCCATTGCTGTCAGCGATGGCGACATCAAGCCGACCGCAAAGCGGGGAGGAATGACAGCCCGGCATCTACTCCCCTGCGCGTTCGAATCAGCCGGATAGACCTGTGATCCCAACGGTCGGCGACTTAGTCATCAAGCCAACCGTGAGCAGGACTATTATTCCCAGAATCTAATAACGCAGGGTTTCTAATCAGCCGAGCCATAAATCTCCACATGGACGTGCCATTGGGGGAGCCCCTAAGTCCCGTAATCCACCTCTTCGCCATCTTTCCCTCTTCCTCTTCAATTACTCCCTTCTTCTTTCTCCTCGTTTAGCAGGGCTTTTTAACCCCCCCATGGAGCCGAGAAGTACGCCGTGGTGGGGGTACCAAGCCCCGCTCTCCTTATCGACTCACACTATGCTCTCTGATAAAGCAGAGAGCATGTGGAGCGTCACTCTCGCCATATTATTAGCCACCGAGCGATCACACCAAACGGTAAACGAAAAGTGTCATCGATTAGTGTTGCCCAGGGTGCACCACGTGGAGGTTTATCTGGCCAGACCATTGCTCTAAAAATGCTAGGCTAAATTATCTAGGGGAATACTGTTTCACTTTTTTGATACTTTCTTCAGTTTAGAAGATAAATTTACTCTTTTCGCTTGCTACTTTAGCTGTGTTATGCCTCTTAAGTATCAGAGATTTGAAAACTCCAGAAGCACGGAAAAGAAGAGTAGTATAGTATTGTTCTTCCAAAAGGATAGAGAGATAGGAGAGAGAGATAAATTGTAAAGTACAGTTTGTTACCCCTTTCTTCTCTACGCTGTAAAATCATTGCGAAAGGGAGTAGAATCACTTGACAGAGGAGGGCCCGTTTGGGGGCCTCTCCAGGCGACTATTGTCGTAAGGCAAGCCAAACATTTGTTTGCCTGTGCCAATTGGTGGGCACCCTGAACTACCTCGCCTCTCACAGTATAGGATAGTTTACCAAATAAGGTATCAATAGCGATTAGATTAGATGTAGTCAAATTGACTTTCAATAAGTGATATCTTGTATCCTATATTGAATAAAAAATTTTTGATTTTGATTTTTTTGAGGATGATAAAACCTTGCTAAAGAATTACAGGCCGATCTAACTTTTTAGCCATGTTTACAAACTGTTCTTGAGAGTCATTTGGAATCGTATTGTGCGCAAGATTGAGCCACCCAAACAAGCCGGTTTCCGTAAAGGCTTCAGGACCATAGACCAGATACATGCTTTACGGCATGTTGATTAGATGTTTGAATGTTCCACAGAAATAGTAGGTTCATCCAAAGAACCAAGGATAACGTTACTTTTACATATAATATTACAAAATAAAATCTAAATAAGAAGCGATAGAGTTTTTTTGTGTTTCTTTAATCTTAATCTATAGATGCAAGCTTGTTAAAACTGTGCCAAGAATTCTATTATTATTTCTTGAAATAAAATTATAACTTTTTACAATAAAATATTATGTTCAACATGTTTTTATTTCAGTTATATAAGGTGTTCTAAGATCGCTGGCAGTGAATATAAGATCGCTGTCCTAATTTTTTCAAAAGCGATTTGCAGAGAAACTATTGGGTAAAAAAGAGTCCCTCCATCATGAAAAGTATAACTTTTTGTTCTTGTATACGATAAACTTATTAAAATAATCAAATTCTAAAAAAAAATCATGGACAGCGATCTTAGATGAAGAATATTTTTTGTGAGAAATACCCATATTTATAAATAATAGCTCTCATAAGGTACATCAAGAAACGAGACAAGATAAGATTTTTGACAGAAAAAAAAGTTGGGTCAAAACTTTATTTATCCCAAACTTAGTCCCGGTTGCAATGCCTAAACAAGTAGGTTTTTAGGCATTGATTCACTGCCGCACGACGCTCGTATTTCTGTCGCGAACACTCGAGCATTGAATTAGATGTGTGATCGAAAATGCGCGTTGCAGATTCACTCGTTTTTCTTGATTTTTCAATTCACGTTTTGAATTTAAGTGATCGTTCACTTTTCGCCTTGCAGGAAAGCTTACACAGATTTGAAAGGGATGTTACATGATCGTTTTGGATAGAGTTCAAACAAAATATAAAATTTATGTAAACGAAATTAGGGCTGTTTTGTGTGTTTTTTAACTGCACTTGAGGCTAACTGCCACTGACTGAAAAAGACTAAAATGAGCGCAACCATCAGTTTTCGAAATGTATTTTCCGTTTTCCCATTGCTTTTTTATTTTTTTAATACTTTGGTTTATGTTGGTGGCTTTGGTTTTTTGGCGAATCAAATAATTTCTCATACGACATACGCAGAGAAACCAGGGTCACCGACATAGACAAGCGGATAAGCTCGTTGAAGTGGCAATGGGCAGGTCATATAGCCCGCAGAACAGATGGCCGCTGGGGCCGAAAAGTTCTCGAGTGGAGACCACGGATCGGCAAGCGCAGCGTAGGACGTCCACCGACCAGATGGACGGATGATCTGCGCAAGGCTGCGGGTCCACGCTGGATGCAGGCCACCTGCGATCGGTACAGATGGAGAGCCTTGAGGGAGGCCTATGTCCAGCAGTGGACGTCCTACGGCTGAAATGATGATGATGATGATGAAATAATTTCTTATTTTTCGATTTCCTAAGAGACCAAAGATTTCCAGAAACCTAAAATATCTAGTATAATAATGTTTACGTGAAAGTGTAACGTTCAGTTTCTACTGAGTCCTGACTACTCCCGGAGGCGTAAGGCTCGAATCCTCATCACCATGAAGAAGGGTATACAAACAGAGGAGATTGCTCGCCCGAGGCGATGCCTGACCCGATGTCCTAGCTTCTTGATAACTATGCAAAGCGGCCATACTGTAAGGGTGCCTTTCCACCAGAGATGTAGCTATGTTGAAGATGTATAAGCTGCGCTATGGAACTATGTGACAGTTTCCACTAATACTAAGCTATGTAGCTAGCTGCACAAGGAAGAGGCGTCATGCCAGCCTGCATAGCATGCCTTCAGGGCACGCATCTATCCATATAAAGTCATAGCTTTTGATTGATTGATTTGATTTAAATACTTTTATTCAGTTTAACATTACATTATAAGTACATTGTTCCCCAAACAGCACAGAACCCGTGCTGTGATGTGTGGACCAATAAACATGATTAATATATATCAGATGCGTAGCGTAGCATCATCTTTTCAGCCGAAATTCGTACACTGCTGGACATAGGCCTGCCCCATAGAACGCCACAGCGACCAATTTTGAGCGACTCTCACCCAGTCTCCTTCACCAAGTCGTCTGACCACCTTGTGGGGGTCTGCCTAATTTGCGTCTTCCGGTTCATGGTCTCCACTCGAGAACTTTTCGGCCTTAGCGAGCATTATAGTATAGCTCTGGGAAATGGAAAGGTACCCTAATAAGTTGTTTGTAGGCTAGATTAAAAGCGTTTACTAGTCGGCAAAGACCTTGTGCGTTGTTTGTGTAACTGACCCGATGACGAGCGAGCGAGAACTCGGTTAATTAGATTATTTATACGAAGGCAGGTACATTATATTTATTGTGGTATTGTTAATGTACAGTATCGCTTATTTTTAGTAATATCACAAAACAAAAAAAAAACAAAAAAAGAGAGATAAATTGTAAAGTAGAGTTTGTTACCCCTTTCTTCTCTACGCTGTAATATCATTGCGAAAGGGAGTAGAATTATTTGACAGAGGAGGGCTCGTTTGGGGGCCTCTCCAGGCGACTATTGTCGTAAGGCAAGGCAAACATTTGTTTACCTGAGCCAATTGGTGGGCACCCTGAACTACCCGCCTCTCACAGTATAGGATACTTTACCAAATAAGGTATCAATAGCGATTAGATTAGATGTAGTCTAATTGACTTTCAATAAGTGATATCTTGTATCCTATATTGAATAAAGATTTTTTGATTTTGATTTGATTTTGATTTGAGTACCTTTTTATATTATGTATCCATCTGAATATAACTCCAAATGGGTTGATTGCGATAAGGCCGCACATTGCATGCAAATTCAATTTGTCTGCAACATTATTTAATAATGTACTTTTGTGTCTTACTTTGTATGCAATAAAGTGTTTCTATTCTATTCTATTGTAAACGTAGAGTCCGCACCAGCTAAGTCTTTAATAATAATATAATAATAATAACACATCACACTCAGAGCCCCTAACTAGGAAGAACCTGTATCTAGGGCGCCCGAAACACACACAGAGACGTACATCACACCCAGACCGGAAACAAACATCGATATTCATCATATCAATATTCGCCCCGCCCAGGAATCGAACCCGGGTGCTCACGCTTACTCAGTCCACATCACTGCCAACTGAGCCACGGAGCAGTCTGCCACTGTATACGTAGGTACTTGACGTATACTCAGGCTGAATACGAAATTCTCTTTTCTGTGTACCCGTCATTCAAACAAATTAGCTTTTAGACTGATATATTGCGAATTGGTGGTCACTCTAGATATTAATTAACAAAATTCTATTTTTTCCAAGGCATTTTAGC
The DNA here is from genome assembly GCA_951802225.1 of Euspilapteryx auroguttella. Taxonomy (NCBI): domain Eukaryota; kingdom Metazoa; phylum Arthropoda; class Insecta; order Lepidoptera; family Gracillariidae; genus Euspilapteryx; species Euspilapteryx auroguttella. Next base: position 14,880,179 of record OX637644.1, on the reverse strand, counting down.
AGCTATTTTATAGCAATCAATATATATAAAACTCTTCCGTTACTGACTGACTGTCAGACAACGCAGAGCCGAAACTACTGGGCGTAGCGGGCTGATATTTTGCATGTAGGTTCCTTAGGGAGTGTAGGTGAGCACTAAGAAAGGATTTCCCGAAATTCCCATGGATTTTTGTGTTTATGAGAAATCTGCGCGTGTGAAACCGCGGGGCAGCCTCTAGTAATAGCTTATATTCTTTTGTAGTTTTTCTTGATCTTTAGTTATATTATTATGTTCGTCAAAAAGAGTTTCCAATCTGTATAAGTAATAATTATTATATCACATTACTCTCCGAACGCCGCGCTACCTAAAACCTATATCTTAGTGCCCTTCATACAAAGAATCGGCCCCGGAATCAAACCCAAATCCCCGAAGTCACCGCCGACATCAATTCAAACTGAACGTTAGAGGTATCAAGCAATAGAGGGTGTCTGTGAATTTTTGAAGACATAATTTCTTTTTTACAAAAAAGAGATCCGCCTCCAACGAACTGACACAGACATAATCTGAGAACTTCCACTTTTTCGAGGTCAGTTAAAATAGGTACTAAAACCTTATTCTCCTGAATGTAACAAATAGTTATCTGAAAACCGAATCCAAATAGGTTCAGACAAACGCGAGATAATCGCGGACAAACATACATTCATACCGGTCAAACTGACAACCTCCTTTTTTGAAGTCGGTTAGTAAAAAGTTGTCGTCACTTTTCCAAAGAATTTGAACAATTATCTTTCCAAAACTATTTATTAAAACAAATGGTTCTTCCAAGGTACTAAGAGCAGACAAAGACTATTAAATGCAAGACATACCTAATCCTTTTAAATAATTAGCTAAGCTCGTTTCAAGGCACTCAAAATGAAGGATTCCTCAGTAAAAGCACTCTTGAAAGCTTCTCGTATTTTTTTTAAATTACTAACTTAATAATTTTATTATCTCAACTAATATTGCATTTATAATGCAAAAGTGATTTAATTCTGTCCGTCTGTCTCGCTTTCACGCCAAAACTACTGAACCACTTGAATGAAATTTGGTACACTGGTAGTCTAGAGCATGATAAAGACTTAAGAAAAATAGGATTTTTCTTTTTTAACGGAAAAACAGCAGGTGCCGCAGGGTGCACACTACTGTGTACTATATTTTTATTACCAGGAACACCAAGTTTAGCCGGTTAAAAAGTAAAGGGTTTGGTTATGATAAGTAGTAGTACTAACAGTTAACTTGTTAGGTACAGCATGGTATGGCGCGATTTTTTTTTTGTTTTTTTTTAATATAACATTGACCAAAATAAATAATAAACGCAAAAACATCTACATTTTGCGCCAAAACGTTGCCCCTTTCTTGCCCCTCGTTGCAACTTCATGTGTTATACGTACAGACGGACAAACCATAACTATGATGTCAATTATATCTTAAGAAATAAATAAAGGGTTCCTTGTGTAACTTCTAACGGATCCCTAAAAGTGCCGGTCGTCGTCCCCAGCAAAAGTCGCCTGCAACGAGCACTAAGGGAAATCATGTAAATTGAATATGTCGCGAGTTGCGAGAGCAGTCTGAAACTCCGGAATATCGGAACAAATTGTTTAACGGACATAGAGAAAAGTTTATTGGCGACGACTTCTTAATTTTGCAGAGTTTTCTCTGAGAAACTTAAATTGTTGAGAGCACCGCTTGAAGAGGCAGCTTAGGTTTTTTTAAAGCTTTTATTAAACTTGGGATAAAATTGATGTGGCCGTCCGTTAGTCAATTTAGTTTACGGGCGAGTATCCGCAATTTGACAGCTTTCGTGCCTATTTTGAGTGGGTAGCGCTACTCTAACCACCCCAGCTCTTCCATGAAGCTCAGTAGTTCAAGTTACCTACTGCCTCGCGCACGGTGCGCGCGGAACCCTAGGTACTTACGTCTGTATACTTCTACCTGTTTGCAGTCTAGAAGAATGTGTTTGGTAGTTTCGTCCGCCTCCATGCAAGCCCTACGTGTAGGACTGTCAGTGATGCCTAGAGTAAACATACGTTTATTAAGAGTGTTATGTCCGGTCAGCAAACCTACATACTTTCCGAGTTGGGTATAAAACAAAGTAGCTTCCCGCGTCTGTCCGCTTCTGTTCCTGTCTGTATGCTTATATCTTTAAAACTATACAACGGAATTTAATGCGCCTTTTTAATAGATAGAGTAATTCAAGAGGAAGGTTTATAAGTATAATACATGATAAACATAGTAATAAGTAAGGCGGTACGAAGTTCGCCGGGACAGCTAGTAAATTATAAAAACAGTCGAATAGGAAAACGTAATTCGGGAGTGGTACAACGCAGAGGTTTGAATCGGAAAGCCTTTATCTAAAGGCAGAAAGTTCTGTGGATGTAATTAAGAGTTATATTACCCTCTGCGCGTGGGACGAAAACTTTAACAATGTGCAAATCCAGAACCCAAAATTTCAAAGTCGGAATTTCTAAAACTCGACAGAACAAAACAAGTCGACAAATAAAGCGATCCCTTCAACGGTTACGTAGAATAAAATTAAATGGGTCCCAAAACTAGGGATTTTAATGGAAAATGCATGTTTTTCTTTATGTAATAGAATGCTTTATGGCTTGGCAAAAGTGGACTTGAGAGTGTATATATTCTCTGTGATATTGGTAAGAAAGGAACAACATTAAAGAGGATACCGATGGACCGATTTAAACTATATGTACCTAAATTTAATTAATTTAAAATTTAACATTTAAATAAGACTTAAAAACTAACTGTATTATTCATAAAAATAAAGTAGGTTTTAAGCACATTTACTGGAGGTCTACATGTCTGGTTTGTTGTATGTAAATACGTAACATTCAGTCTAAATTTATTACGTAAAATTACTAAAATGCTCTTTAACTTGGTTTGAATAACAGGGTAAGGTTAATAGTAAAAATAAAAAGCTAACGTTTACATGTAAAAAAAGTAGGAAAATAAATTTAATGAGAGTAAAGGTTCGGCCTTTTAATTTTTAACTAGGTGAACCAAAAACAAGCGGTTATTTTTCATCTTACATTAAATAAATATACTTACTTTAGACTTTTATTTTGCAATTATTTTGAGACGATTTGAAATTTAAAACAACACAAGGAATATTTAATTGAATGTCTAGCTTTAGCACTCAAACAGACGAAGCCGCTACCGCGACACCGCCGCGCGGCCACCGCACCGCCGCCGCGCTGCCATCTCTTGCGATGTTGCGATGAACACACGCACTCCTATGGTTCTGGAAGAATCATCAGCGTTGCATCAATGCAATTGCATTGCTTGCAACATAAGCTGAGTCGGGGCCATTTTGCGCCCACAACACTTACAATAATTTTGTAAATTTTATTTCGTTGTGTTTCTTTTACCTAGTTGTTACATAATATTGTATATTTTGTGTGCGCAAATAAAGATCTGTCTATGTCTATGTCTATGTTCAATAGTACAGTAGGAGGATAAAATTTGCCTTGATTGCGCGGTAGCGATGCGGTGGCGGCGCGTGTGTACAGTGTTGCGGCGCGGCGGTGCGGCGGCGGTGGTGCGGTGGCGGCGTCGCAGCGGCGTCGTCGTCTGTTTTTGCGCTTCCTATCCTTGCCGATCAATATTGTTTGCACTTTGTGTAAACAGGTCCCGGATCTCATTAACTTGGAGCGTGCGATAATACACTATTATAGAGGGATATTAATTTACTAGTTTATCTTATGATAACACTATTCTTAATAGAAGAGAAAATTTTATGACTCCGGTTTAACTAGTCTGTATAAAACACCCTCCAAAAAAGGTTCAGTCAGAGGATTAAGGGGCGAACGGGTGCGTTATTTATCATAGAATATTTCTAAGATCATTTTCCTGAAAGCTACACAACAGAGCCTTAAAAATTTTAAGCAAGATTATCTAGAGCACCATTGACGCATATTTTTGATTTTGGCCATGGTTTAAAAGATTTTAACTATTTATCGAAGTGGCGCTAGTATCGCACGCATTTGCGCCTTAATAGAAGAGACATTTTTTAGAGTTAAGTCTGAAACTAGACCAGAGCATCTGCCGTAAGAAACCATAAATTCGAAGTTCAGAAAAATATCGGAAATTGCTCTAAAAAGTTTTAGCTTGAAGAAGAATTTTGAATGAAGAACATTAAGTATTTCTGAATTTCATATTTTCTTTAGCCGGGTTTAATAATTTTTATTTTTTTACTTTAAATCAATTACCTACATACCTTTTCACTCTTGGTCCACAGCGATTAGGTCAATGAAGTCGAAATTGTAAATGGCTTACCTGTAACAAAAAAATTAATTAATTAATTTCATACAAAAATGTAAATCCTAGAGATTTTTGTTTGTCAGACAAAGTACACCCTCAATTTATTAAATAAATTAAAAAAAAAAAAAAAAAAATATGTTGCAAACGGCCAAGCGCGAGTCGGGATTCAAGCTAAGAAAGTTACAGACACGTCGTAGGTATAGTCATGCATGAAGGAAAATATAGCACTAAATTTGTAAATTTTAGGATTTTCTTACGTGGACTGTATTAAAATATAGGAGCAGATCAAGTAAGTAAAACACGTGCTCCAAGTACTAACTGTCAATTGTAATAGAAAAAACTTAAAGTTAAACATGAAAAGTCACATTTTGTCAGAAAATAAAAAAATACATTTATAAATCTTAATATTAAGGTAGAATCTCCAACAGTAAATAAAGTTACTAAACTCAATGTCTCAACTCATTGCATCTAACTTTTGTCTTTAAAAACAGACTATAAGTCCCCACCTCCATAAAAATACATAAAATATCAGCGAAACTCTTTCGCCACAAAATGATTATCCCACTTACAGCCGTATTACCTCGAACGACCAAATAAAATGTGCCGCGAAAACACTAAGCGTCATCCCGCTCCTCAGGCCCGTTATATCTTTTATAGCTGGCTATGAAAAGATATCGCTTTCGTGCACTGGTTAGTGGGCATTATTAAATTCCACTTTAGATAGTGAATTCATTGCATTATAAGTTAGGGTTTGATAACCATGCTTTGTATAGCGTGATTACAATAAAAATTGCAAATTTTGCCCATGGCGTTTTAATTATTAAATAGGTACTATTTTCATAATCAGTACATAGTATAAAATTTTGTCGCTGTCTGCGTCTGTCCCTATGTATGCTTAAATCTTTAAAACTAGCCAACGGATTTTGTTGCGTTTTTAGATAGAATGCTTTCCCAATAAGGTATTATTACCAATTAGATAAGTCTAATTGACTTTCAATAAGTGATATCTTGTATCCTATATTGAATAATCACTTTTGACTTTTGACTTTTGTCTTGAAGAGAAAGGTTTATAAGTTTAATATATGCTCAAAATAGTAATAGGTTAGGCGGTACGAATTTTAAATATAATGAAAATAAGAATCTTAAACATTTTGGTATGTGATAAGTATACATTGCGGGTTTACAGTCGGATCTCTTGTAACACAAAGTGATTCACATACCCGAAATGTATACTTAACACAATGTTAAAACTATTTTCATTCCTATTTTCATTACGAACGGCAATAGATAATAATAACACATCAAACTCAGAGCCCCTAACTAGGAAGAACCTGTATCTGGGTCGCCCGAAACACACACAGACACGAACATAACACCCAGGCCGGAAACAAACATCGATATTCATCATATCAACATTCGCCCCGCCCGGGAATCGAACCCGGGTGCACACGCTTACTCAGTCCAAATCACTGCCAACTGAGCCACGGAGCAATGGATACCCTGGTAAACTTAAGTATGACTTCTATCTCTCGCTATTCATTACAACACCTATCTCAGAGAAAACGATAAAAATATCCAGCGTCCAGTTATGGAACTTTTAATGAGCACTCAGGTGCGGACCAATCACGGCGCGGCATTACGGTTCACAACTTTTGTTATGACGTCACGCGGTACTATAGCAGCACTCGCTCTCACTTTTATAGCGTGCGGTGTGACGTGATTATTAGGTTTAGAAGTATGAGCTTACTGTTTTTTTTATTATTTACTTAATAGCTAGTGTGCAGGACGTTTAAATAATAATAATAAATCTAGCCTATATCCTAGAGCCTCTAACCTGCTAGAACGCGGGGCGAATATTGATATGATGAATATCGATGTTTGTTTCCGGTCTGGGTGTGATGTTCGTCTCTGTGTGTGTTTCGGGCGCCCCAGATACAGGTTCTTCCTAGTTAGGGGCTCTGAGTGTGATGTGTTATTATTATCTATTGCCGTTCGTAATGAAAATAGAAATTAAAATAGTTTTAACATTGTGTTAAGTATAAATTTCGGGTATGTGAATCAAGGGTGCCCGAAACATGCACAGACACGGACTCGTCACCGTAACACTTTTGTCTATGTTCTCGTGCACACGAGACTGTAAAACCAGAGAACAAGACCTTTTTTTTTCAATACACAAAAAACCGGAAGTGTTACGCTGCACGAGTCCGTGACTGCACACGCACTTCGAGAACCAAGAAACAAACAATATAATCATAACATAGCATAATCCCACGCCTTTTATTCCCGAAGGGTTAGGCAGAGGCACCAGCTCAAGAGCCGGAACCACGTATAGCCGAGTTTATGCTATATTACCAACGTGGTAAGGGGCCAGCTTGTCGCCTGAGTTATAACGACCACTACTGCGGCCGGGACCAACGGCTTAACGTGCCTTCCGAAGCACGGAATCAGCTTAATTTTCGGACAATCAGGTGATTCAAGCCTGCAATATCCTATCCAACCGACAACAACCACAACGTGATTTTTTTAATCGATATTCAAAATAAAAAAAGAAGCCCAGTATTATTGGATTAACTTATTGAAAGTCGAATAGATTCAATCTTGGCATAAAACAACTATTTCGCTAATTGAAAATGGGCTGGCCCGTCGCCACGAGACGGATCATCCCGGATTATGTAATCAATACACAAGCTGTTTATCTACACTAATACGTATTATAAAGAGAAAAGATTTGATTGCTTGTTTGTATTAATGGAAAAGGCAGATGGAATGGACCAATTTTTAAAAATTGAAATATAACAGCAGCATGTCTCTCGTTAAAAAACTTAAAGAGCCATATTTTGATCGCCAACTCTTTGCCAAGCGTGGCGATAAACCCCCCCACAAGGTTTGTACCAGTGGCGATCGGTTGTGGGAAGGAATTCGCACGCTATAATGTATTCCCAGGGTTCTTCCCAAAAGCGCTGAGACGGCCGCCGGGGAGTTTTAGTGGGTGCGAGCCCCACATAACCCCGACGGCTCCCCCGAGCGCATTTCCCGCCGTAACTAAAAAATATAAAAATAGCGATCAGTTGGTAATGCCTTTGTTAAACAAAACTGCGAATAAAGTAATTCTTTTGGTTGTTAAAAATACATCTCTGTTAAAAATGATCCCATCAATACATAGTAAAAATAAAGTCGCCTCCCGCGTCTGTCCCTTTGTATGCTTATATCTTTAAAACTACGCGACCAATTTTGATGCGGTTTTTTTTAATAGACAGAGTGATTCAAGAGGAAGGTTTACAAGTATAATACATGCACAATATAGTAATAGGTTAGGCGGTACGAAGTTCGCCGGGTCGACTAGTATTCAATAAATATTTGAAATTTGAGAGCCAAATTCCCCATTTGTTACAATTAGTTATTGTTTGTAGTGCAAACAGGTAAAGTACATATTTTGTGTGTTTTGTTATTTTACAAAATGTCCGCTTTGTCTGTTTAACTATGTCAGTATTTTGAGTAGGGTCGAAATAGTGAACGTGGTTGAAAATAAAAAGTAAGATTCAAAGAAATCACAAATCAATTTATATAAAACTCTTCCGTTACTGACTGACTGACAGACAATGCAGAACCATATCTACTGGGCGTAGCAGGCTGAAATTTTGCACGTAGGTTCCTTGGGGAGTGTAGGGGAGCACTAAGGAATGAATTCTTAAAATTCCCATGGGAATGGAAAAAAAAACGGGATTTTGGTGTTGATGAGAAATGAGCGCGGTCGAAACTGCTAGGCAGCCTCTAGTGGTTGTATATGTATTTATGTACAAAGTTCGAGCCGCATTACAATAAAAAAATACATAATCTACTTATCCATAACTATACTACCTGACTGTTCCGTAGCTCAGTTGGCAGTGATGTGGACTGAGTAAGCGTGTGCACCCGGGTTCAATTCCCGGGCGGGGCGAATATTGATATGATGAATATCGATGTTTGTTTCCGGTCTGGGTGTAATGTTCGTCTCTGTATATGTTTTGGGCACCCTAGATACAGGTTCTTCCTAGTTAGGGGCTCTGAGTGTGATGTGTTATTATTATTATTATTAAAACAATATAAATACATCATTATGTGCTGTTCTGATTAATAAGCTACTATGATACTGTAAAGCTTCATCAGATTTAAATCAGTACTTCTTCACGTACAGGGCGAATAAATATCTTGACATAATCAATACATAGTATGAAACAAAGTAGCTTCCCGCGTCTGTCCCTGTGTATGCTTATATCTTTAAAACTAGGCAACGGATTTTGATGCGGTTTATTTTTAAAGATTCAGTGATTCAAGAGGAACGTGTATATGTATAAAACATGCACAAAATAGTAATAGATAAGGCGGTACAAAGTTCACCGGGTCTACTAGTTCCAGTATATTTGATTTTGATATTAACATCACTTTAACATTATTTTACGTACTTTACAAATATGTATTATAGTTGTTATCGTTTAACATAAAAATAAACATACAAAATAAATCTAAGAATAGATGTTTACCCGTATATTTCCCAAGGCGAACCTTTATACAATGGAAAAAATATCAGTCACGAAAAATATATCTAATTATTTCCCAAAAACAAAAACAAGACCGACCCACTTTTCACCCACAGGCCCTTGCCTATCCATACTTTATATATTATAAACGAAAGTAACTCTGACTGTCTGTCTCGCTTTCCAGAGAAAACTACTGAACCGATTGGAATGAAATTTTGTTTATTAATAGTCTAGAGCCGGAGAAAGTACATAGGATACTTTTCATCCCGATATTTCCACGGGAAATTTGGGATTTTTTTTCAAGGGAAAATGCGCTGTCGAAGCCGCGGGCCGTCCACTAGTAATCTATACTTATTTTATAAAAAGGAAATATTTGATAGTTTGGTTTGCTTGAATCGAAGAGGCTCCGAAACTACTCGACCAATAAAAAAAAAACTCTATTGGAATCTTAAAATAACCCCTAATGAACATAAGGCTTAAAAAATTCTCAAAAATTCAAAATAGCACAAAGGTTGTAATAAATAACATGGAACGAAGTTCGCCAGATCAGCTAGTGGTCTGCACTTGTTTGATAATAGACGGTTTGTCTTTTGTTTTACCAGCTGTCGCCATTAGTCCGAAATTTTGTTTGGGTTTATGTCTAAACAGCTTAGAATATACTTACTCAAACTATAAATTCGATTCTTTAATTACACCACGATATTATACATATTTTACTTTTTTTTGCAAGCTAAAGTAAAAAAATATAATTAATAACCGAAATAAATTTATTTTATATTTATTTTTAAATTTATGCTCTTATTCCCCTTTATTTCTCCTTTAATATTTATTTTTTTGTTAAATTTAATTTAGCTTTTTTTTATTACCTCTAAGGGTTAAGATTTACATAAAATCTCTCTTGCTTCATAGAAAGAACTCTGTGGTTCTCGTTGTTGGCGTTACATTGATTACTTTACATATTATTATATTTTTAGTTGTTACTATGTAATGTAATGTTGTTTGTGGACCCATATAAAATAAAATAAAATATCATTACCTACTTTTGTCTATTTATTTCTGTACATAAAGTGGTCAGACTAAAACTGTCACTTTACTGAATTAGATTAAAAGTTGGAGTATTGGCCATTTTCTCTAGGCACGATACTATATTGTTTCATTTCGTACATTGTTTTAAGAGAAACCCTGCATAAAATGAATAAAGGTCGTAAGTGCTATTTAAAAAATTTCGCATATTCTTACTTTCGCTTTATCGTTGTCTAAGTAGAATATGCTTTAGCATCGCTACATTATAATATGACATTCAGTGACCTCGCTTTGTTTTTCTAACCACTGGCTCGTCAAATTGTTATCCTTTGAAATTGAGCTCTATTGGATACAAATTAATTATTCAACCGAAAGTTATCTCATATTGTAAAGGCAAGAACACGACCTGGAGAGGATCTATAGGCGGAGCGATAAACTCAGCGACAACCCCATATATTTTACAAGCGTCTCCTGGCGGCTCTATCGTTAGCTTTGCGGATGGGTCTGATCGGCAGCATGCCATGGAAGGATACAGTCTGGCTAGTATGGCATGACGCTGCACTGTCTCGATACAATGTTTTTGTTTTTATTCGGGCTGATTGCTTGTTCAGTTATTCTGGCTGGTCTGTGCTCGTACGTCCTCTCGTTTGGGGGCTCTCCAGGCGACCGTTGTCGTAAGGCAAGGCAAATATTTGTTTGTCTGAGCCAATTGGTGGGCACCCTGAACTACCTTGCCTCTCACAGTATAGGATACTCTACCAAATAAGGTATCAATAGCAATTAGATTAGATGTAGTCTAAATTGACTTTCAATAAGTGATATCTTGTATCCTATATTGAATAAAGATATTTTTTATTTTCCAACCATCACGCTCATGCAATATGTTTTTAACTGTTATAGCTTACTAGTTTTTATAATAGAAAATTCCTATATTGAATAATCACATGAATTTTTAAATATGATTTTAAGCAGTTCGCATTGCCTAATGTATGACTACCGCTCAGTTTATCGCTCCGCTAATAGGCCCGCTGTGGATCGGGTTTGAGTCCTAAAGTCCTAAGACAGAGAAAGGGCGTCCTTTCGACTGTCTCGGTTTAGTGACCCGAACAAAAGAGACACTAGGGCGGTTAACAGACGCTGCCTAATCCTAGATTATCTAAGTTCAAGAAAAACCGAAATGACCGTAACATCTCATATAATTTACCGGCAATTTAGTTTTATCTTGCACTTATTATTTTTATATAAAACTTGAAACTGCCCCGCTGTTTTACCCGCGCAGATTTTTCATTAACACTTTTTTCCGTTATCATTGGAATTTCGGGAATTTATTCCTTAGTGCTCCCCTTCACTCCCCAAGGAACCGACGTGAAATTTTAGCCCGCTACGCTTATTAGTTTCGGGTCTGCGTTGTTAGTCAGTCAATAGAAGAAGAGTTTTATTTATATTGATTGATTGGCATCAGCTAATTTCTTATTAAGCCCGTTTTGTAATACGGTGTTAATTTTTGTTTTTTTTTTTGTGCTTTTAAGCCGTAAAGGTTATTGGAAAGCTTTTCTAAGAAATTCAAGTTGTTTATTTAATTCTTTTATTTTGTAAGTTAGTAAAGATACTGTATTTAATGTATAACTACTGGATACTAAATATTGTTGGTGGGTTGAGTTTTAGTAATTAAAAGTAAAGATTGGTATTGCGACCATATGCTCCCTAGGAAAAAAGTAGGTAACAAAACAGAAAATAAATCTTTTATTGAAATTTTGGTAACAATGTAATTCTGGCATACATTGTGCGACAGCGCTTCTAATACGAATCTAGGCGAACCATTCTAAAAGTGAAAAATAAAGATAAACGGGCTTCTGTCCTGTTTGTAATGTCCTGACCCATGTCAAAATGTCACATTGTTGACTCAAGTTAAAAGCTGTCTTTCATTTTCTACAGGGTTCTTTACAGAGGTTGACATGTACACAATTAATGGTGGGTAAATTTTGTCTATGAATCTTTAAAAGAATGTATAGTAGATTTAAAAAAAAACTCATGCAGTCTTGGATCATTTGATTAGTTTTTTTTTTGCATTATCAAGTATTTTTTAACTTGATTATTCGATACAACTTTAATATTAGTTTGTAGCTTGAATGCTTTCTTTTTCATTTAATTAACCAGTTTTTTAACTAATAATACGCCAGACAGTTTTTACCAGACAACATTCTATATATAAGTATGATGGAAGATAAACAGTCATGGCTCACTCAAAGGTATAGTTTTAATTAACGCAAAAAGGTCATATCTCAAAAATTAAAAAAACAAAAACGACACAAGTCCAATTTCAAGGACAAAAGTAAAAAACGGCATACGCTCATTACGGTGGCACTAGTAATGCCAGTCTTCATCATTCTTCATTAGAACCATTAAGGGGCAGCTCTCCGAGAAACGCTTACGCAAAGGGAGCTTAATTCAGCCTGTTATTGCCTGTTCCATGTGTAATGAAGCCACGCTAATATATGGAATTGGTTGTTTTTCTTTCCCCCACTTTTTTAGCGACCCCTTAATGCCAGAAGAAACTGGGTGAAAATAGCCCACTTTATAAACTGTAGTGATTTTGTCCGACGTTAAGTTAATGTTGATGAAAATTTGAATCTACATTTATTTTTTCAACTAGTCTGCTCCCGGGGCTTTTCTAGCGCAATTTTCCTTAAAATCTCTATTTTCAAGTTTTTGCTATCTCTAAAATCATTCTATGTTTGGTCTTTGTAGAAAAGTTATGCGTGAAAAATAAATAAACTAGTCGACCCGGTGAACTTCGTTCCGCCTAACCTATTACTATTATTGTGCATGTATTATATTATACATTATAAACCTTCTTCTTAAATCACACTATCATTTTTAAAAAATCTCATCAGAATGCGTTTCTTAGTTTTAAAAATTTATGACGTATAGATTATAGGCAAGCACCTGTGGGTGAAAAGTGGTCCGCTCTTGTTTTTGTTCTTGGGCAATAATTAGGTATATTTTTCGTTACCGATATTTTCTCCATTGTATAAAGGCTCGCCTTGGAAGTATACGGTAAACACCTATTCTTAGATTTATTGTGTATGTTTCAGCTTCGAATCGGTTTTCCCGTCGGCCTTAGGATGAGTTAAAATAATACTTTTTGCAGATTTTTTATAATTTTTAATATTATTCATATGCTTTTATAAAAGCTTGACCATTTTTCGTAGTAGACCGAAGCTTTTCCCTATCTCTATTTAGCGGCTAAAAGCTCGGGAAAATTAAATTACAAACTCAATAAAGTTGTCAAATATGGACGGGATGACACAGGAAGGATCGAGCGGAGGGGCTCGTCCATTTTTAGGGTTCCGTATAGAAAGTAACGAGGGACCCTGTAAGTATTTCCTTCCCTCTATCGAAAGGCCATAGCGCCTCCACCGATCATACAAATTTTGACTGCTCCGTAGCTCAGTTGGCAGTGATGTGGACTGAGATGCGTGGATGGTTCGATTCCCGGCGTTGCGAACATTGACATGATGAAATATCGATGTTTTTTTCCGGTCTGGGTGTAATGTTCGTCTCTGTATATGTTTCCGGCATCCTAGATACAGGTTCTTCCTAATTAGGGGCTCTGAGTGTGATGCGTTATTATTATTATTATTAAATAAGATAAAATTATCTATTCAATAGTTTTTAGGTCACATTTTAATTACTATCTTGTGTTAGACTACGTGCGTGTTCTCTTTCTTATAATTTGCTATGAGTCATAGGAGACTGCATGATATATGGCAACCATGATCTGTGGCCAGCCTCGGTAGCTCAGTTGACATTGAAGTAAACTATGAATTCTGAGATTAAGGTTCGATTCCCAGCAGGTACAAAATATTGTTCAGAAGGTTATCAATGTTTGTTTCAAAGGACTTGGTATGTTTGTACAGTGGCGGTCTAGGAAGGCGTAACAGATTTGTCTATGGTCTCGTGCGCCCTAGACTGTATTACCAAAGAACAAGAGCTATTTTGCAACAAAACCGGAAGTGTTACGCCGTCCTAGACCGTCACTGTAAGTGTTTCGGGCACCATATAAATATCTATCTATTTAGGGTCTCTGAGTGTGATTAGTTATGAAATAAGAAAATATAATCATCATCAATACATAGTATAAAATAAAGTCGCTTCCCGCGTCTGTCCCTATGTATGCTTATATCTTTAAAACTATGCACCGGATTTTGATGAGGTTTTTTTTATTAGATAGAATAATTCAAGAGGAAGGTTTATAAGTATAATACATGCACAAGATAGTAATAGGTTAGGCGGTACGAAGTTCGCCGGGTCGACTAGTCATTATTATAAAGCAAATCTTCACAAAGAAAAAATCACTTTAGATTTCAACATCTTTATCCAAAAAAGTTTGAATCGGATCATTTGCGACATATTTCTCTTGGAGAGTTAATAATTTAGAATAAAAAACGCCTTTTTCCTGTTCTTTTACAAATGGTGTGCAAATAGGATCTGACTTTGATCGCAGAGTGTTTTTCTTTGAATTATCTGGTGATTGATTGTGGTTATCCGAGAGGAAAATTAATTAGACAACATTTTCAGATTTCCAAAAGCATATTTCTGTATGCTGAGATATATGAGATATAAGTTATAATGCTGTATTGAAACCAAATTAAAACATAAATCATCAATACAAAGTGACCCTGTATATTTTATGGATACAGGAAAAACCGCGGGGCAGCCTCTAGTACCACATATTTATTTCTCACAAAAAAAATCACGTTGTGGTCGTTTTCGGTTGGATAGGACATCGCAGGCTTGAATCACCTGATTGTCCGAAAAGTAAGATGATTCCGTGCTTCGGAAGGCACGTTAAGCCGTTGGTCCCGGCCGCAGTAGTGGTCGTTATAACTCCGGCGACAAGCTGGCCCCTTGTCACGTTGTTAATAAAGCATAAAACTAAACGTGGGTCTTGAGCTGGTGCCTCTGCCTAACCCTTTGGGAATTAAAGGCGTGAGATTATGTTTATGTTCAACCTTAAAACAGTTAAAAAAAAATTGTGCCTAATTTGTATAAGTTAACTTATTGTTTCTGTATAAATTATTAGGAGCTGGTAATAAACTTAAGGGCTCGGAAGCCGGAAGCAAGCCCCGATAAAAGTCACCGGATATCCGGTCGAGATCTCGAGAAAGGGTCCTTTTAGCATAAAATCGGGTTTCTCACGAAATTCTAAGGGCTTTTTTTATTTAAAGCTATAGGTATATTTTTTACCTCCAAGGCCTATTAAAAGCAATCTAACTTATTTATTTAACCGGCTGTTAATTATCTGAGTATTGTTAGTGTACACGGGCCTTAACGTTCCTTTCGAAGCACAAAAGCGATGGTGGCAACATTCTAACTCTGAGTCCGCCTTAGTATCAATGGGATCTGACTGACATAACTGCCTTTTTTTTAAGGCGGGGAAACTCCGAATGAGTACCCTGCAGCAAATATTTAGTTCACTAAAAACCAAACCAACTGCATCTTGGCAACGGTGCCTAGAAACGGAATCATTTTTATTTTGAGTTGAAAACCCAAAAAAAAATTAATTCTACTAAAGAAATAGATCGGTAATTTGTAAATTTTTGATTTCGACTAGCTATGGCCTGAAATTATGTTTTATCTATACCAATATTATAAAGAGGAAAACTTTGTTTGTTTTGTTGTTTGTAACGAATAGGCTCCGGAAATACTGAACTGTTTTAAAAAAATCTTTCACTGGTAGGAAGCTACATTAACCCCGAGTGTCATTAGATATATATTGATTTATTAAAGAACTTTTCCGGCTTACTTCGTTACGCCATAAAATATAAGATACTACAAAAGACTCGGCTCTATAGCGGCGGTTTCCTTACTCTGAGCTGCCCAGTATGGCCGAATAAAAAACAAACAACAACAACAAATTACCTGTCGAAATATGTAAACAACGGAAAAAATATTGCACCTTGGGTTACATTATTTGCGTTTAGGTAAGGATCCCTAATTTGAAAATCGAATATAGCCTATGACACTCGGGGTTAATGTAGCTTCATACCAGTGAAAGGATTTCTTAAATCGGTTCAGTATTTCCGGAGCCTATTCGTTACAAACAAACAAATCTTTCCTCTTTATAATATTGGTATAGATACATAGTATAATCGCTTCCCGCGTCTTTCTGTCGCCATGTATGCTTAAATCTTTAAAGCTAAGCAACGAATTTAGTTGTTTAGTTAAGATCCGTTTTTTTAATAGATGAATTGAATTAAGAGGAAGTTTAATATCTGTACTACATGCACAACGTAGTATAATGACGTCGACTAGTATTAAATGCGAAAGTTTGTATTGTATGTTTCACGTACGCAAACAAAATCCATTAGAATTTGATTGAATATTCTTGTGATAGTAACGGTTATCCCATCACCCACTACGTAACCACCTGCCAAGTGTTTGTGACAAAAACTTGTGATGATTTGTGGGGGAGCCTATGTAAAGCGGCAGAACTTTTTTAAGCTACTAAGAAGAGGAAGAAGAATAACGGTATTATTATACTTATTTTAATCGGACAGATTAACCAAGAGTGTGGAGACGCCGGACCATATTTTCGATCGAGCTAGAAAAATATTTTTCACACAAACAAGAAGGAAGTTGACTGAATATAAAATATAAGTTGTGAGCTATAAACATGGTACAATATGTTTTTCGCTGTCTTTATTTTATTTATATGCCGCCATTTTTTCTTTAATGTGTCTCTTAAGCGATCGTGAGTTCTTTTATATCCCCACGGAAGCCAACACACATTATGATTTCTCAAAAAATAAGTGGTTGTTTTTAATTGGTTAGGACAATGCAGGCTTGAATCACCTGATTGTACGAAAAGTAAGATGATTCCGTGCTTCGGAAGGCACGTTAAGCCGCTGGTCCCGGCCGCAGTATTGGTCGTTACAACTGCGGCGACAAGCTGTTCCCCTGTGACGATGGTATAAACATAAACACGGCCAAACGTGGGTCCAGCTCGGTGTACGATTGCCTCTCGTGGGCTTAGATGATCTGATGTCCTTCGGTGTATATGTCGAAGTAAGATTTGAAAAGGTTTATAAGGTTTTTTGCAAAAAAAACTAGTGATTTTGCGAAAACACGGATAATTTGATATAAGCATTACTTTTTTTTAAATCATCCTGATATAAAGCAGTATTTTTGCAAAAACCTAGTAAAATTGAAATCTTTGAAACCTTGCTTTAATCTGATTGGCTAGATTATTGCTTGCTGGAAAACTCTTATTCTGATTGGTTTGTTAAAATATCCTTTGATGCTACAGAGAACTATCAAATCTTACTACGACATATATAAGCGTGAGATATGGTCATATTATTGTGTCTTCTGTTTGTTCTTCGCCTTTTAGATCGTCAGCATATTGGTTATGACAATGCTGTCTCAGTAGTTGGTTCAGTTACAGTATAAATAATAGTACTACATACAGTATGGGCACTCCCTGCCTCCCTCAGCAAGTGCGACTTCCCCGCTCTCGGTTACCTCTCAGTTACCGCTCAATACAAACAAAGCAGCGTCGCCCGTCTTATCTCATTCACACAAGTATGATACGCGTGCACGTACACGAGTTTCAGCTGTACGCGAAGCAACGTGATTTTTTCTATGAAGTGTTCGTGGTGTGATTATACTAAGTTGCATAGATAGTTTACAAAAATTGATTCATACTACATATTCTCAACAAAATCTCATTAAAGCCCCAACGTGAAACAATTCAACGGCACATTGCAAAAGTTGGGACGCGAAAACAAAAAAAGTACCACTGCAACATTTTGTAGTAAGCACCTTTATGTAGTGAGGGTACAGTAATCGACAGAGGTGTCTACCAGAGTTGCATTGTTGCGTGCAGGACATCCGGGAACGACGGGGAGCGGCAGGGTTCCGACACCTTTTATCTGAATGAACACCTCTGCGCACAACTGTGTAGGTACTGGAATGTAGAGCTATAAATTTACTAGAACAATGGGTTTATGAAACTAGCTCCATTTTTTAGTTTTGGATGGATTACTTTGCGATCGGTAGCCAGAAATCGTTCTAAGTGATAAGGCCGCCCATTGCAATTAATGATTTATAATTGCATGGCTGGACCTTTTTTTTTTTGTAAATTGATTCATATTATATGGAACTAGTGGACGGCCCCGCAGCTTCGCCATCGCATTTTTCCTTTGAACATCAAATTCCGAATTTTTCCCGTGGGAATTTCGGTATAAAAAGTACCTTATGTCCTTTCTCAGGCTCTAGACATTTACCTACAAAGAGACAATGGAGTAAGAAAACAGAAATACATTTACAATGAAGAAAATTAAACAAAAACAAAGAAAAGATAAAACAACATTCGAAAAACAAACAACAAATCAAAACTAATGAATGTAAACAATACTCAGTGATTACCATAATTAGTCGTAATAAAACAAAACTGCACACTTAGCCCCTCCACTCGTTTCTTATTCCATCCCCCTGATACCCCCGCTAACCCCCGCAAACCCTCGCCTACCCCCTACTAATTAGATTGTCCGTTAACATAATTTCGGAATCAAGCCTCCTTATCTTTGCCACCCAAGATTACCCGACTGCAATACTGAAAAAAACTTTAAAATATAAATCTATGTTGTTTAAATACTTACTACATTAACAACTACAACTGCGGTGGTAGCATGACGGACAATTTGTCGAATTTGTCGCCATACATTTTCCCGTATTGAAATGTCAAAAGCGATTAAAAGTCTCAGAAAGATTCGACAAATGGTCCGTCATGCTGCGGGGGCTGGCATCGTAAATGTGCAGATTAAAAAGCTATAGATCGATTACCTATTTAGTAAATTAAGTAAATTCCTAAAAACCAACTAGAAGTTGCTTCATTATTTGTTTCTAGGAAATTACCATTCTTTTGGAGCTCTAATAAAATTGATATCGATAACAATATAATAATGTTATTTCAATTATCTACCTATATTTTTCCTGGACGTCTTATTAGGAAATAAGTTATTTTAAAGTAATCTTTTAAAATCTTTTATGACATTATAAATTATTACGTCATCATAGCAATCTTTTATAACATTATATTAACTTAAAAAAAAAGATTAAAAAAAAAAGTTAATAGTATAGTCGAGTTGTAGTTTTTTTTTTCTTATTTAAGCTGATATCCAATATTTTATTGTACCTACTTTATCAACGCGGGGCGACTTATATAAATCAGAGTTTAGCTATAAATGGGGAAAATTCTCAAAACAAGCAGGTACACAAAAGGGCGTAAAGGAGATCTTATTAAGGATTTTAATGGACGGATCATTAATTTTTAATTACTTTGCTTAGGGCCCATTATAATATTCAAAAAAAGAAAATTACCTTCCTAAAAGTGAAACGACACGATAAAAAAAGTTAAATTAAATTTGTAAGAAAGAAAAGCGCAACTTAGAGTATGTCATCCGTTGTTCCATGTAAAGTGTTTTTCTTTTAATAGTGGTATTCGGCCCTTGGCGTGTGGTGGCGGCATAGGGTTCCACCACCCCATCTCCTCCCATGGGTGTCGTAAAAGGCGACTTAGGGAACACCCATAGGACTGCCAGCAGCGTCGTTTGTTGAAAAACTTGAAGAGTCAAACTGCAATCACCAACCCGCCTTTTTTTTTTTAGGCAGGGAAACTCCTAACGAGTACCCTGCAGCCCCGGGGGGAGCCGCAGGGTTATGTGGGGTTCGCACCCACTAAAACCCCGCCCGTGGATCACCAACCCGCCTGCCAAGCGTGGCGATAACGCCTTTAAATAAAGGTCCTTCCTTATGATCTGTCGGGGCGGCCTATGTCTAGCAGTGGACGTCCTATAAAAAAAGGAATGGAATAGCTTATCCATATCCATAGTATCAATACTTTCATACTATCAATATATATAAAACTCTTCCGTTAAAACTCTTCCGTTACTGACTGACTGACTGACTGACTGACAGACAACGCAGAGCCGAAACTACTGGGCGTAGCGGGCTGAAATTTTGCATGTAGGTTCCTTGGGGAGTGTAGATGAGCACTAAGAAAGGATTTCCCAAAATTCCCATGGGAACGGGATTGTGTTTATGAGAAATATGCGCGAGTGAAACCGCGGTGCAGCCTCTAGTAATATCATAAATGCGAAAGTAACTCTGTCTGTCTCGCTTTCCTGAGAAAACTACTAAACCGATTTGAATGAAATTTGGTATAGAGATAGTTATAAGCCTTAAAAAAGACATGGCTACTTTTTAACCGACTTCAAAAATGAGGCTATCTGTTTGACCTGTATGTATGTATGTTTGTATGCGATTATCTCGCGTTTGGCTGAACCGATCTAGATGCGGTTTCCAGATAAGTATTTGTTAGATTCAAGAGAAGATTGTTGTACCTATTTTAACGATTTCGAAAAATAAGAAATGCTCAGTTAATGTATGTGTCAGTTTATTGGAGACGGGTTTCTTTTTTTGAAAAAAAAAATCGATATTCCCACTGGAAAATTGAGAATTTGTTGTTTCAAGAGAAAATTCACTGGCGAAGCGGCCTGGCGCTCACTACTATTGCATAATATTTATTTAAGAATCAAATTGCTTAATAGCTGTCAAAATTCCACCTGGCAATTAGATAACTCGAATTCTCCCCCTTATTAAAGAAAGGATTTAAGGGCCCCAGGGCATTCCATCCAATAATGACGTTTGAAAATATTTCCTTTGTCGGATTTAGGCCCTGAGATATGACAGGGGCGACAAGGGGCGGCTCTGGACGGATCTCAGGAGTATAGACCCTGTCTTATATTTATCGAAATTATGTATGTCATAGAAAAAAATATGACAGATTTGGGTTAATGATCGTTATCGAATTTAAGCAATTATTATAAAAACACTGTGTCGTCTGTTAACTTTTTTTAACCACGTTTTAAGCAAAGTTGAATGCATATCGTCGCTGTTATTGCAAAATGTTACATGTCATCAAACCACTACTTTTCAGGAGGCGAAAAAAAAAACATTTCTATTTTTTTATTTCAGAGATATGTTCCAGTATTTCATTTATTTAATTACATACCCAAAGTTGCGTCATATGATGCAAAATTAATATTAATAGGTGTTTCCTAAGTATGGTATTCTGTGATATATTATATACGTCTTAGTAAAATTTGACTTTTACGTTCCTAGTATAATTGAAAACTTTGAAACCTTCCTTTATACTGATTGGCTAGATTATTGCTTGCTGGTAAACTCTTATTCTGATTGGTTCGTTAAAATATATTTTGACGCTACAGAGAACCAATCAGAATAAGAGTTTACCAGCAAGCAATAATCTAGCCAATCAGTTAAGGCAGGTTTCAAAGTTTTCAATTATACTAGGTTTTTTGCAAAAAAAAACTGCCTTATGTCAGGATGATTGAAATAAAGTAATGCTTATATCAAATTATCCGGGTTTCCGCAAAATCCATACTTTTTTTTGCAAAAAACCTAATTATCAAATCTTACTACGACATATACAATACAAGTTAGGTTTAAGCTAATGAATATGTAACACTGAATTACAGAAGGCTTTTATACTGTAACACCCTTTTTCAAAGACATTTGATGCAAAGAATTCTATAATTTTAATAATGTCTCAGGGTAAGTTAGTCTTCTACATCGAAATCCATCTTTATTATAGAAAAAAAGTTTTTAGTTCTTTGAGCGTTCCCCGAAAAAAAAATCAGGCACCCAAAAACGCCAAGACGGCCACCGGGGGGTTTTAGTGGGTGTGAGCCCCAAATACCCCGACGGTTCCCCGAGCTTCGGGAAATGCGATAGGCATTTCCCTTCTTTACAAAAAAAAAGTGCACGCGGTAGACGTGACCAGCCCAATTCCAATGAAAATAAAAAACAATATCTTTCAAAAAACAATATATTTTAAAACGTTAATTACATTTTCTCCTAGTTCAAAGTTTAAACTAAACAAGAAAAACCAATACCACTTAGTTACCACAATCCTTTAGACCGACAATCAATCAGTAAAAGTCGGTCCGTTTTTTACTGAGCCAAGCCGCCGCTAAAGACCTCTGGCGGAAGCAAAAACTTAAGCCACTTATTGTTGTACAAATTAGCTTTTACTGAGAAACTATGTAGCTGTATTTTAGTTTTAGTTACACGACGTTGATCTAGCCCTTTTACTTTGCAAAATTGTTTAAATTTGCGTTTTAATTTACCTAGTTGCTGCAGTGGGCTTACGTTTGTTTATGGTAATCAATACATAGTGTAAAACAAAGTCGCTTTCCGCGTCTGTCCCTATGTATGCTTAAATCTTTTAAACTATGCAACGGAGTTTGATGAGGTTCTTTTTAAAGGATGGAGTGACTCAATATGAAGGTTTATAAGTATAATTTATGAGCAAGATAGTAATAGGTTAGGCGGTACGAAGTTCGCCGGGTCTACTAGTCTCTAATATAAGATAGTTCAGCTACTTCAATAAGTAAACACTTTATGTTTTCTCAATATCCGCGCTGCAATCAGCATATTTAAACCTTACTGGCAACACTGTAGTCACACTTTTTGTCACTGTCACTTGTCACAAAAAGCCGGAAGCGCAATGTCACAAGCACCCCTCCTATAGGAAATGGGGAAATGAAAATGACGAGCTGATTATTGAATGGCGTCTGATGGCGCGGAATTGTTGATTAATGTAGAGTGCCTTCGGTTTATTTTTATTTTTCATCTCCCCTTTTTTCGCGTGCGGGGAATTTACCGTGAACAGTATTCTTGCAACCCTATCTTATTGACTTTATGCTATGTATTATTGATGCAGGCAATTTGTATGATTCCGCATTTTACAAAATGCGTCGTCTGCTTGTCGTTATGAGAAATGCCGAAGTCAGATTGATAACTCGTTTGCTGAATAAGATTTGCTATTGATTTTTGATCGACTTTGATTAAAATAGTGGTGGATAAATAAGTATTTCCAAAATAAATAAATACAAAATAACAAAAACACATATTTCTTATTTATTAATAACTAGTCGACCCGGTGAATTTCATACCGCCTAACCGATCTTGTGCACGTATTATACTTATAAACCTTCCTCTTGAATCACTCTATCTATTAAAAAAAACCATCGAAATCCGATGCATAGTTTTGAAGAAATAAGCATACATAGGGACAGACGCGGGAAGCGACTTTATTTTATACTCTGTATTGACCAGTCGACCCGTAAAACTCCATAACGCCTAACCAGTTCCTATGTTTTGCATGTATTATAAACAGAAACCTTCTTCTTGTATAACTTTATCTATTTAAAGAAACCGCATCAAAATCCGTTTCATAGTTTTAAAGATTTATCGTATTATTCATTAAGATACAGAAGGTTTTAAGTAGTTTTACTGGAGGTCTACTTCTCTGGTTTGTTGTGTGGTAAATACGTGACATCCAGTCTAAATTGACATACGTTCAATAACTAAAATGCTCTTAAGTTTTTTTATGAATAACAGGGTAAGCAAGCATGTATAGGGACATTGACTAGCGTAAGCGACTTTTATTTTATACTATGTTTAAGTATTGAAGTTACAGTACATTAGTAAGTATTAGAATACGTTACCCCATAATGAGCTATGTATACATGTTCTGGGCAGCATATAATACCGCCACCCTATCTCTTCTTAGGGGTGTCGTTAAAGGCATAATTATTGAAGTTGTTAAATGAAATAAGAAATGAAATACAAAAATCTAATAACTCTATTTTTTTACCATCGATCGAGCCTAACACTGTGCCTTATAAATAAGAAAGCAGTCTAAATTACTTTTATCTGGCTATCTTCGCCCCGAATCGCCAGATGTGCGCCGACCCTTAAAGTTTCGTAAAGGAGATTGACCATTCTGGACCAAATGCTGCCCACGCATGTGAATATTTTTTTTCTTCTTCACATGAAGAGATATATATATGAAAAATAAAAAATAAAAATTAAAACCACGGATTTATAATATATACGTAGTACCTTAAAACTTATTTTTTTGGTGATCTTACATTTGATATATAGTTTTTTATCGTTTATGTTAAATAATATTATTATTATCTTACCTATTCTACCTCCCGAGTCCGGTTCCGACCTCACTAGTCTCGTTCGAAGCAACTTTTTTTTGTAGCAAGTTCTATATGAAAATGATAAATAAAGAGTGATTTGCCAGAATTTAGAGAAATCGAAAGTCTCTCTTGCTCATATTCAGATTTGGTATGTGCCTATCTCTTTCGCGCACGCTGGGTTTCGCTATACCTGCGTGCTTGCGCACGTGCCCTTTTGTTTGTATTGCAGTCTAACTTCGAACATACCAAATCAAACTTGCGCCTAGCTATTACAGCGAGCATGTACGCACCACAGAGACATTTATTATTCAAAACTATGTCGGTCGCCTCGACGACCTCTCCGATTTTTCGATGCCAACCAGCAACGTACAACTGATTCGAGCGCACATAAAGAGCAGACATACATCGGCAAAAGTGTATCATTGCTATATTTTAATTGACGAGAACAATCATGGGCTCGATTCTGTTCAACATTATTGCTGCTCATGTTATATCGGGCGAAGAACGATCGGCAGTTGTGCCCACGTTGTTTGCCTAGTTTGGTTTTTGGGATGGGCTAGGCACCAAGACGTTGTGAGGCGCCCTGCTTTATTTTTAGATTCCATAATTATAGACGACGATGATGATGACGATTGATATGGTATTTTAAAATGTTTATCCTTAAATAAATGTTGATATTTTAAATGATACACCGTCTTTTATTTTTAAAATAAGCTGTTGGTTAGGATTTTTCGTCAATGTAAAATAGATTATTTTTCAATATTCCTTGGATAGATTCTTAAGCGCTTTAGGTTACAGACTACTGTTAGTCTAATGAACATTATGCACTATGATTCAATGCTGGGCAGCCTTGGTCCAGCGTCCATACAAAAATGGTCAATCTCCTTTATTGGAAATTCCAAAATCCGAATAGAAGTAGAAATGTAAAGGGAACGTCGTGCTCGATTGATATTGAGTAGTTTAGTGTGACGTCTGTGATATTTCGTTTTAGATTGTCTTTAAATCAAGCAGATTTACAGATTGAGGGTTTGGTGGGTTCACGCTGGTTTTCAATTTATTTAGAAAATAAAACAGTATTTTATGAAAAACCTATCGTTTGCGCTTGTGCCGACGCTTTTAGAATAGAATAGAATAGAATATATAACACTTTAATGCATACAAAGATATGCTACAAAGGAACTTATGATACTATGTAATATTAAACAGTTTAAGGTACAAATAACAGAACTTTCATGCAATGGGCGACTTTATCGGTAAAAGCGAAAGTAAGTTACATTAACTCTACAAATCCAAAAACACATTCAAATCGGTTCCTTTTTTTAAACCACAATAATTGTATTCCTATGGTCCAAATACCCTATTTTTGTTGCTTTTTTTTGTTGTTTAATTTGACTGTGTTAATAAAATCAGAAAAAATAATTGAATTATAAACACAATGTACCTTTAAATAAGTGTACATAACTACATACCCAAAACATGTAGCCTTAGACTCGATTGTAACATACCTGAAAAGAAAAAAATATGATATTTTAGGTGAAATAGAGTTACATACATGTATTTAGTTATATGTTTTTTTAAATAAATATTATAATAATAAATTTTTCCATGTGAAAAAAGTCGCAGGCAGTATAATTTCTTAAACCGTAGACCCGACTCGTTAATTACCTTCGCTCAACTGAGTACATTTCAGTTCACAAATCGTATACACGTATACGTATTATTAAAGCACTAGTCAACCCGGTGAACTTCGTACCTAATACAATCTTGTGCATTTATAAACATTTAAACCTCCGAACGCTAGGTTTTTTATCCTTACTCTACTTCCAAGGATTCAATATGCGACATAAAAACCGCGCGGAAAAAATCCGCCTGTGCGTTTGAATCCTTAGCATTTAATGCGACAGACAGACGCGGGAAGCAACTTTGTTTTATACTATGTATATTGATAAGCATCCCGGTTATAGTAGGTAGGTACTAACAGCAAGCTGGAACAGACTAGAGTCTCACAAGTCAACGTTGACCTCTAACCCGACATCTGACCGCGTTCAGTCAGCCGACATAGTTGTCGAGTTGTCGACAATTCATTGTCGGATTACTCACAGAATTCCTAACGAGTCAGACAACGGAACGGATCGCGTTTGTGGTCTTTGGTCACCAGTGTACCCGATTACTACTTGCTAAGGAATAATATAAATTGGCAGTACAAAAAATCATTAGATGCATCTCATCATCACCATCACAAACGAAATACGGCCATGACTAGTCTTATACGACTCACGGGGGGGTCTGCTTACTCTACGTCTTCCTTTCCTTACTCTAGAACTTTATGGCACCAGCAATAATCTGTTCTTCGGGCTATGTGCCCTGCCAAAGTCTTTGGACTCTGTGACTTTGTGCTTATACAGATCTCATAATATGTCATCGATTCAGACTGAATTTTTAGCTTATTTCACCGTAATTCATTATTCCTAAAAATCGTATCAATTTCATTTTTAATGCCTCATCATGATCATGAAATTAACGAAGAAAAAAATTCAAATTTACTTGATTAAAAATGGCGCGAAACAGGGCAAAAGGCAAATAAGTATCAAATGGAGGTTATAGCCAGACGTCGAGGGTGCTTATAGCTCGGCTTTGAGACCACTCTAAGCGAAGGGGTTATCTTTCTAAGCTGAACAAAGTCGGCCAATCGAAGGACATGGCGGGAAGGGCTCTTGAAAAATGGCGCACAAAATGGCGGCTCTGTAACGTTTAGTTGTTTTTTAAAGCGCGATAGGCCAAGGCTTATGTTGTATTCAGTCTCGGATTTTGTTGATACTATACTATATATTATTACTATATATATATTATAAATGCGAAAGTAACTTTATCTGTCTGTCTTGCTATTCTGAGAAAACGACTGAACCGATTTGAATTAAATTTTGTATATTGATTGTCTAGAGCCTGAGAAAGGACATAGGCTACTTTTTATCCCAAAATTCACACGGGAAATTGATATTTTAAGGAATAAAGCGCTGGCGAAGCCGCTGGCGCCCACTAGTTTAGAATTTGATTTTCTCAATAGTATTTTTTTACAATCAGGAGAAGGTTTTAGTACCTATTTAAACCGACTTCAGAAAAGAGGAAGTTCTCAGTTTATGTATGTGTGTCAATTTATCGAAGGCGGGTCTCTTTAAAAAAAAAAATATATTACTATCATCGTATTTGATCGTCTTTTCGATAAAGTCGGTTGATTTTATCGAACAGAATGATTATTATTCGTTATGTTGTGCCTCTGATTTGAGATATTGTCACCGAACGAACACTGAGCATTTCGCGAGAAGAAAGTCGTAACGAGTTTAGGTATTTTTTCTCGATATTTTTCCAATCGGAATATTTTCCAGTTTTATTTTTTCTTTAAGAAGAAACATGTTTTTGAGAATCAATCAAAGAGCCGTATAACAGCAATCCTTTGAACCAAATGATGCTTTGGGCACTCTGGACTACCTTGCCTCTCGCAGTACCAATGCAATTATGGTATCAATACCAATTAGATTAAATATTCTAATTGACCTTCAATAAGTGATATCTTGTATCCTATATTGAATAAATAAATTTAGAGATTTTTTGTATTGTTTTTTTTTATTGTGTTTTTTTTTTTAATTGACGCTGTAAAAACAGTTGTTACTTTTGTTAAAAGTGTAGTGTTATGCTTTTTTTTTTAAGTTATCATTTTCCATTCAAGAAAGTACGTACACTCTTATCGATACATAGTCAGTTTACAGCGATGTTAGCGCCATTCGCGAAAGAAATTTAAGCTAGCATCGCTGTT
Organism: Euspilapteryx auroguttella; assembly: GCA_951802225.1. Classification (NCBI taxonomy): domain Eukaryota; kingdom Metazoa; phylum Arthropoda; class Insecta; order Lepidoptera; family Gracillariidae; genus Euspilapteryx; species Euspilapteryx auroguttella. The sequence goes on along the minus strand of OX637644.1, from coordinate 14,852,451 downwards.
AACTGGCTCTTAAATACTCCCTGTTGAGTTTTCCCTATATTTAAAGTAACTTTCTTAAAAGAAAATAGTTTAAAGCAGGTACCAATATCACATACCTTAGAAGGAATGAAAAGAAGCAACTAGGTATTTCTCTCCTATCTGTATTGGTGTGGGGATGCTAAAACAAAATACCAAGCGTCGCCTCATAAAAGAACATTTATCGGTTTTCCTCTCAATAACGTGTTACGATTATTATCTTTTTATATATAACCGGTTTTGCTTGTTATTGTATCTAACAAGAGTTTTAACATAAAATGATTTATAAGTAAAGAACTTCTGTTAATATTAAGAATTACTTAGCAGTCAAGTGACTCTTTTTTTTTTGTAAATTTGTGTCTTTTCAATGAATTTATTAATACACCTATTTATTTTTATCTTTAACTAGTCGACCCGACCAACCTATCAGTATTTTGTGCATATGCTATACTTATAAACCATCCTCTTGAAACACTCTATCTATAAAAAAAAACCGCATCAAAATCCGTTGCATAGTTTTAAAGATATAAGCATACATAGGGACAGACGCGGTAAGCGACTTTATTTTATACTACTACTAGTCGACCCGGCGAACTTCGTACCGCCTTACCTATTACTTACCTATTATTATGTTGTGCATGTATTATACTTATAAACCTTCATCTGGAATCACTCTATATATTAAAAAAAATCGCATCAAAATCCGTTGCATAGTTTTAAAGATATAAGCATACATAGGGACAGACGCGGGAAGCGACTTTGTTTTATACTATGTATTGATGATGATATTGATATTCATGTATTGACAATATCAAGATTTTCATAATTTGATTCCTCGAGTTCTTTTTTTGCAACGTAGTCTGGTGTACGCTGGGTATTTTTTAAGGATCATTTTAGTAGCGTCTCTATAAAGAATAATGACTCGCTAATCTATTAAGTATTTGTGAAGTATTTATGACATGAAATCGTATTGAGTAAATAATGATTTTGTAAATATTCTTAAAATAATTGAAAGAAGAAAAAATCTACACCATTATGTTTTGTATCTCTGCCCAAACTATAACACAGTTTATTTTAGGAGCCGGCATTATGGGGTGGCATTACTAGGTCGTTATTCGGACTGAGTGTTAGCGGTTATGGTGGCATCGTTAGGCGGGTTATAATTTGTTAAGGGCTCGTTCTGTTCTTTAGTGTATTTTGTTTGTTTTTACTTAGGTTTATTTAAGACTGTAAGACTGTTTACTACACAGTGTAAATGAAATGTAATCTTTGTTTTATTTTTATTTATTTCTTTTAATATTTACAGTTAAGTATATTTCATATTTATAAAAAAAGGGAAAGAAAAACAATCAAAAATTAAAAAAGAAAATCTTTGTTGGCAAATCGTATAAACTAAAATTAAGACCTTAAGGGGCCCCTACCTAGGTAGAACCTTAAGTTAGGATGACAAAACAAAGTCATATTTTTTTTTTTTTTTTAAAACGAACCCACCTTCAATAAACTGACACATACATTAACTGAGCATTTCCTCTTCTGCGAAGTCGGTTTAAATGGGTACTTAATCCTTTTCCTTAATAAAACTAAATATTTGCTTAAAACCGCATCAAAATCGGTTCAGCCCAACACGAGATAATCGGGGACAAACATACGTTACAAAACAGGTCACCCTTCCCTTGATTTGCGTAAATTTTGTGTTTTTTTTGGTTATAAGACATTTAAAAAGTTTTACAGCCTCGGGTTCAGAGTCGACTATAAATTTCTACTTACCGTGGAATGATAAGAACCGCCTGAGATACGGGCCTGGGTGAAACAGCCCAAATAAATTTAGTAGACTTTCGATCTATGTAGTTTAAAAGGTTTACCTAAATTTTACTCAATAGTTAAATTTTTTAAACGGCTATAGCTGTTAAGAGGCCTATATGACCTAATACACCAATAATAGCGCAAAAAGCAAAAAAAAATCTAAACCACGAAAAATATAAAAAATATGATATTTTTTATAAGACACTGGATATTATTTTAACTTAGAAATTGTACAAATTAAAGAATTTTTTCCACGTTTGCGTCTGCCACTAGGAAACCACTCGGTTGCGATTCTTGCCCGCCGGTCCGGGTCTAAGCGGCAAACGTGGAAAAAAAAGACCAAGGAGGAGATGGCGGGACGATCTCGATCGCCATCTGGAGAACTGGCCGCAGTTGGCACAGGATCGGAAGGCTTGGAGAACTACGGGGGAGGCCTTTTCCCAACAGTGAGACACTTAATAGGCTATATTAAAAAAAAAAATACCCCTAATTGACTGAAATAAAAATATTCAACGCTGCGCTTTCTTTAATGGATTTAGACCCTTAAATGTGAAAAAAGTTTTTCGAATTCAACAAAATTGGTAAACAGGAAAACAACCTCTGACCCCATACAACCAAAGAGTGAGCAATCAGTATTACTTAATTTTGCGTTCCTTTAAACACAAAATTAAACAATAAGTAAAGGGCAACATTCTGAAGCAATTTCGTTTTTCAGTTATACCGCTCGAACCCGCCATTTTTTCCTTTTGCCTCTTAATTAAAACCTGACCGTTTTTTTTCTCAAAGAGATGGTTAATTCTACTCGATAATTATTTTATCGATAAAAAAAAATCGCATTCAAAGCCTGCTCGGTGCACACTAGGTATAGTATCTGCTAATCTATACTATACAAATAATAAAGAGGAAAGATTTGACTGTTTGTTTTTTTTTGTTTGTATCGAATAGGCTCCGGAACCGATTTAAAAATTATTTCACTGTTGGAAAGTCAATGAATTAATTTACGGAAATTGTAATTATGTTATTAAAAAATTATGATGTATTTGCGAGATGCAATAAAATGTGTAAGTATATTTATGTCCTGTTTATGTTGCTAAATATTAAACACTTAAATGTGAGCCATGTATCGTAATTTTTATTTCGATATTGTTTATCGATACATAGCTATTAAAGTTCGGTGAATTTTGTAATCTCTTTAAAAAGAAACGCCTACTTGATAACAAGTATAGAACGTGATCGTGAATAGAATATTTTAAAGCTTTTTTTTGTGTAGGTTCTTTATTTTTCTTTGTTACTTACTTAACTTAATATAACAATAAAGTTATTCCTTTTTTTTTTATAAGGTTGATTGTTTCAAATTTCGTTTAGCAATTATATTTGTTGGTTGTATCAATACATAGTATAAAATAAAGTCGCTTTACGCGTCTGTCCCTATGTATGCTTTAATCTTTAAAACTATGCAACGGATTTTCATGGGGTTTTTTTTAATACATAGAGTAATTCAAGAGGAAGGTTTTTAAGTACAATACATGCACAAAATAGTAAAAGATTAGGCGGTACGAAGTTCGCCGGGTCCACTAGTATTTATTGTATAAAACAAAAAAATACCTCAGATCGGTAACTTACCTAAACATAATTAAAAAAAAAAAACAAAGAGAAGCTAAAAATGTTTAGAGAAAACGTGCGTATTTTTTTTTATTTTCATTAAAAAATATTTTGAATGCATCGTGTTGCCTCTCGCTTAGCATCGGAAAATAGAATTTTCCCACAACCGGTCAGCGTATACTGGGAATAAAATATATACTTAAATTTGCAGTTTAATTTTCGTTTGAAAATGTTTGTCGTAGTCCAGGGAAGGTTCATTGAGAAAATATGGAAAGGTCCGTTCTCCACGCAGACGTTGTCGCGGGCACAGTTAGTACAATATAAAATATAAAATCCCGTACTCTCGCCACTTCCTGGATCCGCAGAGGGCATGGTCGCGTGTGGAATATAAATTTCTACGGAATCCGGGGCTTACAGTCCGTCTGCTTTAGTTACAGACCGCTCAGAGTAAAAATATTCTGCTATTTTCTTATAGTTACATGTCTTATTTTATACTAGAGGCTGCCCCGCGGTTTTTCCCGTGTAAATTTCTCATAAACACAAAAATCCCGTTTATTCCCGTTCCCGTGGGAATTTCGGGAAATCGCTTCTTAGTGCTCACCTATACTCCCCAAGGAACCCACGTGCCAACTTTCAGCTTTCTACGCCCAGTAGTTTTGGCTCTGCGTTGTCTGTCAGTCAGTCAGTCAGTAACGGAAGAGTTTTATATATATTGATTTTACTGGCTGTCCCGGCGAACTACGTATCGCGCCGCACAATTTTATATGGAAAATTTTAATTGATGTTTTAACTAACTTCCCCTCCATTTTTCCATATTTTTTCACTTTTAATACCTTTACTGGACTACTACGAACATTTCAAAACTAAAATCAGCTAAATCGGCCGGGCCGTTCTAGAGTTTTAGCGAGACTAACGAACCACGTATATAGTAGATTTGACCGCATCTCGTGGTTGACTGGGCAGTGATATGTTAATTGTCAAATCGTAGGACCGGATTCGATTCCCGGCGAGAGTGAACATTGTTTTTTAGCATTACGATATGTTTTACCCCGGGGGGAATCAAACCAGACCTCTTAAATAACCAATCAACATCATTGTCTAGTAAACCACGGAGGAACGACAAAGTATCAGTAAGTTTAACCCGCTTAAGCCAATGCACTTTCTCAAATCTTTGGCAATAAAAACCCACAAATTTACGTAAATATAATTTCTTTTTTACAAAAAGAGCCTTTAATAAATTAACAAATACATAAACTGAGAACTTACTCTTTTTTTCAAGTCGGTTTAAATTGGTATTTTAAACCTTCTCCTGAATGTAACAAATACTTTTGTGAAAACCGTATACAATCATACATACATGTCTAACTGATTACCTTTCTTGAAGTCGGTAAAAAATATCCCTATACATTTTTGATGTGGTAGAAAAAGTGTTTTTGTCCAGTGTAGGTATACCAAATACAAAAGCTTGTTTACAAAATATGCTGGGAATACAGACAGATGTTGTGATCTTTACTCGGCTACTCCGTTCGCCGTCCACCGCTTTTACAAAAAGTTATTTCAATATCTCAACTCACCTTTGAAAATGTTTTTCTTTTAAAGAATTTTATTTACTTTATACATTCTTAAGTGAGCTTTGCTGAAGTCTGCACTTAAAAGAGCTCATTCTGAGAGCTTTAGGATTCGTTTTTATAGAGAGTTATACATGTAGGTAGCGAATATAAAAACTATTTTAAAATCTCTTTTAAAAAAGTTATAGTTAAAAAATCAATATTTTTAGTTACATTATTGAACTCTGAATGCATTTACACCTAATGAGAAATTATGGGTTGAGCCACAAATTTATTTATGGCATTTAAATTGAACTTTCAATTTTATAACTAAACGATGGGAAAATTATGTAGCCTCTTTTTTTCAATAAAGAATACAAAAAAGTACAGATCAGTCAAGTATTAACAAATTATAATGACTTGTCCTCCTACCAAGGGCTATACATATTTGATTTTTATTGAAAAAGGTGTGACGTTAATGTATGTACGAATATGACAATGTTTGTTCTATACAAATTGGGTGACAGAATAACCGAAATGAACCTTCCATCAATATCAATCAATACATAGTATAAAACGAAGTCGCTTGCCGCGTCTGTCCCTATGTATGCTTAAATCTTTAAAACTACGGAACAGATTTTGATGCGGGTTTTTTTTTATAGATAGAGTGACTCAAGAGAAAGCTTTATAAGAATAATTACATGAGCAATATAGTAATATGTTAGTCGGTACGAAGTTCGCCGGGTCGACTAGTATAATAATAATGATAACGCATCACACTCAGAACCCCTCACTAAAATAGGTATAAACCCACAGTTAAAAGGCAGAATAGTAAAACGGCTTAGGCATGCGTTAAATTACGGGCCTGCAAACCGTATTAACAGTTCAGTTAAACTTTTAACTCGATTCGTCCTCTAATGGAGGTATGGACAAATTGAGGCCTTACCAGTTGCACGGTATAATAAATAGTACTACATACAGTATGGGCACTCCCTGCCTCCTTCAGAAAGTGCGGCTTCCCCACTCTCGGTTACCTCTGGATTACCACTCAGTACAAATAAAACAGCATCGCACGTCTCATCTCACTCACACAAGCATGATGCGCGTGCACGTACACGAGTTTCGGCTGTGCGCGAATCATAGCGATTCTCTCGGTTACCTGTGTGTTACTGCTCAGTACAAATAAAACAGCATCGCACGTCTTATCTCCTATTTCACTCACACAAGCATGATAAGCGTACACGTACTCGAGTTTCTGCTGTGCGCGATGAAAAGTGATTTTTTCTATGAAGTGTCCGAGCTGTGCCAGTAGGTTGACTGATAAATAAATAGGCGCTTTATTGCAATCAATAAACTAAATAGAATTAAACAGCAATAACCCTTGGTTAAGCTAGTAAGAGGACAGTATGGCAACGAAAGAATATCTAGAAAACCCCGAACCGCAAACGTGCGATAGAGAGAGAGCAAATTTGCTTATGAAATTTGCGTTTCGGGGGAAAACTTTTTTTACTACCTAAATCTTAGGAAATCACGTTGATTTTGATGTCCATTGCTTCAAAATTAAATGGCTAGGTTTAAAAACAGTAAATTAAATATAGCAGTAAAACGATGTTAGGGTCTCAGGTGTAGTGTTAGCGAGCAACAATGAATCTTAACCCCCGACGTTAAGGATCTTTATTGATAAAAACGCACTTCTGCGCCTCGTTCCGCATTTATTATGTAGCAAAGCGGTTTCTTTACTTACTTTCTGGAGTCTTTTCGCGTTGGTCCTTACCTTTAGTGGATGATATTTTACAGTTTAACTCTTAACTATAACCTATATGGGAAAGTATTTCAAAGGTGAATAACACTCAGAGCCCCTAACTATGTAAGTTGAAATAATCTAGGACGATCGAAACACTTTCAAAGGAGTACATAACAAACACAACCATTACCGGAAAAGAAACGGTAAGAATCCTAACAAAGAGCGCCCACGGAAATCGAACCCGGACCTCCGAACCTAAACAGTCAATAACTCTGCTAGCTAAACCACAGAGGTCGTCACAATTTATAGGAGCCCTTTTTCAAACTAAAACTTTTCTAATTCTCATGATGAAATACGTCAGAGTGGCCGTTTTGTGGCACCCCAGATGCAGGTTCTACCTAGTTAGGGACTCTTAAAATTCATAAATAAATATAAGTTACCTGTAAAAATGTAAAATATTAAGTCTGTGAGTTTTTAAAGGAAGTACAGTTTCACCGACACCATGATTTTAAACTTAAACCTAGTCTGAGAACTGTTTAACTTTCGCGCGCTGTGTACCGCAGATTCTTCAAATTGAAAAGTTTTAAGTTTGAAAAAAGGGTTGCGCCCATTTATCGATAAAAACATAATTTTGTCTTTCTTTTTTACTGTCAATCTACTTGTGGTTTGTCTTTATATCTGTTTGAGATACCCATAGGAGCACCGTCATTGCATTTCAACTTAAACAACCCGGTAATTAAAAAAGAAAAAGAGAAATAATAATAATAATATAAATAATAAAGAACTTAACTAGTATTCGATTCGACAATGGTGACTATCGACATCTTACAGACGATTGTTAATTCGATTAAAGTGGAACAGCTTTTTTTTTGTGTCAGTGGGTCTGCTGACTGGAGCTGGTGCAGCAGGTGATGCAGATAGATCATAAATCGTGGAGACAAATGTAGATTTAAAGTCTCATTACTTCAGTTAGCAACGTGGCGAAAAATACAAACTGGAACTGAGAAGTTCGAAGAAGAACTCGACGCGAAACATGCAAACGCCATGCCCTAAAGACTCGTCCCAAAGTCTCCTACAACTACACATACAACACCAGCGGACAGCTACAGTGCAACATATGCGGCCGCACGTTTAAAACAAAGTTCGGTTTTGCGAGTCACATCCGAGCACACGCCAGGAGCTGACAAGGTGTCGCCGTCGACGGATACGTCATCATCACTTAAGTTAGATGGGCTTGAACAGATTTTTCTAGTAAGTATCGATACCAAGTATTACGGCACAGCACAACACTATTCGGAAGGAACTTGTAAAACATTATTAAAAGTTGAAGAAACAACAGCCGGGGACACAATGCGCCACTCTCGCCGCAAACTAACAAGGTGCACGGGAAAAACTATATTACCAAGTTTACTGGCTTTATTTACATTATTAAAAAAAAAACACCGGCACTTTGAATTTTTTGTTGTTGTTGTATTTGCCTCATCGAACAAAGATACCCTAAACGTCATAGGTAGTCTGAGATACGCCCACTCTGGGCAGTTAAAGGAACTTATACCATATAGCAGTCTTCCGTGGTGTTTTTCAGTTAAGCCTTCAGTGGTATTTCTTCCACAAACTAACTTATAATGATGCGAGGATGGTCCCACATTTTAATGACCAACGGAAAAGTTTTGCCAGGACATCGAACAGAATCTTTAGGAAGTGCGCTTATCTTAATTTCTCACTTCTACTACACAATCATCAATATATATAAAACTCTTCCGTTACTGACTGACTGCCAGACAATGAAGAGCCGAAACTATTGGGCGTAGCGGGCTGAAGGAATAAATTCCTGAAATTCCCATGGGAATGGGAAAAAATGGGATTTTGGTTTTTATGAGAAATCTGCGCGGCTGAGACCGCGCGGCAGAGTCTAGTTTTTCATAAAGTACTTATTTAAAATATTCCATCATATTAATACATTAATAATAGCAAAGAAGGTAAATAAAGAAAATTAAGAATCACTATTCCGACATTATCTATTAGCTTGGTGCCAAAAAAACTAAATTAAAAATTATCATACGCATTTCAGTAAGTGTTCATTCACACAACAGATTCATACATTCATACACTCCTCTTATAACACGACACCTATTAAACCGACCAAGTGGAAAAATAAAACGGACGAAACTCTCGAATATTCACCTCCCAAGCCCGAAGGAAGTTAATTAAAAGTTAATGAAAATTTCAAGGAAAAATTATGCAAATTTACCGAGAGGGAACAAAGACGGTATTCTGTTGGAGGCTCCATTCTCTACTTTTTCAGTTTTCGCAGAGTTTCCGATTCAGGTGTTAAACTGGGTTGGAGCAAATACCGCCTGGACTACTTCAGTGCTGTTTGGTTGCATACAAATATTTTACACAATGGTACCTTTTCCAAAGTTTATTGTACTTAAATACTACTTCACTGTGTTAAAAAAAATACTAAGCAAAATTATCTAGAGTCATACTGTGCCAAATTTTTGATTAAGTGCCTTTAGAAGTAAATTTTTTTCGAGAATGGGGCTAGCATTGCAGTAAACTGGCTCTTAAATAAAATTTTCTTTTGAACTTTCTTCTGACAATAACAAATAAATAATTTTTCGAGTTATTTACATTTGATACCCATATTGTAGTAAGTAGTACACTAAAAGCAACTCGTCCGCCATCTTGATTTTTCTGCCATTTTTAATGACGTCACATTGGCTTATTATGTATTGTTAGGCTCACTGAACGTGTTATACAAATTTAATTTCATTTCTAAAAAACATAGATCGGTATAGTCGTTCACGCGTGATCGAGGAATAGGGATACTTTAAAAAAATTCAGTTTGCAGAGCACAAACTAGTTTCGATAAAAACAAAAAATAAGTATCTTAAAAGGCTAAAAGTATTACTTAGGATTTTTGGTATTCTCTTCCAAACAATGAAAAATGACATCTTGAGATTTGAGTCTGTACTTAAAATTTGCAATTTAGTTGCCATAAGGCTGTAGAGCTGAGGCCCTATTACGGCCGCTTTTGCAATATTGCTTTGCGTCCTCTTTGCGTTTTTTTTGTATTGACTTTGACACTTGGAGGACGAAAAGCAAAATTTCAAATGCGACCATAATAGGCCCTCTGATCCCAGAAATTCATTACCGGATGTTCTACGCTAAAAATGGCAAAAAGCGAGAGCAAATTTGCGGGCAAAAGCTATTAAATAAACTAAATTCACTAATCAACCAGCCAAAAGTAATCTAGGTATAACCCGACCAAAATCAATCGCCCCATAGCCGCTTCTAAATCCTCATTATTATGTTCTCTAAAGTGCCATCGCTCAGCACTACTGCATTTTGCAGCGCGTTCGTTGGCTCGAGTCCAGTAGAGGACTTGTTTGCTTTTGTGAAAAAAAAAAATCAATGAGACAAGTTCTGAAAGTGGAGCAGCTCTAAGCCAGCGCATCAATCTATGCAGTTTAGTAATACTGCAGGGAGAAGTTTAAAATGAAACAGTTGTTTAGAATAAGACATTATTTATATAGAATATTTTGCACTTATTATTAACTAGAGGCTGTCGCGCGGTTTCACCCGCGTAGATTTATCATAAACACATAAATACCGGTTTTTCCCGTTCCAATGTGAATTTCAGGAAATTATTCCTTAGTGCTCCCTACATTCCCCAAAGAACCCAGGTGCAAAATACAGCCTGCTACGCCTATTAGTTTTGGCTGTGCGTTGTCTGTCAGTCAGTAACGAAAGAGTTATATATTTGTTGATTGATTATATTTAGACTCATAAAACACTAAAGTTTTAAAGAGAAAATATTTTATTGTTAGAATCAAAAAGGCTCTGAAATTACTGGACCAATTTGAAAATTTCCATTACCATTAGATACCTGCATTATCCCTGATGAAAATAGGCTAAAAAATATTCTAAAAAATCAGACTAGCACATAGGCATTTCATAATATTCTAGAATAGAAAAGAATAGAATAAACACAATAAACATTTATTCACCTAAACCTACATAATCACAAAGATAAAATGAAGACAAAATAAAGTAGTTAACATAAACAGCAATATGCATGCCTACGGTCACTCGTCACACGGACCCTGCTCGCCGTCATCGACGCGCGTCTTCCAGTCGGTTGTATGAAACGGTTACACCAATTCAGCTTACGATTGTGTACCTATAGACTTATCTATACAAATATTATAAAGAGGAAAGATTTGTTAGTTTGTTTGTTTGTTTGTATCGAATATGCTCCGGAAACACTGAACCGATTTGAAAAATTCTTTCACTGGTAGGAAGCTACATTAACCCCGAGTGTCATAGGCTATATTAGATTTTCAAAAACATTAGGGATTCTTACCTAAACTCAAATAAAATAACCCAAGGTGCAATATTTGTTCCGTTGTTTACATATTTTGACAGGTGGTTTGTTGTTGTTGTTTGTTTTTTATTCGGCCATTCTGGGCAGTCAAAAGAACATAGTCTATAGAGCCAAGTCTTTTGTAGTATCTTATATTCTATGGCGTAACGAAGTAAGCCGGGAAAGCTCGTTATATTATAAGGCAGTACCAAAATCGCCGTTGCAGGTAGTGAATAATATGTTTGTTTTCAAATCTGGTTAGTCTTTGCATGCTTTTTTTTTTGAGTTTTGTTTATTTCGAGCATCCTGTATAAACTTTTTAGCCTATTATCTGAGTGACATGCTCATTATAAAATTATCATTATAACTATATGACTGCGTTTCTGTCTCATCTAAAACTGAACCAAAGCCAAAGGGGTCTTTATTGAATTTGTCGTATAATGAGGACTCTTTCAGAATGTTAACGACACCTCCCTCCCCTCTTACTCTTCTCATCCCCCTTGAATTTGCCTCGATTTTCAGTGTTGCCATTATCGATCTAAATGTTAACCAAAAGAAGCATTTAAAAAACTATGTAATAATAAGCGCATAACTCAACAACACCTGAACCAATTTTATCAATTCTTTTTTTTTATGTTTGTTGAAGTCCAAGGATGGTTTTTACGGCGAGAAAAAAACGATTAATTTCCGGGAACACAACATAGTATAAGTTAGGCGCTACGAAGTTCACCGGGTCCACTAGTTGTTGATAAAAATATTATAATATGGTGTGCACACGGGTTCGATTCACGGGCGGGGCGAATATTGATATGATGAATATCGATGTTTATTTCCGGTCTGGGTGTAATGTTCGTGTGTGTGTTTCGGGCACCCTAGATACAGGTTCTTCTTAGTTAGGGGCTCTAAGTGTGATGTGTTATTATTATTATTACTTTTAAATATTCCTCACCGCAGTCTCCGAACGGCGCCGGGGCGTCGTCGGTTGCATGAAGAGTTTCGTCTCGTGCAGTTAAAGCCTTTTTAAAGCCTTATTTTAATAAGAAGTCATTTCATATCAACACTAGAAGCTGCCCCGCGGTTTTCCCGCGCAGATTTCTCATAAACACAAAAATCCCGTTTATTCCCGTTCCCGTGGGAATTTCGGGAAATCGCTTCTTATTGCTCACCTATACTCCCCAAGGAACCCACGTGCCAATTTTCAGCTTTCTACGCCCAGTAGTTTAGGCTCTGCGTTGTCTGTCAGTCAGTCAGTCAGTCAGTCAGTCAGTCAGTAACGGAAGAGTTTTATATATATTGATGATTCCTAAACAAAACATTTGCGAGTATAAACATGTCACTGGCACCGTTCCCCCGGCACTGCGGTTTTGCATAATCAACCCCAAAATTAAATAGGGTTAAGGAATTTCAATTGTTTAGATGTTTCGACGAGCGGCCTGTCACCGGTTCTGTTCAAACTTTGTTAATGTAAATGACTCTGCCTATTACACCGTATAATGCCATTATACTTTACTAGGAAAGTGTAAGTCAAAAATCAATAGTTTGCTTTTTTAAAGTAAAGTTAAAGTAAAAAATGATTTATTCAATATAGGATACAAGATATCGCTTATTGAAAGTCAATTAGACTAATCTAATTAATATTGATACCTTATTTGGTAAAGTATCCTATACTGCTAGAAGCGAGGTAGTTCAGGGTGCCCACCAATTGGCTCAGGCAAACAAACGTTTGCCTTGCCTTACGACAATGGTCGCCTGGAGACGCCCCCCTACTACTCCCTTTCGCAATGATTTTACAGCGTAGAGAAGAAGGTAACAAACTCTACTTTACAATTTATCTCTCTCTTTTTTTTATTTACGATTATGGGTTGAGACTTTACGCAGCGGTGTTGGTCGGTGATGAAACAATATCGCAGGCATAAAGACCTCCTTAAATATGCTATTCGAGATTTGTCGATCGATGGTAATTTGTTACGTGAAAAGCAGCTATAATAACCCTAAACCACCAAGCACTACCTCTCCGATGACGAACTAATGAATCCAGTCGAAATTAAAAAAAAAAAAAACAAAAACTAAACCGTTTCCAACCGAGATTAACATCCCTATTAAAAAACGTAGAAAAAAACATAAAAGAAACGCTTCTCCAACGAACCACACCGATTTCAAAACATCAAAGCTCCCTCATATGCAAAACAGTAAAATTTTACGCATATACCCCCGCATAAAATCATCCCTCCCCCTCACACACAAACGGGGTAGCGATTACGTATTAAATTTACATCTAAACAACACGTAGGCTGCGCCTTGAAGCCTATCTTTTGAATCCGGTCGGTTTATATTTGCGGCGCGCGTGGAATGTTTGAATTCAGAACTTAATGATTCAATGTCTCTTGTTAAATTAATGACATTCGCACTGAATAACCGTTAATTCACTCGAAATTAAGGTTTCTGTGCGTAATGCGTGCTTCACACTGTGATCATGCAAATTTATCGTTAACGTGTTATCAATACTGTACAAACTTTACACTTTGTATTATTTTTTTACATATATAAATCGCCCATTCTGGGCAGGCAAAGGAACTTAGTCCATACAGCCAAGTCTTCAGTAGTATATTTCTTGCTTTCTTAGCCTAGGATCCTAACCTAACCCATTGTAATGTGAGGACGGTATCACATTTTAATGTTCGCACCGACTAACTTAAGGGACATTGATCAGAATTATTCGGGAGCAGCCAACCACATAGAGTCATCAAGAGGAAGGAGAGCTACGCCATCTACATCTATAAGGTGCTGAAGCAGGTCCACCCTGACACCGGTATCTCCAGCAAGGCTATGTCAATCATGAACTCGTTCGTGAACGACATCTTCGAGCGTATCGCCGCGGAAGCCTCTCGCCTAGCTCACTACAACAAGCGTTGCACCATCTCGTCCAGGGAGGTGCAGACCTCCGTGAGGCTCCTGCTGCCCGGTGAGCTCGCCAAGCACGCCGTGAGCGAAGGAACCAAGGCCGTCACCAAGTACACATCCTCCAAGTGAGATGTGTCCATCCATCCCGGATCTTTGTCGTTGTGCTCAGATACAGTATATAGTACAAAGTGTGGTACTTTGTACTTTGTACTATATACCTTATTAGGTATATAGTACAAAGTGTGGTTGCTGCTACCTTATTAGGTATATAGTACAAAGTGTGGTTGCTGCTAGGTTAGTATAGTACCTAGGTTTTTTTTTGTTTCAACATTTTATTGTTACATTAAAATGGGTGCCACCTTACTCAAACCCCATAGAGAATTTTATATGAAGAGACTCATTGTATTCGTAATTATTGACATAATTAAAGCAGAATGACTGTTTTGTATCTTTGCACATTTTGTAAGGGATTGTGCTAAAGAAAAAACGCTCCAAAAATTCTTTTCGGTAGACTAATTAAAATTTAGATCAATGAAATCAACATAATATAATATCTTAGAGTTTCGAGGGGTTTACGTAGTCAGAAAGCGTAACTTGATTGATCTACGAGGCCCTAAATACGAATCCATGTCCCATATGCCTACAGCCACAGCCCTTCAGTAATGTAAAGGGCCTATTCAGGGCGCGAGAGAGGTATATAAAGGGCTTACCCACTCGTCGTGAGCTCTTGTGCTTAATTACTGAGTAATTGAAATTTTTTACGAAAAATTATGTAGGTCACCTTAAATTACCTTTTCGTCGTCGGTTGTGTTCGCTCATTTTAAAAAGCACAAAACTCCCTATTGTTTCCTTATTATTGAATTATTATGATTATTTAAATTGTAAAATTTTACCTATTTGCAATTCTCTAAACAAAAAATCTTTAGAAACGCTATATTGACTTTTGGCTTCTGCTCCGTAGTTCAGTTGGCAGTGATGTGGATTGAGATGCGTTTGCTCTTGGGTTCGATTCCCGTCGTAGCGAACATTGATAAGAAAAATATCGATGTTTCTGGTTTTGGTGCAAGATTCGTCTCTGTATGTATTTCGAGCACCCAAGATATAGGTTCTTCCTAGTTAGGGGCTCTGAGTCTAATGTGTTATTATTATTTTACACCTTTTCTTATAAACTGTGTGTTTGAATAAAATAATTGATTTTTTTACAAAAAGAGACGCCTTCAATAAATTTACACATACATAAATTGACAAGTCGGTTAAAGTAGGTACTAAAACTTCTCCTGAAAAAAACAAATTATTTTGTGAACATCGCATCAAAATCGGTTCAGCTAAACTCGAGATAATCGCGGACAAACATACATACATACAAACAAACATACATATATACAGGTCAAACTGATAACCTCCTTTGTTGAAACCGGTTAAAAAAAGGACGAACGGATCCAAGTATCAAACGCCATTACTTCTAAAAACCCATTTATTACATTCAAGAGAATAAGCTTCAATTTTTCAATATTACTCGTAGTTCACGCGATAAGGCAGCTCGATCGATTAGCTCGCTTTCTCAAATGCACTCGTTTTTATTTTAGTTCTTTATCTTTTATTTTTTCTATTCTTTGTAGATTCGGCCTTTTTTCCAAATGTAGTTCTAGTTAAGAAAGAGTGAGGACCTCTGGCACAGGTAGAAATACTTAAAAGAGGCCCTCGATTTGTACTGCAATTTATGTGTAAATTGGAACCAATAAACATTTTATAACTAAACATTGATAGCAAGTTGCCTACGGTCACTCGTCACTCGGGCCCTGCGCGCCTTCACTGACGCGCGTCGTCAGTCGGTTATATGGTGAAATGGAGGCCATTTCAGCTTACGACCTCAGCTGCAAGGAACTTTTTATTATTTATTATTATATTATTATTATTACTCTTACACTGGATGAGAGTCGCACAAGATGTCGTTCGGTATGGCCTATGTTCAGCATAAAAAGATGAAACATAATACCTCGAAGACGAGGTAGGACATTAAAAAACAAATGCAGATCAATAAGAACATAACGCTTAAAAAACAAGAAAAAGAAAACAGATCTAAATTATCAAATATTACTCTGTATTTATGTCACAACAACACTTCGAAATGAAATCGGAGGTCACAGGGTCGAAGTAGCATGAATATGATATTTGAGATGATGATAGATAATCAAAAGACATACCTCCTGAGGCGGCGAGCAGGCCGTGCGCGCGCAGCAACGCCAGCAGCAGCAGCGGCAGCAGCGGGCGTCGCCGCATGCCGCGCCACACCGCTGCGCCCGCGCCGCGCCGCGAGCCCTCACCTGCAACGATAACAAAACGGTATTTAATCCTCTGACTCAACTTTTTTCGGAGGGTAGTATGGGACATACTGACCATCGGTACACATGTGCTCTGAGTAGAGTAAAGGGTTAACTGAAACCTGTTGACCAGCCGAGATATGGAAACCACTAAACATAGTTTTCATTTTGAGCGTTCCTACTCGTAGACAGAATAGAAAACGACTGAAAATGTATTGAGATAACAGCTAGCATCGTGAAGTCACGTGGACTTTCGCCTCGAACTCTTTTTTTTTTTCGTCATTACTAGTAGAAACGATAAAATGACAAACTTTTTGGGATTTTTAAAGGGATTTTTTCATCATACTAATATTATAAAGCCGAAAGTTTGTGTGTATGTTTGTTACTACTTTACATCTAAACGGCTGGAGCGATATTAATTAAATTTGGTATGAAGTTAGCTGACACACTAGATTAGAACATAGGCTACTTTTTATTGCGGTAATAAAGCGCGGGTAATGTAAGGATGTTACACTTATATTAGTGAGACACGAGTGTTCTACTTGAATATATGTTTAATTATCCTTACTTAATCTAAGTACATTGGTGGGCGGCAGGTGGGTGGCCGTACCCCACTACACCTCCCCCCTTTTATTAAAAAATATTTATTAATAAAAATACAATATTTTTTTTTTCTTATGAATACATAAAAATTTGTTAAAAATTTCAAACAAAAACCAAAACATAAAATATTAATTAACAATAAAACACATAATTTATACTTTTTATTTTGTCACAATATGTTGTAATTTTTTTTTTATGTCTCGTCCATTATATTTATTATTTAGTTCTCATTTATTTTTATTAACATTTCACTCTTAATTCATCTCTTTTTTCTGTCTTTCATTTATAATTTTTATTCTTATCATATTTCATTATATTTATTTTAATTCACATTTATTTTATTCTCATTATCATTTAATATTTTCATCTCATCTCTTAAAATCTTCATATTTTTAATAACTTTTTATCTTAGTCACATTCATATTTATTTATTTTTTATTCTCATATACTGACTTTTTTATTTTAGCAAACAGCTCATAATCCTTTCAACTATCATTCTTTTTATATGTTTTATTTCTTTCAAGGTACACATTATTATTATTTCTTCTTCATAATACTTCATTTTCCTTCTTTTTATTATTCATATTTATCTATATTTTACTTTTATTTCTCTGAACAGGCATCTTCTTTTAACATTTCATACAATGTCCAGCCTCTTCACGAAGTGAATCTCGTTCATCATCATGATCAGAGTAGGATTCCAACTGCCTGTGTGTACCTTTATATATTTCACCTTTTGCATTGACTTATCAGACTCGCTGAACTAAGTCATCATGCATTCTCATTCATTTCCATTTCATTAATCTTTTCCCTACATTCCGTTAAATTTTAATTGTAAAGAGTTTGCAACTTCTCTTGGGTGATCAGTCCAATGTCAGTTCCAAAAATTCACAACCAAATATTCTCAAACTTAATACTTTTCAAAAACAAACATAACCATACAACTTAATCACTCGTTTTCCTTTTAGTCACTCGGACTCTTTTTAATCTCCAATCATAAAGCTCTTTCATTCTCCTTTTGGTACTTTAATCCTTGCTCCATTATTATAATTTTCATACAACTAATTTTAACACCTTCATCTATCCAAAAAAAACTGTGTCAAGTCCTTTGTTTCGTCATGTCCGATAAAATACAACAAAATAAAAATTTAACAATCAATATAACAATAAAATAAAATTTACTTTAAAACAGAATACATACGCATTTCATAATTATATCTATAGTATCTGAATACAATTAAATATTACAAAAAATCTTCCGGATAAAAAATTACTTCTTATTACAAAGTGTCTAAAACTGTACAATGTTATGAAGACATCGCCAGATATGGAATTCTAAAATGCTGACTCTATGGAATGTGCGCTTGGTAGCTGATACTTAATACGTGACCTGATACATTATATGACATGAACAAACGCAATGAAAATAATTTTGGTGTTAAATATTAATAGCAGAACAAAATAAAATTCTAACTTTTAAGCAAAACATTGACAAATTAAAATATACTATAATCATACAAATACAACACATACTTTTTGCTGAATATTATAAAACATTAATAAAACATAAACTAAATATAAAAAAACTGTTTTCAATTAAACCTTATCAGCAAAAGAAATATTCAATTAATAATAAATAAAATTAATGTAAGTAATTATTTAAAAACTTATTTATAATACAAATCCTTATGTAAAAAAACGCCATTAAAAAAAAAGACTGAAACACTGAATTTAAATATCTTTTAAAAACACAATCACAAAAAATTAAATAAAACTGTCACCGAAGCAGGAGTCTCGCCGAAAAAAAAAACTGCACTGTAGTTACTGTTCCGAATAAGTAATCTGATGATTTTTGCCGAAAAGAGAACACTTGGTAGGTGAATTAAGGGCACATAATTACTTGTATTATAATATTTCATTTTCTTAATATCTACTTCACTTTTATATTATTTTTATTAACTATTGGTGTACTTGCACTGTCCAAAATATTCTTTCACTTTTACATTTTACTTTATTTATTTTAACATTTTCCGTACATAAAAAAAATGCAGGCCGACCGGCGCTGCCTAGTGGTGGCAGGCCGGCTGGCAGGGTCGCCATGTAAGGATGTTACACTTATATTAGTGAGACACGAGTGTTCTACTTGAATATATGTTTAATTATCCTTACTTAATCTAAGTACATTGGTGGGCGGCAGGTGGGTGGCCGTACCCCACTGTTGCGAGGCACAGCTAGTAAATGATAAGTAATAAGCGCATTATTTTTAGGGTATAGATTCAAAGGATAATAAGGAACAGGAACAATAATTTTTGTTACACTAAGGGGCTGTCAGGTGGCCACTGAAAGTGCTACCAATCGCAGCCGCTCCAGTCCAGTCAGTGTTTCAGTGTCCGCTCGCCGTCTCCCACAGCTTGAAGACTAGAACGCGGCCAGTCGCACCCGTAAAGAGACGTAACTCGTAACTCGAAACACTTTGAATCGCAAAACGTTCAACAACAAAATATCCAGGACACAGACAATTTACAAACCAATCGCAAGGATAAATAAAGAGGACTGTAGACTATCAGTAAAAACTACCGCGACACCGGTCCGACTACTTCGACAGGTGCGGACGTTCCCGCTCTATTGTCGCCTTAATGAATATAGCTGCTATCGAAAGCGAAAAGTTGGATGCGCATTTGTTTTTTTTTTTAATACTCCATTTCAGGATTGGATTGGCTACCGATATTATTTTTTTTTACTACGAGACTGAGTACTATTGTGCCTTGTAATAAGGACGTATAAAAGCGAACATCTTTCTGTGTATACTTACTCATAGCGTCAATTGTAAAAAAAATGCTTAAGATTAATGAAAAAGATTCTAACATAGCTCAGCTAATTGCTTAATCACAATAACTCTACTCTTAGTTTCACTTATATCAGTCCCATAATGGGACTGATATAAGGGATAATGATTATACCGTGACGAAAAACGATTCCTTTCGTCGACTTTAATTACATTTCTTCCAAAGAAGTCTATGATTATCTTTATGTGTAGACGAGCAGTCCCGCCTTACTTCGTTACGCCATAGAATATAAGATACTACTCAAAGACTTGGCTCTATAGACTATGTTTTTTTGACTGACCAGAATGGGCGAATCAAAAAATAAACAACAACTACAAACCACCTGTCAAAATATGTAAAAAACGGAAAAAAATATTGCAGCTTGGGTTACATTATTTGAGTTTAAGTAAGGATCCCTAATTTTTTTGATAATCTAATATAGCCTATGTCACTCGGAGATAGTGTAGCTTCCTACCAGTAAATGAATTTTTCAAATCGGTTCAGTATTTCCGGAGCCTATTCGTTACAAACAAACAAACAAACAAATCTTTCCTCTTTATAATATTGGTATAGATAAGACATTTATTGACACTGCCTGATTACTAAAATTAAAGAATCTTTATATGAAATGTTTTTAAAGCTGGTGAAGTTGAAGGGAAAGGAATAGTTTTTAGTTACAGAATAAGGATGCCATTTTCAATTTATTTCCAGAGCCAGAGAGTCCACCCCACCACAAGGTGAACCAGCTTCTTTATTTTTAAAGTCCGTCTACAAACTTTTAGTTTTTTAATCACGCTGCTTAGTTTGCGAAGTTATTTATTATTGTTCACACAAAATAAAAGTTACTTAGAATAATTGGATGTTATATGAAATATTATATTGTGTATGGAATATTAGGTAGGTACTACAGATTATTTAACTACTATAGATTGATATTAATGTTGCCGTTTGTTATGGTAAAGCTATATCCATTTTGGATTGAAATTCAGTAATAAAGATTTCTATGTAGCGGTTTTGGAGACATGAAATTAAATATGAAAAGAATTATATTTCCCTAAGTTTGTGTGATATATCAGCTAATAAACAAGCTTTATAGCAAATGTTATACGTTATTCATCATGATTTTAGGATAAAAAATGAATAAGTGATTGATGTCAGAAAAAACTTGCAAAACCATTTTAGAACCCAATGAATAAAATAACCTTTAAAAGACTCGATTCCTTCGAATCGCAACCATCAAACTTCGATTCCGAGTCCGGACTCTTAAACATCGATTACTGGAATCGAGTAGAAAGTGTCGATAACCGTTACAGTGTCCCGTTTTCTTCCCCTCTGCCGAAGTTTCGGAGATACGGGGCGAAGATTGGCAGACGAGGGTGCCTAAGTTTGGTTGTAAAATTCGAAAGGAAAAACGGAAGTCTTTGTAACAATCAGTCGATGCTGTTACATGTTTTTTTTTTTCTTTTCACTTTCGTTTTGTTTGATTGTATATAGTTTCATAAGTTTTGTTGCTCAAAAGTATTAATAGTAGGGAAACATTTAGAGGGGTACACGGTGCGAAACTAGCGCCACTTCCGATAAATAAATAATATCTTCTAATCTAAACCATAGCCGAAATCAAAAATATGCGTCTTTGACTTCCTAGATAATCTTGCTTAGAATTTTTAGGCCCTGTTGTGTAGCTTTCAGGTTCAAAATCTAAGGAATAATCCGTTTTTGCTTAAAGTGATTACTTTAATTAAATAAAGAATATTTCTAAGATCATTATCCTAAAAGCTACACAACAGAGCCTTGAACATTCTAAGCAAGATTATCTAGGGAGTCAAAGACGAATATTTTTGATTGCAAGATCAAATCTTTAAGGCGAGAAAGGAAGAGGCAGAGCTCCGTTTTGGTGGACCGACACTATCAAATGTGCTACCAAGATGAACATCTTCTTGGCAATTGGAAGCACTCAAAACAGGAGAGCCTGGAAAGCGCTCACTAAACAAGCTGATCTTGTTGGTCACGACCCTCAGCCATAAGGGATCGACAAGAAAGAAGAAGATCAGGCGCGTTAGTGATCGCAGAGAAAAGCATTTCAAAAGTTTTCAAAGGATCCCTGCTTATCTGCTTTTCGGGTGTTCCTGTAGTCGCCTTTTACGACACCCATGGGAGAAGATGGGGTGATGGTATTCTATACTTCCACGTTATGATAAACTTTGTTTTTTATATCATAAGTGCTTAAAATATGTGTAGGTAAAATGTTAAGTATTCGAGCGTATCATCAGCTTAGTAACAAAACCTAAAAGTTAGTTCACTCGTATAATATCCGAAGAAGGCTTAATTTCATAATTGCGAACGCTAAGTCGAGTTACTAAACTGAAATTTCATTAGCACCCGAAGCTCTTGCGACTCGTTCTGTCTACACTCGGGGCCGATTCTTTAAAAAAAAAACGAGGATTAAAATGTTTAATTTAACTTATCATTTGCCACGTGGTATGCTTGCTCACCATAACTAACAACTTTCCCAAATCAACATGGGTCAAAATCTCAAAAAAAATAACAGCTGTTCCATACATTGGTTCGATCAGCTGACGGGGTCAATGTACGGGACGGCTGATTTTTGTTTTGAGATTTCGACCCATGTTGCTTTGGGAAAGTTGTTATAGGTATGGTGAGCAGAATCCCTCATTTCATTTATTACCGCCTTGTCAGAAACACCCTGTATATCAAATATCACCCGTGAGTCACCCGTGGATGTCATAAAAGGCGACCAAGGCAAGAGCCAAAAAACGGGCATTAGTGTCCTTCGTTGAAAAGAAAAACGAATTTTCGTAAGTTTTGCCACTTTTATCAAGTTTGGGCTGCAAAGTTAACGAAAAAGGTGCTAAAACTCTAGTATCAAACCTATATTATCCTTATATTTTATGAATTTGAGGTTTTTATTATTGTAATAACGTCATAACTTACATCATGGAAACTATATTGCAGTCACGTAAAAGTAAAGTAAAGTAAAAAAAATATTTATTCAATATAGGATACAAGATATCGCTTATTGAAAGTCAATTAGACTAATCTAATTAATATGAATACCTTATTTGGTAAAGTATCCTATACTGTGAGAGGCGAGGTAGTTCAGGGTGCCAATCAATTCCTAACCAATTGGCTCAGGCAACAAAATGTTTGGCGTTTGTTTGTTTGTTTATAACGAATAGGCTCCGGAAATACTGAACCGATTTAAAAAATTATTTCACTGATAGGAAGCTACACTATCCCCGAGTGACATAGGTTATATAAGATTTTCAAAAAATTTAGGGATCCTTACTTAAACTCAAATAATGTAACCCAAGGTGCAATATTTTTTTCTTTGTTTATATATTTTGACAGGTGGTTTGTTGTTGTTGTTTGTTTTTTTACTCTCCCATTCTGGGCAGTCAAAAGAACATAGTCTATAGAGCCAAGTCTTTAGTAGAATCTTATTTTCTATGGAGTAACGTAGTAAGCAGGGAAAACTCGTTGATAATAAAATAAATAAAAAGTAAATCATTATTCTCCTAATTTAAAAAAATATAGTTCTGCAAAATTTAAACTATTTTAGAATGTAGGCCCATTATGACACTTTAGTTGAAACCTAGCCAGATCAAACACGGCGCCCAGCCACCTGCTCGTGTTTATTTTACATCGTGGTTCGTGCTAGTATTACTATAAGTTTGTAACTACGCCGCCGCCGGTGCATAAAGTAAATATGTTTTTAGCCATTGCAGTTGGTGTTTAGATCTTATAACATGTATTTGGAAATATGGTAGGTACAGTCAGTAACAGTCTATGGTCTCGTGCGCCCTAGACTGTATTACCAAAGAACAAGATATATTTTGCAATAAAGATAAACCGGAAGTGTTACGCTGTCCTAGAAAGCCATTTTACAATAAGTACAGAATAGAATTAGAAGACTTAAATGCAAAAAACTTAGTTTTTTTTTTAAATTGTCGAGCCTCTACTGAGTATAACTCACCGGGTTAACAGGCACTTAATATAAGTAGCAGTCGCAACTTCACTTTATGTAGTATAACAAATAAAAAAAACTTTTTATCAAAAAATAAAATCGCCGAAAGAAAAACTGAAAAGCATAAAATAATAATCGAATTACTAAGTTCTTAAAGTAATGTAGGGTATCCCAAGTAATTTTAAGTCGGCGCGCCACACAAGCAAATTCCAAAATTACGTAAAAATTGATGCGCGGCAGCGCACGAATTTTGGTTATTTCTTTAAATTCAAGGTACTTACCTAATTTAGTGATATTTGTACGAGGAATCTGTGGCGCCGACTCAAAATTACGTGGGATACCCTACATTTCTTTAAGAACTTAGTAATTCGATTATTATTTTATGTTTTTCAGTTTTTTTTTCGGCGGTTTTATTTTTTGATAAAAAGTTTTATTTTATGCTTTTCAGTTCTTTCAGAATTTAATTGTTTTCTTCTCCCACAAGGTGGTCAGTGTTCACACCGCATAAGGTGATCAGACGACATGTTTGTCAGGGACGACAAGTCCGGTCGGTATGGCGATTTGTGGGGGAGGCCTATATCCAGCAGTGGCTGTCTTTCGGCTGAAATGTTCATTATTTTATTTCATTTCAAAAGATATTAAAGCATCCAAAGTTATAATGTAAATACAGAACACGGCAATGCAACCTGTGAGTGCATAAAAGTCCCACTGACCAAAAAGTCACCCCTATTTTCCTACCCTTAGGGTGGGAATTTTATTTCCAATTTTTATGGGACCCACTTCAAGGTATTCCCTGTCAATTAAAAAAAGAAATATCAAAATTGGACTACTCTGTAAAAAGTTATGCGTGATCATACATTAAAAAAAAAAAAAAATATACGTGTCGAATTGAGTACCTCCTCCTTTTTTTTCGTCGGTCAATAAAATTCTGAAAACTATGCTGCTATTACTAAGAGTAATTCTATTCTATTCTATTCTATGCTAAAGATAGCCAATTACACAATAAATTCTTCCGGAACCTTCTGTGCGCGAGCTTTTTTTTATATTTTTTTTTAAGGCGGGGAAACTCCTTACGAGTACCCTTGCAGCCCCGGGGGGAACCGCAGGGCTATGTGGGGTTCACACCCACTAAAACCCCGCTGGTGTCCATCTCAGCTATTAGCAAGGGGGTCACGGGAGATCTTTCTTTCATGTTTTTGTATCATGTATCTTGGCCGTTTATTAAAACACAATGTGCCAAGGTTTCAAATTGGTTTTTTTTTTGCAAATACTCCTTTAAGCGTATTGATGTAAAATATTATAAAAATTTAATATTTTAAACAATATACTTGATGTGAGTACTGGTACGCTGATTAATGCAAACTAGTTTACGATTTTCTAAAGTAAAAAAAATCAAGCCAAGATTCTGTTCAAGCCATCAGGTAACTTTACAGGAAAACCGACAGCTTAACCAAGCTTTAGTAAACTTTGTGCTTAGTTACATAGTGTATAAAGTTCGAAACCGATTTTCGATTAAAGTTAAGTGCCCTCTAGATGTTGCCTAGTTTTAAACCACATCACTACCTCGTTTATTTAGGGCTTAAAATATAAAAAAAACTGTATACAAAAATGCAGTGTGGGTCCTTTTTAACCCTGTCTTATTGAAATATCAAAACGATTATTTAAAACAAGTGGGCGCCCCGCGGCTTAGCCAGCGCATTTTTCTTTGTAACATCAAATTCCCAATTTTCCCGTAGGAATTTCGGGATAAAAAGTAGCCTATGTCCTTTCTCAGGCTCTAGACTATCCATATACCAAATTGCATTCAAATCGGTTCAGTAGTTTTCTCAGGAAAGCGAGACAGACATACAGACAGACATACAGACAGTTACTTTTGCATTTATAATATAAAAAAAATAGTATGGATAATTGTGCACGAGAAGGTTGACAAAAATTTTCAAACAAAGTTGTAACTGAATGACGAATTGCAGCGATTATAAAGAAAAAAAAAATACTTATTTTAAATCTGTCTAAAAAAAATTTGTCTGGTTCTTGTATTGAAGAAATATTGTATCTACCTATCTGTTTTCTGTAAAAACGGTTCCCATTAGTGCAAATTCAAACTAAAACTACCTAACATTTTAACAAACAGAGGAAAACATTTAAGTGTTCCAAAATTAATTGCAAACTTAGCTCCCGCGTTTGAGTGTGCGATGAAGGCATTACTGTAATTGTTATGTGGAGCTATTAAATTGTTAGCAGTTTAGACAGCTGGCGCTGTGGGGGCTTGTGGGGAGGGAAAGAACTTGGGAGGTATTCGTCTACCTCTAATGGAACTTTGAAAAAGTAGTTTTGATTAATAGTTTCTGAGTTTAGACGCTAGTTAGTAGCCATGTCCATGTCTATTTCAGTGCGCTTTCGTTTGCTTTTTTATGTTCATCTGAGTTGGTTGTTGGCTTTGCTGAAGAGTTTGATGCGTGGCATGAAGCGGCAGGTACATTTTTTTTTTTTTTTGTTTGTTGTGGGAAGACTTCGGACGCTATAATGTGTGGTTCCCGGGGTTCTTCCCAAAAGCGCCAAGACGGCGAATACCCCCGACGCTCCCCCGAGCGTCGGGAAATGCGATAGGCATTTCCCCTCGTTAAAAAAAAAAAGGTACATTTTTTGTTGCGTGGCATAACAGCTGTCTACCTAGTGTACCTACAGTGTTCTGATATTCGAACTAGTACGTCCATATGAAGACAGGATGATTTCACATTCGTTTGTCTGAGCAGTTTGATAAGACGCCCCTGAAACACCTCGCCTCTCACAGTATAGCATACTTAACTAAATATCTTCATAATTGGTACCTTACCAACTAAGGTTTTATTTTCAGTTTCACACGAAACCCACCTAGGCTGGAACGGAAAGCGTACATTAGTGCATTAGGCAAGCGTCAGAATGAATGAATGAATGAATGATCTGTTTATTGTTCAAATAAACACAAAACAAGAAACAATATATGTGAGGTGACAAAAGGCGACCTTATCGCTTTAAGCGATTTCTTCCAGGTAACCTGTTTTTATACAGTAAGACTGGTTACTTCAATTTTTGAATAGCATGAAAACTGAACACAAAATTAAATATGCATACTTTTTTTTTCAAGCGTCAGAGTGAGGCGCGAGAGTAAAATGAAGGAAAATTTGACATAATCTGGTATCTAGACTTATTTTTTTTCAACCATGGAGTCTGGTACCTACCCATTCTTCGGGTATTCCTGTCGCCTAAATACTATACTAGTCGACCCGGCGCACTTTGTACCGCCTAACCTATTAGTATTTTGTGCATGTATTATACTTATAAACCTTTCTCTTGAATCACTCTATCTATTAAAAAAAAACACCATCAAATTAGTTGCATAGTTTTAAAGATTTAAGCATACAGGGACAGACGCGGGAAGCAACATTATTTTATACTATGGATATTGATTGATATTGATGATTGATAACGACACCCACCAATGGTATTCTATGCCACCACAACAGTTAAATCTTCATATTTTGCTCTATATTTGGAATTTCCCATGACAAAGTACCAAAGTGTTGGTTCAATAATTTTAACCCTCTCCTTTCATAGAATCTTCAGGAACAAAATGCAGCTGAATTTTCGTCACGTTCTAGCAAACATGTTCGTAGAATAATGACACTTTCCGTCGTAGACGAGGAAGGCTTCAGAGGCGCTTATAGCGTAGCGAGAGCATGCCGCTATTAAGGCGCTTTTTAAGCGCTAAAATAGCGCCACTATTAAGCATTTTTTTTATTTATATAGAGCATATTGTTTACTACCATTACAGGATGACCCAACCCAATATAGTTGTGTTAAAAAAAACTCTGAAAACTAAAAATATTTTTCAGAAGCGCTGATATATGCAGACTTCAAATGGTCAAAGAAATTTTGAAATCGGTCCAGCAGTTTCAGATCCTATTCGATTGAAACAAATAAACAATCAAATCTATCAATATATATAAAACTCTTCCGTTACTGACTGACTGACTGACAGACAATGCAGAGCCGAAACTACTGGGCGTAGCGGGCTGAAATTGAATTATATGTAGGTTCCTTAGGGAGTGTAGGTGAGCAGAACATTAAGAAAGGATTTCCTGAAATTCTCACGGGAACGGGAAAAAACTGGATTTTTAAGTTTATGAGAAATCTGCGCGGGTGAAACCGCGGGGCAGCCTCTAGTTGTCTTATAAAGTAAGTGTAAAAGTGAGATACAGGTCTGTAATGTGAATATTTTCTGTGAATGGCGTTGTAGCTGTGTAAAAGCACCTTAATGCGCTCAAACAATGCTCGTTTCTACTTCAGAACATGTTGAATTTAATTCCATCGAATTTGTACCTTCTTTTACGTTTCAAAAGATGTTGCCGTTTGTTTTGTACAACTTAAATAGTCTTTGCTTTTGTCTCTATTTCTATAAGTTTTGTAGCAAAAAAAATGTTAAATCACTATTTAAAAAAAAAAGTTGTTTATGAAATATTAGTGGCAAAAATGCTGTATTTTTTTTATTTACGCGCCAAGAAACGATGTGGTCGCCCCAGGAGCAAAAACAATGGAGCGACAAACTGGGAGCGCACGACAGGGCCTGGTGGGAATCTGCTCAGGACAAGGAAGTGTAGAAAATGGGGAAAGAGGCCTTTGCCCAGCAATGGGACAGCTTAGGCTTGCAATCTTCTCTCTGCTTCTATCTTTACTAAATTTAGAAAGACAGGGCCGATTGAGCTGTTGTTGGTCTTGAAATATTTGTTGTAGTCCTGGGAAGTACTAAAAGTTGATAAAAATTCAAAAATTGCGAAGGAGACGAAAAAGAACAATATAAGTTTCCCATACAAACTGTTAACTATGCGCTTTATGGCGTTTGACATAACTGTCAGTCATTTTAATCAGTTTAAGACAACAACGTCTGTCGGGTCAACTAGTTTTAACTATAATAATAATAAATATCTTAAAAAATATATCTTTCTAGGGGACCCCCCACGGCATGAAGGACCATTTTGTCGAATCTTTCTGTCACTTTTAATCGCTTTTGACATTTCAATGCGGGAAAATGTATGGAGACGATCGTCAATAGTGACAGATAGATACGACAAATTCGACAAATTGTCCGTCATGCTACCACTACAGTTTCATACTTAATACTTAAAAACTAAACTTTAGCAATGTTTTCTATGTAATAGAGAATAATGGTTTCAACAAAGTTCTATATTAAAAGCTCGGCTAATGAAGACATTTGCCTTGTATAAAGTGGAGATAGTTTACAGTGTTTTGCTCTAGAATAGCAAGTTTTAGCTGAATAGATGGGATATAAAGGCTTGATTAAAATCCTTTAGCTGCCTAGCAATGGGTGAGATTCTTTTTAGAACTCTAGGTATTTTAGCTGAATAATTTTTTTTTGACTGTGAATATTGCATTTACTTTGGCGATCTCTAACCAGTTCAGGGCAAGTCTTTTGGCATAGTTACATAATGTTAATGGATATTGGATATATCTACTGGGTGTTTTTAACAAGATGGTAATAAATCAAAGCAGGGCTTCTGCTAACCATAACTAACAACTTTCCCAAAGCAACATGGGTCGAAATGTCAAAAAAAATAACAGCTGTTCCATACATTAGTTAGATCAGCTGACGGGGTCAATGTACGGGGCGGCTGCTTATTTGCGACCTACGTTGCTTTGGGAAAGTTGTTAGGTATGGTGAGCAGAATAGAGCTGTATATAAAAAGTAATTATGGTTCGTTAGTCTCGCTAAACGAACGGCCGGGCCGAATAAGCTGATTTTGGTGTTGAGATGTTCGTAGCAGTCCAGGGCAGGTTTAAAAGGTGACAAAATATGGGATAATGGAGGGGACGATAGTAAAAACTATTGAGGTTTTAATTGAATATATTAAAAAGAATTTAGAATAACATTGACTAGTTTGATATGTTTGGTTACTGTCATCATTAGAAAACATGGAGTGTTGTTGTGTGGTGCTTTAATTGCTAAATAAATTTATAAAAGTAAATCTTGCTTATTTCTCAATTCCCAAGTATAAAATAATAATAATAATCAATATATATAAAACTCTTCCGTTACTGACTGACTGACTGACTGACAGAAAACGCAGAGCCGAAACTGCTGGGCGTAGCGGGCTGAAATTTTGCATGTAGGTTCCTTAGGGAGTGTAGGTAAGCACTAAGAAAGGATTTCCCGAAATTCCCACGAAAACGGGGAAAAACGGATTTTTGTGTTTAAGAGAAATCTGCGCGGGTGATACCGCGGGGCAGCCTCTAGTAATAATATAAAATAATAATTCAATTCAATAATATAAAATTGTAAAGCGCGTTACAAAGTTCGCCGGGACAGCTAAAAATAATTGTGTTTCCTCACCGCAGTGAAAACAATTCTACACACTATCCATCAAACGTTAAAATAAACTCATCAGAATAAAGCGTGCAATCTATCCACTTCCAAGAGCTCATGTAGCTTTTATACATCCAATAGGGCCCCTATCTGTCCATGTCGGGCATTAATTAGGGACCCAGGTGTTGGTAAGCGTCGAAGTGTAGTCGGGAAATGCGGAGAGCATTGTAAATTTCATCTTGAGAAGCCAAATGTGTTGTGGGCTTTGTTGGTTAAATTTCTGCGTTGGCGGCGGTTGAAACTTTAAGAGGGTTACTTAATTACCACAAAAAAAGTTAGACCGGTCTAAAAGATTGGGTTCTACTTTTATTTTTAGTAGGTTTTTCTAGACTTGGGACTTTGTCGGCGTAAAATGGTGACTTTTGAAAATTTTCTCACGACTCAAATCTTCTCCGGACTACCTTAAAAACCAAACCTTAAGGTGGTAACTCTCGGTATGGCGCGAAATTCAAAAATTTCTAGACAGACAGAGAGAAAGCTAATTTTTTGATTAAATTTGCGTTTCAGGGGAAAACGTTTTTCACTACCTAAATAATAGCAAATCACAATGATTTTGATGTCGATCGCTTCAGAATTATAATGGTAGGTTTATAGGTTTTTTTTTTTATATGCATTGGTTTTGTAAAACAAACAACCTTATCCGACCAATTTTTTATTACAAAATCTCTGTATTTTAAGGGCCTATAAGTCTGAATCTATAGCAAATTCTGAAAAAAAAATCAAACCAAGTTTTTTATAGTGTTAGTAATCTAAAACTTCATGGCAATTGGAAAAACGTTTTCTCCTTTTGTATAAAAGCTTTTGGGGTATACTGTCTTATTAAAAAAAAAAAAAACAAAATTAGCTAAATCGACACATCCGTTCTCGAGCGAGACAAACAAACAGCAATCAAATTTATTTGTAGGTATTTAGTAAAATGTTAAGATTGTACTTGTATGGCTGTGATCAATTTAAACATAACCAAGACCACGCAGATTTGTGGGATAGTATCAAACTTAAGGGAATGATTAAGTATTATTAATTATTGAAACTAGTTTCTGACTTTGATCGTTTATATTCTAAGTCCACAGTTTACGAGATGGGCTTATATCTTCGTACTAAGGGTGAAGGTTTTAGGGCCCATCACGATGATTTTACTGAGAAATTACAGGTTTATAAGTTGGAGAAATTTTCTCTGATTTATTGAACTTAAGCCCTTAAGATGTTGCTATACCCTATGTCGTAGGAGATATGATATTTTTTTTTTTTTTTGTAAAAAACTAGAGATTTTGCGAAAGTGTAAGTGTGGTGATTATGCCGCCATTTGTAACTTGTTTTTTATTACTTTATGTTTTATTTTGATTGCAATAAAGAATTCTTTTATCTTATCTTATCTTAACAGAGGCTTAAAAATTCTAAGCAAGATTATCTAGGGAGTCAAAGGCGCTTATTTTAGTTTTGGCCGTGGTTTCGAAGATATCAATTTTTTATCAAAATGGCGCTAGTTTCGCACCATTTCGCCCCATAATAAGATAACATAAGTAAATTCGTAATTTAAAACTTTGCTCATCAATACATAGTACAAAATAAAGTCGCTTTCCGCGATTCTGTCCCTATGTATGCTTAAATCTTTTAAACTACGCAACAGATTTTGATGCGGTTTTTTTAATAGATAGAGTGATTCAAGAGGAAGTTTTATAAGTATAATACATGCACAAAATAGTAATAGGTTAAGCGGTACGAAGTTCGCCGGGTCGACTAGTTATATTATAAAAAAAAAAAAAAAAAAAAAAAAAAAATTAAAAAAAAACAGCATCTCTTTGAGAAAGTACAGAGTTCTTAAAAATGAACGATTTGTTTTCAAATCAAGTTCCGTAAAGTAAGCACAAGTTGAAGTTGTCGTCTTGTTTGTTCCGTATGTAAATCATGTTACCTCACAGAGGGGCTGTAACTTTGTAACTATATTTGTTACATGTAACTTATATTTGTAACAATTCTCGAAAGTTGAGTGTTTTCTTTTCAGCGTGAATAATGTCGTTGCGTATTTATGGAGTTTGTTTCAATTTATTATGTTATTTAGCCTTTAACTAGGTAGAATCTGTGTTTTTGTTGCCCGAAAAACATACAAAGATATAAGAACGAATCCAATCACACGAAATCAAATTAGTATCAAACGTAGGTAATCAATAAAGCAGGTAGGTACAGTGGCGGTCTAGGTCAGCGTAACACTTCCGGTTTTTCTGTATTCCAAAATAGCTCTTGTTCTTTGGTAATACAGTCTAGGGCGCACGAGACCATAGACAAATCTGTTACGCCCTCCTAGACCACCTCTGTACTTATGTTTTAATTGCATTCGATACTAATCTCAAAACTTTGAAAAAGTACTTAATATATATTTTTTAAGTAATTCCATCCTATTTAAAAACCTTTTCGAAAATTATCAACGAATTTAAACTTTAACGTAAAAGGGATAAGGTTTAAAACTGTCTAAACAACAACATTCAAACGAAGTTGCAATAGTAATTAATGATTTAAAAGCAAACAACATGTTACTGAGTCAATATTTAATTGCGACAAATGTTTACACTCAATAAACTGTTCCATATTTATTCCTTTGAAACACAATTTTATTGGTAATGTTAAGTTTTATACCAACATTTAGAAAAAAACTACAGAATTAATGAAACTTTTAATTTTAGCCAAACTATATAAAACTTTTTCGTGTGGTAGCGTGGCGGCATAGAATTCCACCACCTCACATAATTGTCGTAAGAGGTGATTAAGTGCTCAAACAGACGGCGCCGCCACCGCGCCGCCGCCGCACCGCCGCCTAGCGCCGCAACACTGTTCACACACGCCGCTACCGTGCCGCCGCCGCCGCGCCGCCGAACCGCCGCTGTGCCACCGGAACGCCTAGGGATCACCCGGAGAATGGGCAGCAGTATTGAGAGAGAGCAAAATACTGCGATTGCCAACCCGTGTACCAAGCGTGGCGATTATGGCAAAACCTCTCCACAAATATTTTTGGTCTGTGTATATTCAGGCTAGATACAGGTTCTTCCTAGTTAGGGCCTCTGAGTGTGATACGTTAGCATTATTATATTTACCATAGGCATTTGCAATTTTTTTTATTTAAAAAATCGCGCGAGATAAATGGACGAATTACTTTAAAGCGTTAACGCGACGCTATATTTATACCACCGTCTGTTTGACAAAGCCTTAAGATACCGTTACACAAATTAATAAAGTGAAACTTAAGAGCTCTACTTTATATTTTCTAGGCTCAAGTTTGCAATGTCACTCTGCAAAAGTAATAAATGAAAGTGCAGTAAAAGAAAAATGCAATTAATAAGGATGAACATGGCAGAGCTGTGACGTTATATGAGCTTTAGACATAGCTAGATGAATTATACGAAAGTAGGTAATGAGAAAGTTACTTAGACTAGTGAAAAATTGTTCCAAGAATACATTTTATACAAAAAAGAATATATTGGTCTAAATAAGGCTCGCTCAAGACCGGTCGGTGTGGCGATGTGTGGGGAGGCTTATGTTCAGCCGTGGACGTCTTTAGACTGAGATGATTAGCCCTTGAAATACAGCAAGCAGAAGCGTAGGTTGGTACAATAAAGCGTAGCGTAAATTGTGGTACAGGACTGAGCAACAACCGCCTGCTATTTCTCATGGTAGCTGAGAAATTTTTTTGATTGATTTTGAACCCTGTGACATAAATACAGGAGACGAGCTTTCCCGGCTAACTACGTTACGCCATAGATTTAAAGATACTACTAAAGACTTCGCTCTATAGACTTTGTTCCTTAGACTCCCCAGAATGGGCGACTAAAAAAAAACAACAAAAACAAACCACCTGTCAAAATATGTAAACAAGGGAAAAAATATTGCACCTTGGGTTACATTATTTGAGTTTAAGTAAGGATCCTTAATTTTTTTGAAAATCTAATATAGCCTATGACACTCGGGGTTAGTGTAGCT
Organism: Euspilapteryx auroguttella; assembly: GCA_951802225.1. Lineage (NCBI taxonomy): Eukaryota > Metazoa > Arthropoda > Insecta > Lepidoptera > Gracillariidae > Euspilapteryx > Euspilapteryx auroguttella. The sequence continues at coordinate 14,818,349 of OX637644.1, read as the reverse complement.
TTCTACCAGTGAAAGAATTTTTCAAATCGATTCAGTATTTCCGGAGCCTATTCGTTACAAACAAACAAACATACAAACAAACAAACAAACAAACAAACAAACAAACAAACAAACAAACAAACAAACAAACAAACAAACAAACAAACAAACAAACAAACAAACAAATCTTTCCTCTATATAATATTGGTATAGATCAGAGTAAATTGTTATCGTCTCTGTTTCTTTCCAGCGTTTCTGAAGATGATCGTTTGGCCTAAAAAGAATTTGCTTTAGTACCAAAAAGTATAGTTTTACTTCGCTGCGCCTCGCCAGAATTAGAGGGCCTGGGAGTAGAAGGAAACCAGAAAACAATAAGGCACGCGTGCTAGTTTCACGACATCCAACTTTACTCTCAATTTCAATAAGAGTTTCATGTCTCCAATAAATACTAAAAGCTAAAGTCCACAGTTTAATCCGACTAATAGCAGAGCTAATTCCCTAGAGCCGACAAAGGATTATCTATCATGGCCAGCAAAGTGATCTCGTGAATATTTAAGAACGCTTACTGGTTACAGTAGATTGGGGCCTCGTTTTGGGTTAGCGCGGGCCCTGTGCGCTGTTGGGTTCCTATAGTGTGGCTCGATAAAACGCTTGGAACGTTTCGCTTACATTTATCTATTTAACTACATATAATTTAAACATCGATATCTATCATAACAATTTTCGCCCTCTCCGTTAAATCCTACCCAAGTGAATAAACGTATCATACTATGTAGTTATGTCCTTAACATGATCTCACGCCTTTTATTCCCCGAAGGTTTAGGCTGAGGCACCAGCTCAAGAGCCTGACCCACGTTTAGCCGAGTTTATGCTAATGTTAAATGTTTATGTTTATGTACTTATGTATATTTAATTTAATAGCAGTCGCTCATTTCCTTGCGTGATGATAAAGGTAAAATACATATCGATATTTATTACAGAATATAACTTAACACATAGATAAAATCAGCGCCATCATGAATTATTCCATTAAAAATCTTTCAGACTATATTGTTTGACATGCAGAAATTCTGAAACGAAAGAGTTTTTTTGATTTAAATTAGTATTTGAATTTTTATTATTTAACCTATCGGGCGAAAGACTTTTGGACTCGAGATCTGCCACCTGGCACATGATGGCTACGTAATAAAGAAAATATTTATTTTTAAGTGCCTCTAATATTGCTTCTCGTACTACCTGTTGAAGTAAAACAGTCCGATAACTACGAATAAAAGCTACTAATAATAAAATTAGTACATATCAGAAACTTTAAATACACAAGGTGCTCAATTGCAACTCACCAACCAGCGCTCGTTAAACAAAAGTTGGTCCTTCGAGACGGATCGAGTCATCACACAAATTTCTAAACTAAAGCTTCAAACTCATTTAGAACTGAGAGTAAACACTGAAAACGCTGCACTGATCTAATTCCTGGAGCGCTTTCGTCCAATATTTACGCACTTTCACATCGATAACTTGCCGCCGCAAAGTACCTAGTTACTTTAACTCTAACTGGGCCCGTTCCCGCCACTTTGGATCGGGTCCAAGTATTGCTGAAATCGACCACTATAACCTGACCTGGTTATTTTACTTAGAGCTTCACTCGGTCAGGCCAAGTTAAACTGGTCGGAGAGAGTATTTAAGACGTTCTGCGCCCAGGATTCGTGACATATTGTAGGTTCCCGTTGCAGTATATCAGTTTTAGCCGATGTTTTTGTTTGTGTAGGAAAATTGTGTTGTCTAGTTTACTGTGTGAATTTATGTGCTTGTTGGTTTATTGGCAAATTGATTTTTCAATTTTATTGACCACTGGCTTTTCTAAGTCTTATCTGAGTAGGAATAATACTCAGATTTAGAACATTGTTACATAATATGCATATTATGTTATGTTCGTCTCTGTGTGTGTTTCGGGCACCCTAGATACAGGTTTTTCCTAGTTAGGGGCTCTGAGTGTGTGATGAGAGTTATGTGTTATTATTATTATTACATATTAATATGATGAATATCGATGTTTGTTTCCGGTCAGACGAACATTGATTGATTGATTGATTGATTGATTTATCATTTATTTTCGGTTGAGGTACATACATAATAAACATTAAAATACAAAATAAAAAATAGGGTACATACTTAGAGGGTAACTACAATTTTACACACTAAGTGTAAAGGACAGTGACAAGTACCACAACCAAAAATGGGCTCCGACTCAGCTTAATGCCACAGACTATTGCCTATGACGCTGATATTCTGCCGGCGCCCAAACGAGAGAGGCACTATTACAAAAGAGTTAAAAATAAATACAAAGCTAAACACAAATACAACAAAACGATACCAAAAATTTAAAAATGAAAAATAATACCTAATAATAATAATATATATAATTTAATACAAATAAATATAATGTCTAATAATAATGAATACAAGTAAAATTAAATGTTAAAAACATACCTACAAGATAAAATAATAAAGCTAAAACATTACAAATTGAGCAAGATAGCCAGTCACCAGGCAAGCGGCATGTTTTGCTTTTGTATTCCAAGCAGATATCTTTTGAGATGGAATTTGAAAGACTGAATGGTGCGACTACTGCGAATTGGAGGAGGGATATTGTTCCAGCACATCGTTGCCTGGTACCTGAAACTACCCCTGAAAGCAGCAGTACGGTGATGCGGCATAGACATTACCTTAGAGCAAAGTCGCACCCCATACCTACTCTTAGAACTCCGCCAGGTAATTTTTTCATATAAATATGTAGGAGTCCTAGTGTTTACGATTCCAAAAAGTAAGGCTGCAAAGTGAAGCCTTAGTCGCCCCTGCATTTTAAGAATATTTGCCTCATTTATGAACGGTGTAACATGAGTTCTTGGCGGTATATTAAAACAAAATCGTTCGCACGCGTTTTGTACCCTTTGCACGAGGTTTTGCGTCTTTTTTAGAAGACATGGCCCATATGCTGTTAAACAATAATTTAACTTGGACAGCACAAACATTACATCGTCTCTGTGTGTATTTCGGGTACCCTAGATACGGGTTCTTCCTAGTTAGGGGCTCTGAGTATGATGTGTTATTATGTTATATAATGTCTCTTTCATTCTAATCATTGAACCATAACTTTATGATAGAAGACTTTATCAATAGAAACCAATCTCGTTTGTTTAATTTGTGTTCCCTTCCACACGATTTGTTGCTTCCAACGTTTCCGAACGCCTCTATTGTCTGCCATTTTGAACAATGGCTTATACACGTTTCTAGTTAATTATGGCTTGTATTCTAATAAAGTCCTTATGACGCACGTAATAGGAACGACAGGGGAATTATTGTGTGTTCATTGTAGTGATATAATACAGTTTTGGAACACGTGTCTGGAAATGTATGGAAATTGTCTTGATTACTAAAATTTGTTTGTTGCGACTCCATTGTTAGCTTTGCTGTAAAACTGTATCCACTGATAACTAATTTCATATTTGAAACACATTTAAAGTACCAGAGCAACATGAACCAGTAGAAGGTTACGAAGCACACACATTATACCCAAATGCCATGCCAGCGATTCCCGCCGCCATGTGCTAGAGAATTTATAGAAAAGCTTTAATTGATAACCTTTTTCATCGCCACGCCTTTCCATAAATGTGCACTGGCCCTTACAACTTTACGATCCATAACCTAACAACCTTCTAATCTATATAAACCCATAAACGAAACAAGGCTCTCACGCGTGTATAGATTACATTAAACAACGTAATAGCAACCATATTTCATTTTACTTTATGACATTTTTTCAAGAGAACCCTGCCCCCAAAAGTTAATCATGACTGCTATAAAAAAATACCCATCTTTATAGGCATCTTAACCCTTCGCGAGATTACTTGTAAATTCAATCACCTTTCTACTATATTATATATAAATATACGTTCTTAACCCTTACGCTGACAAGGGTGACTGAGGATAAAGTTGTCCTGTGGGACAATTCCATTGGAACGTGGCGTTAGTAACAACTAGAGAGGCCATTTGAGTAGTCGACAACAAGTCGCAACCCTAACTTTGTGTCATAGAGCTGGTTAATGGGTTGAGTTGTTGTTTTTGAAAAACTACTCTATGTTCTGTTTAGTTTTAAACTATAAAAATGGGGTGTACAGAGAACTGTCTATAAGATGATGTCTTATAATAATTTTAACAAAGTATTTTATAATTTTTTTAATAATTTGATAGTCTTCGGTAACAACATCATAAATAGGTTAAAAAAGTTTCTTAATGTGGCATATACAAAAAAAAAAACGATAAAGAATTTAAATAGCAGAAGTGAAACAAATAAATCGTGATTTAGAATATTTTTTTTACGTTGAGGGAACTAAAAGGCAAAGGCCCAAAAATAGTTTGTGAATTTGTGGCATCGACTAAGAAGGGTGATGACTTTGTATATTGTATAGGCACGTGTGAACCACAACTCTTATAGTGCAGGTGCGTGGCTTATAAATAAAAAAAGATATCACTCCTTTAATATGTTTCGAGTAATAATACAAATTCGATTTGTTAAGAATTTTAGAAGTTACGACAAAGGCCTTATTTACATCAAGCGAAGCGATGCGAATATAGTCCAAGGATTGGTCAGTAAAATCTATGGTCAGTAAAGTTAATATTTTCGTTTATATGAAAGGAACTTTTTTTTATATTATGTGCTTATTTTGCATAGCTCTAATTATTTAACCATGATTCAAACGGATTCGTATTAAAATTAAAAAATATTTTGTGATTTCTCTTTAAAATTAATAACAGAACTTTATTTATTTATTTATTTTTTAATTTTAGAAACGAACAGTCCTACAATAGTTCCTAACTCTGATTTTAACTTCGCGTAAAATATCGAGTTTAGCCTGAAAAAACCTTAACACATTGATGACTAAGTAGTTTTTTTTGGATGCAACCAGTCCCGTTTCGATTTAACTTCTTTTGGTGGCGTGTCAGACACAATTTCGGAATCCATTTGCAAGTGACAGGTTAAAATGAAACTTTACAAAGAGGTGAGGTGATTTTTCCGTTCAAAAATTAATTCTATTTTCCGCTGTTAAAATTATTAATTACTTGTCGACCCGGCGAACTTCGTACCGCCTAACCTATTACTATATTGTTCATGTATTATACTTATAAACCTTCCTCTTCCATCACTCTATCTATAAAAGAAAAGCTCATCAAAATCCGTTTCGTAGTTTGAAAGATTTAATCATGACATAGGGACAGACGCGGGAAGCAACTTTATTTTATACTATGTATTGATTGATTAGGGGGCGACCCGCGGCTTCAGCAGCGCATTTTCCCTTGAAACATCAAATTCACAATTTTCCCGCGTTAATTTTGGAATAAAAAGTAGCCTAAGTCCTTTTTCAGTCTCTAGACTATCCATATATAAAATTTCATTGAAATCGGTAAGGTAAAGCGAGACAGACACATAGACAGAGTAACTTTCGCATTTATAATATAAGTATGGATTCTTCTTTATCGCAACTAGGCAAATTTTACAAAATTTTGGTTATAAATAAGAGAAGGTAAAACATCAAGCTGGGTTAAATAAATACGATAAGATGATATAGGCGTGGTTGCATGGAAAGATACCCTTTGCCCTTCAGCGTAATATCAAAAGTTTTTTCATTATTCGGGACAGCAGCTCAAGTGGGATTGCGTAACACACGGACAAATAGAGATCCAATTTGCAATGAAATTTTTGAGAATATTCTATAGCCCATGTCACTCGGGGACAGTGTAGCTCCCTAACAACAGTGAAAGATTATTTGAAATAGGTTCAGTAGCCTCGGAGCCTTATCAATGCAAATAAACAAACACCCAAACAATGAAATCTTTCATTTTTAGAATATTGGATAGACGGATAGATATTTCATTTCATATTGCGAAGGAAGTATGTCAGAATTGTAGCAAGTGGAAACCGGTGGGATACAGGCGTGACGCTATGTATGTATGGATAGATATTTAATTGTAAGGATAGTTTAATACAAGTGCCAGCGATGTCAATTTTCACATCAACATACACATTTCTAAGTAACTACGTATAACTTTAACCAAGTAAGTAATATATGCTAATGATATGGGCGGAGGGAAACGCGGTCGGTACTCGGTACGCCTTTGAAATGCATAGCAAGGAAATTCATTCAACTGGTTACATTGAATATGTGTAAGGAGTCCTAAACAGTTTTACACTACCTCGCCTCTCACAGTATAGGATACTTTAACAAATATTTTATTTTTTTTATTTTTTTATTTTCTTTATTTAGAAACAGACAGTCATATACATGATAATAAACATAAAACAATCAAGAAGACCTTGAGTTTCCTAAATTAAGTACATCAAACTTAAAGAATACGAGAGCTTACAAAACCAATTATTAAGTTATAAGATTTAAGTAACAACGTAATTACTTACAATGAAAAAAAAGTTACAGCACAAGTAGTATTTAAGTAATAGAATGAACTAACAGGTGTTTAGCCTACGAATTGTTTAGCAATACATCCATAACAGCAAACTTAAATGAATTATAAGATAGATGGAATATGTCGATTTTACATAATCTTTTATTATAGAAATACGGGAATCGCCTTAGCAGAGCATTCTTAGCATATTTAGTACGACAGAGCTTTGCAGAAAAAACATTTAGGGATCTACTAGAAAATCGAGGAATTTTAAAGTAAATATTCTCAAGAACATATTGGCAATCACTTTTATTATTGATTATTTTATAAAAGAAGCAAGCATCAAGGTATTGGCGTCTTATAGCTAGAGAAGGGATTTTGTGGAATTTAGACGATAATTCAAAAGATACAAAATGATTAGTTCTAATGTCCAAAGCTTTTAAAAATATATTTTGAATCTTTTCTATTTTATTAATATGGACTTTATATTGAGGGCTCCAGACAGTAGAAGCAAATTCAAGTATACTTCTCACATAAGCAAAATAGAGAATTTTGTATGTGAGTGCAGACCTGAAAGGCTTACCATATCGGAGAATAATGCCTAACTGCTTGTAACTGCGTTCAACTATAGAATCTATGTGAGGAATGAAACTGAGCTCGGAATCCAAAATGACGCCCAAGTCTCTTATTTTATCCACTCTTTTCACAACTCGACCATTAAGCATGTAATTAAATAATAATGGATTGATTTTGCGATTAAATGATAAAACAAAGCATTTATCAAGGTTCAGTTCTAAATGATTAATGCTACAAAAATGAAATAAATTATTTAAGTCAGCTTGAAAGTTGAGGCAATCGTTCGATGAATTAATTATACGATACAGTTTGGCGTCGTCAGCATATAAAAGAAAATTACTAAAGTGTAATGTATCACCAAAATCATTGATAAATAGTATAAATAGCAAAGGGCCAAGGTGAGACCCTTGTGGAACACCTGAGGGAATCGGTTTGAATGATGAAGTGAATCCCTTTAAAGATACAGCCTGACTTCTATTGTTTAAGTACGAAGCTATCCATCGCAGGAGGTCGCCATGTATACCGATCTCTAGCAACTTGTTTAGGAGAATGGAATGATTAACTTTATCGAATGCTTTAGAGAAATCGGTATACGGGACATCCACCTGCGACCCTGAATCTATCGCCTGAAGAACGAAATCAGTAAAAGTGATGAGATTAGTGTCAACGCTGCGCCCTCGCACAAAGCCATGTTGCTGGGGAATAATATGTCTGATAACGGCAGCAGTGATTTTATCTGTAACGATTTTCTCAAATATTTTGCCAAATATACACAGTTTAGAAATAGGTCTGTACTTATCGACTTGATGCCTATCACCACCCTTGTGAATTGGAGTTATCAGAGCCTTTTTCCAGACAGTAGGAAATTTACATTCATTAAGTGACTTACTAAAAATTATTGTTAAGGGTTTTGATATGTTTTCAGTGCACCGACTAATAAAAAGCGGATGAATATTGTCTACGCCAGCACCTTTACGTGTATCTATTTTATTCAAGTACTTTAAGACTAAATCATTGTCAATGTGTATTCGGGAGCAGTCGACAACTCCGCCAACATCAGTTTCTGTATCAACATTCAGAGAGCCATCAACGCAAGGATTGAAAACTGAAAAGAAATAATCATTGAACATATCGCTTATCTCCTGACCATCAGTGGAAGTTTTGTTTAAATATGTAACTTTGTTTGGCAGACTATTATTATTAGACCTAGATTTAACGTACGACCAAAATTGTTTAGGATCTTTGATTATATTTTCCTGAATATTTGTAATATAACTACCATAGCATTTTCTCTCCAACAGCTTAAAACTAGCTCGAAGCATTTTAAACTCAATAAAATCGCGAGTGTTATTATATTTTTTCCAATTTTTATGCACTTTACGTTTTTCACGACTAAGTTTTATTAATTGTGAATTAAACCATAGTGGATACCCAGTGCGATTTGAAATAATTCTTTTGGGTATAAACTTAGCGATCAGGTCATTAATGATGGAATAAAAATATAAGGTCGCTTCCTCAACGTCCATAGTGTTCAAAATTGACCAATCAATGCTTAACAACCCAGTATTGATAGATTCAAAATCGGCTAAATTATATAGGTATTTTTCACGGGTATTAGGCTTTAAAAACGCTTCACTGTCAATTTTCACACTAATTAACAGACAAGGATGGTGAGGATCTATCTTTGAGAGAGGGAAATTGCATTTTATAACCTGACAGAAAACATTCGATAAGACGAGATCAAGAAGTCTATTATTTATATTATAATTCAGATTATACTGATTCATGTTAGAAAGAGCTAAAAAATCAATAAATAGTCTCGATAATTTATCATCTGTTGTAATTTTAGAGCAATTTTCATAACTCGCCCAGCTAACATCGGTTCCGTTCAGGTCACCCAAAATCAAAAATTGGTCTTCGGGATGATCCAGTATTAGTTCAGAAACCCTATCGAGGAACGTCTCCAAAGTATTTGCATGTGTTGGCCGATGCGGAAAGTAAACACAACAAATATGTAAGTAGGTATTTGGCGTATTTCTTGTCGAGTAATAATTTAATCGAGCGCGGCCGCGGCCCAGCGGCACGCTCACCCACAGCTCAGAGTTGTCGGGGTCGCGCGGCGGCAGCGAGCTCCACGTGTCGCGGCGCTCGCTGGCCAGCGCGCGGCTCACGGCCACCAGCGAGCCCCCGCCCGGCGCGCAGCCAGGATCACCAAGACCACGATCAGAACGATAAACACAATACCTACTGTCAAAATATTCTGCATCTGAAAAGTTGTTATTCAACCATGTTTCCGAAAAACAAATAATGTCAAAATTATTTGCAAGTACATTAGATTGAACCTCGCATGATTTTGTCCTTATGCCCCTAACATTTTGATAGTAAATATTCAAATTAGTTAAATTGTTCATTGTTAAATAAAATTATAATACACAAATATAAATGCAATACGTGCAATACTCTGCTAGTACACAAATGCACAAATCTCTGATAAGGCGGCGGCGGCGGCGGAATGTGTAAACAAGTCATTACAAAGTAGTATGAAGAAAAAAGCGGTAGAAAAAATGACACGTAAGTTGTATGCAATAAGATACAGAATATTACTTTATAAATATGAAGATGTAAATCGGCCTGCTTAATTGAACATCGGGTTTTTACGCACAAAATAATTAAAAACTTAACTAAAATAAGACAACTAAATAAAATTATTAGAAGTCACTTTAACTTTTGCAGGTCTAAGTCATTCGAAATATGAATAGTGGGTGAACCATCTGATTTCTTCAGCAGGATCTTGCAGTCCCTAACCCAAACATACGAATAGTTGCGCTCCGATTTGATGGCACGGGTACGATTAAGCAATAACTTATTAGTTGGAGTCAGGTGTTCGCGTACATAGATTTGTTGCGTAGGTCCATTAATTCCAATATCCGACGTAGAAAGGTTACGGCGCGAGCGCATTGCTGCCAACAGCTCATCCTTTCGGCGCCTTTGTGTGAAACGAACTATTATAGCAGGCTCCCTAGCTTGCTGATCTCCATTGTGCGAAGTCCCGGGGAATCTCCTCACACGAGTTATATAATCAATATCGGTATCACGCAGATTGAACGCCAACTTTAATGCTAGTTCATGTAGAATGGAGTTGAGATTTTCACCATTTTTGGAGGGTATGCCGATTATTTCCACATTGTTCATCCTGGAAAGCTGATCCTTTCCGTTGATAATCTGCTCCATATCCAGAATCTTAGCTTTCGCGACTTCTAACTCAGTCTGCGTTTTGCCAAAGGCTGCCACTTTAGTTTCGATTTCGAAGATGCGACTTTCAATTTTATCAAAACGCGACTCGAAGTCAGTCCACTTGATTTGTAAATCGTTTATGCTCTTCTTTGTATGTTGGAGGTCATTCTTAGCCGACTGAAATTCAGCCCTAAAGGACTGAATTTCCCCAAGTACTTGTGCCAATGTTGGTTCTGAAGAGGCGCTGGAACACGGTCCACAACGAAACGCATGCTTTTTCTCAGATTTCAGCTTGCGATAACTAGACTCGGTGAAGCCAGAGCACTGGAAATGTGTTGTACCATTGCATCCATAGCAAAAAACCCCGTCGTTAACACTATCACCACATTTATTGCAGGTTAGACTCATAGTAGAGGTTTTACGGCACAGATTTAGGTGACTAAACAGCGATTAGCGTAATTTGTAAACAAAATGTACCGGCGCGCGTGAGCTCTCGAATGACACTGATAAGGTATCAATAGCAATTAGATTAGATGTAGTCTAATTGACTTTCAATAAGTGATATCTTATAATATTCATTATTGAATAAAGAATTTTTTGATTTTGATTTATGAGTTTTTTTTTTAAATTGCTAAGGAACTAAGAAGAATAAATTATTACATCATCATCATCATCTTCTCCAACTCTGTGGGTCAGTTGGCAGTGGTGTAAACTGTAACTTTATACGTCTGGGTTCGATTCCCGGCGGGAGCAAATATTTTTATGAAGGATATCGACATTTGTTTATTCCTAGGTCTGCGCATAGTGTTACAATTATACGATTATTGTAATTGTCTGGTTGTGCTTTTATAACATAATATCATAACATAATATCACGCATTTTATTCCCCGAAGGGTTAGGCAGAGGTACCAGCTCAAGAGCCGGACCAACGTTTAGCCGATTTTATGCTTTATATATTTTATATATGTTTTGCCCTAGATAAAGATTTTACCTAGGGCTCTGAGTTAAATCGGGTAATTAATATGTTTTTCTATATCTTGTTTTTCTGCCGCATGCACCCAAACCGGTAGGCGAAAAACGCAACCGAGTGGTGAATTTCCAATAACTTTGCACGTCGGAAAAAGTTGGTATTAAGAAAGAGGCAGTCGGATACTTTCATATTTCGTAGAGCGTTGTCTTTATCACACAAAACCTATATGATATTTATTATTGTAATATCACATAAGAAAAAAAAAAGAGAGAGATAAATTGTAAAGTAGAGTTTGTTACCCCTTTCTTCTCTACGCTGTAAAATCATTGCGAAAGGGAGTAGAATCATTTGACAGAGGAGGGCTCGTTTGGGGGCCTCTCCAGGCGACTATTGTCGCAAGGCAATCCAAACATTTGTTTGCCTGAGCCAATTGGTGGGCACCCTGAACTACCTCGCCTCTCACTTTATTATAATCAAATGATATTAACCGTTGGTCCCAGCCGCAGTATTGGTCGTTATAACCGCGGCGACAAGCTGGCCCCTTGTCGCGTTGGTAGTAAAGCCTAAACTCGGCTAAACGTGGGTCCGGCTCCTGAGCTGGTGCCTCTGCCTAACCCTTCGGGGAATAAAAGGCGTGAGATTATGTGTTATGTTATGTTATTAACACGTAGCATGGTACATTAAGACGTGCCAACGCTTTAGCGTTAGTAAGTACATTATTACTGAAACTAATCCCCTGCTAATTCCAGTCTATTCCGGCAAGTTTAGAAACTGCACAGTTCGCAGCGAACAATGTTCGATGCTAGACAGGTATGAAGTGCAAAATGCGCGAACACCGAAAGTAATCACTCAACAGCCACAAAAGCGTTAAGCTACTTAAACTATGGCTCGCACCTTCCTACCAGTGCCCTATTTTTGTTGCTACAAATCTTGTGCTCAAATGTACACAAAAATACCTTAGTAAAGCCACAGTATAATAAATAGTATGTACTGTAACATACAGTATGGGCACTCCCTGCCTCCCTCAGCATGTGCAGTCCCCGCGCTTGGGTACCTCTCTACGCTGCTTTATTTGTACTGAGCGGTAACTGAGAGGTGAACGAGCGCGGGGACCGCACTTGCTGAGGCAGGCAGGGAGTGCCCATACTGTATGTAGAACTATTTATTATTCTGTGCTATTATTTTCATATTTGGATCATTTTGTAGGTACAAATATCGCATTTATATTATAAGTAAGTTGAGGTATTTTGTCCCCGACTATCAAAAGCAACATGAAGGCATAAAGGCAAATCTGTGTGAATTGTGTGAACGGCCAACTCTCGCGTCAGTGGCCCGAGTGATTGGTCGTCGCTTAGTAATTGCAGACTTGATTTCGGAACTTGTATTTCAAGAAAGACTTGGCTAACATTCGCAGCTGTGTCGCAGCTTGACCTCGCACTCAAAAGTGTCAAAAATTTAACTTTATATCGTTTTCAGCTCTAAATTGATATTACATTGTACTGGTACCCTAGTCATAGAAGATTTAGGATGCAAACGTTAAAATATTTAAGAATAATAAAGAGCATATTATGCATAAAAATCACACAAAACCATATATTTTGTAATCCTTGTATAATCATACTTAAGTGTACTTGATTTTTGGTGAATTCATGTTTAATCAAAAAAAATAAGTGCATGTATTTTTTTTTTCTTTTAAAAGGGATTTTCTTTTCTTTTTTCGCGTCTTTTAAAAGGAAATGTACTTGTACCCTGTACCTAGTATGTACTTACTAAACATAATAATATCATAAGTAAGATCATACGGAAGAGCGGCTTACTCCTAACACAGGCTTCGTGCTTAACTGGAGTAACTCAAAACTCATTGCCATTTATCATGTAAGTTTTAATCAATAACAAAATCTTTTAAACCTAGTATTAATACGTTTAATCTTTGTTTAATAAATCAGTATTTAATCGCATCTTGATCGTTTCACTTCTCTCTCCAAGTTAGGCAGCCCTAACCTTACAACATAGTCGAGTTCCGACTTCGCGACAGTGAGACATATGCTCGACGGAGTATCAGCTGGAGCCATTATAATCAGTACTCGGGAACTGCTTGTCCGAGTATCATACTCCACCGAGTAGCCTCCAAACAAGTAGACTTAAGTATAGCAGTGAGACTATGTAGGTATACTCTGCTATGGGAGGGTAAGTCGTTTCCATAAATTTGACTGCTCCGTAGCTCAGTTGGCAGTGCTGTGAACTGAGATGCGTGTGCCACTGGGTTCGATTCCCGGTGGGGCGAACATTGTTATGATGAACATCGATGTTTGTTTCCAGTCTTGGTGTAATGTTCGTCTCTATATATGTTTCTGGCACCCTAGATACAGGTTTTCCAGTAAGGGGTTTTGAGTGAAGTATTTAGGGTGCCCAAAACATATAGGTAATAAAAAAAAAAACACCTTGACCTACGATATAAATAAAAAAAAACCATCATAGCAAGGTTAGCACCCGCCGGGATGTTCAGATGGCAGTTTGGTGACTTTACTTTTAAAGGTCCGGGTTGGATTCTCAGCGGGGGCGACTTTTTTTTATGTATAAACTAGTTGACCCGGCGAACTTCGTACCGCCTAACCCATTACTATCTTGTGCATGTAATAAACCTTCCTCTTAAATCACTCTATCTAATAAAAAAACTCATCTAAATTCGTTGCATAGTTTTAAAGATATGCATACATAGGGACAGACGCGGGAAGCGACTTTATTTTGTACTATACTAGAGGCTGCCCCGCGGTTTTTCCCGCGCAGATTTCTCATAAACACAAATATCCCGTTTTTTCCCGTTCCCGTGGGAATTTCGGGAAATCCCTTCATAGTGCTCACCTACACTCCCCAAGGAACCCACGTGCCAATTTTCAGCTTTCTACGCCCAGTAGTTTCGGCTCTGCGTTGTCTGTCAGTCAGTCAGTCAGTCAGTAACGGAAGAGTTTTATATATATTGATTACTTCCGGAGTCATAGATAGTGCTCACGGAACCGCAAGGATAGTTAGAATAAATTCTCCGAACACAGCGTTTTCTGTTTTCACAATAAAGTGGTAACAGTTTTCAGGGAAGAGCTTCAACTACCTTGAACGTTGGGAAAACAAAAATATAACGCGAACGAAACGCGAAGTGTATAACTTCGCGTTTCGTTCGTCCTTTTACTCTTAGTATGTCCCTAGTGCATCTGGCGGTGTTTCTGGTTCAAAAAAGCTAAATTTCAGAATTTCGTTTCTCAATTTTCAAAATATTTTTTCATTTAGTAATGTGATGATTAATCCTTTAACTACTCGGGGAGAATAGGGCCTCAACAGTCTTCCTCCAGACTTCTCTTTCCTGCGCTCTTTCTTTGGCGTCGGTCCAGGTCATCCCTGCCGCCCTGAGTTCTGCCATGATAGAACGCTTCCAGGTTTCAGCCGGACGACCCTGTCTTCTTCGGCCGCCAGTAGGGTTCCATTCTAAGGCTACTATTTAGTATTACTATTTAGAAATGTGCCCATAATGAAACTGTGTAGAAAAAGTAAAATAAATGGAAGGCGCTCTGGGAGGATTCTGATCAATTTTGCTATAAATCCCGTGTTTTATTGAAATCGGTCCGATTTTTTTTATTCAATACGTTTTTTCGAAGTAGGTAGGTAAATTATATTTTAAACAATATCGCCAAACTGCTGCTATTGCAGTTTGTTGGCAGATCTACTCTTATTATTTATTCTTGTTGTCTTGCGTTGTGATTAGTCTATAGCACCCTAACCAGATCGAAGGGTTACATTTGAGTACACAAGCAAGTTCCATCAAAGCTCTTTCATATGGTCTCATTTTGGATATACCGACATTGCCCCGTCTTCTAAGTATTTATCAGGGAACACCGTGCAGATATGCTTGTCGTTTAAGCAGATTATGTTGTTTTACAACTTTCTTCCCAAAATCCCATTGTTTGCTTGCCATTCGCTAAATAAATTAATTAATCATACTAGTCGTGCTTTAGGCATAATATTGCCGTGCAAATGCTACAATGATCTGGCAGGCGGGCGGCGGTGGCGGTCGAATGGAGGCCAGCCCGCAAACATGGACATAGAGGCTGGCTCTGACGTGACGCCTGTGGCGGTTTGAGTGGTACAACCTTAGAAGCGGAGCGGTTTGAGTTTTGAAGCTACGGAATATGGAATATCATATGGACGGATAAGTGACAATATATCTGTTATTGAAAGTCTTGTAGAATATAATACCTTTAAAACTTTCGTTTGCAAGGTTTAATTTAATATTTGAGAAGATTTTTTAATGATTCTTCGAACCGAACATAACAAAATAAAAATAAAACTGCGATACTTACGTAAAAAATTTCACTGCACAAACCTATAGATATTAAAAATATAGTAAAGACGAAGTCATACTAATATTACAACAAATACATAATAAGTTTATGAGGGATGGTTGCAGGTTTTTTCCTCTGTCACAGTGAAAATGCTTATCGCAATTTGCTGCAACTTCAATAAACAGATTAAAGGTAAGTAAAAATCAAAGCAAGTAAGTAAACCGCGGCCTCTTTTATCTAGTACCAAACAAGCGATCCTCTGTGCGTACTTAAGGCGACGTGCCTCGTGATTATGGATGGTCACGTGTCCGGGGGTGGAGGTGAAGTGGGCTATCAAGGAGGGGGGAGGCGAAGTATTTATACCCAGATTACCCCAATATTCGGTACTGAAAATTGGTTTGCGCGTATTGTCTAGCAAACTGGTACTAGGGATTAAACGTCTAATTACGGCGGTAGTCAAAATTACCGTCTTAAGCGGAGGCGTTTTTGCTTTTGGTTATTGTTCTATATTTGGTATTACGTTCACTAATAAGTCTAAGGGTGCATTCACGTACAAAGCAAATGCACCCTAAGAAATAATAATAATAATAATTTATTTATTATAATAATTATTTATTTATTATTTATTTATAAAAGAAAAGGTGAGACGTATTTAAAAAAAAATCTCTTCCGTAATATTCTTGAAAATTTAACTTTTGACAAAAAAAAATATTTCGGTGATAAAATCAAGTTTTTCGTTTTTATTATATTTTTTCGTTTCGTGTCTAGTAAATGTGATTGATTATTACAGAAGAGGATTTCAAAATTTTCCGTCTAGCCTATTCTGTTAAAGGAATAGCAAACAATTTTTAAATATTGTACAATTTCACGCGTGTTACATCACAACCCTTAGTACACACGGCGCCGGTAATTCAGCATCGCATAACGTTATTTAGCGTTCCGTCACCTGAATACGGAACGAGCGTAATTACACAGATTATTATTATTATTATTATTATATTGCGTTCCTGCGACTGATTGGATTGCTACTACAGGGCTTATGAGGATTCTCAGAACTGGAAGTTAAGAGGAAGATCTAGCCCCGTGCTCTATAATAATAATAATAATAAGGGGCGTAGGTTGGGTCACCTCCACGTGGTGCGTCCTGGGGCCAGGCAGTGACACTCTTTCGTTTCCCGATTGAGTGTCTTTGTCTGGTAGCAAAGAACCTGACAACCGAACCGTGGCGGTATATCCACACCCGGGTGTCGTTGGCCCGAAGATAGGAAATTATCTCCAAAGTTACGCGAATGGGTATTGTCTGGGCCCGTTTAGCATGGTAGACGGACAAGGTAGGTAGAATGCGATGAATAAGAACGTAGATCAAATAGAACTACCCCAGGAGGGTACCAGTATCGCTGGAGAATCCCTCCCTTGCACGAAAGAGCAAGGCTGCCCCACGTACTCTGGGGGGGGCAAATCTGCGATTTCGACATCTCAGGCTAAATGTAATCGTAGGTATAATTTGAGGCCACGCCACGGAGGGCCTAAAGAAGCACCTGCAACTATCGATGGCAAAGAGTTAAACAGGCGTGCCATTGATCAATCTGAAATCGGTTTAGCTGAAAGTCGAGTATCATCCCCATTATCTTCATTGCATTTAAGATCCCCAGCTTCATCTCATTGTTTTTCGCGCTCATCATCACCATTGTCATCAATATCGTCAGTTGTATGTAATTCACCACCAGCGCTACAAGTGCCAACGGACGTTGTGCGGGAGGCAACTGCCACTGATCCTGCACCCGCTGTTGGCAAAACTCGCACGAGAATATTTTGGACTGTAGAAATGAACAGATCTATATGGCGTGCATACCTAATATCTTCTAACTTAGAAACGAAAAAACCATCGATACCCGAAATTCACCAACAATTTACTCAAGATTTTCCAGACATCAAGGTCTCTGTGCAGAGAGTAGGAGACCAACGTAGAGCAATTATGAATAACAAATATCTAAGCGAAGACATACTACAAGAATTAAAATCTGAAGTCATAAGAAAATTATCATTAACACCCCAATATTCCCAATCACCAAATAATATTCAATCGCAACTAGCAGGCACTCGAATGAGATGGACTACTGAACTTAATGAGTCAATAATGAGAATGTATTATTCGGTAACACAACAAGAAACAAATAAGACTGGTTATCGAAAATTACTTCACACTTTTTTCATACAAGAACACCCACACCTTGCGCACATTACAGAACAACGCTTAGCAGATCAGAGAAGAATAATTGTACACAATAAATCTATTACAGCAAGTCGATTGCTGGAGCTTAAAGAGGAATCTAAGACAATAAATAAACCAATGCATCAAAATACACACACAACACATACAATTTTATCACAGAGAGAGATTGAACTTAACACAACAGCACCTAACTCATTGAATACAAACCCAGATGATGATGTTAATGAATCTCAGTTCAATACAACTACTACAAATCAAGAGTTGCACAATATTCAACCAAACAATCAGACTAATAATACTGATATTGAATTTATTTTCCAGCAAACTTTAGAATATTTTATAGAAACTGACCCAACAAAAAGGTCATTCATACCAAAACAAAGAACATCTAAGAATTTTTCCCGAATAATTGAGTATATTAACACCAGCATTTTACCAAAACAAATTAACAAAGAGACTGATTTCAAAACACTTCAAACAAATCTTTACTGCGCAGCTTGGACAGCTGCTAAAGTGAATGGATCCAAAATCAGTATACCACCAATAGAAAGGAATAATCGGACCACACCCTTTAAACCTAAGTGGCAAGAACGGCTTGAACAGAGAGTTAAAGATTTACGAGCAAAAATAGGTCAAATAACTCATTATATTAACGGTTACAGAAGTACAAAACTTGAAAAAGCTATTTTAGACATCAAACAACAATATAAAATCCACTCCGTACACGAAGACCAAAACTCCCAATTGACACATTTTATGGATACACTAAAACAAAAACTAACAGTGGCTTCGAGTAGACTAAACAGATATAACGCTTGCACATTGAGGAAAACACAAAACACGCAGTTCAAATACAACGAAAAACAATTTTACCGTGACCTGAAACACACTAATACTAATAATAATAGTACAGGAAATAAACCTATGCCTGACACAGATAAATTACACGAATTTTGGGCTAACATCTGGGAGAACCCTGTTGAACACAATACACAAGCTACCTGGATAGAACAAGAAAAAAGCCGCTACACACTCACGCCACACATGGAGTTCCAGCACATTCCAATAGATACATTCCAAAACGTTATTAAAAAACTACACAATTGGAAAGCACCAGGATCTGATAACATACACAACTTTTGGTACAAAAAATTTACACACTTACACCCATACATTCACAATCACATAAATACATTTATATCAAATCCAAACTCTCTTCCGAATTATATCACCGCAGGCACTACTTACATGCTACCAAAAGATTCATCAGATTCTACAAATCCAGCTAAATACAGACCAATCACGTGTCTTCAAACTATCTACAAAATAATTACATCTTGTGTGTCTAACATGATTTATGACCACATTGAGAGCAATCAAATGTTAGTAGAGCAACAGAAAGGTTGTCGAAAGTTTAGTCAGGGCTGCAAAGAGCAACTGATAATCGATTCGGTTGTTCTGCAGCAAGTAAAAAATAAAAAAAAAGATATTTACACCATGTACATAGATTATAAAAAAGCATTTGATTCCGTACCGCATAGCTGGCTCCTCGCCGTTTTGGATATATATAAAATACACCCAATTATAATCTCATTTCTGCAAAACGCGATGACAACCTGGAATACTTGTCTACGCATAAATTCCGTTATGACGAACTCCATAAAAATACAGAGAGGGATTTTCCAGGGTGACGCACTAAGCCCGCTCTGGTTTTGTTTAGCTTTAAACCCCCTTTCTAATTTACTTAATTCACTTGAAATAGGATACCCCATTAAACATAACCGCAATACTGTTCAACTTAGCCATCTCCTTTACATGGACGATATTAAACTTTATTCCTCTAACCAGAACCACTTAGAATCACTAACTGAAACTACTGAAACATTTTCCCGAGATATCTGCATGGAATTCGGAATAGATAAATGCAAAATAAATTCAATTAAATATGGCCAGAAATATCAACACACATACCAATTACAAACCGGTGACCAAATTGAACCCTTAGATGAAAATAGCACATATAAATATCTCGGATACCATCAGTCTAATTTAATACACTACAAAGAAACTAAAGATATTTTGAAAAAGCAATTTCAACAACGAATTAATGCATTACTAAAATCTAAATTACACTCCCGCAATATTATAAAAGCCATAAATACTTATGCGGTTCCTATCCTTACCTACTCTTTTGGTATTGTGAAATGGACAAAATCAGAAATACAAAATTTACAAAGAAAAATTAACACCACGATGACTGCACACCGAAAACATCACCCGCGAAGCTGTTTACAAAGATTAACCCTAGCAAGAAGCGATGGTGGAAGAGGCCTCATTGATATCCAGAACCTATACAATAAACAGATCTCAAACCTAAGACGTTTTTTCCATAATAAATCAGAAAACTCAGCTCTACATAAAGCTGTTGTTGAAAATGATGTTGGCCTTACGCCTTTAAACCTAAGCGACCGCACCTCACAACCAACAGAAATCCTATCTGACCGAAACCAAAAAATTGCAATCTGGAGCCAAAAATCCTTACATGGACGTCATCATAATGACTTAAACCAGCCTAATGTAGATATGGCAGCATCAAATGCTTGGCTTAAACATGGCGAGCTCTTCCCAGAGACCGAAGGCTTTATGTTGGCGATCCAGGACCAAGTAATAGAGACCAGAAATTATCAAAAATACATAATGAAGATACGGAACCTACCAACAGATATATGCAGACAATGCCATAGTGCATCGGAAACCATCCAACATATAACAGGCGCTTGTAAAACCATTGTACAAACGGATTATAAACACAGACATGACCAGGTTGCAAACATTATTCATCAAAAACTTGTGCAACAGTACAATTTAACACAGGCACCGACTACCGCTTACTACAAATACAAACCTGAAATAATACTCGAAAACGAAAACTACAAAGTATATTATGACCGTGCTATACTAACTGACAAGACCACTCACTTTAATCGCCCCGATATAACTGTAATAGATAAATTAAATAAAACTGCACTGTTAATCGACATAGCCATACCAAACACACATAATTTACAATCTACAATAGCTGGAAAAATTTCTAAATACACAGATCTTAAAGACGAAATAACACGCATGTGGAAACTTAAGAACGTCACTATAGTACCAATTGTACTCTCTACAACTGGTATTATACCCAAACAAATGCATCATGCTCTCAAAAAGCTAAATCTTCACCCTTCAACTTACATTTCTCTCCAAAAAGCTACAATTCTGAATACATGTAGAATAGTTAGAAAATTTCTTCAAGTAGATATAAATTTAGCAAACAGCAACTAAACCATTAACTATGAGACACTTGGCTTAGGCCCGTGCATCATAGACAACACCGGTCATTTAGAAGATGTGACCGAGAAAACTAAAGAATTTAACTAAATAATAATAATAATAAATCTTTATTTCAGGCTATAAAAACCCATAGCTAAAAAACATACATTCAATTACGTATTATTATTAAATTAAACATTAATAATACAATTAAATAATAATTTAAATAATTATAAAATAATTATTGTAAAAATTGGAATATAAAATTCAAATAAAATAAAATAAATTCAAATAAAATAAATAAATAAAATGTCAAGTACATAGTTATGTCCTAGTTTGTACTGTAAACTACCACATTGTAGTGTGCGTCAAAGATATAAAAATTGTCATAGATTGACCTTATTATATAGTTGAGCGACTCACGCGCACGCCGTTCGAAACCAGCTCTTGCATGCCGCATCACCGCGTAGAAATCATTAACCCTGTTCTCAGCAAACATGCCAGACGCACTACACCTCCACGGCAGTCCCATCATGCCCCTAAAAGCGTTATTGTACTGTACTCGCAATGCGTGGTACGAGCGTTGCGTGCGAAAGGTGTACCATAAGTGGCTGGTGTAGAGCGTCTGACAGTAGGCCTTAAACAGGGTTATCCTAACCGAATCTGAAGCGCGCGCGAAACGACGCGCTAACATATTAGATCGCATAGCGAGGGACCGCCTCTGACGCTCGACGTCCTCATCATCTTGAAGTGACTCCGAGACTACATGGCCTAGGTACTTAAAATGTTTTACGACCTTAACCACGGAACCACAAAGATATACCGGAAGAACATTTTCAGGGCCTCTGTTATTTTTGAAAATGACTATTTCTGTTTTCTTAACATTATAAGTAAGGCCATGCGTCCCAGCGTAACCCTCACAAATGGAGACCAATTGTCTCAATCCTCTGATCGAGGGACTCAGCAGCACCATATCGTCAGCGTAGCTTAGATTGTTTATGAGGGAACCGCCTACGAAGCAGCCTACTTTGGTACTGCTAAGTTCCTCAATCAGTTGATTAACGTATAAATTAAACAGGGTTGGGGATGTTAAGCCCCCCTGCCTCACCCCACATTCTAGTTTATAGGTGGCAGAAAAAGTATTTCCCCACCTCACAGCATTAGTCTGGTTCTCGTACCAGTATTCCAAGAGACCGACTATACTCGCAGGTACACTAGTTTGTCTTAACTTGCTCCACATCGTTTTGTACAAAATTGTGTCAAAAGCGCGACTGAGGTCAAGGAAGCAAGCGTATACTGTTGTATTTTTCTGTACGTAACTTTTGACGGTGTTTTTTAGAGCAAATATAGCCATGTCGGTTGAAAGACCGGCACGAAAACCAAACTGAGCATCACTTAAGGGTATATTCTTTGTTAAATTAGGATTAATCATCCTCTCCATAGTTTTAGAAAATATTGTCGCCAGTGAGATGGGTCGGTAATTAGACAGGTTAGAATGGTCACCGGTTCTATTTTTAACTAACGGAACAACTATAGTTTTCATAAGAGCCTCAGGTAGAAAACTGTGCGATAGGCATGCATCAAATAGCATAGCCATTAGTTCGAACAATTTACTTCCCGCGTACAATAAATGCTCAACGCTAAGGTGATCGTGGCCGGGTGATTTACCTCTTTTCATAGATTGCACACATTTAAAGATATCGTCCGGTGGTCTATAATTCTACAAAATACAAAACTAGTCTTTTACGCTTTGTTTTATCAATCACATTTTTATTTTCAGCTAAGTTAGTAGTTTAGCAGTTTTACAATATTTTACTATCTTATTATAGCACGAAATAACATTGAGACAAATTAATACCGAAATACTTTACGTATTTAAATCAGAGATAAATATCTGTACACATTGTACAGAGTATTTCTGACAAGACTCACCATACCTAACAACTTTCCCAAAGCAACATGGGTCGAAATCTCAAAACAAAAATTAGCTGTCTCGTACATTGACCACGTCAGCTGATCGAACCAATGTATGGAACAGCTATTATTTTTTTTGAGATTTCGACATTGTTACTATGGGAAAGTTGTTCAATCAATGTTAACATCATCAATCACCATAATTTCAACCGAAAGGCCTCCACTGCTGTACATAGACCATTCTCACAGAACGCCACAGCGACCGGTCTTGAGGGACCCGCATTAAGTGAATTCCCGCAGCCTTCACCAGGTCGTCTGACCACCTTGTGAGTCTGTCTACTCTGCGTCTTCTGGTTCGTGGTCGCCACTCGATATATTTTCGAGAACTTTACAAATGTAGAAATTTAAACTGTTGACGAATCCAACCCCTTATTCCGTAACGAGTAAAATATTAGGCTTTCAATTTCACCACCGCTTAAAGAATCATTTCATACTAGTAATTCCATAATTTTAGTAAAAAAAAAAGTATCCTTTACATGTAAAGTAAAAAAATATTTATTCAATATAAGATTCAAGATATCGCTTAATGATAGTCAATTAGACTAATCTTATTAATATTGATACCTTATTTGGTAAAGTATCCTATACTGCTAGAGGCGAGGTAGTTCAGGGTGCCCACCAATTGGCTCAGGCAAACAAATTGCCTTGCCTTACGACAATGGTCGCCTGGAGACGCCTTCAAACGAGCCCTCCTTTATCAAATTATTCTACTCCCCTTCACAATGATTTTACAGCGTAGAGAAGAAAGATAGTTTACCGTATCATATCTTAAATAATTCTTTGAGAAAATGTTTTTAAACCAGTGGTGAAGTTATGAGCTATCTTTCAATTTAATTTAACGCCTTACGAAATAAGGGGCCGGTCCCCACGCAGAAGGCAGAAGCGGTGGCGGCGGCAACCGAAAATGCAAAGTTAATTTTACATCGTTCATATGTCCCCGCATGAATATTGGATGACGCCACATTTCAATATCGCCAATAATTTGAGCACTTTATTATGAAATTCCATTAAATCTACAACACGCACTCCGTGTAATGGCTGGGCTGTTGTAAAATTAAAATTATGATCCGTGTGCTGGCGGATTTTATAAAGGTTTTATTTGATTAAAAAAATGTTAAGCTTTATTTATTAACTAGTGGGCGCCCCGCGGCTTCGCCGGCGCATTTTCCCTTGAAGCATCAAATTATTTCCCGTCGGAATTTCGGCTCAAGACAATCCATATAATAAATTTCATTCAAATCGGTTCAGTAATTTTCTCAGGAAAGCGAGACAGACAGAATTATATTAATTTATAATATTCGTATGGAAGTATAGATTTAAAATAAAGCAAACCAAAAACCTAGAGTGGTTTAGGTTAGTAAGTAGGGAAGGGGCTCCCTATGCGCCCTTCCCTATAATTCGATCATGTAATGATGATTTGTTGAAGGTTTTCATACAGTCAATGCCAGCAGTTACCCTCCCAGTTTTTCAATAATCACCCGCAAAACCTCCATCGTAACCGTACTAGGACCTTACAATCATGTGAAGTGAAGTTAAAATTTGCACATTAATATAAAAGCGGGCCAGCCATAAAGGCGGCAATAAATTAAACGTGTTTTGAATTCAGAATGCTGAGGATTCCTGGATTTGTTTGTTTGTCGTGATTTACATGTGTTCCGCGAGAGAGGAAGTGTGACGTCATACATGTTAGGATGTTTGTTCCACTTCCAGGCAAAGACTTGAGTAAAATAGATCGGAACTTGATAATACTTTAAAACTTATAATATAACCATAATAGCACAAATAAATGTATCGAGTTATAATTTAAAAAAAAATAGACGCGCCGCACATCTATCGCTTTATATCTGCACTAAATTTCTCAATCTCAGTGAGATATCAATATTTTGTAATCTAATTTACTTTAAAATTGACATTAAAATTGTACTTTGTATCTTACTTGTATGCACAAAAAGTCACCCTTTATACTAAAGTATTACTCATATAAGTGGCCACTTTTAGACACAAACAGTAATACTCAAAACAGTCTAAATCTAGATATTATTAGAAAAACTTAAATAGTAATAGGGACCAAGATCTAATGCATTAGGGTTCCTTTTTTAATAAAAAGCCTTACTTTATAAGATATGACTTTTCTTCAAGAGTGGCGACACTGTTCTTGTAAAAATACTCTTAAGAGACACTCAAGATTTAAACATACCTTCTGTAATATAACTGCCTGTTTTAACAAAATTTCATAAAATAAAAATGGTTAAAACTATTAAAGTCAGACAACTTCAGTTACAGACCTTTTTTATTGAGTGCCAACATTGTTTAAGTAACTGAAAGTCACCAATATAAAACAAGTTTTCAAAGAAAAGTTGTTCTTATTGCTATAAAAGTAAGGTATAAAAGAAAGCAGAACAATTTCTTGGCCAGTATACTGTATGCGAACCTTTTGTATTAGGCATTTTGCCCACAAAAGTATACTATACAATGTCCGAGCTATAAACGTGTTCGGTAGAAATATATTATTTTAATCGTGCACTGTAAAAACCGATTGTTTTTTGTATTTTTTAAACTAATACATTCTTTAATTTGATTAATGAAATAACTAGCCAACACGGCGAACTTCGTGCCTCCTTACAATCAATGTATATAAAACTCTTCCGTTACTGACTGACTGACTGACTGACTGCCACACAACGCAGAGCCGAAACTGGGCGTAGCGGGCTAAAATTTTGCACGTGGGTTCCTCGGGGAGTGTTGAGGAGAACTAAGGAATGAATTTCCGAAATTCCCACGGGAACGGGAAAAAAAAACGGGATTTTTGTATTTATGAGAAATCTGCGCGGGAAAAACCGCGGTGCAGCCTCTAGTATAATATAATAAATACCACGTCAAACTCAAAGCCACTAACTAGGAAGAACCTGTGTCTAGGGTGCCCGAAACATATACAGAGCCAAACATTACACCCAGATCGGAAACAAACATCGATATTCATCATATCAATATTTGCCCCACCGGGATTCAAATCCAGGTGCACACGCTTCTCAGTCCACATCACTGCCAACTGAGCTACGGAGCAGTCAAAATAAAGCCTATGTGTAATTTTGAATATTTGAGAATATTCTATATAGTCTATATCACGCAGGGATAGTGTAGCTTTCCAACAGTTAAATAAGTTTTCAAATCGGTTCTGTAGTTTCGGAGCCTATTCAATGCAAACAAACACTCAAATCTTTTCTCTTTATAATATTGGTATAGATAATAATAATTAAACGCCGTATACCGCTGTAGGCCACCCTGTCTCCGCCATAATATTTTTTTTTTTATATATGACACGTTTTTACCACAGTCATGGTATAGTACGGTGTGATGGGCAGTGTACCTAAGAAAAGGGCCAAGCCCTACGAGGCTGTCCGTAAATTACGACGCCACACGGAAGCCCTTTGTCATGATCGCCCCGTCTCGTCGGGACCTTAAATACGGGACCCGATTATTTATGTATTAGCTCTGTGTGTCGTAACCCTAAAAAGTCAGTATTTTTTGTTTGTTTATTTCTAAGCAAATATTTTTTACGTATACCAAAATTATTCAAAAATATTCTTAAGGGATTATAGGGTGCGAAACTAGCGCTACTTCGAAAAATAATTAATACATATCTTCTAAACCATGGCCGAAATCAAACATATGCGTCTTTGCCGCCCGGAATACTGCTGGGCTCCGGAAATACTGCACCAATTTAAAAATTATTTCTCTGTTAGGAAGCTTTACTATTCCCGAGTGACATAAAAGCTATATATTTTTTTAATAGGGATCTTTACCTTACTCAAATATTGTAATTCTAGGTGCATAAAAAATGTTGCGCTATTTACATATTATTTATATTATTAGTTGAGATATTTTGACCATTTGTTGTTTTTTTTTTTTTTGCCCATTCTGGGCAATAAAAAGAACATAGCCTTTGGTGTAAATTTATATTATATGGCGTAACGAAGTCATCCGGGACAGCTCGTACTAAAAAAAGACTCAGAAAGCAAACATAGATATCCAAACAATGGACTCAAAGTAGCAGTCACGGTTGATGGTGGTCATAAATCATTTCTCATAATCCTTAAAATGTACCCTTTACGCAAAATAATAATAATAATAATAACACATCACATTCAGTGCCCCTAACTAGAAAGAACCTGTATCTAGGGTGCCCGTAAACACACACAGAGACGAATATCACACCGGTCTAGGTAGGGTATATATTCGCCCCGCCCGGGAATCGAACTCAGGTGCACACGCTTACTCAGTCCACATCACTGCCAACTGAGCCACGAAGCATTCAAAAATTCATTATTTGCAGCGTTTAAGTTTTATAAAACAATTTCTAAATAATTGGGTCAGTAGATTCTCTATTAAGATTCCATATCCCTAAGCGAAAGAACATTTATGGTTCACTCCAGAGAGCCAAGAAAGTCCTTAGCAATTAAGCTACGCCTTGACTACGCCCGCCGTAGCATCGTATCGTGCTACGCCGACTTGCGTAGCAATTAGTGCTACGGCGTAGCGACCGTCGCACATAATTACGGTTATATGGAAAAATATGGTAACAAGTTTCAAAGTTGAATATTGTTAGGAGTTAGCGGTTTGAAAGCTCGTGTCTGCACATTTCAGAGCTTAGAATATCATTAGGTAATATTAAATTTTCAGTGGAGATGGAGAAAGTTTTAACGATAAAAATTTTCACTGAAAAATAATGCCGCAGATTTAAGACACATTAAAAGATTACCTAATTCACTAGTTAAGTTTTTTTTCATGTCGTTTCAATACAAAATACAGCTGTGATTGGCAAATCACTAAAACAAATTTTGAGTTGAGTTGTTCGCGAATTTACATTAAAAACACACTAGAACAGGAATCAGCCAGCACATAAATATAATTTTAAGAGTTAAAAAAAATTAAGAAAATATTATTCATAAGTTTGTGAATTCACGTTATCCCCTGAGGGCAAAAGCTCTGATCTCGATCTTTTCATACAATTTTACATTAAAATTCCTGATTAATTCAAAACGCTTACTCATCGTGTTTTCGTAGACCCAGCTCAGGGCTAGAAAAAACAATACAACTACGGAACCCTCGTCAGTCATAATAAAGGGATCCCTCTGACCGTGGGATGGGGCGAGTCCGATATTTTCGCGCAACTTGCAAATCACCCAGCGACAAATGAGGAGCCCGGGTTAATTGGGTATCAAGGAAATCCGGACATCTTCCGGCCGTAATCCAATTTTTTCGCCTCATTTCTGGTATTACATTTAATTTTTGTTCTCATATTTTAAGGAGGCAAACTGTGTTTGGTTTTAATTAGAGGGAAAAAAACAGTCATTGTTTTTTATGTAGGTACAAAAAGAATTCATCATAATAAGTAAATGTTATCTCAGGCGTAAATTTCGGAGCTTTCGCTAAGCAATCATTACTTTTTCTTAAATTAATTAAGCTTAATTTAAAAAAAAAGTAATTATTTATTAGTCTTAACATTTGTTAAAACTCTCCATAAGTACCTAACTAAAAAAATTGCATTTTCAATTTAAAATGTTGTGTTTTTAGCTTAGTATCATAGAAAAGCCTAAAACCTTTCGAACTTGTAATTTATTGATAATAATTGAAGACAGTGTTTTATATATTTTTGTTTTGTATATTTAATTATGTTTTATTACTCGACAAACAAGGAATCAAACTGGACAGAATTGCAATTTAAATTAGAGTTTCGCAGAAGAAAAGCTAATAACGATTTTTTTTAATATCTACGAAAAAATATAATAAAAAAGTGCTTAGATTAAATTAATCAAACACTTCACTCACCGGTCAGCACTATAAAACCAGCCACACATTACAAAACATCATCCGAGTCACGGTAGCACTCACTTGTTTCGCTTCCTCAACACATGCGAAAAACAATTTTGCATTTTAGCTAGTTGAGTTAAAGTCATTTTCCGCGTGGCAACTAGTCTACGCGACACATAGTTTAGGTACCACGGGCGTTCTGGCCCGGTTCTCGACGACGACTGACGTGACGACCAGCAGGCAGTGTTGCCATGCCTGTTCAAATTTTCCCCATTTTACGTTAAAATGTTATAGGGAATTTCAAGTGACGCTCATTTTAAGCTATTAATAAATTTTATCTTGTAATTTCTGGAAAAAAAAATCCCTTAATGCGTTATTGGCATTGCGAAATCACGTTTAAAAATATATTATGAACGTAAAAAAAACCTTTTTCAGATCCACCCATCCATCCATCAAGACAGCAAACAAAAATTCGACAGCGTTCGAATCTCTAAATAAACTTTTACAGGCCCTGTGCAAACAACTTCCTAAATCACGGGAGGTCTCCCTCTTTGGGCAAAAATTCCCCTGATTTTAACGCCGTTACCGATCGGTATTGGTAACATATTAATTAAACCTATTAACGATCGAATAGAGTAATCAAATAATCGTTTTTACAGTTTAGGATTTTTTATTAATTTAATTCCCAAATCTTTACTTAACATCATTTATGCCAGGTTTAAAGGAAGAGAAAAACCTCTGGTAAAACAAAACGGAGCGTCTTTTGTTTCAGGAACACATTGTAGGCATGCGCAGTAGCGCTGCCCCGCCCTAGTACCGTCGGCGCCTCGTGGCAGGCACCACCACGTGTATAGACCCTCACCTCCACCACCTGCTGAGCGACTATAAACTTTATTTGCATAATAATTGAGTTGTACTTCCCAGTGGTCAGAGGTCAGGTTTATTGGTCAGGAGATTCGAGTGGATTTGGCTGATGTAGAGGCACAGAGAACAAGCAAGAAGGTTCATGCTAAATTGTACTGCAGCCGTCATTAAGTTTTTAAGAGGAGAGTTTTACTTGTAGATTATACCTAAATTGAAAGTAGTTACAGATTATAATTGTCATCAATCTATACCAATATTATAAGGAGGAAAGCTTTGTTTGTTTGTTTGTAACGAATAGGCTCCGGAAATACTGAACCGATTTGAAAAAATATTTCACTAGTAGGAAGCTATACTATCCCCGAGTGTCATAGGCTATATTAGATTTTCAAAAAAAATAGGGATCCTTACTAAACTCAAATAATGTAACCCAAGGTGCAATATTTTTTCCGTTGTTTACATATTTTGACAGGTGGTTTGTTGTTGTTGTTTGTTTTTTTATTCGCCCATTCTGGGCAGTCAAAAGAACATAGTCTATAGAGCCAAGTCTTTAGTAGTATTTTATATTCTATGGCGTAACGAAGTAAGCCGGGACAGCTCGTATGTAGTAAAATAGCTCATTGCGAACTTTGTACAAACTTTTTGCTAAACTAGTGTATAATCTTACTGATTTTTGCTAAACTAGTGTATAATCTTACTGATTTTTTTTATAATAAGTCCTATAATCCTATCCTGTAGTACATAATGTATTTGCTTGAAATTGGAAAAAACACAGTATTCACATCATAATCTTAGCCAAGTGACGTCCACTGTTGGACATAAGCCTAGCACACAGATCGCCAACACAATGGACAACCTTTTTGGGTTGGCGATTGCAATACAGCTCAATGAAGAACGCTGCTCATCCTTCGGCGGTGTCTTCAGTCGCCTTAAACTACACCCACGGGAGAAGATGGAGTGGTGGCATTATATATGCCGTTCCATTCGGCCAAGACAAACAGCCCTGGTAGCATGACTGACCATTTGTCGAATATTTCTTTCACTTTTGACAATCATCTCCATATTCCCGCATTTAGACGTCAAAAGCGATCAAAAGTGTAAGAAAGACTCGAAAAATAGTTGGTCAACCACTGCAGATACAGCGAAACTTAAAAGGTTTTCTTGTTTGGCCACGGAGCCCTAAAAATAATATCAATACATAATTGAAAATTGACTGCAGTCCATAAATATGATTTGCCAAAAAAAAGGGTCTATAATTCATACGGCACGCGCAAAAAGCCCGAGTGTGCTAAGTGATTTAGTGTCCACGAATACGAATTTTCTGTCATTGATCACTTTTTCATTATGAAAAAAAAAATACATTCGATATTTTACAAGAATAATAATAATGTATGAAAAGGCTTATGACTGTTAAAGAAGCGAAAGAAGTGTGTCAGGATCGTAGCAAGTGGAAATCAATTGTCTCTGCCTACCCCGATGGGATATAGGCGTGACGTTATTTATGTATGTAATAATAATAACACATCACACTTAGCTCAGAGCTCAGGCAACTTGTGTGTAGTACCTAAATTATTTTAATATATTATTTTTAAATATTTATTTCATTGATTGACACAAAGTAGTATCACTTGAAGGAACTTTTAAATAATTCAGAATATAGGGTTTTCAGAGGCAGGAATCCACAACATTTTCACAGAAGCTGGAGTAATAGTTATTAAAGCTGAAAAGCTGAAGCTCAAAAATAGCAGTTGGGGGATTTTAACACAGATTTAAGAGCCAATTTACAGCAATTCCAGGGCCATTCTCAAAAAAAAATTATCTTCTAAACTAAGGCAAATATCAAAAATGTGACACAGTATAATACTAGATAAACTTGCTTAGTATTTTTTCAGCATAGTTAAGTAGCCTTAAGTTAAAAATAACAAAATAATCCACAGATTGTTTCCAAAAATGGCCACTTTTAGCAACACTTTATAGCTTTATTTGGTCTTAAACCTAAAAACTATAAAAATGTGCTCTAAAAATACTAGGGTACATTATCTAGTGTCATACTGTGTTATATTTTTGATATTTACTTTAATTAATAAGATTTTTTTTTTCGCGAATGGCACTAGCATCGCTGTAATTTGGTTCTTAACAAATCGAATTAAATGAAAACAATTTTTCTCCAACGATAAAACGATTTGTCTCGTCTTTGCTAATCTGTTGCTTACATAGAGCGGGACCGGCAAAGGCAGCCGGGACCATAGGTCATCGGTACACGGTAATACCTTGATCCGACCAGAAAGCCACTAAGCCTTCTAATCGCGAAATTTGCCAGCTTTAAAACTCACTAAACTTCATTAAAATCAAATTCCCTCATATTTAACGGCTGGTTACTTAAACTTTCTTAATCCTAAACTTAAGAGGAATGAAACGATCTAATAAGGGCCTTAAAAAATCTAAGCAAGATTATCTGGGCAGTCAAAGAAGAATATTTTTGCTTGATTTCAGCCATAGTTTAGAAGATAACATAACATAACATAATCTCACGCCTTTCATTCCCCGAAGGGTTAGGCAGAGGTACCAGCTCAAGAGACGGACCTACGTTAAGCCGAGTTTATGCTTTATTACCAACGTGACAAGGGGCCAGCATGTCGCCGCGGTTATAACGACCACTACTGCGGCCGGGACCAACGGCTAGTTTCGAAGATATTAATTATTTCCTTTTACGTAAGGGCTTTTACTTTTTTAGGGTAAGGTTTTAGTAAAATACCTTTGAAAGCACGGTTTTATTTTTAAATATCCTCCCGTCGGCATACGAGTAAATCACAGTCTAATACAGCCTACAAAATGTTCACGATCGAGCCCCGCCTCCGCCCCAAACGGAAATCGAATTCAACACCCTACAGCGACGACCGTGGGACGATCACCCATCCGGGGCACAAATTAATATTGAATTATTGACTATTTATTTGGAATATATAGTCGGGAAAACAGGCTTATTTTACTCAGCTTGAATATTTTCTTCAGCGTAGTACTCGACTACTGCATGACAGCCGCCCGATGATGTTCCGTGCGTCACCCGGGTATGGTGCTGGCTGAAAACAGCGCTGTGGGCGCAAGCTTTTAGCAATATGCTGAGCCAGTGCCTATTAATTGCTGCAGGGACACACATTATTCACCTGTTTAGAATAGTTAACTAATTTTATTTGTTTAAAATTATTTGTCGTACTTTAGAGCCTTTTACTTTATTTTTATTGTTTATGTGCAAGCATGCGTTTATACATCTTTTTTTCTTTTACATTTATTTCGTGTGTCAATGTGGCAATAATAAACGTTTTTTTCTTTCTTTCTTTCTTTTTTCTTTCTTCTACTCGTTGTTGTTGGTTGTATTCGCCAATTTCGGGCAGGCAAACAGACATAGTCCATACAGCCAAGTCTTTAGAAGACTAGTAGTCTTTACTCTTGGATAATAATAATCATAATATTCGTAATGAGCTCGAAACTAAAGTATCTATAATAAAACAACAAATTTACAAAACTTATTCTAGAGTTACGAAAAGTTTGATGATTGAAGACGTTGTGTATACTTATTTATTTTTGGAACATTTTAAGACTGCGCAATTTTTATCTGCCGTACAAAGACCCAATCGAACCAATGTAGGAATAATATTTTAGTAATCGTTCCCACAGACTAACGGTAATAATATTGTTAAGCGGTTGTCGGAGACATAAAACTTTCTTTAAAGTTATTTAAAGCTTGGCGCCAAATATATTTACCGTCTTATTCATAAAGATACAGTAGATTTTAAGTAGCGTTACTGGAGGTCTACTTCTCTGGTTTGTTGTATGGTAAATACGTGACATCCATTCTAAATTGACATATGTCAAATAACTGAAATCCTCTTTAACTTTTTATGAATAAGAGTTAGAGTTAGAGTTTTTGTTAGTAATTTTGTAAACTTTATTTTAATTGAGGGTAATTTTGTAACTCTCTCTCTCTTCCAAACCCGTCACCTGAGAACATACAAGTATAATCTCACCTAAAAATTCATTATAATAAAGATGTAGTCCATTACAAACTCCTGTTTTATAACTTTCACCTAGATAGACTTAAGACCAAGTCTCGTCCAGCGGTTTAAAGTTCACCAGTTTATCTTTTCCACATAAAAATCATTAGAAACTAGTCTCCAAAACCCTATAGCCATAGCAAATACTCATATCATTAGCTCGGCAATCACGTCACTGCGCCACCACAGCATCATTACATTACAGATCATAGGGCGCTCGCTCGACCGTGCCACGAGGAGCCAGACCGCACATAGGTATACTATACTTGTGTCTCTGTGAGCTATCCAGACCGCACATAGGTATACTATACTTGTGTCTTGTGGTTTTGTCCTTACATAGATTAATAGTATTCAATTTAATTCGAATATTTCTATAATAGTAAAATGACAATCTGGAATCTTTTCTGTATAACGAGCTTTCCCGGCTTACTTCGTTACGCCATAGAATATAAGATACTTCAAAATACTTGGCTCTATAGACTATGTTCTTTTGACTGCCCAGATGGCCGAATAAAAAACAAACAACAACAACAAACCACCTGTCAAAATATGTAAACAACGGAAAAAATATTGCACCTTGGGTTACATTATTTGAGTTTAGGTAAGGACCCCTAATTTTTTTTGAAAATCTAATATAGCCTATGACACTCGGGGTATGAATGTAGCTTCCTACCAGTAAAATAATTGTTCAAATCGGTTCAGTATTTCTGGAGCCTATTCGTTACAAACAAACAAACAAATCTTTCCTCTATATAATATTGGTATAGAAAATGAATCGTGGTTCGTTAGTCTCGCTAAAACTCGAGAAAGGCCGGGCCGATTTAGCTGATTTTGGTTACAAATTTCTGTAGTAGTCCAGGGAAGGTTCGAAAGGTGAGAAATATGAAAAAAAATAGAGAGGAAGATAGTAAAAACAACAATTTAATTTTTCCATATTAAATCGTAGGGCGATACGAAATTCGCCGGGACAGCTAGTTTCGAATATTTATATTTAAATAGAATGACGATCTGGAATAGATCATAAATTTAACCGTATAATCATGAAAAAACTGACCTTTCGAAAATACTCTAATGCAGGATCTTTCTCCGTTGCTTCGGTGCAAGTCGGTCGTGTTGTCAGTGTTTATTATTTGGCGTAATTTTCTGTTTTAATTTATTGACTGCAAATTTGTCATTGGCTCTCGGGTGTTATTTCCAAATCTCGCTTGCTCTTGTGGCCGCCTTACCTGAGGCTGCCGCCTACTGGGAGGAGCTAGAGAGGGACAACTGTCTGTTGTGAGCTGGTCGCTGGCGCTGGTATTTGATCATCTGATTTCCGAAGTAAGAAATAAATTTAAATTTTATCGGAGGGCTGCGGGCTCGAACTCGCGACCCGCCGTGCACCAAGTCGCTGCACTCACCTCTGCACCAACGAGACGGTCCTCGCCGACGCGAAATTACCGATAGCTTGCCTCGTTGCGCT
Organism: Euspilapteryx auroguttella; assembly: GCA_951802225.1. Lineage (NCBI taxonomy): Eukaryota > Metazoa > Arthropoda > Insecta > Lepidoptera > Gracillariidae > Euspilapteryx > Euspilapteryx auroguttella. Next base: position 14,783,091 of record OX637644.1, on the reverse strand, counting down.
GCATTATTTACATTGCTGTTTGTCAAGTAAAACTCGCCGTTATGTCGCGCATGTTAAGATCGCCGCCGCCTTCCCCGCTACAAGAGGCCCAATCAGCTCCTGATATTGCAACTTTAACTGACACGAGTGATAGAGATTTAAACATTGTGAAGAGCCGAAAGCGATTTCGCCCGGAGGGCTCTCCTACTAATTCGGACCGTTTCGATGAGTTAAAGCAAATGATGCTATCATGGAAAAAAGATCAGGACCTAGTTCTATCTAAAATAGTATCTGATATTGCTGACTTAAAGAAGCATAATAGCCGTTTTGAACAAGTAAGCGCAGAGATTGAAAAGTCTATTGATTTTTTCAATACCAACTATGAGGACCTGAAAAATCAGCTGGGAAGGATGGAAAAAGAGAGGGCTGAATACAAGCAGGGTTTTTTGACTCTTGAAACAAAAATAAATGATCTTCAGCTTCGATCACGTTCTTCGTCTTTTGAAATAAGAAATATCCCTGCAAAAGATAATGAAACAGTACAAGATCTCACATCGGTTGTTCAAAAACTGGGTACCACTCTTGATTGCAATATAAATGCTTCACATCTACGGGATGTGTACAGACTTCCAGGAAAACCAGGAGTTAACAAAACAATTGTTGCGGAATTGTCGACTGTTCATGCTAAGGATGAACTCATATCCGCTGTTCGCTCTTTTAATAAGCTGCGTAAGCCTGAAGACAAACTTAATAGCGTATCCATTGGACTCCCAGGGCCAAAGTTACCGATATTTGTGAGTGAACACCTCCCACCTAGCATCAAGAAGTTATTTTATACTGCACGTCAATTTGCGAGGAATGAAGGCTACAAATTCTGCTATACATCTTTCGGGAAAGTGTTCTTACGCAAAGATAATGGTATAAAACCAGTCGTCATTATTTCAGAGGAATGTCTAGCAAAGTTAAAGTTTAACAAGTGACTATATCTTTTTTGTAATTATAACTCGTTTTTAGTTATTATTCTAGATTTTTTTAAACTATTATTTTCCACTTTATCCATGTTTTGCATTTACTTAATTTTTGTAAACTTATTATACCAAACACACATACACATTCTTATTAAAAGAAATTATATCATAAAAAATATTTACATCCGTCAACACTTTTATATAAGATTTTATTCTAAGGATAGCATTTTTTATATAAACACTCAATTGTTTTTTTCTTTGATTTTATATAATTTTTATGCAATCAAATTTAATGGGATCACGGGATCACATTCGTCAAACAAGCATGTTAATTCTCTATTACAAAATAAAATTCTCGTTTCGGGATAATGATTTAAATACTGATATAGACAACCTATCTGTGTCTGAATCATATTTTTGTAAACCAGAACAATGTAAAATCTATATACACAAAGATCAATCACAACATTTTTTAATATTATGTCAAAACATACGCAGCATAGGTTGTAATTTTTCAGGACTAGAAGTACTACTACATAGAATTGACTTGGAATGTCATATAATCATTGTTACCGAGTGCTGGCTATCGAAATGTTCTTATCTTCCTCAGCTTCCTGGCTATGATTGCTATGCATCAAAACACAACACCTTACAAAATGATGGTGTTGTTATTTATACAAAATCAGACTTAAACTTGATTATTGAGGAACCACCAATAATTAATGCCAACTCACTATTATTAAAATTAAATAACCAGGCGGCAATTTTAGGAATTTATAGATCCCCTTCCTACAAAAATTTAGATCCTTTTTTGCAATCTTTAAATCAAGTTTTGTCGAATGTATCGTCATTCAGTAAAGTTTTTCTAATGGGAGATCTTAACATAGACATTCGCGAGGATTATTTGGATGACGACGCTCAAATTTACCTCAACCTATGCGCATCACACGGAATGATGCCGGCCCATTGTATATCTACTCAACAAAGTGGTTCATGCTTGGATCACGCCATTATAAGAACTCCGAATTCTGTAGTCACTTGTGTTACCGATTCTACAGTAACAGATCACCGTGCTGTTATTCAAAGCTTTGATCTGAATTCAGTAAAGAAATGCGTATCCCATAATCTTACGAAAATAGACTATGACCAACTTGTTCATGATATAAATAACATCGATTTTACAGTATTGTACTCATTGTCCGATCCTAATTCTTCCCTAGAATTACTTATAAATAATATTATGCAAGCTATTAATAAAAATACTAAAAGTGTTGTCATATCACGTAGAAAGAAAGCCCTGAATCCTTGGATAACGCAGGGTTTATTACGGTGTATTAAGAATAGAGATCGTCTTCACAAAATATCAAAAGAATTTCCTTCCAATATGACCCATAAAATCACTTACACCAGATACAGAAATTATTGTAATCAGTTACTGAAAAATATAAAAAAAGATTATCATCGCAAACAGTTGCAAAATGCAGGGAAAGACAATAAAAAACTGTGGGAAGTGATTAAAAAAATCACGAACACTGAGAAGTTAAGGTCGTCGAGTTCAGAACTTATAAATGACTCTGTTAGCAGTTCCCCAATTAATGATGTTAATAGTTTTTTTGCAAATATAGGAAGAAAATTAGCTGAGAACATAATAGACAGCGCGAATAGGGTTTTAACAACAACGTTAGAGTCTACATGGAATCCTGACTTCAGGTCTTTCGTGTTGTTATCATGTGAGGAGAGCGAAGTGGAGACGGTCATTGTGAACCTCAAGAATGTCTGTTCTTCGGGGTGGGATAATATACCGAATAAAATCTTGAAACTATGTAAGGATGCACTTGTTCCCCCACTTGTACATATTTTTAACTCTTGTTTTGACCTCGGTGTATTTCCAAAGTTCCTTAAACGCTCTTGTATACATCCTATTTACAAATCTGGAGATAAGGACCGTGTCACCAATTACAGGCCGATCTCAATTTTACCGGCAATATCCAAAATCCTTGAACATTTGATAAACAAACGACTAGTGGGATTTCTTGAACACAATAATTTACTGTCACAAAACCAGTTCGGGTTTCGTTCAGGAAAATCGACAAATGACGCTATACATGAACTCACTAACTACTTAGTCCAAAATATGGATCAAGGTAATAAATGTCTGTCAATTTTTATCGATCTGGCAAAGGCCTTTGACACGGTCTCTGTTCCATTACTACTGCGTAAGATGGAACTACTCGGAATCAGAGGACTTCAATTGGAATTGTTCAGAAGTTATCTCACAAATCGAACTCAATTTGTCAAAATTGATAATTATTACAGCTCTGATCTGCCAGTAGAGTTTGGTGTCCCCCAGGGCAGTGTCCTTGGCCCGATTCTATTCTTGATTTACATAAACGATCTTCTCTCTATGAACGTACCAAATTGTAGGATGGTATCGTATGCTGATGATACTGTATTGCTTTTTTCGGCAAAATCATGGAAGTGTACTTTTGAATCGGCTCAAAGAGGATATAATTTAGTTTCTGAATGGCTGCGTAATAATATATTAACCCTTAATAAGGACAAAACCAAATATCTGACATTTGCTCTAAAACGTAGCTCTCTTCCTTCTTCATCATTCCTACTAAGATCTCATATTTGTGATGACATAAATTCTATTAGTTGTGCCTGTCCTTTGTTAGAAAGAGTAGAATTTATAAAATACCTAGGAATAATTGTAGACAACCGTTTGTCATTTAAACAGCACATCCAGTTAGTAAGTGGTAGGTTACGCAAACTAATCTTTGTTTTCAAAAACCTAAGACTGGTCGCTGACCCCAAACTGGTTAAAAGTGTCTACATGGCTCTTTGTCAATCAGTCATAACCTATGGTATTCTCTCTTGGGGCGGAGCTCCTAAAACTAATCTAATGCCTCTGGAAGTGGCGCAAAGATGCATCTTAAAGGTCTCTACTTTTAGACCAATGCTCTTCTCTACTGAAAGGCTGTACAAGGAATGTGATGTTCTAAGCGTTCGTAAATTGTTTATTTTACAGATTATTATGTATCAACATACAAGAATCAAATTAGATGATAACTTTTATGAAAAGAGGCGTCAAGATAATGTTTGTACTATCCCTAGAACAAGACTCGCTTTTACAGCGAGATTTTACCTTTTTCTGGGACCTCTCATTTATAATAAATTAAATAAAATTTCCAAGGTATTTGAGATGAACTATCGCGACTGTAAGCTTTTTAGCACTAAATATCTTAAATCCCTCAGCTATGACGAAACAGAAAAAATATTGAAGACTAACTGAATTAGTAAATATACATCTTTATTTTTTTAGCACGGATTAATTGTTCTTATACAAGACGTATCTGTATATACTTATGTTTTGTATAGAAACTTCTGTTATTTTTTGGCTTTATTAATTTAATTTTTAATATCAATACATACAAATGTAACATTTTACTCACCCTCTCCTACACTCACACATTCAGTCACACATACACACCGAGAGGACTACCATTTTGTTTTTTATTGTAATTTTACTTTAAGTTAAAATATTAATTTTAGTACCTACTTACTTGCACCTACATTATTGATAAAGTTAGCAATTAATTATGAAAGAGCACTGTTACCTGAGATACAGGCTTGTCCTAGTTCGGGAACGGTCATGTGTACTTTAAATTGAACTAATGTTAACTATATACCTTTCACTTATTGTACCAACTTATATGATGTACTTTTGTTAACAATTAATAAAGATTATTATTATTATTATTATTATTATTATTCTTTAAAAGTTTTATCCAGTTCAATGTTTGAAAATACTTTGAGCATGCCTAATAATTATAAAAGAATAGTTTGCAAATAATAGCAAAAAAAGGGAATTAGTACGAAGAATATTTTTTTCCTTGCTCAATGCTGATATATAAACCATTGAACGACGACTCTTATTGAAAGTCTAACAATTTAAAATACCTAGGTAAATAAAAAATATAATTTAATACATAGATATGCATTACTGTGCAATTTTAACATTAAACTGTTGAATTCTTTCCCGTCTCTAATAGCAGAAAAACCATTGCAATATCATTAAATATCAAAAAAAAAAAATGCCGGTACAAAGTTTTCCTTTGCCAGCTATGAAAAACTAAATAGAAATAGTTTACCCAGGTATTCTAGAAAGCTATGACCGGATATGAATCAGGCACGCATCGTGATTGCTTCCGGTCTGGGCGAGCCCTTCTTCGATTACCAGCCCTGGCCCCAAGGGTGGTGAAATGAAAGTACAAAATTACACTTGGCACTTTGACTACACAAAATCAATACTGCTGAAATGAGAAAGTTATCTATTTCGATAAATATATCGTATATTGTAGTCCTTAAATGATGCTAGGTACAGTTAAAATAACCAAAAAATCCCGTCGAAAATACAGACAAAACATACTCTTCAAATTTTATTTCAAACTAGAGGCTGCCCCGCGGTTTTTCCTGCGCAGATTTCTCATAAACACAAAAATCCGGTTTTTTCCCGTTCCCGTGGGAATTTCGGGAAATCCCTTCTTAGTGCTCACCTACACTCCCCAAGGAACCCACGTGCCAATTTTCAGCTTTCTACGCCCAGTAGTTTCGGCTCTGCGTTGTCTGTCTGTCAGTCAGTCAGTCAGTCAGTCAGTCAGTAAGTCACTCGGTAACGGAAGAGCTTTATATATATTGATGATAAAATAGGTACAGTGGCGGTCTAGGAGGGTGTAACATATTTGTCTATGGTTTCGTCAGCCCTAGACTGTATTGCCAAACAACAAGAGCTATTTTGACATACAGAAAAACCGGAAGTGTTACGCCGACCTAGACCGCCACTGTACCTATTTTATCATTATACTACCTACAAAGGCAAAGAAAATTGGGACCGAACATTATCTTTTATAAAAGTTTTTTTTTTCAGAAATAAACAATAAGTTTTGCTTCGTTATTATACAAATAGCTATTAATTTTCGAAAAATAGCTAGAATTAGTTATTAGTTAAAGTAATTGTTATTAAATATTACTTTAAAAAAAAAACTAAACAAAGACATATTTACAAATAAAAAATGGCCTCCAAATCGCTGCCACCGGAAGGTACGGTGCCTAGCAGGCTGGCTGCGTTACCTCTCTGAATGGCCAGACTTATTAGTTATTAGTTAATTCAAAAATACAATAAATTACTATGGAACCAATGTAAGAGGCCCAAAACACATAAAAGATACTCAAGCACTCTCACATAACGAACATCAATATCGATCATAGCAACGTTCGCCCCCGCCGGTAATCAAAAAGTTAATAATAGAGAATGTTGAGAAACATATTTTTTACGAGCTTTCCCGGCTTACTTCGTTACGCCATAGAATTTAAGATACTACAAAATACTTGGCTCGATAGACTATGTTCTTTTGACTGCCCAGAATGGCCGAATAAAAACAAACAACAACAACAAACCACCTGTCAAAATATGAAAACAACGGAAAAAATATTGCACCTTGGGTTACATTATTTGAGTTTAGGTAAGGGTCCCTAATTTTTTTGAAAATCTAATAAAGCCTATGACACTCGGGGTTAATGTAGCTTCCTACCAGTGAAAGAATTTTTCAAATCGGTTCAGTATTTCTGGAGCCTATTCGTTACAAACAAACAAACGAACAAATCTTTCCTCTTTATAATATTGGTATAGATTACTATGCCTAGCAAGCGATGTATAGTGATCTAGGAGGGCGTAACAGATTTACCTATGGCATCGTGCGATCTAGTTTTTTTTTCAAAGAACAAGACATATTTTGCAATAAATAAACGGTTACCGTACTTGCTAGCTAGCTAGCTATATCTATCATGCATTAGCGATAACAAGTTCGCCCGACCAACCAGTAGTTAATATTTTCAAACAAAGCTTTCAGTTCCACTCATTCGATAATTAGTGTCAAAAGTTCATTGACACGAGGCGTCGACCAATTAGGGCTCAGCACGGCCGGAAGCCGCACATATCAGGTGCCACGTAACTTCCGGTACCCATTGTCTGAGCTTCCGGGACATTGTTGAGCTTTAAGCTCCATGTCAAAGTTCGATATTAGGTTGAGAGAGTCTTGAGGACAATGGAATCAAGTAATTTCTTCCAAGGAGCTTTTTCATTTGGAACCTTGGATATTTTGTTGGCAAAAGCTTAATTTATGAAATTGTATTTTCAAAGAAGTATACGGCTTGTAAATTTTTAATTAAAATCTTCTCCTATTTCTTTAAATTTAAGAGCTTTGCTCTTGTCGATGGAGACTTTTCTACTTTTCCCGTTTCGCCGACAGCAGCTAGCTGACCTCTTCAATTAAAAATAATAATTAAAAAGTATTATATTATCAATAAAACTCTTCCGTTACTGACTGGCTGACTGACTGACTGACTGACTGACTGACAGACAACGCAGAGCCTAAACTACTGGGCGTAGAAAGCTGAAAATTGGCACGTGGGTTCCTTGGGGAGTGTAGGTGAGCACTAAGAAGGGATTTCCCGAAATTTTCACGGGAACGGGAAAAAACGGGAATTTTGTGTTTATGAGAAAACTGCGCGGGAAAAACCGCGGGGCAGCCTCTAGTTATTGTATATTAGTAAGTAAGATGAGGTCGCGTCACGCAAGATCGAATCAAAAATTCTTACATCATTGGATTCCTACATTATCCCTGATGAACATAGAAAATTCTTATTCAAAAAATTTTGAATAGCACTTGCAATGCAATTAATATATTTTTTTGTAAAAACTCAATTGTATAAGCGGTAAGAAGTGCGCTGTGTCAGATAGTCATTCAATATCAATCAATACATATTATAAAACAAAGTCGCTTCCCGCGTCTGTCCCTATGTATGCTTATATCTCTAAAACTATGCAACAGATTTTGATGCGTTTTTTTTTTAAGGATAGAGTGATTCAAGAGAAAGGTTTATAAGTACTATATAAAACATGCACAAAATAGTAACAGGTTAAGCGGTACGAAGTTCGCCGGGTCGACTAGTTATTATAATAAACAGTAGTAATATCATCTTGTTACCATATCGCAGATCCAAGTTTTCGTTCTTTACAGAGGTACTTAACTGCTGCGTGCATTGGCTACATTACAAACTTATTTTAGACTTTCATAGTTTGCAAGATTTTGCATATTTGGTTCCCGGGTATAAGCGAAGTTTCATGATGTATAACTATATAAATGCATGCATTTTTGCATTTAAAAAATAATAAAAACTTAAAAAAACATGCCATGCAATTATTTGAACAAGCGAAAGTTGTAACCTCACCCGAGGCAGAATTACTTTACCTCCAAGTTCCAAGTTGTATATTGGGTGTTTCTGACAAGGCGGTAATAAATCAAAGGAGGTATTCAGCTCACCATACCTAACAACTTTCCCAAAGCAACAAGGGTCGAAATCTCAAAAAAAAATCAGCTGTTCCATACATTGGTTCGATCAGCTGACGGGGTCAATGTACGGGACAGCTGGTTTTCGTTTTGATATTTCGACCCATGTTGCTTTGGGAAAGTTGTTAGGTATGGTGAGCTGAAACCCTCCTTTGATTTATTACCGCCTTGTCAGAAACACCCTGTATACTGCTTTTTATTCCATCCAAAGAGAAAATTTACATATAAAAAAGCAGAACCTATGTACCTACCTAATTTTGGTGAACTGATCAGATAATTATATATTTACTTTACTTCAATCATTTATTATACAAATTTTGGATCATAATTGCCCAGAGGAGAATAAAGAATGAATGAAAATTCATTATTGGCTTTAAATCACATGTGAATAATGACGAACTTTACAACTAGGGAACAATAATCAAAAAGTTCACCTTTCGAGTGGATGATATGAAAATATATATTTTTTGTGTTTTTTGTTCAAAAAAGACATTAAATAATAATTGATAACTAAAAAAGTCTTAATATTGCATGCAATTTTACTGCAGAATCTAAAGACCAGAGAAATGCAAGTTAAGAGTATGCCAAGTTTTTGCATTAATGAGATAACGTTATGCGAGGAGAGTTGAATTTTTGAACAATCCTTGGATAGGACGAGTTGCTACAACATATTATATTTTAAGTATCTTAAAAAAATACCTACTTCTATAGTTAATAAAAATAAAATAAAAATAGCCTCTATTTCTCATTTTAACAACATGCATATAAAAAAAAATATTATGAGATGATCAATTTTTGGTTATAGGCCTCCTCCATCTCATGCCACCTTCTCCTATCTTGTGTCCGGGCCTTAGTCTCCTAAACTTACGATTAAACTTCTATTCGATTGCTATTCTACTATTACTCTATTACGATTGGGTCGAAAATTGCGAGTCTCGTAACTTTGATCTTGTAAGACTAGTAGAATGAAGATGCTATCAAAATTTCGAGATTCGAAATTCTTGACCCAATCGTAATAGAAGTATAATTGTTACGATTAAACTTCTATTCTATTACGATATATGTTATAAAGAGAAAAGATTTTACTGCTTGTTTGCATTGAATAGGCTCCTAAACTAGTGAACAGATTTAAAAATTCTTTAACTGTTGGAAAGCTACACTATCCTAGGTTCGCTAAATAAAACTTTTATAATAATTCTTGTATAAGGATCAATGCATATCTGGCGAAGCCTGGCGGTGCTGTCCACATCAGATTTACTTGAAGATAATCAATCATCATCAATACGTTGTATAAAAGTCGCTTACCGCGTCTGTCCCTATGTATGCTTGTATCTTTAAAACTATAAAACGGATGTTGTTAATGCGGTTTTTTTTAATAGAGTGATTCAAGAGGAAGGTTTATAGTATAATACATGAATGAAATAGTAATAGGTTAGGCGGTACGAAGTTCGCCGGGTCGACTAGTTAGTTAAGCGTTAAGGTAACATTTTGTGCCGATTCTTATAAGTGCAGAATACATTTTGTTTTTATACGCAATCACGCCTAAACAACTAAACCAATATGGATAAAAATTTGTTCCTAGCTAGTTTAGAACCACGAGACAGACATAAGATACTAATCCCACGGGAATGGAAAATTGCGATGGCAAAGCCACAAGGCGTCACTTAAGTAATCTATACCAATATTATAAAGAGGAAAGATTTGTTTGTTTGTTTGTAACGAATAGGCTCCGGAAATACTGAACCGATTTGAAAAATTCTTTCACTGGTAGGAAGCTACATTAACCCCGAGTGTCATAGGCTATATTAGATTTTCAAATAAATTAGGGATCCTTACCTAAACTCAAATATTGTAACCCAAGGTGCAATATTTTTTTCGTTGTTTACATATTTTGACAGGTGGTTTGTTGTTGTTGTTTGTTTTTTATTCGGCCATTCTGGGCGGTCAAAAGAAAATAGTCTATAGAGCCAAGTCTTTTGTAGTATCGCATATTCTATGGCGTAACGAAGTAAGCCAGGAAAGCTCGTCAAAAATAAAAGTAATTATTACCAGTTGGAAATAGCCTTGTAATTTTCCAAGTTAAAAACTTATTTCCCAACACGTGTTAGAAATGGGGAACACTCCAAAAATATTATTATTCTAAACAAAAGTTGGAATTCAAATACTTTTGGCAGCACCTGTAAAGTTGATTGTGGCGTTAAATTCCGAATTCGGGTTCGGTTGAAATTCCTAGAACAGCAAAGTAATCAGGGATTTAGAGAAAACTTTGTTAAATTTGTGTAGCTTAAATTTTTACTAAATTTAACATAACCATATTTTATTTGGACCTGGACTGCTCCGTGGCTCAGTTGGCAGTGATGTGGACTGAGTAAGTTTGTGCAGCTGAGTTGTATTCTCGGGCTGGGCGAATATTGATATGATGAATATCGATGTTTCTTTCCGGTCTGGGTGTAATGTTCGTCTCTGTGTGTGTTTCGGGTACCCTAGATACAGGTTCCTCAAAGTTAGGGGCTCTGAGTGTGATGTGTTAAATTGTGTTAAATAAATTAATTAATTCAAACTTTACAAATGTTATGTACACTTTCAAAATAATAAAAATAGATTGTTTCAATGCCTGTTGTCTGGGTTAAACCTCAAATCAGTAATATTTTATTGCAATTTTCGTTAAAAGAGAGTCCTTTAGGTAATCCAAAAAGTAACCTAAAAAGTGTGTTTGCAAAGACTCGAACAGAATCAATGCAAACAATATTCAATCGAGTGTAAATTTTGTGTAAACACCTAATGAAGACTAAAATATTTGTCGATTCGCATCTGACTGCGTTTTCGCGAGCGCAGAACATTGCTGTTGCTTCTTGTAGGTAAGTAAACGTAGTCGGTTTTTTTAGTTATGTATATTTAATAATACTAGTACCTAGTTGGATTTGCCCTTCACCTCTCAAAGAATCGTCCCAATCTCAAAAAACACACAAAACACTTGAGTTGCCTGGAAAAAAGCATGGACCAGGCCGGCCACTACCCTTTTTTTTTCATCGAAATTTCACCTTATTCGTTTTTTTTTATATTATTGGCAATAAAGCGTTTTTATCTTATCCTAACACAATATAATGAAAAGAATCAGCCCACTAGGTAGAACCTGAATCTAGGTCGCCCTAAATACAGATAGACGCATAAACCTAGGAAACAAAGATCAATATCTGCATGAACAATGTTCGCTCTAACCAGGAATCAAACCGAAACTCCAAAGTATTGAGGGACTTTCAACTGAAACTGCGCCAACTGAAGCACTATTGCATCATCATTACAGCTGAAAGACGTCCACTGCTGGACACAGGCCCCCTCCATAAATCGCCACAACGACCGGTCTCGACCGACCCTCGTTCAGTGTAATCTCGCAGCATTCCAGGCTATCTGACCATCTTGTCTGCTTAATATTGCATACTCTTCAACTCGACATAATATAACCAATAACGTTGTACAGTGGCGGTCTAGGACGGCGTAACACTTTCGTTTTGTCTTTATTGCAAAATAACTCTTTGGTAATAGAGTCTAGCACGAAGGTAGTAGATGTGGGTGCTCGTTTTGATGAACTGAAGTGGGCGTGGGCGAGACACATGTCACGCAGGGAAGACGAAAGATGGAGCAAAGCCGTCCTTGAATAGAGACCAAGAGAGGGGAAGAGGAGTGTAGGCAGACCACCAGCCAGATGGACCGACGATATGAAGACTGTTGCGGGGAAGACTAGGAGGAGATTGACAGCCGATAGAGCGAACTGGAAAATAATTGGAGAGGCGTTTGCTCAACAGTGGGCTGATATGTGTTGAGGAAGAAGGTAAAGAAGAAGAAGAATAGAGTCTAGGGCGCATGAGACCTTAGACAAATCTGTTACGCCGTCCTAGACCGCCACTGTACCAATCAAATATTCAAGCCAACAACCACTAGAGGCACTCATTACGCGTTGTTAACGCTGTGTTACCGATCCATTGAGCATTCAGCTCGATCGATTAGCGGTCTAATTTATTCATCGCCATCAGTCACGCCGAGACGCCGATAGCTGCCTCGAGGGAACTGGCCAATAATGGCAAGTGATGAAACTCGTCTGTTGCGTGCTTGTGTACGTTAACAAATAAAAGAGGGATTTACTGGTGTGGTGGATTATTGTTTTAACGTTGGTTCCGAAACCACGTGTTTTGTTAGCGGGCTTTAAAACAATAATCCAATAAACTTAATATAACCGTACAACGTTGCCGGGCTATAAGCCCACCCTTTTAACTAATTTGTGAACTTGACATCGGCCACTGAAATGGAGTCAAGTCCATTAAATTAAAATAATAATAATTACTGGTGTTGTCCTTAAAAAGCAGAGCAATGGTTTTGGTATGATGTCACTGTCATAGAATATTTGTTTTTAACTAGTTGACCCGACAGAAAAGTTGTCCTGTCTTAAACTGATTGAAACGACTGACATGACTGGGAAACTGAATACTCAAGAGCGGCTGGGCCGATTTAGCTAATTTTGCTTCCTGAAATATGTTTGTCGTAGTCCAATGAAGGTTTAATATGTGAGAAAATAATGGTAAAGTCGCGCACACAGCTAATTCTAAATACCTAAATAATTTTAAATTATTTCAAAAAGTTTACTAACCAAAACTCGGTCGTGTGCGACGGCAATTTGACACGAAATGTGCACAATTTCCACGAGGAACGCGGGTAGTTACGAAAATGTGAGGCGGATGCGGCTGGGCGCGCCGGAAATGGAGCGTCGCGGCGCGCGCTTGGCCCGACATACGCAGCTTACATGGCTGTGAGTTTTTTTTTTTTTAATTGTTTCAATTTCATGCCAGAAACATTGGTTCTTTTAAGCCTACAGTACCATGTATTTTCTTTTGCAATTATTGATTCTAATTTTTTAACAATGGCGAGTTGTAAGGTTCACGCGTGTCTACATCTATTTTTAATTATTTTCGCTAAGAACTTAACGTATTGTGAACATTTTACGGTAAAAAATAAATATATTTCTCCTAAAATGACCCACCGACCGAAATCTCTATTAGTTGAATAAATATTTGAGAGTAACCGGCTTCTGCCTACAATGCGACCACCAGTATGCGGTCGCAATTTAATACATTTCAGACTTAGCGACCATCTTCTCTTCATGTTTGTGTCATGGCATGCCTATTGCCACTTATGTTTTGCAATTCATTCGGCTATGTCGGTGACTTTGATTCTTCTGAGGATCTAAACAATTATTATTATTTGAATACTCACGATTGTTGGCAAGCATAGCGTATGAAATCAGCACATGACATGAATCTGAAACAAAGAAAATTTTACTTCATTGGTAATTGATTCTGAACTCCATTACAAAACTTAAGAGCCAGTTTACAGCGATGCTAGCGCCATTCACGAAAAAAAATTAATATCTTCTAAACTAAGGCAAATATCAAAAATGTTGCACTGTATGACACTAGATAATCTTGATTAGTATTTTTTGAGCACAGTAAAGTAGTCATAACTTAAAAGAACAAAATTATAAACAGATTGTTGCTAAAAGTGGCCACTTTTAGTAACACTTTGTAGCTTTCTTTGGTATACAACAGTGCCCTAAAAATACTAGGCTACATTATCTAGTGTCATACAGTGCCACATTTTTGATATTTGCCTTAGTTTAGAAGATATTAATTTTTTTCGCGAATGGCGCTAGCATCGCTGTAAACTGGCTCTTAAAGAGCCACACTGTTATCGCCAACCCGCTCGCGAGTTCCGGTTTCTATGTAAAGAGAAAAAATACCGATTTCAATCAACGAAATCGTCTCGCTAACTGTTTATTTTTACATAATAAAATATTCGTTTGTTATTCGTAACGATTCGAGGCTCACGCGAGAGCTCGGCAATTTATTCTTCTTTTTTTTTTTTTTTAAACTGTGATCGGAATAAACAATCGGGATGACACGTGCGGCCGGCGGCCGGGGTATCCGGCAAACATCCGTGTATCCGTAATCTAAATATCCGTTTAACGGACACGGACGAGATAAAACAATATTTTTACATGTTTATATAAAATAATAAGTTGTTGTGTGTGTGTTCTAAATTGATATTTTACTAACTTTGCCCGCGTATTCTAAACGTAATTTCATAGAATTGGTTTGCAATAAAGTATCTTCCTATATCTTATCTAAAATTTATAGGATACACAAATCTTCGAGTAATCTTACAATATTATTTCAATAAAATTAATACTTACATAGAGGCCCTCAACATTGCTGTTTTTAAATTTTAAATTTTATTATTTTTCCGGTTTGGGAATTATTTCATTGTTTCCATTTCCATTTTCTCTTCGGAGCCTAGATTCCAAATTTGAAGTCTCTATCTCAACCGTTATATTTCTTACTTCTGTACGATGTCTGTCAATCAGTAAGAAAATTTGTTTTTGTAGTATTCGCTCTCAAATTGAACGCTGCGACTCAGTAGCAAGGTCTAAAATTGATTGCAACAGGAACTTTTAATTTCATGCACACTGGTTTTCACAAATAGATACTGGGTCCTGTAAACACAGAGTGGACAAAAAATATATTTTTAACTATTTTCCTTTACAATCCTCTGTTGATTAAAGTTTGGATTCTATTTCTATTTATTTAAGGACACGCTACATTGCTTTGGTGCATTCCCTTGAGAATTTCATTTTGATTGATAAAGTTACAATACTCGTAATTCAACTCTCTTTCACGTTTTGCAAGGGTTTTGTTTCACTTTTGTATTGTTTCTAATTGGTAATCAATATATACTTACTTATAAAACTCTTCCGTTTCTGACTGACTGACAGACAACGCAGAGCCGAAACTACTGGGCGTAGAAAGCTAAAAATTGGCACGTGGGTTTCTTGGGGAGTATAGGTGAGCACTAAGAAGGGATTTCCCAAAATTCCCACGGGATCGGGAAAAAATGGGATTTTTGTGTTTAGGAGAAATCTGCGCGGGAAAAACCGCGGGGCAGCCTCTAGTAGCAATATAAAACAAACATTTAGGTAAGAATGGATAACTTTTTATTTGACGATTTTACGTTAAGTAGTCAACTCAAAATTGTTAATTTTCTTAATCATCAATACATAGTACAAAACAAAGTTGCTTCCCGCGTCTGTACCTATGTATATGCTTAAATCTTTAAAACTACGCAACGCATTTTGATGCGGTTTTGTTTAATCGATAGAGTGATTCAAGAGGAAGGTTTATAAATATAATACATGCACAAAATAGTAAAAGGTTAGGCGGTACGAAGTTCGCCGGGTCGGCTAGTCTAAAATAAATTGAATTTTTAGTTTACTTACTGCAGTTCTGAATTTTAGAAAATTTGCCTTCTCTTTCTTTCAGTCCTTTCCTACCTACTTTTCTACTGTCGTTACACAGGTTCTAAGCCAATATAATAAGCTTAACTTGTTTGCAAAACTTCAAGGCACACAAAAAGTATTCAAAAAAAAAAAACAGATTCGCGTAAATAAATTATACCCAATGATAAAAAATAAGGCTTTGACAAATTATTCACTAGCGACCCACAGCAGTCCTTATTTAGGTACATATTTAATGTTACATCGGGCCGGACCAAGGGCGGCCGATATAGATATTATTACAATTTGTGAGTAAGCGATTCATGAGTTTAGGCTGGGAGACTGACGCAAAATCACATGAGAACTTTAAGATGTCGACTATTATCAGGTTGACCTGTATGTTTGTATGTTTGTCCGTGATTATCTTGCGTTTAGCCTAACAGATTTTTAAGCGGTTTTCAGATAAGTATTTGTTATTGTTCTCTACAGGAACAAGACAAATAACTGAAACAGTTATTATCTAATAATTTATAATTATATTTTTAACAAGAAATCAACCGGTACAGAAAAGCGTGTTAAAACAAGTGAAGATCAATTATCATTTTTAAAATAAGGAATAAGAACACAGTTATTCGTAATCTTCATAAAAAAAGATAATGTTCAACCAGCCAGTATTATAACCGGCCAGTATCTTCATGTCGGCGTAGACAGTTATATTCAGGAAAAGGTTTAAAGTACCTATTTTAACCAACTTCGATAAAGAGGAAGTGCTCAGTTGATGTATGTGTCAGTTTATTGAAGGCGGATTCCTTTTTTGTTAATGATAAAATTTATTAGCAAAATTTGCAACGCACGCGTTTTTTTCGGTGTCTGTTTGCTAAAAAGGCCTTAAACTGTCACCTTTACCAGCTAGGTAACGATCTTGTAGGCGGCAATCGATGGCGAAATGTATTGAGTTTGCCAGAAGTTAATGGTTGGAGTAAAATAGTAACACGGCTTCTTGCAGTTAGTGTGACCTTTATAGATTTTTTTTTTTTATCATTGCTGTCCTATGATATGAAGCCTTTATAGCACTAGTGAACGTTTTTTTAGCTAAGCTAAGCATCGTTTCGTCAATCCCTCCGACCTCTTAATGAAAAAATCATAAGGAAAGTTTATAATATAGGACACAAAGTATCGTTTATTTCAATTCCAGTATAAGTGTTATTAGATGCTATTGCATGAGGCAAGCAAGATCTTTAATTAAGTACCTAATAATGTGGGTTAAAAAACTAACCTATCGTCTCCCTGACTAAGAAATATGAAGTCCCCATGGGGCCACTCCTAAAAAAGAGGCATTCGATATCGGTTCACGAATTTGTTTATGAACCCTCATCCCTTCATCTTTGTACACTGTGTAACATAACATAACAGGTATAATATTTTTATTCAATCAGTGCATTTTTTGAAAAAAGAAAAGAGAGCATTAAGTGTTTAATTTTTTGCATGCGAGTATACTCAGCGGTTCTTTTAAAATAAACCCGGATTTTACAATAAAAAAAAATATATATATGCTCGTTAGTTAAAAGATCTACTAGGGTACTGCTAAACAATCTAACATACCACTATTAGTATAATAATCAAAAAAAATCATTAGGTATATATTTAATATTCGTAGAAAATGCTTAAAAACCTACAGAAATGGTTAAAAACGCATTCAGAACAGCGGGGCGCACTACTTCATCTTGGGTTTTTTTATGTATTACCATTATTTTAGGTACAGTGGCGGTCTAGGACGGCGTAACAGATTTATCTATGGTCTACTGCGCCCTAGACTGTATATTACCAAAAAACAAGAGCTATTTTACAATACAAAAAAAAACGGAAGTGTTAGGACAACTGTACTCAAACACAGTGACTTATTGTTATCTTATTGCCAAAAAAAGATTTCAGTCCTCTACCTTTTTTAATTAAGTAAAATCTAAGAATAAAGTTTAGTAACTTATAAATTACACCTTGTATGATGAAAGTAAATAAAAAATACGCTTCTATTAAGGATATGGGCTGACCCGGCATATTTGTAAATATTACATAATATACATAGATGATTCAGTAGCGTACTCGACTTTTTCTAAATCAGCATATGGTTTTAGATTATCATTCCGATTCTATTGAGTATTTTCTTCTCGTATTTTTCTGTTTCTTTTTTCTGTACCACTAATCTTTGCGCGGCCATGTCGTGATGGCATAAATACTCCGTCGGGTGTCGTAAAAGGCGATTAAAAGAACGACCAAACGGAAACAGGCGTGATATTGAAACCTGAAATGATTTTTTTTTTACAAGAAAAAGGAACCCACCTTCAATAAACTGACACACATCAACTGAGCACTTTCTCTTTTTCCAAGTCGGTTAAAATAGGTACTAAAACCTTCTCCTGAATGCATCAAGATCGGTTTAGTCAAACGCGAGATAATCGCGCACAAACACATACCTACATACATACATACAGGACAAACTGGTAACCTCCTTTTTTAAAGTCGGTTAAAAAACAGCAACTTCGGATAATTACCTATTGATTTTTTAAGTATTTCGTAGAGCACCTTCTGAAACCGCCTGCTAAAACGCCTTTAAACTCTGAAATTGATGATTTTATTCCGCTGGCGTATCAATAATGATCTAAATGATGTTTTTCAAAAAGTTTCTAACAACAAAAAAAAAAAAACAGTGAAAAAAGATTAAATACAGAAAAATTTGCACATACTGTAAAGTAAAGAAACAAGAAACAAACAAACAATAAGGTGCAAATCAAATAGTCGACCACCGCTCCCGCCCGTCAATCCAGACGTAGAACGAGCAAGCAAATTGTTAGATTTATAAAGTGAACGCGTGAGACTCTCTGCTTTATGAATATTCATACATCTCTCATATGACAGCTCTGAGGAATTGCCAACTTCTCCCGCTAGATGTCTGCTCCTCGCGTATGAATAATAGCCGGCTAAATTTTAAAGTGTGTTCTGCTGAAGTGAAACTATGCTGAAAGCGATAGTTTTAATTTAACTGGTTTGCGGGAAGTGTTTTGATGATTTGGATAGATTGTTTTGCTGATTGGATAAAGTTCAACCAGGGATCGTTTAAATTTTGCAGAACTATATTTTTTTTAATTAGGAGAATAATGATTTACTTTTTATTTATTTTATTATCAACGAGTTTTCCCGGCTTACTTCGTTACGCCATAGAATATAAGATACTACAAAAGACTTGGCTCTATAGACTATGTTCTTTTGACTGTCCAGAATGGCCGAATAAAAAACAAACAACAACAACAAACCACCTGTCAAAATATGTAAACAACGGAAAAAATATTGCACCTTGGGTTATATTATTTCAGTTTAGGTAAGGATCCCTAATTTTTTTGAAAATCTAATATAGCCTATGACACTCGGGGTTAATGTAGCTTCCTACCAGTGAAAGAATTTTTCAAATCGGTTCAGTATTTCCGGAGCCTATTCGTTACAAACAAACAAACAAATCTTTCCTCTTTATAATATTGGTATAGATAACGACTGGGAGCTAACAAATATAATATCTGTTTTTATACCTTTAAAAAACTCCCAAACGTCATATTAACCAATCTACTAAAGTTTTGTTGTTGATTTTAGAGATAATAACACATAATAAAATAGGGATTTACTCAAAAACTAGGGCAAACAATGTAAAAAATCAATACAAACCAGGGGCTTTCCAACGGTTTTGCTAAGCAATTACCTACCAAGAAAAATACTGGATTAAGGGATCCTTAGCACTTACGCCACAAAAGAAAATAAAATGCTTTACTTAGATATTAAATATTATTTTTTATCACCTTTGCTTATTTGAAAAAAAAAACCTAAATAATTAAGAGTTATAACAAAAATAAAAATTGATAAAAAAATAAAATACTGTATAACAATATCATTGGTTATCCTTGTATGCAATAAGGTGTTTTCGTTTCTATTCTTTTCTAATACCCTACCACTTTTCAAATTTGAAATAGTCTGTCAATTAATTTCGTTTAAAAAAACTTTTTATATATTCTATTAAAAATCTGTTTTTTTTTTTTTTTTTTATTACAAAACCATTTTCGCTTTATTATTAGGTGCAAATTAATTTCCACTCTACAGTAGTCAATTTCAAAGATTTTTTCTAATAGTGGCGGCGGTGTAAAAGCTGTGATCACCTACAAGGTAGAGACCCAGTAGCGTCCCCAGCTCGTACAATATTTAATGCTCACCACTGCATCGGCCGCATGCATTTAAATAGTGTATTTCAGGTCGACTACTGGAAGTGCTACCCACTTGAGGGCAGTATGGTTGTATGAAGTTAACATTTATGTTTTTATGGTGTATTTTTATATTTAAAATTTATTTAGTACGAGGATATTTGGCAATGATGTTTTCAACTTATTCAATGTTCTAAAACTAGACGAAAACTTCACAAGTTGGTAAAATGAGCTGGTGAAAGTTGCGGGATTAAAATGGGTGAAGCCCACACAAGACCAGTCTTGTGGTGATATGTATGTGAGGGTGGGTTGTGTCCAAAAAGTGGTCGTGTTTAAGCTGAGATAATGATTTAGCACTTGGAGCATCTATTCTATATCTGTTCTTAATGAATATTATCATCATAATATATAATATGTATACTTTTACATTAAAGATATACCTAGGTATACTTTGATGTTTTTTAATGATAAAGTTCGCGACACAGTATTCTAAGGGTAGCCTGTAAGTAAAGTGTTGTAACTTTGAAATAGTTCAAAAATTATCATCTCGTCAAGTGTGTTAATTTAAAATGTTATTATAAGGATTTTAGGACAGTGGTGGTCTAGGAGGGTGTAACATATTTGTCTATGGTCTCGTGCGCCCTACACTGTATTACCAAAGTTAAAGAGCTATTTTGGAATACAGAAAAACCGAAATTGTTACGCCAACCTAGACCGCCACTGTACGTGTTATAACTCGGCATTTTATGCAAAAAAAAGTTGGTTCTTCACGTCCTTAGTAACAAAACTTGAGCTCCAATATCTGAAGTTTATAAAAACTTATTCCGAAGACCGGCAGTACTCGATCAATCCTCGACGTGGGTAATTGATAAGGATTCCGTTATCAGCTCCCGGTAATTGAGGCAACTTTGGACACTTTCCTTACTGAGTCTTGATCTTATTTCGATTAGGTAACTTTGACTATTTTTTTGCGCTAAGCAGACTGAGGTTATTTCGGTCGCTTCTTCGCTAAAATTCAAAATTCATTTATATATATAAAAATTAATCGTGGTTCGTTAGTCTCGCTAAAACTCGACAATGGCCAGACTGATTTAGATGATTTTGGTTTTAAATTGTACTTAATAGAAAATGTGGAAAATTGCATGGAAAACAATTATTTAATAATCCAATAAAAAGGTAAGGCGCTATAAAAATAACGCACTGAGAGCCCCTTACTAAGAATAGAACCTATATCAGAAACACATGATAGACATACAAACACACTGAGATCCAGGAAATGACTTTTATATCTAGTCGACCCGGCGAACTTCGTACGGCCTAATCTTTTACTGTTTTGTGCATGTTTTAAACTTATAAACCTTCCTCTTGAATCACTCTATCTATTAAAACAAACCGCATCAAAATCCGTTGCATAGTTTTAAAGATATAAGCATACATAGGGACGGACGCGGGAAGCGCATTTGTTTTAAACTATGTATTGATTAATTACTATAACCATCCGAATCGACTCCGAATATACGAAGTCATAGTCAATATCACTACCAACTGAGCCACGAAGGTGGTCAAAAATAATGAGCAAAAAACCCAAAAAAATCTAATTTCAAGCCTTCAGTCATTAAAAGTAGTAACTAAAATGGCTAACTTGAATACAAAAGCAATTTCTTGTGGTTTTTTATCTTATCTTAATAGTCATTAGGAGCCTATTTATTTAAATAAGTAACAAGACTAACGAGGTTATTAAAAAAAAAAATGAACTCCCGATAAACCTCGTTCTTCGTATTTTTTTTTTTTATTTTTTCTTCTTTGTTATTTGTGGATTTAAGGAAACCTATAAAGGAAATAGATTCAGCTATATTAGATGAGATTTACTAAAATCGATTGGTACAGTGGCGGACTATGAGGCCGTAACAGATTTGTTTATGGTTTCGGCAGCCCTAGACTTTATTACCAAAGAAGAGCTATTTTGCAATACAGAAAAACCGGAAGTGTTACGCCGCCGTGTCCGCCACTGTACTTTCGACAAAACAAAACTACTTTAGTCATTCATTATTTGTATTTTATAATTTTACTTTTGTATGTAATGTTAATCATTTTCGTTTCAATAAATTGATTTCAAAAACCACGGCAGCATGACTGGCAGCCATCTTGGAAGACAGCAACCTGATGGGGGTCATTCTGTTTGTTAAGCGATAAGGCCGACTTCGTATCGTGCCTTACAATTTAACATGGAAAAATTTAATGTTTGTTTTTACTAACTTCCCCTCTCAATTTTTAATATTATTTTCACCTTTTAAACCTTCCCTGGAATACTACAAACATTTCAAAACGAGTTGAGCTAAATCAGCCCAGCCGTTCTCGAGTTTTAGCGAGACTAACGAACCACGATTTTTATATATAGTAGATAGTAGATAATTATAAATATTCAAGTAAGTAGACAGTATAGCAATCAATAAAATAGACTACACCCCACCTCTCCACTTCCCCTCCACCGCACCTCACTCATTGTTCTACGAGGGGCGATGAAAGAGGCCGACGATAACAAAAGACTAAGAAAAGTGTAACTGTCACATAACACAGCACAGGTCGCCTAATAAGGCCATCTTTTAGTGCTGACAGACACGCTAAAAGAAAGAGCGGTAGGTATAATCACACATATTATGTTGGTTTTCCACTCAGACCCATCAGGGTCCGATTCGCAGCTGGGTGCAGTCTGGATCGCATGTCAGGCTTTCTATTCAGTGTTCTGCTATTTGGAGTTGTCTGTCTGTCCTTCTGTAGAAAGGTGGATTTACATTCACTTTCCTGAAGCCGCATGGGAGACGACCGTGAACAATTTTTTTTTTGTATCGGGGGGATATGCTTCGAGGGAGCGTCGGGAATATGTGGGGCTCGCACCCACTAAAACGGCCTCAGGCGGCCGTCTTGGCGCTTTTGTGAAGAAGGGCCCCGGGAACCATACATTATAAGCTTCCGAACCACCTCCTCTAATTCAGCATAAGATACTATCCCTGTTATTCATAAAAAGTTAATGAGCATTTTAGTTATTTGACATATGTAAATTTAGACTGGATGTCACGTTTTTACCATACAACAAACCAGAAAACTAGACCTCCATGAATCTCTATGAATAAGACGGTATGTTTTTAAATGATTTAAGGAATTGTACTTTACTAGAAATTTGATAGTTCAAAGGGAGATATAGCTCAGCATCATCTGTCGAGGAGCGGAATAGGAGCCGAGAGGAAAACCATTAACACCGGTATGTAACTTTGGTATAGAAAAATTTGGAGGACCAACCGCGTTTGGTTCCTTAGAATAATTTTTATTTACGAATGAAAAGCTGGACCGTGGAGGATGTGCGCAGGGCCGTACCACAGAACAAGGAAGATGTACAATCGTTAGTAATATCGACTAGCACACAATCAGGAGGCAATTGTTTTTTTTTAAATTGTGATCAGATAGGAAACGCATTGCTAGCGATTAGAAAGCAATACATCTTGCTTAAGGTATTTATATGTATAAGCTGAAATTATTAAGGCGGTATCTCACGGTATGGCGCGAAATTCAAATTTTTTTCACGTTTTTTAATTATTTTGGCAAAAGTATTCATTTTTACCGATTTTGTGTCTATTCAAGGAACTTGTTTTTTGGCCTTTTACCCCTTAGACACAAAATCTGTAGGTCTGTCTTCCAAAAACGTTGTATTGCAATGTGGGAGATGGTTTTTTACATACGCGAATTCATTTAAACTTTATTAAAAATGTATACTTTCGCCAGAATAAATAAAAAAAAAAAAAAAAATTTGAATTTCGCGCCATAGCGAGAGTTACCACCTTAAAGCATAAACGGATAATAATTTCTTTTTTTACAAAAAACGAACCCGCCTTCAATAAACTGACACATGCATAAACTGAGAACTTCCTCTTTTCGAAGTCGGTTAAAATCAGTACGCAAACCTTATCCTGAATGTAACGAATACTTTTCTGAAAAACGTATCAAAATCGGTTCAGCCAAACTCGATATAATCGCAGACATACATACAGGTGAAACTGATAACCTCTTTTTTTGAAGTCGGTTAATATAACGACCCATCCTGTAAAATATTGTGTTACTAGAACCTGTCCCGCGGTATCACCCGCGCAGATTTTTCTCAAACACAAAAATCCCATTTTCTCCCGTTCCCATGGGAATTTTGGGAAATCCTTTCTTAGTGCTCACCTACACTCCCTAAGGAACCTACATGCGAAATTTCAGCCCGCTACTCCCAGTAGTTTTGGCTCTGCGTTGTCTGTCAGTCAGTCAGTCAGTCAGTCAGTCAGTAACGAAAGAGTTTTATATACAGGGTGTTTCTGACAAGACGGTAATAAATCAAAGGAGGGATTCAGCTCACCATACCTTACAACTTTCCCAAAGCAACATAGGTCGAAATCTCAAAACAAAAATCAGCTGTCGCGTACATTGACCCCGTCAGCTGATCGAACCAATGTATGGAACAGCTGTTATTTTTTTTGAGATTTCGACCCATGTTGCTTTGGGAAAGTTATTAGTTATGGTGAGCAGAATCCCTCCTTTGATTTATTACCGCCTTGTCAGAAACACCCAGTATATTGATTGATAATTAAATTCTGAAGCACTAAACATATACTATACAGTCTTTTGTTGTCGCAATGTACACCAACTCTCAGAATAGCAGCGTTCTAATTATTTTCGAGGGACATGCTTGTTTGCTGTACAGCGAATGCACTAGACAAAAGGTTCCTCATACCCTAATGAAGATACGTAAAAAAATAATATAAAAAACAACGCTACATAACGAAATGTAAAAAATAATAAGGAAGAACGAATTTGGAATTGTAAAAAAAATTTGTATATGAATTTTCTCTTGGAAAAATAATAATTAGGATAATAAAATTATGTAGAGTAGAAAAATCTTTTTTAATCTGTTCAACGGACAGAAAATGTTCTTACTGCCTCAACTGCTTGAGATTTTCTCAGCCATAAACAGCCCTGCTAGACATAGCCCTACCCCACAGAAAACCACAAGAACAAACAAGGTAGAATTATTCCATAAGCCACGCTTAGAAGGCGGATGGCTCTTCAAAGTTTGTCCTTCGGGTGTTACCTTAGTCGCCTTTTATGAAACCATGGAAGGAGATGAGAGGATGGTATTCAATCCCACCATCACACGGCGATTGGTGCCTCTGCAGCCTTAAAAGCTTGCAATTGCTCGATATTCACAATATACCGGGTGTTTCTGACAGGGCGGTAATAAATCAAATGAGGGCTTCTGCTCACCATAACTAACAACTTTCCCCAAGGAACATTGGCCGAAATCTCAAAAAAAATAACAGCTGTTCCATACATTGGTTCGATCAGCTGGTGGGGTCAATGTACGGGACAGCTGATTTTTGTTTTGAGATTTCGACCCATGTTGCTTTGGGAAAGTTGTTAGGTATGGTGAGCTGAAAGCCTCCTTTGATTTATTACCGCCTTGTCAGAAACACCCTGTATAAACAAATTTGCGTTTTAATAAATTTGATTGACACGTTATTGCATTGCTATTGATTTATATAACCAAATGCAAACGATGCCTTTTTAGCAAAGTCGTTTTCTGATAATATATGCACAAAAAATACTAGATATTGTTTTTATAATCGCTAGCATTTCGATGTCGATCGAATTTAGTTACGAGACTTGACCTCAACAAGGAATTTTTAAGAGGATATAAAAGAATTAGTAAAAATAGCAAATTGCACTCACGTGTCGGAGTGCTATTCTGATATATCAGCGACACCAACAAACGACTTCTTGCTAGAGTCACGTCGGAAAAGTCGAACGCTCTCTTTTCATTGTTGGTGTAAAGTGCAGCCTTTGAAAATAATGTTTTTTTAAAGGCGTGTTAATGTGTGCTGTTTGAGTGAAAATTACGTTACGATTGAATGAACTTCAAAAATCAAAAGTCAAAAATAATTATTCAATATACAAGATATCACTTATTGAAAGTCAATTCGAATAATCTAATTAATATTGATTAACCTTTACCTTATTTGGTAAAGTATCCTATACTACGAGAGGCAAGGTTGTTCAGGGTGCCCACCAATTCAAGGTGCCAACCATTTTTTCCATATAAAATTGTAAGGCGCGATACGAAGTTATAAAAATGTAATCTAACAATAAATAAGTGATAATATCTTTGTTTCCTTTTTTTAAATGCGTTGTCTTTTTAATAAATTTCCGTGTGTATATTATTCAAACACCTACATGGTAAACGTTATACACAGTACGTCAAATCGCCCGTAGCCTGTCACAGGCAGACTGAGGCTGGCGGTACTTCCCCGTTTTTATGTTCGAAAAGAAAATCCCAAAAGTGCGAAAACGGCACCATCGAAAGGGAAAGTTTCGTCCAAATGTTCTCTTTATTTACCGACGAGCTTTCCCGGCTTACTTCGTTACGCCATAGAATATAAGATACTACAAAGACTTGGCTCTATAGACTATGTTCTTTTGACTGCCCAGAATGGCCGAATAAAAAACAAACAACAACAACAAACCACCTGTCAAAATATGTAAACAATGGAAAAAATATTGCACCTTGGGTTACATTATTTGAGTTTAGGTAAGGATCCCTAATTTTTTTGAAAATCGAATATAGCCTATGACACTCGGGGTTAATGTAGCTTCCTACCTGTGAAATAATTTTTCAAATCGGTTCAGTATTACTGGAGCCTATTCGTTACAAACAAACAAATCTTTCCTCTTTATAATATTGGTATAGATGAATAATCTCGCCTCTGATGAGATTTGGCACGTTTTTGAGCGACCGCATACTAAATATACGTATCCTATACGTAAAAAGAAATGAATTAGATTGTGATTCAGACCCCCTATCGTGTACCTTTAATAGTCGGCCGATAAAATGATGTTACTATTTGTATAGGTTATACCAATCTTTGTAAGAGGAATGATCTTTTAAATGTACAAAAAACAAACAATCTTTATACTTACTACTGAAGTACATCAAAAAGTTGTCAGAATGCAAGAATGCAATCTACTTTATGAAGTAACAGGCAATAAACTAAGTCAAAACTGCGACTTCGGCACTCTGACACTGCCTGTGGGTTTAGGGATATTTAACTTTTGGTGAACTTTTATATTTTAACATAAAAAATATGTAAATATAAGTAGGTATAGTATATTTTTCATCACGTATGCTTAATTGCTTACGCTTTCAAACCTTTCATCCGTAAATGGGTTATTTTCACATATCTTTTGTCCCAATGTTACGGGATAATTTATTACTTGTGGCATTATTCATAATGACCGTATCGAGCTTTTGGTCGGTAATAAAAAAACCCCTAGCCTACCAAAGTTTACACATAAAAATAATTAAAATCTGCGATTTAAGGTAACAGCGATTTGATTTTTAACCGACTTTAAATAAGGAGGTTATCAGTTTGACATGTATGTTTGTCCGCGATTATCTCGCGTTTGGCTGAACCGATCTTGATGCGGTTTTCAGGTAAGTATTTGTTACATTCAGGAGATGGTTTTAATACCTTTTTTAACCGACTTCGAAAGAGAGGAAGTGCACAGTTGATGTATGTGTCAGTGTATTGAAGGCGGGTTCCTTTTTTGTTAAAAAAAAAATTATGAATTCATACTTTAAGCTAATATTATAAATGCTAAAGTAACTTTGTCTGTCTGCCTGTCTCGCTTTTACGCCAAAACTACTGAAACGATTAAAATTTAACTGAGTACAGAGATAGCCTTAAAAGGAAATATGCTACTCTTTATCCCAAAAATATATATATTGAATAAATATTTTTTAACTTTTCACTTGTATTTATACTAAAATTTAGTAGGAGAGGTTTAAAATAATTTGAATTATAACATCCAATAAAGTGAGACAACTCGCAGTTACCTCCAAAATCTCTGCCATTTCATAAGAAAGAGCCGTTACGTAGGATACATACATTATTATTTCAACGTACCACGTTCAGGGCAAAACGAAAATGTTATTACAAAAACGTAAAAAAACTTTACTGTTTTTCTTTTCCTTTATAAATTCAAAGAAAGTTACGTTAAATAACACTTACAATGATAAATATCCCGACATTTCAACATTTTTTTTTGTTTATTTACTTTTAATAGTGCGGAAAGTGATAGATTATACTAACCGCACAAATATTATCGAGGTGAAAGTTTGTTACTTATTCACGTCTAAACGGCTGGAGCTATTTCAATGAAATTTGGTATGGAGTTAGCAGACAAACTGGATTACCACATAGGCTACTTTTTCGGGTGGTAATACACCGCGGGGCACAGCTAGTCAATACATAGTATAAAACAAAGTCGCTTCCCGCGTCTGTCCCTATGTATGGTTAAATCTTTTAAATTATGCAACGGACTTTTATGCGGAGTTTTATAAAATATAGAATGATTCAAGAGGAAGGTTGATATATGTATGTATAATATACTTGTAGAACATAGTAATTAGGTAAGGCGGTGCGAAATTCGCCGGGTCGACTTTTATACAAATGTAAAAAAAAAATTAGGAGAAATATGATAAAACTTCACAGTTTTATAGATTACACTTTGAAAAGGCTAAACATTTTATTTATCTTGTGTGAATTTAAAGTCCTGGTCCTGAAACTTTAGAAAACACGTGTCACTATTTTAACTCTAACTTTTTTCCTAGTAAACATACAAAACATCCAGCTTGAAACTTTATCCGTGACGTTTACTAGTTCGAGATAGGTTTAACGGCTTATCGTAAACGTTCAGTGCTCAACAACAAGACAACTGGATGTCTAGAGTCTAGACTCAGGGCAACGACTTGGGTTCAAGGCACATGCAGGTCAAAGCGTGTTATCACGGGCTCAATACACTGTATAACCTTTTCTTTCCTCAGACAGCCCTTCTGAAAATAAACTAGTAAAGTATGTATGTGTCGTAGGAAGATTTGATAATTAGTATTTTTGCAAAAAAAACTAGGGTTTTTGCGAAGACTCGGATAATTTGATAATAGGAGTACTTTTTTCTCAAACATCCTGACAAAAAGGAGTTTTTTTTGCAAAAAAAAACTAGTATAATTGAAAAATTTGAAACCTTCCTTAACTCTGATTGGCTACATTATTGCTGGCTAGTTAACTCTCATTCTGATTGGTTGCCTAAAATAACTTTGACACAACAGAGAACCAATCAGAATAAGAGTTGTACAGCAAGCAATGTAATCTAGCCAATCAGAGTTAAGAAAGGTTTCAAGTTTTTTAATTATACTAGGTTTTTTGCAAAAAAAAACTGCTTTTTTGTCAGTATGATTGGAAAATAGTAATCGTTATGTCAAATTGTCCGGGTTTTCGCAAAATCCCTAGGTTTTTTGCAAAAAACCTTATTATCAAATCTTCCTACGACATCAATATATATAAAACTCTTCCGTTACTGACTGACTGACTGACTGATTGACTGACTGACTGACTGACAGACAACGCAGAGCCGAAA
Organism: Euspilapteryx auroguttella; assembly: GCA_951802225.1. Classification (NCBI taxonomy): domain Eukaryota; kingdom Metazoa; phylum Arthropoda; class Insecta; order Lepidoptera; family Gracillariidae; genus Euspilapteryx; species Euspilapteryx auroguttella. The sequence continues at coordinate 14,753,675 of OX637644.1, read as the reverse complement.
CTACTGGGCGTAGCGGGCTGAAATTTTGCATGTAGGTTCCTTAGGGAGTGTAGGTGAGCACTAAGAAAGGATTTCCCGAAATTCCCATGGGAACGGGAAAAAAATTGATTTTTGTGGTTATGAGAAATCTGCGCGAGTGGAACCGCGGGGCAGCCTCTAGTATATGTATAATAAGTAATATACCACGCTTCGCTAGTTATTTTAGCTCAAACCGCAAAATCACATTTTCCGTTCCCGTGGAATTTTATTAAAAAAAAGTTATTCTATATACGCCTCATAGATCTAAGCTACCTATAGCTACTACTTTCAACCATATCAGTTCAGTAGTGAAGAGCCGAAAGTACGGGCGTAGCGGGCTGAAATTTTGGACGTGGGTTTCTTGGGAAGCATAGGGGAGCACTAAGGAATATTTTTCCGAAATTCCCATGGGTACGGAAAAAAACTGGATTTTGGTGTTATAAGAGAAATCTAGGGTTAATCCACGGGGCAGCCTCTAGTCTATAACAATTTTATAAAGAGGAAATGTTTGTTTGTTTGTAACGAATAGGCTCCGGAAATACTACATTAACCCCGAGTGTCATAGACTTTCAAAAAAATTAGGGATCCTTACCTAAACTCAAATAATGTAACCCAAGGTGCAATATTTTTTCCGTTGTTTACATATTTTGACAGGTGGTTTGTTGCTGTTGTTTGTTTTTAATTCGGCCATTTTGGGCAGTTGAAAGAAAATAGTCTATAAATCCAAGTCTTTTGTAGTATCTTATATTCTATGGCGTAACGAAGTAGCCGGGAAAGCTCGTATTAAATAAATAGACAGCTGCTGACAGGGGGCTTGCATCGGCGCGCATACTACCTCTACCTATCTCAACAGCACTTGACTTGACTGCCAAATCGCGACAACGAGATAAATCTCATCTGTTCGGAATAGCCGCCTAGGTTCTAAACAAAATAAAACACACACTAAACTGCTTAACCACTTACCTATTTGATAAGCTGACCTGGCGAGATGCGCAACGTAGCTGCAGGCATGGTGTACCACCACTCAAGGTGCCACATCACCGAACTGTAGCTTTTAGAGGGAGCTTCACATATAGTGCCACCAAATGTTGGAATGACATTCCACCGCCTTTAAGACAGCCTACCAGTATGTTTACATTTAGAAAAAACTTTAAGAAATATTTACTTCACCAACAAACAACAGACGCACAATATGTGAAGTAATTTAAACTAAGGACACAATGTTTTCTGTGATCAACCATCAGTTCGTCATTGATTTCGTTTTCTTTCTTCCCACACTCAACACATAATTTAACTATATATGTATATTTTTTTAACCTAAACACGTATTATCAGTATTATTTTTATAATTACATACATATAAATATTTATTTATAACACTTGTCATGCTTCAAGTATCTATTAACCTACATATTGTATTATAAGTATGAATATGTTTACACATTTATTAATCGCACTGCTTCTCATGGTTCTGGCAGAATAACCAGCGTTGCATTTTTTGCAACACATGCTGAGTCAGAGCCATTTTGCACCCACAATATCTACATATAAAAATACTTTGAAACTATTTTACCTGTTTGTATCTCTAATTAATATGTACTATGTGTCTGTATTGTGTGTGCAAATAAATCTATGTCTATGTCTATGTCTATGTCTAACCGCTGACCAATGCCTAGAGACCGTACAGTCGCCAACTTTCTCGCCGGTTAGTTAAGCTAAAACGGGTCAAGTTAATTAAGTTGCTCTTAATTTTGTCGCTTATTTAATATACTCAGTGGATACTGTGTTTTATTAGACCGGATTGTACGTATGCTTGCTTAGGTAACTATTTAAAAAAAAAGTTGGTTTATATATTTACTAGTCGACCCGGCGAACTTCGTACCGCCTAACCTATTACTATATTGTGCATGTGTCGTAGGAAGATTTGATAAACAGTTTTTTTGCAAAAAAAAACCTAGGGATTTTGCGAAAACTTGGATAATTTTAAAATAGGATAACATTATTATCAATCATCCTGACATAAAGTAGTTTTTTTGCAAAAAACCTAGTATAATTGAAAAATGTTAAACCTTCCTTAACTCTGATTGGCTAGATTAAAGCTGGCTAGTTAACTGTCTTCTGATTGGTTAGTTAAAATACCTTTGACGCTACAGATAACCAATCAGAATAAGAGTTCGACAGCAAGCAATATACTCTACTCTAGCCAATCAGAGTGAAGAAAGGTTTCACATTTTTCAATTATACTAGGTTTTTTGCAAAAAAAAACTGCTTTTGGTCAGGATGATTGGAAACAAATGATCCTTAAATCAAATTATCCGGGTTTTCGCAAAATCCCTAGTTTTTTTTGCAAAAAACCTAAATAACAAATCTTCCTACGACACATGTATTAACTTATACACTCTCTGAAATAACTATGTCTATTAAAAAAAAACTCATCAAAATCAGTTGCATAGTTTTAAAGATTTAAGCATACATAAGGACAGACGCGGCACTTTATTTTATACTGTATTGATATTGATGATAACTAAAATTAGGTATAATAATTTTCTGCAAGGTTCACCGCATCATACTGGCTGGCACTTTTAGAGATTCAAAAAATTCTACATTTTTTTTCTAAAAAATAAAATTTGTAAAGAAGAAAGATTCGAAATTTAAATATCTGATTTGAAAACTCCTTGGAGATAAGGACTTCTTTTTTTCAGGATTCTACCTCTTTTTTACAAGTTTCTTTAATAATAAATATCTTTCGCAATACCGACCTCGTGACTCAGACTCTCTGCAGTATTACATTACATTGCTACAAAATCCTAACTACTCATAAATATTTATTGAGCCTTTGAGTTCGTTCGCGACGAGAAATACCCATAAATAAATACATAATAATATTTGTAAAAATGTATTTCGACGTGATAAATTTAAACACAATTTTTAAATGAGTAAAAAGGATGAACCCTTTTATATAATATTTTCAAAGTCCCGTTTTTGTAAACTCGTGAAAGTAATGCGATGGATGACATTGCTATGAAATTCTACTTCCTGCTTCAATGTCAATCAATCATCAATGCATAGTATAAAACAAAGTCCCTTTCGCTGTCTGTCTGTTTCTTTTGATGTGTTTTTTCTAAAAGGTGGAGTGATTAAATAGGAAGGTTTATTATGTTTAATACATGGAAACATAGTAAAATGTTTGGAGGTAGTACAAAGTTCGCCGGGTCGACTAGTCCTTAGTACAAAACACAGTAGTTTTCCGCGTCTGTCTCGGTATGCGTTTTTTATAGATAGAGTCATTAAATAGGAAGGTTTATATATATTATACATGTACAAAATAGTAATAGGTTAAAGTATTATTATAAATGCGAAAATTTGTAACGATGTTTGGATGATTGTTCCACGTTCACGGAAAAACTACTGATCTGAAATTTTATAGGACTCTTCAGTAGGATTAAACAATAGGGTACTTAGTGCAATTTAATTGTGTAATGTAGTATAATGTATATTACAATAGCATTTAATAAAAGTATTATTTATAGTGGGATGCAATATCTTATCGGAAAGACGGTACCTACCGAAGATAACACACCTGAGATATAGATCGCAGAAAAAAAAGATATAAAAAGATCGGAATTGTGTCAATCACAATATCGTGATATACAATAATTTTATTGTACATACCTTTATGAAATACTTAAAATGCTCTTAAATTATAGTATTTTTATCGAATAAATGATTTTTTTTTTTATTAATTGATGCAATAGTTGGCCTTATCACTTATAGAGATTTACCCAATATTTAATTAGGTTTTAAGATAATAAAGTAGGTACAGTAGCTGTTAGCTATGTCAGTACTGACTCAACTACATAAATGATTTTACTAAAACGAGACCATTATACAACTCAAAGATCTAAGATAAGCTAAATAGAACGTAAGTTAAATAATAACAGGAAATATTTCTATGACGTCAGAACAAAAACAAATCTTCAACATTTCTGAGTTATCGGCCGCGCGAAAATTATCTCACTCACTGATAACCTGACACCAGATAAGAGATGTAGTCGCGATACCTGATAACGATATAGGAAAGCGATGAAATAATATCAGTAGTAATACAGGCGCCATGACAAGTGTAGCAGTTGTTGTTGGCGCCTCAAGCAATCTAGGCTATCAAGTGCTCAGAAAACTGGTACAAACGTACAAGGGAAAGATCTACTTTACCACAGACGACGATACTGGATACAACATCCTCGAAATCTTCAAGAACAGTGGAGCAGAACTGGTCTTCCGACAGATGGACATCACAGACATCCGAAGCATCATCAACTTCCGTCACTACATCCAAGACAACGACGAAAGAATAAATCTAATCATAAATAACTCAGAATACGTTCCAAGCGAGAAGAATCTTAAACAAGCCGAAAAAGTCAGAAGAACACTAAGCGTTAACTTTTATGGTATACTCAATTTTGGTATACTAGTATACCCTTTACTCGTGGAAGGAGCGAGGGTCATCAACGTATCTGGACCGGCTGGGTTATTAGCTACTATAGAGAATGAGAGTATAAGACAAAAAATCAGTGACCCTAATCTAACAGAGGATGAGCTAGTAAGCCTGTTAACGGAATACGAATTTGCAGCAAGACAAGGAGTCGAGAAAACTGATGGATGGGGCGTGAACGTGCAAGCTGTAAGCAAGGTAGCGTTAAACGCTTTAACATTTCTACAACATCGACAATGGTGCGATAAAGGGATAGTGATCAACTGTGTGAATCCAGGTAACTTACAGGCAAAGGACGCAAGGAAAAGTGCAAAAGTGTTCAAGGAAGGAGCTAAGGCGATCATTTACCTAGCATTTGAAGCGCCGTTGAGTATAAAAGGGAACTTCGTTTGGAGCAACTATTCTGTTATAGAGTGGAACTGCGATCCGTATGTGGAGGTCACCACTGTATGAACGATGAAGAAGCAGAAAATTTTACTGAACCCGTTTTATTCGTCTACTGTTAGAGACTGAATGTCTGAATTGGTGAATTTTCAAACGGTGTTCAGTAGTTCCGCTTGGTTTTTTGTTTGAGTGACCTCGGTTTATTTATAAGTTGGTCAGTATTACAGTTTTGAAAAGGTTTAGATTGGTATTTTTTGGATTATTGTGTTCGTAAGCAAGGCAAAAAAATAAAGTAACATTACAATTAGAATTAAAAGTATTTATTATAGGTAGGTATTATTTATTAAAATTTTACGGAAAAGACATTTATAATCAAAAATTATAAGTACGTTACTTAAGTTATACTTAGTAGGATTATTATAATTATCACAAAGAACGATTTCTTACAGGAGACCTACTTGTACATGTATATATAATTTTATAATATGAATAATAATAATAGCTTTACCATTAGTATAGATAAAGACAGTAAGAAGGTATCTTATTATTAACATAACATAACATAATCTCACGCCCTTTATTCCCCGAAGGGTTAGGCAGAGGCACCAGCACAAGAGCCGGACCCACGTTTACCGAGTTTATATTTTATTAACAACCTGACAAGGGGCCAGCTATTATAACAGATACTTAGTACTAAATCGTGGTTTTCTTTTATTGTGAAACTAAATGACACTATAGACCGAATTCGATCAAAAACAAACATCCCCTTTGAACAAAACAAGATGGGATCACGACTCCGCTAGAGTGTGGCAATCAGAAAAACAATGGCAGTCGGCGACACTCATAAAATCAATTTTATGACCAGATTGCGGGAACAGAAACCTACATGATCTGATCACTTGTGTATAGAACATTCACTGGATTTTCTATTGTATTACTATATGTTGTTAACTTCATATTAAAATATTTTTTAGGTTTTAGGTTTTAGAATATCTTGTTATTTATTTAAGTATGTGTATTTGTTTAAGTTATTTATGAAAACAGATTTTTTTTAAGATCATTGACCTAAATAATAATGTGTGATAGTCAATATGGAAGTAGATTCTAAAGAACTTAAATATAGTAATTAAAAAAATATATATATATTTTTGAGTAAGTTTTTTTCCTCATGGATATTTAATAAACTCATGTCCTCATACATGTGGGACTGAAACAGTAACGAAAGCAGCTTCCTACAAGATACCCTAACGGGCATTTCTACGGACGGGCGAAATTCAGTGGCAATTTGAAAATAAAATATACGCCAATGAAGTAGGCTGCTCAAATTTTTTTAGCCACAACTATGTATGGGTACGCAGTTGGAGAGCATAGAAACATTTCTGAAAATTTAATATAAATACCAGAAAAAAAATCCGAAAGTCATAAAACCTGACATCGGTGGGGTGTCCTGTTGCCGAAATTCATGAAAGAGTCACTTGTTACAAAGTAATGAAGTGATATTTGATTAATTTATATATATTCACGCCTTGGCAATGAGTGTATTGAGGCTGTAGTTACCATGAAAAACCAAAAATTTCTATATTTTTTATAATACACCAATCTGAATGAGCGTCCTGGAATTCTCCCTGATTTCGGTGGTGTTTACAAATCATCACCCACAACCATAGTGGTTAACGTTTCGAACTATCTGAAGTACTCTGCAGCTTGATTCAGTCATGGCCTACACGCCGCGAGCCTGAAATCCGTGCCCCGCCGACATTTCAGTAATTATTTTCAGGATAATTGTGACACGCGGTGGTTTTGGGTACCCCTCAGTCCTGAATTCGGTGTAGGTAATTTTTTTCTAACCGTAAGAAATAGTTAACTTTTAACTAGTGCCATGCACTCGCCATTGGGTTGGTATTATTTGATGTACAGATGATTGTTTTGCTGTAATTTAATTCCGAGTTAAATTTTTATTTGTACTCTTTTGTGATTTCGCTGATTTTGATATCGGTGGTTTTCGGTGGATTTTTAAACACCGAAGTCAAAGAAACATCCACCAAAATCAGATTTTCACTTTAAACGCGTGCTAAAATAGCTGATATATCACATTTTTGTCATAAAAATACTTTTTCGTTGTAAATAATCATTGATTGTACACAAAAATGTATTTAACTTCGTACCATTTTTTGTTTTTTATTACTCTGACTTAATTTTTTTGGAGGGTAGTATTGAAAACCGTCATAGCGCTGTACCGAGTTGAGTCAGGGGGGTTTTACTATTATTATTTGACCCGGAGAACTTTGTAACGTCTAAAATATTTCTATGTTATGCATGTACCTTCTTTATACCTTCCTCTATTTATAAAAGAACCCATCAAAATCCGTTGAGTAGTTTAATTATTTAAGCATACTTACAGAAGCTTCCCGCTCAAGCGACTTTGTGTTATAATATGTACTGAATTTATGTTTACCAAAGTTTGCATTTGAATCAACAAAAAAAGTAAATTATCGTTATTATTATTATACTTATATAATGTTTAAGATAAATACCTAAAAGTTGAATATTTATTAACAACACAAGATATTTTTAAACTTATTAACTTAAATAAACTAAATAAATATTTACAAATAAAAAATGGCCTCAAAATCGCTGCCACGGGAAGGTACGGTGCCTAGCAGGCTGGCTGCGTTACCCCTCTGAATGGCCAGACGTAAAAGTTATTCTTATTATTATGACTAATGAAATTTATTAAACTTTAATTTTGTACGAGAGTGTACTTATTTATTATTGAGTATTTAATAACAGTAAAGTAAATACAAAATTCAGGTAAATATTTTCAGATATACTTTAAATTATTTTTAAACATTTGTAATTCTTAAAGCTCTTCTTGGAAATATCCAGAGTTCGAAGTAGTATCCGAAAAATCTGTCACCAAATGACACTAAAAATATGAAACACGCAAATGTTTTTCAATGAGCGCTCCTTACTACTACTGTGTAAAAAAAAATTAATATAAAATTTCGATGATAAATTGTATGGGATTGTGCTTTCGGTGGATAGATTTCTGATTTCAGTGGCAAAATTGTGATTCGGTGGGTAATTTTTCTGATTTCGATGGAGACAAAATATTCGAGGTCAGTTTTTTTGGAAACTGTTATCTTTTGAAGTGGGCCAAATCAATATTTGAATACAGAACAAGCTCTTTTGCATGGTTTTTAATTATGAAGTCTCTAGGTCAAAATAAAAAAAATGCCACCGAAGTCAGACAAATCTGTTCACTTTGTAGAAATGCTCTAACAAAAATCAACGTTTTGTTAGAGTAACCATGAAACTAAAGTCGCCACTTTAGGCAACAAACGGTTTTTTTCTTAGATTTGGAACCCAAAAGCTACACGACAGGGCCTTAAAAATTCGAAGCAGAATTATCTAGGGAGTCAAAGATGCATATTTTTTATTTCAGCCATGGTTTAGAAGATATTAATTATTTATCGGGAGTGGCGCTAGTTTCGTACCGTGTAAGCCCATAATCCACGATTCTAAGTGGAAGTTTTGTGTTCATCCCAGTTAACAATTTAATGGCCACACACAGTCCACCAGAACTATGTAACGGGACAAGGGGTGTTGTCCCGGTTGGTAGGTAGAAAGTGTTACATGTGGTAAGGTAACAAGTCAAACATGAGTTTTATAGCCAGTTCACGCTGTCCACTTAGCAGAGGGTGAAATGTTCTGTGAGTTTCGTCAAAATAATAAGGAGGTGCCCAAATTATTGTCAATCCATAGCACTTTTTAATTTAACCCGATGAAGTCCTATGTCCAGCAGTGGACGTCTTTAAGCTGATTTAATGATGACGACGCTGAACTCTCGGTCTCGACTGTTCATAGTATTGTAATGAGAATAGTAAATTAAGAAGAGTGGAAAGGTTGATTTGCTGCCTACTGTACAAGTACATTCACAAATTTTCATAAATTGCAGATCATAAAAATAAGCGTTGGTCAAATATTTCCTTGTTTTTCTAACCCTCGACCTCCATATACTCCAATTATATTTATTTATACCTAATGCACTGTTTCCTCATTCACTTAAGAAATACGTTAAAGACTGTTTTACTGATAGACCAACAGAACTGTTCTCTATAGAACAAGACAAAATAAAACAGTTTTTTTGTTTTAACTGATATAATGTATTTTACAATAAAATCAACCGTTACAGAAATGCGTGTAAAAACAATTGAAGATCAAAATTACATTTTAAAATAAGGAATAAGAACACAGTTATCTGTAAACTTCATAAAAAATATATTTTATAACCGGCCAGTATTATAACCAGCCAGTGTCTTCATGTCGGCGTAGACACCAACTTTACTGAAAAAAGTCCTGAAACTATTTAGAACTTTTGTTTCTTTATTTTGATCGCTAAACTTAGCTGTTTTTATTCTATCTTTTAGGAATCAAATAAACCTATGTATCAAAATTCAAATAAATCGTGGTTTGTTTGTCTCGCTAACTAAAACTCGAAAACGGCTGGGCCGATTTAGTTAATTTAAGTACACTGGAGGAGGGTCGCTCAAGAACGGTCGTTGTGGCGATGTATGGGGGTGGCCTAACTCTAGCATTGGACGTCTTTCGAGGAAATTATAGTGATGATACACATCCTATCACAGAATCATATTTTTTATATCACTTATTTTCCAAGTTCTAGAAGTTTTTTTTTCGCTATTGGCTCTATTATCGGGTACCTACTATGCCTCTAAATAAGTTCCACGTGCCACGTGTAGAGGTCCTTATTTATCGATAACACTAGAGCTTTGTTATTTATTATGGCTCCCCTTAGCCTTTGGTTTTTATATTTTCTTAAGTTTTTCCTGTACTTGAGTCAGCGAGCTCTTCTGTTTGCCCACTGCTTAGGAAATTCTTTTTTTCTATACTAGCTAACTAGTTAGCAATAATGTTATGATTTCGGAGTTCCAGGGTTGATTCCTGGAGTGGGCGAACATATTTTATCATGGATATCGACAAGAGATAAATTGTAAAGTAGAGTTTGTTACCCCTTTCTTCTCTACGTTGTAAAATCATTGCGAAAGGGAGTAGAATCATTTGACAGAGGAGGGCTCGTTTAGGGGCCTCTCCAGGCGACTATTGTCGTAAGGCAAGGCAAACATTTGTTTTCCTGAGCCAATTGGTGGGCACCCTGAACTACCTCGCCTCTCACAGTATAGGATACTTTACCAAATAAGGTATCAATAGCAATTAGATTAGATGTAGTCAAATTGACTTTCAATAAGTGATATCTTGTATCCTATATTGAATAAAGAATTATTTGATTTGATTTGACGTCCACCACCCTATCTTCTCCCATAATGTGTCGTAAAAGGCGATTAAAAGACACCCTTAGCGACCTTCGTTAAAAAAAACTTGAATAGCCATACTGTGATGTCGAAGCATTGCGATTATGGCAAAACTTACCTCAAAATGTTTGTCCGTGTGGGGGAGGCTTCGAATAAATGATCATTGCATTTACAGAGGTAACAGTAAGGTTCGATATATAAACATGATCAGGTTTGACGTAAAGACCAATGATCGAAAAACCCTTTGAGACACAAAACTAAGAATGTAGGCACATTTATCTTCTACCATCTTGGGAGCCTTTTAAAACTGGAGCCACATGAATAGCTTTTAGCTTCAAAAGCTAGATATGAATTCTATTTTAATAGCAAGTAATATCTATCTATGTATATTGCTACAGATACCACGCAGAACTAACTGACGAATCTACGTTACAGTCATTAAATGATTAGCTAGTGCATCATTGACGCATATTTTTGATTTCGGCCATGATTTTATGGAGACATTTTTTTCAATATTGACGCTAGTAGTATAGCTTAGTATTTATTTATTGTTAAGACGTTGAATATGAATAAATGCTTTTTAATCGACTTCAAAAAAGGATAGAGTTGGAAGGAGGATGTATGTTTGTCCGCGATTATCTCTAGTTCGGCTGAACTGATTTTGGTGTAGTTTTCACAAAAGTATTTCGTAAATTCAGGAGAAGGTTTCAGTTGTTATTTTACCCGACTTGAGAAAAGAGAATTTTCTCAGTTTATTGAAGTTGAATCACTTTTTGTCAAAGAAAAAATCTATTTCATTTCATTATTTTCAAGCAATATATATCTCTAATAGCAACATTGTCTTCTATATGACAAAGCCCTTCATCAGCTGATGCGTGCAACTTGTAAGTTTGCTAGTACCTAGTTAGTAGTTGAAACTTGTGCTAACTTGCACTTCTTGCTTGTTATCTACGTTAGAACGATTTCACATCTGAACGCTCTCAAGTTACCTACTTGAATGGAAATTTTTAACTCTTATTACAAAGTTTTTTTTACCACAAACTTTCTTTTTATAACCGTCTTCAAAAAAGGAGGTTATCAGTTTGACCTGTATGTATGTTGTACCTGTATCAGTTTGACCTGTTTCTATGTTTGTCCGCCATTATCTCGGGTTTGACTGAACCGATTTTGATGCGGTTTTACAAAAGTATTTGTTACATTCAGGAAAGTACCTATTTTAGCCGACTACGAAAAAGAGGAAGTGCTCAATTAATGTATGTAACAGTTTTATAAAGGCGTTTTCGTTTTTTGTAAAAAATAAATAATTATTATAATGTTAAAAAAGGATTGTGTGACCAGCTAATGGGGTGTCTGCCTACCCCAGATGTTAACCTATAAAGTTTAAATTAAATGAAATAAGTATAACATTAAGTTAAATAAGATGGACCGTTTTATTGGATTCTAAGTCAAAAATGATGGCCTATGTATATGAACATTCCCCGCCCAACGCAGCCATCTCAACAGTTTTGTGCCTCGTATGCACTTAGCCAGTTAATCATGCAAGTTACTGGTTAACACGACTAATGGCTAAATAAAGCGTTTAACCAGCTGAAGTTGTCTCTTCTTCCCATTACTTCTATAGTTTTGGGTCGACAATAGATTTTTTAAAGTTAATCGTAGTATCTCTTGATTAATCAAATAACGTCAATCTACTCTCTTACAACGTTCCTTCTACCATGCAGGCTCTCTAACGTTTAAATACCCAATATTTTTGATCGCAGAATCGCCTGTTGCACTCCACTGGTTAACGTCGTTGTTTCTGCCATTCAAAATCTTATTGCCAGATTCCTTTCTAATCGTAGATCCTCAAGCTACTCTTACCAATAATCCAGGATCTGATCGCACGATCACTTGTTGATCTAAGATCCTCAGCTACTTACTCCCCTACCAACTATCCTAATACGAAGCCAGTACAATATTTCATTTTGCTACAAACTGTCTGCCGCTGACACTCGATCTGAAAGATTGAAACTGGCTGACAGGATTTTAAATCAACATTCCATTTGTGACGTCACAGCTCTGCTCTCAACTCGCATACCTACTTTATGATGATTTCAAAACGGATTTATTGTTTGCTCTAAAAGGTATTGTAATTCACATTGATGGGAGGTTTTGGGGGGAAACGTAAAAAAGATGTCGGGCTTTTGTTTCTTTATCATCATTATTTCCTTTAAGTCCCTCATCAGGGGCAAAGGGCTTTAAGAAGCGTTTTCCTTTTGTTTCATAGTTTTCTAAATTAGTTTTGCGTGGCTATTATTGTGCTAGTGTGGCAGAATTTGTGTATTAATGTGCCCTTATGGAAAACTGTGTAGCGAAGTGAGAAATAAGGAAGGCGCTCCCCACTAATTCTGATCGATGTCCCTCGAAAAAATCCGTGTGAACATTGGAATGTGCGACCACCCTCGCATTTCAATGGGTTCGGTTAGGAACCTAGGTTAAATAAAACAAAGAATTTAACCACAGAAGACATGATTAATAAGAAATAAACTACTGAAGACTTGGTTGTATGGACTAAGTTCCTTTGCCTGCCTGCCCAGAATAGGCGAATTTAAAAACAACAACAACAATTACATTGATGTCTTCTTTAAAATGTAACAAATAAAGTAATTTTCTGAACTAAAAGAGATAGCGTTTAAAAGAGAAAGTGTTGGCTACCGTTCGTTCAGTTTAAAACAATCTGATCATTACAAGAAAAATCCATTTAAACATTTACGTTACAAAATAAACTAAGTGCTGCTTGATTTCCCTTCAAATTGCAATATCTCAATTTTCCGTTCCCATGGTATTTTCAGGATAATGTAGCCTTCAATATCCTTTCTCAGGCTTTAAGCTGAACCAGCCTAACTTTACCAGATTTCATTTAAATGGGTTTAGTAATTTAGGCCTGATTGCGTAGCATACTTACCAGATTTAATTTAAATGGGTTCAGTAATTTAGGCCTAATTGCGTAACATACATAAAGGCTTTCTCATTTATATTATTAAAAGTAGAGATTAACGTGTACGATTTATTGGTTGTGTAGTGCTGTTCATGGTCTTGGCAGAATACTTTTTTTATTTAATTAATGCCACATATGCTGAGTCAAGGCACTTTCACACCCACAATACATACAATTTTTCTATGTTGTATTTTATTTTTTTATTTTATTGTTTAAATCTTATTAAGTTTTAATTTTATTTTGTTTGTACTATTGATGTGAATAAAGATTTGTTTATGTCTATCTCTACTTACTAAATACTTATCAACTTTTATAAACAAACAAAATAACACCAAAACCTAAGGTCAAAACAGATGAAAATCCATTATAGAAACGTAAATTAAACGAACACTTTTACATCGTACGAGAGTCGTAATTGAGTCGCAAAACTAGAAAACAAGTTTGTAAACGATTTGTTGCCAACTACAGGGCGCCCTGTTCCAAAGTGCCATGTCAAAGGAAAAGTTAGAATGTATGGACGGGAATTTACATTATGAAGTTGAAATAAAACGAAGCAAAGATGACATAATTTATTTTTGACAAAAAAAATATTACCTGTCTTCAATAAACTTACACATACATTAACTGAGCACTTCCTCTTTTTCTAAGTCGGTTAAAATAGGTACTAACACCTTCTCCTGAATGTAAAAAATACTTATCTGAAAACCGCTTAAAAATCGGTTCAGCCAAACGCTAGATAATCGCGGACAAACATACATACATACAGGTCAAACTGATAACCTCCTTTTTTGAAGTCGGTCAAAAATGAACAACGTTCATAAACACGCGATGATAGGTTTGCGGCTCGCGTGGAAAGAAACAATAATTTTATATTTGCTTGCATTTTTTATGTTGATAAAATTTCAATTAGATTAAAATGCCAGTAGTCAAAATCACGTAGACATTTTTTATTCTGTGATTTATATTTATTTTTAAGCGATTCAAAAAAGAACGTTATCAGTTTGACCTGTATGTACACCTATGTAAGTATGTTTTTTTGAAGTCGGTTAAAAACTACAATCAAATTATTGTAAAAACATTGTCCCAAAATCTTTATCACAAAAGAACATTCATAAAACGCCATCTTTGAAAAAGATCTGAATATGCGAGAGAAAAAAAGCTAAGGTAAAGATAAAATACATAAAACATTGTCATAAATGTATTAAATCACCTAGCAGCCCCCCCTCCCTTTCAATCCCCACTTCCCCTTGCCCCGCTCTGCCTTCGTTTTCAATTATAAAGCTTCTGACTCCAATAATCCGTAAAGGTTATTAACCGAGATTTTCCGAACGAGATCCGCTGTAAAATAATGTTGTCGAACTTCTGACCGTGTTTTGATTTAATACTAAAAAGCAAAAGCCAATTTTTAGCGATTTTAGCTTTAATTATTTTTAAAGTAAAGTACCTAAAATTAAAAAAAAAAGAATAAATTATTTATTCAATATAGGATACAAGATATCGCTCATTGAAAGTAAATTAGACTTTATTTAATTATTATTGATACCTTATTTGGTAAAATATCCTATACTGCTAGAGTTGAGGTAGTTCAGGTGCCCATCAATTGGCTCAGGCAAACAAATATTGCCTTGCTTTACCACAATGGTCACCTGGAGGAGAAGTAAGGATCCCTAATTATTTTGATAATCTAGCCTAAGTCACTCGGGGATAGTGTAGGTTCCTTCCAGTAAAATAATTTTTCAAATCGGTTCAGTATTTCCGGAGCCAATTCGTTACAAACAAACAAATCTTTCCTCTTTATAATATTGGTATAGATAGTCAAAACATACTATAAAAAAAATACAGTCGCTTCGCGCATATGACCCTATGTATGCTTAAATCTTTAAAATTATGCAACGGATTTTGATGCGTTTTTTTTTTTAATAGATAGGTTGAAAAGGAAGGTTTATAAGTTTAATACTTACGTGCACTAGATAGTTATAGTTTAGGCGGTACGAAGTTTGCCGGGTCGAGTTTTAATTTTAGTTTCATCTTATAAGTTTAAAAAAATACATGAAAATTTATCTTACCCTATATTCTAACCAAACTTTCACATTTATAACATCAGCTGGACGGTATACCAAAAATTGTGTAAAATATGTTTACGCGAAATATATTCGGGTAAACTTTTGAAATTGCATTTTTACATTTTTACCCTCGCTCGGGGCGGTTCGCCGGCCCCACATCCCGGGACCGTGTTGGTGTCACTCAAACCACGTGACTTCATAGCTCCCAACCGGTTTCAGAGAGATTTTTTTGGGAAAACTTTTTCAGGAAAGTCGAAACAAGGTAAGCAAAGTTGGGCAGACCAAACGTAAATGGTAAAAAAATCGTGTTTATTTAAAGAAATAATGGGTAATGTTACGTTTTATCTGTTCTGGTATCATATTTATATATTATCCTGTTAATAAAGTTACGTATATAGCTCTCATGTAAGTGAATTAGTGACACGATACTGTGTAAACAGAAATGGCCAAAAAAAATATATCTAGGAAAAGTATAATAAACATCATGGTACCTAACTAATATAAAAAAGTGTAATGACGTTAAAATAATAGTTATAAAAAAAATTAAACTAGTTTTTAAATCCATTCTAACAAATCTAGAAAATAAATACTGGCTGCGTTTATAAATAAGTAAAAGAAAAAAAAGGAATGCAAAAAATCGTTTCCAAGTTCAAATCAGATTTCTATTTCCGCCCACCTGCGCTTGTAACCTAGAAGGCAAGGCAAAGGCACGAGATATATTTTATACCGCGGTCTAGTGGGAGAGTTGCCGGTTGCAGCTAAAGCTAATGTATGTTTCATTGCTTACGATGTTTCGGCCGCTCCAGGCCTGTGGGACGTCTACTACATTTATAATGCATCTGGATACAAATTTCTGGAAACATAAACATTAAATTCTTAGGCCATTTTGCACCTAATCCTTAGTTAAGTGCAAGTCAAAAAATTCAAAAGTCCAAAATGATTTATTCAATATAGGATACAAGATATCACATAAGGAAAGTCAAATAGACTATCTAATTGGTATTGATACTTTTTTTGGTAAAGTATCCTATATTGCGAGAGCAGAGGTAGTTCAGGGTGCCCACACTGCCCACCAAGCGGCTCGGGTAAACAAATGTTTGCCTTGCCTTACGAACAATGGGCACCTGGAGACGCCCCCAAACAGCCTTCCTCTGTCAAATGATTCTACTCATAGACAAAACAAGATAACTGTTCAATCGCAAACAATTGTTATGTAATCTAGATTTATCTTGGGCTAATCTGAGTATTAAGAGTCTGCTATCTGGCTTAAAAGTCTCATAACAATCTCAGCCAAGAAACGTCCACTGTAAGGCATAGGCCTTCCGAATAGATCGATTTCTGGGGGATGAAGATTGGTAATAATGTCACGTTTAGCAGGTGTGTTAACGAGATGGGGGCCTCGTGTAGTCATATAACGGCCCCGAGAAGGACGACGGAACGCGGTGTCCCGATTCCGTCGTCGAGCGTTGGGAAACAATCCACGCTGAAGATGAGGCTAATAAGCCAATGCTGGAGGCGGTCGCCGAGGATTGAAAGATTACCCGTGACCCACTTGCCAACAGCCGAGAAAGACACCGGCGGGGTTTTAGTGGGTGCGAACCCCACATAACCCTGCGACTCCCCTCGAGGTAGCAGGGTACTTGTTAGGAGTTTCCCCGCCAAAAAAAAAAAAGGTGTGTTGACGATCGCAGTATAGCCCTTCATTTTGTTTACGAAGAACAATGCTGCTTGTCCTTTGGGTGTTCCCTTAGTCGCCTTTTACGACACCCATGGAAGGAGATGGGGTGGTGGTATTCTATCCCACCACCACATGGCTGGAGTGTTTATCAATCAAAATGAAATTAAATAATTCTTTATTCAATATAGGATACAAGATATCACTTATTGAAAGTCAATTAGACTACATCTCATCTGATTGCTATTGATACCTTATTTGGTAAAGTATCCTATACTGTGAGAGGCGAGGTAGTTCAGGGTGCCCACCAATTGGCTCATGCCTTACGACAATAGTCGCCTGGAAAGGCCCCCAAACGAGCCCTCCTCTGTCAAATGATTCTACTTTATTGTAATTCACTATAGGCCTTTGGCTTCGCTTCCTTCAAATTAAGATTTTGGTGTTGTTTACCTTTAGTGCAAACATATCGGGTCATAGTATACGGAGGTTAGCTCACATTATGTTGCGGGCCACATAAGGGTTATACATTGTATCTACCTCGTATCTTGTTACGGTACAAATATATTTCGAAAATTGAAAATCTTCTTTATTCAAAACATGTGGCCCGTTAAGTTATGGTTTTATGTTTACGATATAGTTGAAGAACTTAGATTTAACTGCTGTAGTTCCTTTTGACTGCTCCGTAGCTTGGCAGTGATGTGGACTGGGTTGCGTGTGCACCTGGGTTCGATTCCCGGCAGGGCGAACATTGTTATGATGAATATTGATGTTTGTTTCCGCTCTGGGTGTAACGTTCGTCTTTGTATATGTTTCAGGCACCCTGGATACTGGTTCTTCCTAGTTAGGGGCTCTGAGTGTGATGCGTTATTATTATTATTAATGCAAAAACTTAGTATCATGGGATAGGCAGCGATTGGTAATCCACTTAAGTTATATTTTTTCAGAAGTTGTACTTTATATGCGACTGCCCCGCGGTTTCACTCGCGCAGATTTCTCATAAACACCAAAATCCCGTTTTTTCCCGTTCCCATGGGAATTTCGGGAATTAATTCCTTAGTGCTCCCCTACACTCCCCAAGGAACCCACTTGCAAAATTTCAGCCCGCTACGCCTAGTAGTTTTGGCTCTGCGTTGTCTGTCAGGCAGTCAGTCAGTAACGGAAGAGTTTTATATATATACTAGAGGCTGCCCCGCGGTATCACCCGCGCAGATTTTTCTCAAACACAAAAATCCCGTTTTTTTCCTGTTCCCGTGGGAATTTCGGGAAATCCTTTCTTAGTGCTCACCTACACTCCCTAAGCAACCTACATGCAAAATTTCAGCCCGCTACGCCCAGTAGTTTCGGCTCTGCGTTGTCTGTCAGTCAGTCAGTCAGTCAGTCAGTCAGTAACGAAAGAGTTTTATATATATTGATATTGATTGTGTCAGTCTATAATATTCTGTTATACCTAGTTATTTACAAACTCTCTTGATTTCTTAGAGAAAGTTAAATATTATATAGCAATAACAATTTCTTTATTTTCATTCAAAAATCCATAATTTTAGTATAAAAAACATGAAAACTAACACTAAAAAAAGTAAGATGACCTTGCAGTTGCCAGCCAGCCTTCCGTCCCGCTATTCCGGGACACATCCCGTGATCCCGCAGTTCTCGTTACCTCAAATTGAAATCGCCGTTTTGTGATTACAGTCGGGTTGTCGCGAGTCTCAACGGAATTGCGACTCAGCAGCCCTGCTCATTTAAGAGGCATAGCACAGCTAAAGTAGCGCCACTCGAGAAAAAAATAAATATCTTCTAAACTAAGCTAAATATCAAAAATGTGAAACAGCATTCCCCTAGATAATTCAGCCTAGTATTTTTAGGGCATTGTTGTATAGCTTTTAGATTAAAGACTAAAGGAAGCTACTGATTGTTGCCAAAAGCGGCCGTTTTTAGCAACATTCAGTTTCTTTCTGTGGTCTTTAACCTAAAAGCTATACAACAATGCCCTAAAAATACTAGGCTGAATTATCTAGGGGAATGCTGTTTCACATTTTTGATATTTGCCTTAGTTTCGAAGATTTTTTTTTTTTCTCGAGTGGCGCTACTTTAGCTGTGCTATGGCTCTTAAGGCTTTCATTTAACAGTCAATGATTGGAGGCTACTCGGTCGAGTATGATACTCGGACAAGTCTTTCCTCAGTACTGATTAACCTTGCTCAAGCCGTCTTATACTCCGTATGCTGACACACACTCAGGTGACGCCGCCACCCCGCCGCCGCCGCAACACTGTTCCCACCATAGACAAAGTAGAACGCTGCGCTTCCTATAGACGGAACATAGAAGAACCTGAATGCGAGCAGTCATCAAATGTGTTTATTTTGTATGGTTTTGAGTCAAATATCTCAAAATAATTTCTTTTTTGCAAAAAGTGACCCGCCTCAACAAACTGACACATACATAATCTGAGAACTTAGTCTTTTTCGAAGTCGGTTAAAATTGGTACTAAAACCTTCTCCTGAATGTAACAAATACATTTCTGAGAACCGCATCAAAATCGGTTCAGCCAAACGCGAGATAATCGCGGACAAACATACATACATACATACAGGTCAAACTGATAACCTCCTTTTTTGAAGTCGGTTAATAATAGGCAAAATAGCAAAAACATAGACAAGAAAATGCTAAATGCTGCTCGTGTGCATTCTTAGGCTATATAGAGTTTATGAGTTTGTCTCTGTCTCTCATATGATTAGTTTGTTATTTTTAAAGGAATACGAGTAGGTAGTAGTTCTCCGTTTCTGCTAAAATAGCTTTCTCGCTTATTGTTATCACCTATATTAAGTCTATTGATTGCAATAAAGAGTAATTCTATTCTATTCTATTCTTCCATCTAGTACAGTGGCGGACTAGGAGGCCGTAACAGATTTGTCTATGGTTTCGTCAGCTCTAGATTATATTACCAAAGAACAAGAGCTTTTAGGCAATACAGAAGAACCGGAAGTGTTACGCCGACCGTGTCCGCCACTGTACATACCTTATCTCAGGTTCACACTGTTTCACTGTGCAAACAGTGTTGCGCCGCGGTGGCGGTGCGGCGGCTGCGTCGTCTGTTGGAGCGCTTACGATGCTATATGCTATATTATGAAACCTAGAATACTATGATACCTAGCGGAATTCCAATCCGGATCTTCAAAGTCACAGCGGACATCACTGCCAACTTAACCGTGGAGGTGTTCATTAAATTTACGAATTGCATTTTTTTAGTTTTATAGCAAAAATATTAACTCTTTATTTTTAATGCTTTACTAAAGTGTATTTCAAAATTTATGTATTTCTAAAATCATCAGAGAGAGAAGAAAAAAGAAACCAGCCAAAATGAAAGCAAAATAAAGCAAAAATAATAAATGTAAAGGGAATAAATCATAAAAAATAAAAACAACTCGCGAGTCAAAGCGTACGGTGTTTCTATCAGATGTTCCCAAAAATAATGATAAAAGAGAAATATGAAACACGACAAATGTAGTATTCATATTTCCAACAAAATACGATACGAAATTATAAGTTTCATGGAAAATACCGAAAATTTTTAAAATGAAAATTACAAAGATGATTCTGTGCTTCCCGCAGTAGTGGTCGTCATAACCCGGCGACCGGAGCTGGCCCCGCCTCACGTTGGTAATAAAACATTAACTCAGCCAAACGTGGGTCCGGCTCTTGAGCTGGTTCCTCTGCCTAACCCTTCGGGTAATAAAAGGCGTGAGATTATGTATGTAGAAAGTACTTTTTGAGAGATATAAAATAAAATTTATTTTAATTCATAAAATAGTATGCTATATTGCATGAGACGAGTTGGTTCAAAGTCGTTCTCAATACGTCTCCAGGCATCAATGAAAAACTACCACTTCATAGGGATGATGGTTGAAAAAACATCGATGTTAACATCGAACACAAAACATCGATGAAGGTTAGCAAACGAGTTTTATTTTTCATGTATAATTGCGTTCAAAAATTAAAAAAAAACAGTGTATACGTTTATTTCATAGATGAGAGATTTATTGAGGACTACAGGCTGCCCCGCGGTATAACCCGCGTAGATTTCTCTTAAACACAAAATTCCCGTTTTTTTCAGTAACGGAAGAGTTTTATATATATTGATTGTTGATCGTAACTTTGAGAAATCGATTTCTTCCTGGGCCCCGATGTCGAATTTGTGTTTGTAACAACGATGCTACGGTGCAAAATCGATGTTTCTATGTTTGATGATGATAACGCAACATTTATGTTTTGGATCCTAACATTGATGATCATCCAGCATCCCTATTAGTTCACAGGTACCAGTTCACAAACCAGACCAAATAACAAAATACTGTAAGGAGACAGCTATCATACCACGCGAGCCAGACCGCACCATCCTGCGGCATGCTGCTGTGCCAATCAGAAGCATATTTCTCAAATTCTTTAAGCACTACTCCGTGGCTCAGTTGGCAGTGATGTGGACTGAGACGCGGGTGCACCGGGTTCGATTCCCGGCGGGGGCTAGCATTGTTATGATGAACATCGAAGTTTGTTTTCCGGTCTGGGTGTATTGTTCGTCTCTGTATATGTTCCGGGCACCCTAGATACAGGTTCTTCCTATTAAAGGGCTCTGAGTGTGATGTGTTATTATTATTTATCTAGAAAATGGTGGGCCTTTTTAGTCTCGGTTTTGGAACACAAACTTTTGCGTTCATCAAAGGATTGAGATAACATTTGAAGCTCATCATTATGTGTGAGCGTATGACAATTGTTCTCCAGAGTTAAGCCTCAAGACATTCATATTCTTGATAAATTACTCCGCGTCCGCACCGGACACCCGGACGCCTGGACGTCTCCGGATTACGGACATTGTTCCCAAACGCCGGGTAAGACCCTCGAATTAATTGTTAGCATTGAAAATTTATTAGACCGTTCAATATTATTATGACAAACAATGAGTTTCGACGGGATGATAATGAAGTTGTGCCTCTTTGTCTTAAAATAGAGATCTGAGACAGTAAGGGCTAGCGCACACCAGGCGCCTTTAGTCGCCTTGTACAGTCACGGACTAGGAGGCCGTAACAGATTTGTCTATGGTTTAGTGAGCCCTAGACTGTATTGCCAAAGAACAAGAGCTATTTTGCAATACAGAAAAACCGGAAGTGTTACGCCGATCGTGTCCGCAACTGTACACCACCCATGGAAGGAGGTGGAGCGGAGGTATAATATACTGCCACCACACAACACAATCTCAGCCGAAATTTTTCGTTCACTGGTGAAAAAAGGCAATTAGACAAGATAAAGGTAAATTTTACAACTCTTTAGCGAAACTAGACGTTTTCCGTAAGTCGTAACATCAGACTGCTCCGTGGCTCAGTTAGCAGTGATGTGGATGAGTAAGCGTGTGTACCCGGGTTCGATTCCCGGGCGGGGCGACTATTGATATGATGAATATCGATGTTTGTTTCCGGTCTGGGTGTGATGC
The DNA here is from genome assembly GCA_951802225.1 of Euspilapteryx auroguttella. NCBI lineage: Eukaryota > Metazoa > Arthropoda > Insecta > Lepidoptera > Gracillariidae > Euspilapteryx > Euspilapteryx auroguttella. Next base: position 14,731,255 of record OX637644.1, on the reverse strand, counting down.
TCGTCTCTGTGTGTGTTTCGGGCACCCTAGATACAGGTTCTTCCTAGTTAGGGGCTCTGAGTGTGATGTGTTATTATTATTATTATCATTATAAAAGTTGATGTCTCATAAAACCCTGCGCTAGTAAGGAAGATACATCAACCGCGTCAAAACAAGACTAAACTATCAGCTTACGTGCAATTTGCATTTAGAGCAGCATTGCATTTTAACGAGGGGAATTACTGTATTACTGCTATGCTAACGAACTGACTTGCGAATAGGTAATTTGTTGTTTCTTCTTCAGATGGGTAGCGTTGTGTAAAGGTACTGGCAGCTTTGTTTATTTTGTGGTTTATAGAATAGTGATAGCCTCTTGCCATATAGCAGGGATCACCGCGATACCACAGCAACTTGCACTACTGAGTGCGTAATTTTATAAAAAAATATGCCCCGCAATACAACAAACGAGAAATCCTCAGTACCATTTACTCTGCATCCTGATGTGGAGCAACGAAGCTTCAATTGTTTTCGCAAATAATAAGGCGGACTCTGAAGATGAAAATTATGATTTATTTTTTGGTCAAGTTGTTATTGTTTGTCATAAACATACTTATATGAAGCAGTATTCAGTATTTTCGAAGATGAACTTCGAAATAGAAATTCAAATTTACATCTGGACTTTACTGATGTAAATTTCCAGGATTATATGTCAATAGCTGCACAAACCTAAACTCCAAATTTCAGACAGATAGTCCGCAACAAAAAATATGAAAACATAATATTTTTCTCATTGATATGTAAAAAATGCCTTTGTTATTTCCATTCATACTTTTTCTTAATTTTTTTTCTATTAAGTGTTGTGCGGACCGCGAAGGTCCTTTCATTTCTTAAAGCGGACCCCGAGCAAAACTAATTGGTGACCCCTGCCATATAGGATGGGAGGATAGGTATGTATGGCTTGGCAACGGTGTCTTGAAAAGAAACCATTTTTAATCGACTTCAAAAAAGGAGGTAATCAGTTTGACATGTGTATTGTTTGTCCGCGATTACCCCGAGTTTTTAATGCGGTTTTCACAAAAGTATTTGTTACATTCAGGAGAAAGTTTAAGTACCTATTTTAACCGACTTGAGAAAAGAGGAAGTTCTCAGTTTATGTTTGTGTAAATTTATTGAAGGCGGGTCTCTTTTTGTAAAAAAATAAATTATTATTTTAAGTTAGAAAACTTAAAAAAATAACTTCTTGTAAAGAAACAGATCATGAATTTATTGATTTTAGATTTGGACTAACTTTGGGATTAAATGGTGTTTTATTTATGGAGAAAATTATTTAAGACGAGCTTTCCCGACTTACTTCGTTACGCCATAGAATATAAAATACTACAAAAGACTTGGCTTTATAGACTATGTTCTTTTGACTGCCCAGAATGGCCGAATTAAAAACAAACCACCTGTCAAAATATGTAAACAACGGAAAAAATATTGCACCTTGGGTTACATTGTTTGAGTTTAGGTAAGAACCCCTAATTTTTTTGAAAATCTAATACAGCCTATGACACTCGGGGTTAATGTAGCTTCCTAACAGTGAAAGAATTATTCAAATCGGTTCAGTATTTCCGGAGCCTATTCGTTACAAACAAACAAACAAACAAATCTTTCCTCTTTATAATATTGGTATAGATTTCTTACTCCAGATACAAAGTGGCGCCAATATTCTTTAGATATCTTTGCCAAGCTGTACTAGGATTTTAATTGTTTTCAAATAAATGTTTATTTTATTATACCTTGTATTTTGTCTATACCAATATAATAAAGAGGAGTGATTTTCTGGTGTTTTTGTATGTTTGATTGTTTGCATTGAATAGGTTTCGACAATACTAAACCGATTTGAAACAATCCTTCACTTTTGTGAAACTATCATCCCCAGGTGATATAGGCTAAAGAATGATCTCAAAAATTTGAACTCTTGAGTGTACAAAATTCGTCGAGACAATTTTACAATTTTATTCAAAGATTTAAATCAATATCGATATCAGTCATAAAAATGTTTGGTCTCGCCGGACATCGGATGTCAAAAGCACTGCCAACTGAGCTACGAAGGTGGTCGTTCCCTCAGAAATCATGGGAACCCTTACTTATAAAGTACAAAGTAAAATTTTAAGTATTTATCTAATTAAATGAATGAATGAATATGATACACTTTACTGTCCTCAAATACAGAAATATTTAACAATTAGTTTAACAGTAAGGTGATAATAAGTGACCTTATCGCTCAAATAAATTTCTTTCTGGCAACCTGTTTTGGAAGGAAATTTTTGAACAAGGAGATACAGAGGTATATGGCAGGAAGTGCAATAAAAAAAGATAATAATGCAATGCAGTATGTACCTATGTAAATGATTTCCTGTTGATGTTTTCTTTTACAAATGCTAAACCACTGATATACGTAGCTAAAACTTTAAACAAAACACCGATAATATTCGTCGAAGCAACCACGCGAATGTGTAAAGTTTTAGGTCGTTACGGCTACGAAACGTAGCAGCTACGCTACGATCAAGTATGCTACGATCGCGCTACGCAGCTGCTACGAATACTTAACAAATTGCTACATTACAACCTAACAAGTTTATTTTGATACTTTTTATGCCAATTAATCAGTTATTAACCGACTTCAAAAAAGGAGGTTATCAGTTTGACCTGTATGTATGTATGTTTGTCCGCCATCATCTTGAGTTTTGCTGAACCGATTAGGGGTTTTCACAGAAGTATTTGTTACATTCAGGAGAAGGTTTAAGTACCTATTTTAACCGACTTCGTTCTCAGTTTTATGTATGTGTCAATTAATTGAAGGCGGGTCTCTTTTTAAAAAACATAGAAATAATTTTATTATCTCACAAAATTTTAAAGTTTATCATATTGACAAAACAGATAGGGCTATAAGTGTGCTCATATATTTATTATTAGCCAGTCTATACCATGACGTAACAAAACGGGATTACTATTAATAATCCACAGATCAAGGTCGAACTGTAAAAGTTTTTTTTTTTTTTTTGAGAGAGAGCCAAGAATAGAGCCCTCTTAGCAGAATCGGTCCCGCCACTGTACTGTCAATAATTGATAATGGATGAAGTCATTACGTCGGCGAGTGATTGATTGCTTCCCTTGTGCTTAGGGCTGCTAATGTGCGGATTTATTGTCCGGAAATGTTCTGACTGAAAGTCCCGGAAATGTCCGGATTCTTGTTCTGCAAAGTTTAGTTTTTGTTTTGTTAGAGAGACTTTGAATACCTTTTGGTACATATGTGTATTGATACTTACTTGTTCTATATTATTGTTATTTTTTACATGTTTGAATTATACAGATAAAAATAAAAACAACAACTGTGGTCTGTAAGCTGTAATTTTGTTTACTTTTAGTAATGCAAACATCTTAAATAAATAAATTTTAATATTAAAAAAAACAACACTTTTCGACAAACTGGTACGGTTGAAACTTTTTTTGGGGAAATATACAAAAAAAATCATCAAAAGGATGCCTAAGCCTTCCCGATTTTTTTTTCTACACCAAAAATTAAAAAAAAAAAATTTGATTGTTTGCTTGTATTAATCGAATAGGCTCCAAAACTTCTGAACTGATTTAATAGATTTTATCGCCATTAGGTGATAGGTTTTTGTGTTATTATTTATCACCTAAAAATTATCCTAGTTGAACCTAAGTAATTAGAATATTTTCAATAGATCGAAGGTCATTGGAACAGCTTCTTTTTGTTATTATTTCAACAGATTTAATCCGGTGTTATTGTTATTTCGTGCTAGTTGATGACAACACTATTCGCCCCACTCTCACTTTAGTTCCTCGGTGGAGCTGCCAAAATGTTTTTGTTTATTGTAAAGTAGGAAACATGATGATAAAAGGCTTTTGTATAAAGCATCTAATGCAGCCCTAATACGTTATATAAGTATACTAGTCGACCCGGCGAACTTTGTACCGCCTTACTTATTACTATGTTGTTAAAGTATTATGCATATAAACCTTTCTCTTGAATCACTCTATCTATTAAAAAAATCATCAAAATCCGTTTTATAGTTTTAAAGTTTTAAGCATACATAGGGATGCGGGAAAGGAAGCGACTTTATTTTATAAGTATGTATTGATTTTTATTACAGTTTAGTTTAATGTTGTGGATCTTTCGTTTGTTAACTCTAAGTTAAATTAAGCTTATATAAGATTCTTATGGACGATTGTGTGTTTTCCATTAAAAATAATTTCATTTGGTTTTTTCGATTTGCAGCAACATTTCAAGTAGTAATAATATAGTCTGAAACTTTGTATTTTTATATCCAGCAAAACCTAAAAAAATGCTTACTTACTTGGAAATAAAACAGTTTTAAAAACTACCTACTAAACATAAAATATATATTCTATCCCGCACAAGTATTTAAAAGGCAGGAACTTAAAAAAGGCTTTTGAGAAAAGAAAAAAAAGACCTAAAAAATTAATCGAGCTTCCAAGCAAACTTAATAAAAGCACCTCAAAGGCTCCATTTGCCTGGAAAATGATAAGATGTCATTGCCACAGCCGAAACTATAAGATCGAACGCCCTCAGCGATATTAATTGTATTTTGAACAATAAGAGAAGATGTAGGCGTCGGCAGTGCTCGAGACAGACATCGGGCCCTTACTTACTTAAATGATGAGTTTAAACATGTAATTTTAACTTTGAGAAACGTCAAAAGTACAATTTTATTATCTTATTTTATTTAAGAGCTGAGCTCTTGTCGGTGTAGCCCAACAATCCAGTTGTCTCTCCGCTCTTTCCTTCGCGTCTACTTATACTTGGTTCTTAATCTAACAGCTCCGTGGCTCAGTTGGCAGTGATGTAGGTTGAGTAAGCGTGTGCATCTGGGTTCGATTCACGGGCGGGGCGAATATTGATATGATGAATATCGATGTTTGTTTCCGGTCTGGAGATAATGTTCGTCTCTGTGTGTGTTTAGGGTACCCTATATACAGGTTATTCCTAGATACTGGCTCTGAGTGAGATGTGTCATTATTATTATTATCAGCTCCACGTAGCTTTCACTCGGTCTTCCTGCACCTCTCTTACTTTCTATTTTCTGCACTATCATATTCCTCATAAACTGTTTTATATGAAAAAAAGAAATATTCACTTTCATTTGACTGCTCCGTAGCTCAGTTGGCACATAAGTGGACTGAGTAAGCGTGTGCACCCGGGTTCGATTCCCGGGCGGGACGAATATTGATTTGATGAATTTCGATGTTTTTTCCGGTCTGGGTGTAATGTTCGTCTCTGTATATGTTTCGGGCACCCTAGATACAGGTTCTACCTAGTTAGGGGCTCTGAGTGTGATGTGTTATATTATATTTGAAAAGGGTCATCCCATATTCACCCATGGGCAACTTAGGGAATACCTGAAGACTTGGCAGTGTCCGCTGTTGCTTAACTTGATGAGCATACTGAAAATACCAAACCGCCAGAAACTGCATCGCAAGCGTGGCTAACATGGCAAGAAACTCATTCAAAAACGGTCATATAAATTTCTTCTTTCCAAAAACTCAGCTTAGCTAGCTAAACCTTTCACCTTTAGAAGTCCCTTTGCATCATTGAGCAATATCGAATGTCCCTCACTCGATAGACTCTCTAATGGCTTATAAAAAATTAGGCCCCCTCACAAAACTTAAGACGCTGTTAAATGAAAAAGGGACCCATTTTAAAACGTCTCACAAAAAGTGATTGATCTGTCGCTATGGAGCCATAAAACTTTATAGGTACTTTTGTGAAAAGTGATCTATTGAATAAAGATCTCTCTTGGTTTCATATTACAGTGTTTTTATAGTAAGAAGAAACCTTAAAAGAGAGAGAGAGATAAATTGTAAAGTAGAGCTTGTTACCCCTTTCTTCTCTACGCTGTAAAATCATTGCGAAAGGGAAAATAATAATTAGACATAGGTGAGCTTGTTTGAAGCTCGTCTTCAGGCGACCATTGTCGTAAGGCAAGGCAAACAATTGTTTGCCTGAGTTTCTTGGTAGACACCCTGAACTAACTCGCCTCTCGCAGTATAGAATACTTTACTAAATAAGTTATCAATACATAACATCATGAAAATGAAAATGAAAAATGATTTATTGTTCACATAATAAGGTGTATATTAAAACGCATATCGTTAAGGACCGCTGTAGTTAAAACTGTGTTGCAGTCCCAAACAACAACATAATATCATGCCTTTTATTCCCCAGAGGGTTAGGCAGAGGCACCGGCTTGAGAGCCGGACCCACGTTTAGCCGAGTTTATGCTTTATTACCAACTTATTATCAATACCAATCAGAATAATTAGTCAAATCGACCTTAAATAAGTTATACCTTGTAATTTTTGAATTTCGACTTCCATCTTTTTGGTCGTCTTTTTAATTTGCCAAGTTATTTCGTACGGTCGCGGAAATCGCGGATGGGCTCGGACCAGCTTGCACGACGCACTGAGGTCGGGTCTCGTCCGTGGTAGCACAGGCAAGAGTCGGTAACTTAGGCTAATTCGAATTGCAGCTCGAACTACAACTCCAAAGTCATCATCATCATCATCATTTCAGCCGTAAGACGTCCACTGCTGGACATAGGCCTCCCTCAAGGCTCTCCATCTGCACCGATCGCAGGTGGCCTGCATCCAGCGTGGACCCGCAGCCTTGCGCAGATCATCCGTCCATCTGGTCGGTGGACGCCCTACGCTGCGCTTGCCGATCCGTGGTCGAACACTCGAGAACTTTTCGGCCCCAGCGGCCATCTGTTCTGCGGGCTATATGACCTGCCCATTGCCACTTCAACGAGCTTATCCGCTTGGCTATGTCGGTGACCCTGGTTTCTCTGCGTATGTCCTCATTTCTGATTCGATCCCGCAGAGAAATCCCGAGCAAACTCAAACTCCAAAGTGTCTAAATGTTACTTTAAATTGTTCTCCGGTTTTAAAAAATTTTCAACGAAGGCCGCTGCTGTCCGACCTTCGGAAATTCCCTTAGTCCCTTCTACGACACCCTCAGAAAGAGATGGGGTAATAAGTATTTCTATGCCGCCACCACATGGACAAATTTTCTAAATACCTATGTACTTAGAATAAAAGTGTTTGATGTACTCACCGGCCCCTTGTCCGCAAACTACTCTTCACAATACTGCCACATATTGTGAAATATTAACCTGAAACAAAATTATTAATAATAATAATAACACATCACACTCAGAGACCCTAACTAGAAAGAACCTGTACAGGGTACCCGAAACACACGCAGAGACGAACATTACACCGAGATCGGAAACAAACATCGATATTCATCATATCAATATTCGTCCCGCCCGGGAATCAAGACAGGGTGCACACGCTTACTCAGTCCACATCACTGCCAACTGAGCCACGGAGCAGTCAAATTACATATTTAATAGAGATAAAGATTATTTTCACTTTCGGGAAAATATTTATCGGAAACAGTTTCAGAAGAGCACTAACGCTATAATTAACAACGATTCTATGTAAACCGTTGCAAAAATTAACTGGCAGGACATAGCTCAAAGAATAGATGGTCGCTACTGCAAGTTTTCGAGCGGTGACCGCACACTGGAAGAAGCAAAGTAGGCATACTCCCCACAAGGTGGTCAGATGACACTGACAGGGTGACGGCTGTATTAGAAAACTGGATGAGGGTCGGCTAAAGAGATGATGTTAATGAAAGTATTGATAGGCGGTAGAATGGTTTGATTGTTTGTTTAAAAAGTAAAGTCTATACTAAACCAATTTGAAAAATTATTTTACTATCATGATCATACTTTTTTCCTGATTAACGTAGGCTACAAAATATTAAGAATATTACATAAGCTATTGTAAATAATATTGTGTGAACTTATATTTTATAGCAGTACAAATTTTGCAGTGTCAGAAAGTTGAAAATAAACTTAATGTGTACTATAAAGTAGGCTGCTGTAAAATAACTTGTCTTCTCTTAAAGAGCGTTACTTGTAAATTGTAACTGGCAACACACATCAAGTTCCATTTTATGGCAACACTAATAAAAACACAAACTTACCCTACGCTCTCGATGTCACGGTAAAATTTCATTTCATTGCCAGTTTAGTGCTTATAAAAATTTTGTTTTACGTCTCTTTGCCGGCGATCTGTCATCGTATGTAGATAATACGATGCCACTAACAACTACGATCGTTTAATTCAATGTGCATATTTTTAAATGTATACTAAAAGCGTCTACATTTATTGGTAACTTTAAAGAGGCATAAAATAAATTTGAATGCTGTTCTGTTGCAACATGGCGAAAACTGCTTTCAGTTAGTCAACCAATCAATATGGTTAGTGACTACTGTTATATTTTATGACCTCAATGGTTTAATTGTAAGAAATTTAGGCTACACGACATACTTTCAACTTCACCGACGCTTAAAGACTTTTTCCAATCAATTCTTTATTACTAGTGTACGCTCACTGTTTTGACAGCGCAAGCTATACTTATTATTGTAAAGTTGCATTAAAATACATTATGTAGTTTTTACGTAGAATTGGTACAAACATCTATCAATACTTACAAAACTTTCGGGTTTTGAATTTTTGTACATTTATCGGTATATTTCGGTCTTTCGATTTAAAGCGATGGTGTAATTGAAAACCTGCCTTTCTTCAGCGTTACGGAATAAGAGGGCGGGTTCGATTCCCGGCGGAGACGAACTTTGTTGTTATGATGGATATCTTTTTTTCCTGGGTTGGGTGATTTTTGTAAGTCTTTGTATGTGTTTACTTACGTGCTAATAAATCGTTTCTAAATGAACAAGGGGTTGGATTCGATTCCCGGCGGAGACGGACATTGTTATGATGGATATCTTTTTTTTTCCTGGGTAGGGTGTATTTTTGTAAGTCTTTGTATGTGTGAAGAATACTTACGTCCAAGTAAATCGTTTCCAGACTCTATGTTAAGACGATTAGTTTAGTTTGCATATTAAATTAAATATATTAAATGTAAATATATATAATATGTAAGTAATCTTAAAATAATTATCATGCCCTGTTTGAAATATATAATAATAATTTATACAAATTTCAATCTAAAAAAACTAAATTGACCAAATATTGAAAAGACTGCTTGAATTGGCCCAACAGCGCCTATTCCTATGCCATGTATGTAAAATTTAACAAAAAAAAAACCAGCGCACATCCGTCTAAAACCAAACGTTATCAATCACGACACGAACAACAAACTGGAGTTATGCAAAAATAGTCTAAAAGAATAACTAAAACCGAATCTGGCTGGACACAAAAACGATGGTAGCACGCCCGCGTAACTGCGTACTACAAATCACGGTTGAACTGAAATTGGACGAATTTTAGCACTCGCAATGTGGGTTCCGCACTAAATAGCTTATGTTTTAAAGTATGGCGGGGAAAACCATGACTGAGAAAACCATTGAGATAATATGAGAGTTCCAAAGTAGGTATATTTTAAGATCGAGGACGAGCTGCCAGCTTTTATAGTACGAATTAGTTAGACTTATCTTCTAATAACTAAAACTTAAATTAAATCATTTATTCAATATATATAATGAATGTTAAAACTAACTAATGTTATAATAAAATATATTTTTTTTTACAAAAAAGGAACCCGACTTCAATAAATTGACACATACATAAACTGAAAACTTCCTCTTATCTTAAGTCGGTCAAGATAGGTACGAAAATCTTCTCATGAATGTAACAAATACTCCTGTGAGCCTCAAAATCGCGGACAAACAACAATTTTCGCTTCTTTCAAGAATCATAGTCAACAGGCTTGACAAATAATCCACGGAGGTGGTAAAACAATCGGTAATTTACAAAAATAACATATATTTTTTTTTAAGATTTCTTCAATTTTTCCAAACTCTGAAAAGACTACCTTCTTACATACTTAATTTAAAGAAGAAACTTACAACAGAATTTCTAACTCCCTTCCATCATATCTTTTGATCATAATTTCTGAACAAAACAAGACACTTCCGCCTTTCTTTCTAAACTCTTCAGATAAGAAGCTAACCACTTTAAAACTCGCACCAATTTACGAAGACCCCCGTTAGGAACGATCTTCCTTTAACAGCTCATATTAGGAGTTGAAATATAGTCGTCTAGGTGGGGTCTTCGTAATTTTGTAAGGGATGTAGAGGCGTGATAAGAGTACTGAACCAGTTCCGATGGACTGAGATAACTTAGTGATCGATGTACTGGAAAAGACGGCGGTTTTCTTTAATCAATTAACAGAATATATAGCCGCCTATATTATTTACTTAGGTATTACGTTACCAGTGGTTTATTCAGTTCAAAGTTGTGAACATTGTTTTGAACAAAGTATAATCAATATCAAAATATACATACTATAAAACCAAGTCGCTTCCCGCGTCTGTCCCTATGTATGCTTAAATCTTTAAAACTATTCAACGGATTTTGATGCGGTTTTTTTCAATAAACAGGGTGATTCAAGAGGAAGGTTTATAAGTATATCAATACATACTATAAAACAAAGTCGCTTCCCGCGTCTGTCCCTATGTATGCTTAAATCTTTAAAACTATTCAACGGATTTTGATGCGGTTTTTTTTATTATACAGGGTAATTCAAGAGGAATGTTTATAAGTGCATGAGGAACATAGTAATAGGTTAGGCGGTACGAAGTTCGCCGAGTCGTCTAGTTAGGTATAATATTAAATTTTGTATTTTCATTTATTCAAACAGAACTTACAGCATTTAGTGTAACAACAATTATAGATGCTGACGAAAACCAAGTTTTTTATATGCAGTAACAATCAGTCTTAGTTTGACTGCCTCGTAGCTCAGTTGCCAGTGATGTGGACTGAGTAAGCGTATGCATCTAGGTTCAATTTCCGGCGGGGCGAACATTGTTATGATAAATATCGATGTTTGTTTCCGGTCTGGGTGTAATGTAAGTCTCTGTATATGTTTCGGGCACCCTAGATACAGGTTCTTCCTAGTTAGGGGCTCTGAGTGTGATGTGTTAAAATGTTATTATTATTATTAGTTAATTTATTGAGTAGAAGTTCATCTAAAAGTTTATTTATTGACTATAGATATAATTTGGTATTGCAAGTTAGTAGTATAGTAACAAATTTTGTTATACATACGTATTTTATCCCAACTTAATGGTTTTTCCGAATGACGATGCTTTCAAAAGAAGCTGCCACGCAATTTTCATAGTCACTATAGGTTAGGTAAAACCACGACCCGGTTGACTTGCTCTTGACCGATATTTCCTACCGCCCTCCTTCGCTAGGAAACCGGGGCTGGGCTAAAAGCAGCTCTCGAGCTTTGCAGTTCGTAGCCTCCAAAGTAGGATGGTTTGATGGGGAGCAAAATGTACCGTGCTAATGTAGGTTGGTTAGGTTACTGTAATTAATTTCTTAAGAGCCAGTTTACAGCGATGCTAGCGCCATTCGCGAAAAAATTTAATATATTTTAAACTAAGGCAAATATCAAAAATGTGGCACAGTATGGTACTAGATAATGAAGGCTAGTATTTTTAGGGCACTTTTTAAAGCTTTTAGGTTAAAGACCGAAAAAAACTACAAAATGTTGCTGAATGTGGCCACTTTTGGCAAAAAAAAACTGTGGATTATTTCATTATTTTTACTTAGGACTACTTTACCGTGCTCAAAAAATATTAACCAAGATTACCTTGTGTCATACTGTGGCACATTTTTGATATTTACTCTAACTCAAGAAGTTTCGTGGTCAGTGATATCGACTATGGCATCTGTTCCAAAAAACACCAAAAAATTTAATTTACAAATTAAGTCTAAAAACTAGCCATCTTATGTTAGCAATGCAATAGTTAGGGGCTCTGAAAAATATTAATAACACATCACACTTAGAGCCCCTAACTAGGAAGAACCTGTATCTTGGATGCCCGAAACATAATACAGAGATGAACATTACACCCAGACCGGAAAACAAACATCGATATTCATCATAACAATGCTCGCCCCGCCGGGAATTGAACCCAGGTGAACCCGCGTCTCAGTCCACATAACTGCCAACTGAGCTACGGAGCAGTCAATTTAATGCGTTACCTATTTATTTATTTTCAAAATGTATTCATGAATCCAAAATAAAAAGCGAAAATAATTCAAATAAATTCTTCCCTGATTTATACATAAACAGCAACGAAATCAAGATGGCGTGTGCACCAGGGTTCGATTACCGGGCGGGGCGAATGATGATATGATGAATATGGATGTTTGTTCCCGGTCTGGGTGTAATGTTCGTCGATGTGTGTGTTTCGGGTACCCTAGATACAGATTCTTCCTAGTTAGGGGCTCTGAGTGTTATGTGTTATTATTATTATTATTATTATTAATTGTATATTAATTATTATTTTATTGAAGAACACGGCCAATCGTCCCTTAATATTGTTTATATTAAGATTAATGGCTAAAGTTGCGTTAACCCTAAATCAAACCGACATCTTGAATGCTTACCAGAGCCGTGAATCAATCATCATTGGCTGATTCGTTTTACATTCACACGTATACTACGTGATAAGCTTTTAAATCATATTAATTATTTTTTTATTAAAAGGTGGGCGCCCCCCAGCTTCGCCAGCGCATTTTTCCATTGAAACATCAAATTCCCAAATTTCCCGTGGGAATTTCGGGATAAAATGTCCTTTTTAGGCTCTAGACTGTATAAAATTTTATTCGAATCGGTTCAGTAGTTTTCTCGTGAAAGCGAGACAGACAGAGTTACTTTCGCATTTATAATATTACAATATAAAAAAAACTAAAATATTCTCAAAAATTCAGAGGGTTAATTTAGCCTTAACAGCATTAATTATTTTAATTTCTTATGGCTAAAGATTTTTTTGAATCGGTCCTGTAGTTCTAGAGCCTATCCCTCTCTATAATATTAGTGTAGAAAATCTTATTTTTTTCGTAGCTATGCGTTTTTCGAATACAACAAAAATAACCGGTTTCACAAACAGAAGTCAAAATGAAGCAATAACAACAAAACCGGGCCCTTCGCAATTAAGGTTCCACTTAATTAGGCTGACGATCGTAAATTCCTGAGGGTTCCGTTTGTCTAATTATGCAATATTTGTTGCTAGTGCTTGTGACATAACGATCCCTTTTCCCCTCTTTTAATAGGACTGTGTGGTCTTGTGAATCTCTTTTGATACATCATTGAATAGCTTTATTGGGAAACGAACTGTCCCGGCTTACTTCGTTACGCCATAGAATATAAGATACTACTAAAGACTTGGCTCTATAGACTATGTTCTTTTGACTGCCCCGAATGGGCGAATAAAAAACAAACCACCTGTCAAAATAAGTAAACAACGGAAAAAAATATTTCACCCTGGGTTACATTATTTAAGTTTGAGTATTCCCTAATTTTTTTGAAAATCTAATATAGCCTATGTCACTCGGAGATAGTGTAGCTTCCTACCAGTGAAAGAAATTATCAAATCGGTTCAGTATTTCCGGAGCCTATTCGTTACAAACAAACAAACAAATCTTTCCTCTTTATAATATTGGTATAGATGATTTTACCTTAAGAAACGTTTGTGATTCTCAACCGTAATTTGCTGGTAAATAAAAAAAAATCAATAAATTCTACTACTATGCCTGAGTCGTTAGAAAATGAAAGTATTGCCGATTTAGCGACTTTGTCGCCAGATCTACCGGAATTTAGGCGTCGTTAGCGACTTTTTTTATTATATATTTTAGGATTTAGCAACAAAAAAAAATTATCGACTTCTAAATACTTAATTTTTGAATACTTAATTCAGTCAAAGCTGGTAGTTTGTATGAACTATCGTAAGAGATAATCTCCTTCAACTTCGACGTGGCAAAAAATTTTTTCTTTTCGATAATTTGCCTTTAATTACAAAGAATTTTGTTTCATTTTTAATGATTTTGAAGGTTTTTTACACGAATTATTTTTAAAATCTAGCGACTTTTACAAGTAGGTTTAACAAGTTTTATTTTCCGAAACGGCAACACTGGAAAATGATTAAAATGAATGTATATCATGGTTGCAGCTAGTATATTATAGTAAAAACTTGTATTTGATGATGTATCTGAAAGAGGCCTATAGCATTAGGCACACTTTAGTGAGAAATATTCAATAAATTGTGTGTAAATGATATAACTTTTTCATTTATTTTAGCCGACAGACGTCCACTGCTGGTCATAGGCCTCCCCCCATAAATCGCAACAACGACCGGCATTCAGTGACTATTTTATCCAGTGTACTCCCGCAGCTTTTTCCAGGTCGTCTGACCACCTTGTGGGTCTGCCTACTCTGCGTCTTCCGTTTAGCTCGTAATTGTAAATTGTATAATAATTATAATAACAACACATCACACTCAGAGCCCCTACCTAGGAAGAAACTGAATCTAGGGTTACCCCCACCACACAGAGACGAACATTACACCCAGACCGGAAACAAACATCGTATATAAGTTTTAGTATATATTTTTCAGGTTAAATTATATTTCTTCAAAATGAAAAATAAAACTAATATACTTCAATGAGTATATGACAACCCCGCCCACATAGTACACTCCCACAAAACGTACAGTCACGGACTAGGAGGCCGTAACAGATTTGTCTATGGTTTCGTCAGCCCAAGACTGTATTGCCATAGGACAAGAGCTATTTTGCAATACAGAAAAACCGAAAGTGTTACGCCGATCGTGTCCGCCACTGTACCAAGAAGCAACGACGCAAAGCGCTGCACTAGCAAACCGCGTGCCCCATTTCCGTCGAGTGACGTCGACGCTATGACGTCACGCGTGTGACGGCACCGTGACGTAACAACCGCCCTAGTTTCAGTTGGATAGCTACGTCACGGGTCGGAGTTTGATATTGTACTCCAAACTGTCAGAATTCGTTCTCCGCTCCAAAAATAATATTAATAAAAAAAATTAAAAAAAAAATCAGGCCACAAAAACCCATACAAAAAATAACATAACTTATTATAGAATGAATAGGAACACAATCATATCTCAAAAAAAAGCTAATCTTATAATAACTATCTCTTTTTCTAGTACGTGTGCATGTAACTCAGTTTACTGAGATTTATCTTACCACGAGCTTTCCCGGCTTACTTCGTTACGCCATAGAATATAAGATACTACAAAAGACTTGGCTCTATAGACTATTTTTTTTTGACTGCCCAGAATGGCCGAATAAAAAACAAACAACACAACAAACCACCTGTCAAAATATGTAAACAACGGAAAAAATATTGCACCTTGGGTGACATTATTTGAGTTTAGGTAAGCATCCCTAATTTTTTTGAAAATCTAATATAGCCTATGACACTCGGGGTTAATGTAGCTTCCTACCAGTGAAATAATTTTTCAAATCGGTTCAGTATTTCCGGAGCCTATTCGTTACAAACAAACAAACAAACAAACAAATCTTTCCTCTTTATAATATTGGTATAGATTACTTGAAAATCTAACCTATCTCCGAACATCTCCAGGATCCTGTTGCGGGATTTATACACATTGAGAGTTCCAATTTGACCTAGTGAAGCTTACGCTCGACGAAGTACAAACGGCTCGTGGCAGGATAATCTGTACTCGAGATCATTTTGTTCAAGTTCAAACTTGAGTGCGTAAAACACTGACTGTGAATTTCAGCCTTAGCATGCACAAGACAAACGAAATATATAAATAACTAGTCGACCCGGCGAACGTCGTACCGCCTAACCTATGTTGTTTTCCCGGTAATTATTCGCCGTAAAAACCATCCATGGACTTCAACGAACATTAAAAAAAAAGAATTGGTAAAATTGGTCCAGGCGTTGTTCAGTTTTATGCGCTTACCAATCAATACATTTTGGGATTTATTTTTATATCAATACATAGTATGAAATAAAGTCGCTTCCCGGGTCTGTCCCTATGTATGCTTAAATCTTTAAAACTACGCCACGGATTTTTATGCGGTTTTTTTAATAAGTACAGGAAGGTTTATAAGTATAATACGTGCACAAAATGCTTAAAGGTTAGGCGGTACGAAGTTCGCCGGGTCGACTAGTTAAAGAATATAATAAACTATCACACTTAGAGGACCCCTAATTTTTGTTTTATATACGTAGATACCTTATTTTCTCTAACAATAGTAGGTGAGTACATACGTAGGGTACGTAGTAAGACAAGAATTATTATCCTAGCAAACTTTGTAAAACGGGTTTTGATCCCTCCATACTCCAGCGCGTTTACGACGCAAGCTAAACGCAAAACGGAAAGGAAGTCAGTGGGAAACTGCTTTTTTACGAACCGTTGACGAAAACTGTAATAAAAATTGCGCTAGTGAAAATTTCAGCTTTCCTCCTAGTTCATACTCTCAAACTAGCTGTTTACTTGCCTTGCCTTTGCCTAGCAATGGGACAGAAAACAGGCTGCAAAAATAATTAACTGTTGACTTTACGTCTACAGTATTTGAACTAAAAAAAATTATCAGTAATCAATACATAGTCTATACCAATATTATAAAGAGGAAAGATTTGTTTGTTTGTTTGTTTGTAACGAATAGGCTCCGGAAATATTGAACTGATTTGAAAAATTCTTTCACTGGTAGGAAGCTACACTATCCCCGAGTGTCATAGGCTATATTAGATTTTCAAAAAAATTAGGGATCCTTTTACTTAAACTCAAATAATGTAACCCAAGGTGCAATATTTTTTCCATTGTTTACATATTTTGACAGGTGGTTTGTTGTTGTTGTTTGTACTTTTATTCGCCCATTCTGGGCAGTCAAAAGAACGTAGTCTATAGAGCCAAGTCTTTTGTAATATCTTATATTCTATGGCGTAACGAAGTAAGCTGGGACAGCTCGTATAAAATAAAGTCTCTTTCCGCGTCTGTCCCTATGTATTTTTAAATCTTAAAAATTATGCAGATTGTCGCTGGAGCCGAAAAGTTCAAAAAATGGCGACCGCGAACCGGAAAACGCAGAGTAGGCAGACAAGGTAGTCCAACGACCTGGTGAAGGCTGCGGGAGTACACTGGTTGGGGGTCGCTCAAGATCTGTCGCTGTGGCGTCTGTAGAAGAGGTCTATGTCCAGCAGTGGACGTCTATCGGCTGCAATTATGGTAAAAAATAAATGATGATTTTTGTATGAGTTTTGTAGTTATTTTTTGTTTCGATATCCATTAAAACAATGTTCTAACCCGACAGTAATAGAACCCGGTTCTGCGAAGTTATAAGTCAA
This sequence comes from Euspilapteryx auroguttella, assembly GCA_951802225.1. Taxonomy (NCBI): domain Eukaryota; kingdom Metazoa; phylum Arthropoda; class Insecta; order Lepidoptera; family Gracillariidae; genus Euspilapteryx; species Euspilapteryx auroguttella. Next base: position 14,714,007 of record OX637644.1, on the reverse strand, counting down.
CGAGAATGCCAACTGAACCATCGAATGTAAGTTTTTTTTTTATAAATAGCATAATATTATTCTAACATGGGTTTGAAATAAACATCAAGCAAATTCTGCTTGATGTTACAATATTTATTTATATAAGTGAAGTTAGTAGTTTTCGCAAATATTTCAACGAATTTCGAGAAATTTTGTTGAAAAACAAAATTGTTTTACCTTAAATTACTGAATTAGCCCTCAATGTAAGTAAACGTCGGCCCAGTGTTTCCAGGTAAGTAAATATCAGAGTCTCTGTAACCAGTTAATACAATTAGCAAAAGGAGCACTTTCACTCCGAAAGTGTCCCGGTATTTTACAGTACGAGCTACGAAAGTTACTCTAACTCTTCACATAGGTACCACGTAGGCTGTTATTTACAGTCCAGTCGGAGTTTTAGCTTGAGCAAACTCCGAAGCTGTTAATTTTTTACTTGAAATTATTTTCCGCTACCAATTAAAATACATACTTAGTTGAGTGTCGACTTCCGACTTCTTACACGGCTCGCTCCAAGATAATCTATGCTCGAGAATGGCTTGTTCGAGTTCAAACTTGAGGGAGTAAATTCATAATACTGACTGAGATTGTCAACGTAAAGCCTAGCAAAAGTTTGACGTGTGCGGCAATAATTCTGAGGGGATAACGATTCAAAGTCGACCTTTTCTTAATTAAAGGGGATCGCCTGGATGTGGAGCGAAATTCTATTTTATTTGCGAAAGAAATTTTAATTCCGCGCCACACAGGCTTGAACCGCCTTAAAGTCACAGAGTTGGGGAGCAATGGCGACACGAACCACGGTACGTAGGGTTTACTTAGAATAAGTTTTATTTATTTTTGAGTTATGACGAACAGACAGACACACGTATTTTACATAAAACTGAAAATGTTACATCTGTTTTCACTTCGTATTGTTTTGCGTTTTCTTTAATAAATAAATGCGGAAGCGCAGCGTTCGATGATGTCGAAGGGGACTGCGGGGCGGTGGGGGAAGAAATGAGCTATCGATGGCCGCCGCCTGCAGGGAGATAGTCTACCTTCGAATGGCATCGACGCACGGTAAACGCTGATTTAAATTGTAATTCGGTGTTTCATTCTCATCCTCGCCCCTATATCCGCTACATACGGTTTAATCGAATTATTTTCAATTTTATAACAGTTATGAACCATATGCCATAGAATTATGAGAGCCCATCAGTGGAAACAATGTATGGTACAGCTGTTTTTTTTTTTAGATATTTCGACTTATGTTGCCTTAGGAAAGGTTTTTAGGTACCTATAATAACCTAAGTCAATTCTTCAATTTATTACCGCCTTGTCACAATCATCCAGTACAAGTCCACATCAAAAACTTCAAAGGCGAACTTTCGCACGACGTACTGTACACCACTTTTGCGGGTCGAATCCGATTCGGCACCCAATCACTTAAGGCTTCAAACGGGGTCGAATTAGTATTGACAAAAAGCCAGCTCCCGGTTCCTGCTAAATATAGAATCACGGAGCTTGGGGTGAATCCCTGCTTTGAACAGACTTGGAGTTGGCTTTCTAGTAAGGAATCGCTCTTCCATTTCCATTTGGTTGTTTAGTGATTACGTAATTAATTAAGTAATTCATACTTTGGTCCATGCTT